>CM039673.1:388617749-389217749 GCA_022496015.1 Hordeum marinum | reverse complement strand
TATTGCGGAGAAAGTCCGTGATCTGAGGATTGTCCTCATTGCTGCATAGAAGGCTTATGTCCTTAATGCACTGCTTGGTGCGCCACCCCCTCTAGCGTCGTCTATAGATGTTGTGAACATCTGACAGGCACATTTCGATGACTACTTGATAGTTTAGTGCGTCATGCATTACGGCTTAGAATTGAGGCTCCAAAACGTTTTGAACGTCACGGAACATATGAGATGTTCTAGGAGCAGAGATTGTGATCTCAGGCTCGTGCCTGTGTTGCGAGATATGAGATCTCCAACAAGATTCTTTGCCTGTAAGATGAAGGAGAATAGATCAATTGTTGAGCATGTACTCAGATTGTCTGGGTACTACAATCGCTTGAATCAAGTGGGAGTTGAACTTCCAGATAAGATAGTGATTGATATAGTTCTCCAAGTCACTGTCACTAAAGCTACTAGAACTTAGTGATGAACTATAATACACCAGGGATAGAAGTATTGATCCCTGAGCTGTTCGCGATGTTTGACACCGCGAAGGTAGAAATCAAGAAGGAGCGTCAAGTGTTGATGGTTAATCAAACCACTAGTTTCGAAAAGGGCAAGAGCAAGGAGGGAAACTTCATGGATAGCAAGTCAGTTGCTGCTCCAGTGAAGCAACCCAAAGTTGAACTCAAACCAGAGACTAAGTGCTTCTATTATGAGGTGAGAGGTCGCTGAAGCGGAACAACCCTAGATACTTGGTAGATAAGAAGGCTGGCAACATCGACAGAAGTATATTTGATATACTCGTTATTGATGTGTACCTTGCTAGTACTCTTAGTAGCACCTGGGTATTGGATACCGGTTCGGTTGCTAAATGTTAGTAACTCGAAATAAAAGCTACGGAATAAACGGAGAACTAGCTAAGGGTGAGGTGACGATATGTGTTGGAAGTGTTTCCAAGGTTGATGTGATCAACATCGCACGCTCTCTCTACCTTCAGGATTAGTGACGAACCTAAATAAATGTTATTTGGTGTTTTGCGTTGAGCATGAACATGATTAGATCATGTTTATTGCAATACGGTTATTCATTTAAGTTAGAGAATAATGGTTATTCTGTTTACATGAATAATACCTTCAATGGTCATGCACCCAGTGAGAATGGTTTGTTGAAATCTTGATCGTAGTATTACACATGTTCATAACATTGATGTCAAAAGACACAAAGTTAATAATGATAGTACCACATACTTGTGGCACTGCCGCTAAATGTCATATTGGTATAAAGCGCATGTAGAAACTCCATGCTGATGGATATTTGGACTCATTCAATTTCGAATCGGTTGAGACATGCGAACCATGCCTCTTGGGCAAGATGACTAAAGGACCCCGTTGGATGGAGCGGGCAAGTGATTCATTGGAAATGATACATGTTGATGTATGCAATCTAGTGAGTCTTGTAGCGTGCAATGGATATCGTTATTTTCTTACCTTCATTCATGATTTGAGTAGATATAGTGTATATTTACTTAATGAAACACAAGTCTGAATCGTTTGAAAGGTTCAAGCAAATTCAGAGTGAAGTTTAAAGATCATCGTGACAAGAAGATAAAAATGACTGCGATATGATCGTGGAGGTGAATATCTGAGTCACGAGTTTGGCATACAACTTAAGACAATGTGAAAGTTGTTTCAGAACTAAACGCCACCTGGAACACCATAGTGTGATGGTGTGTACGAACATCATAGTTATGCTCTATTGGACATGGTGCGTAATATGATGTCTCTTGTCGTTTTACTACTATAATTTTGGGGTTATGCATTAGAGACAACTACATTCACTTTAAATAGGGCACCATCTAAATCCGTTGAGATGACACCATGTGAATTATGGTTTGATAGAAACCTATGCTGTCATTTCTTAATATTTTGGGATGTGACACTTGTGTGGAAAATGTTTTCACCTAATGAGGTCGAACCCAAGGCAGACAAATTGCATCTTCATAGAATACCCTAAGATCAGTTGGGTGAACCTTCAATCTCAGATCCTAGTGCAAAATGTTTGTTGCTTAAACGGATCCCTTCTCGAGGAAATGTTTCTCTCGAAAGAATTGAGTGGGAGGAAGATAGAACTTGATGAGGTTGTTGAACCTTTGTTCAACCAGAGAGTAGCGCAGCGCAGAAAGATGTTTCTGTGAAGCCTACGTTAGTTGAAGAGGAAGTTAATGATGATGATCATGAAGCTTCAGGATCAAGTTACTATCGAACTTCATAGGTCGACAAGGATGTGTACTGCTCCTAAGTGGTACGACAACTCTGTCTTGGAGATCATGTTGTTGGACAACGATGAACCTACGAGCTATGGAGAAGCGATGATGGGCCCGAATTCCGACAAATGGTTAGAGGCCATGAAATCCGAGATAGGATCCATGTATGAAAACCAAGTGTAGACTTTGGTAGACTTGCTCGTTGGACGGCAGGTCGTTGAGTACAAATGGATCTTTAAAATGAAGATAGACACTGATGGTGAATGTCACTATTTGTAAAGCTCGACTTGTTGCAAAGATGTTTGTGACAAGTTCAAGGAGTTGACTACGATGAGACTTTCTCACTCGTAGTGGTGCTAAAGTCTGTTGGAATTATGTTAGCAGTTGCTATGTTTTCAATTATGAAATCTGGCAGATGGATGTCAAAACATCGTTTCCTTAACTGTTTACTTGAGGAAAGGTTGTATGTGATACAACCAGAAGGTTTTGTCAGGCCTAAGGATGCTAAAAGGTGTGCAAGCTTCGGTGATCCTTCCATGGACTGAAGCAAGCATCTCGGAGTTGGAATATACGCTTTGATGAGGTGATCAAAGTTTTGATGTTTATACAAAGTTTACGAGAAACTTGTATTTGCAATAAAGTGAGTGGGAGCACTATAGAATTTCTGATAAGTATATGTGGATGACATATTGTTGATCAGAAATAATGTAGAGTTTCTAGAAAGCATAAAACGGTCATTTGGAAAGTGATTTTCAAAGGAAGACCTAGATAAAGCTACCTAATTGTTGAGCATCAAAATCTATAGAGATAGATCAAGATGCTTGATGAGACTTTCAATGAGTGTATACCTTGACAAGATTTTGAAAGAGTTCAAAATGGATCAGCCAGGGAAATAGTTCTCGTCTGATTTGTAAGGTGTGAAGTTGAGTGAGACTCAAAGCTCGACAACGGCAGAAGAAAGAGAAAGGACGAACGTCGTCCCCTATGCCTTAGCCATAGGCTCTATTTTATGCCATACTGTGTACCGCACCTATGTGTGCCTTGCCATGAGTCTGTCAAGGGGTACAAGAGTGGTCCAGGAGTGGATCACTGGACAGCGGTCGGAATTATTCTTAGTAACCAGAGGACTAAGGAAATGTTTCTTGATTGTGGAGGTGATAAAGAGTTCATCGTAAAGAGTTACGTCGATGCAAGCTTTAACACCTATCCGGATGACTAGTAGTAGCAATCTGGATACGTATAGTGGAGCAGCCATTTGGAAATAGTACCAAGTGGAGTGTGGTAGCAGTATTTACGGTTTGACATAGAGATTTGCAAGGTACACACGGATCTGAATATCGCAGACCCGTTGACTATAAGACCTCTCTCACATGCAAAGCATGATTGAGCCCCAAAACTCATTGGGTGTTAGATTCATAACAATGCGAATCACATGGTGATGTGAACTAGATTATTGACTCTAGTGCAAGTGGGAGACTGTTGGAAATATGCCCTAGAGGCAATAATAAATTAGTTATTATCATATTTCCTTGTTCATGATAATCGTTTATTATGCATGCTATAATTGTATTGATCGGAGACTTAAATGCATGTGTGGATACATAGACAAAACCATGTCCCTAGTATGCCTCTAATGGACTAGCTCGTTGATCAAAGGATGGTTAAGGTTTCCTATCCATGGACATGAGATGTCATTTGATAACGGGATCACATCATTAGGAGAATGATGTGATGGATAAGACCCAAACTACAAACATAGCATATGATCGTGTCAGTTTATTGCTACTGTTTTCTGCATGTCAAGTATATGTTCCTATGAACATGAGATCATGCAACTCACGGATATCGGAGGAGTGCCTTGTGTGTATCAAAAGTCGCAACGTAATTGGGTGACTATAAAGGTGCTCTACAGGTATCTCCGATGGTGTCTGTTGAGTTGGCATGGATCGAGACTGGGATTTGTTACTCCGTGTGACGGAGAGGTATCTCAGGGCCCACTCGGTAATACAACATCACAATGAGCCTTGCAAGCAATGTGACTAATTGTTAGTTGAGGGATCTTGTATTATGGAACGAGTAAAGAGACTTGCCGGTAACGAGGTTGAACTAGGTATGGAGATACCGACGATCGAATCTCGGGCAAGTAACATACCGAAGAACAAAGGGAACGTTATACGGGATTAACTGAATCCTTGACATAGAGGTTCGACCGATAAAGATCTTCGTAGAATATGTGGGAACCAATGTGGACGTCCAGGTCCCGCCATTGGTTATTGACTGTAGAGGTGTCTCGGTCATGTCTACATAGTTCTCGAACCCGCAGGGTCTGCACACTTAAGGTTCGGTGACGTTTCGGTAGTGTAGAGTTATGTATGGTGGTGACCGAAGGTTGTTCGGAGTCCCGGATGAGATCCCGGACGTCACGAGGAGCTCCGGAATGGTCCGGAGGTAAAGATTCATATATAGGAAGTCCCAGTTTGGTTTCCGGAAAAGTTTCGGGCTCATCGGTAGTGTACCGGGAGTATCGGTAGTGTACCGGGAGTATCGGTAGTGTACCGGGAGTGCCGGTAGTGTACCGGGGGACCTCCGGGAGGGGTATTTCGACCCCAAGAGGTGCATGGCTGTGGGATAATAATAACCAGCCCTTATTGGGCTGGGAAAACAGCCACAAAGGCCCATGGCGCAGGAGAGAAAGTCCTAAAGCAAAAAGTGGAAAATCAGCCAATAGGAGGCAATCCTACTCCAACAAGGATTGGAGGTGAAGTAGGATTGCTCCCACCTCCTATTTCGGCCGACCCAAAGGCCTTGGCTGCCTCTACTCTCCTCTTCTCCTATATATACTAGTGGATTGGGTGTTTTTTGGACAGAATTTCCGGCCACGTGCTACCCGTTCCACCGGTGCATAGTTTCTCCTCTAGATCGGTTTTCTGCAGCGCTTAGGCGAAGCCCTGCCGGAATTGCTCGACCACCATCACCGGAGCGCCGTCACGCTGCCGGTGAACTCTCTCTGCTCTCCACCTCCTCTTGCTGGATCAAGACGGTGGAGATCGTCATCAAGCTGCACGTGTGCTGAACGCGGAGGTGCCGTCCGTTCGGCGCTAGATCGGAAGGACCGTGATCGAGATCGCGAGACGGTTCGTGATGTGATCACGGAACGGATCGTGATGAGTTCGCGGGATAGATCGTGATCAAGATCATGAGATGGATCATGATGAGATCACGGGACAGATCGTGATGAGTTCACGGGACGGATCGTGATTGGATCGCGGGACGAATCGTGATGAGATCGCGGGACGCTCGGCGATTTGGATCGCGAAGATGTTCGACTACACCAACTGTGTTTCTTAACGCTTCCCGCTTAGCGATCTACAAGGGTATGTAGATCCACTCTCCCTCTCGTAGATGCTCATCACCATGGATAGGTTTGCGTATGCGTAGGAAAATTTTTGTTTCCCATGCGACGTTCCCCAACACTCCTGTCACCGGATCTGGTGCCCCGCCGGCCGAATCCCCCCGTCCCAGCCCCCCCGAGCCTCAGCCGCCTTTCGGCGTCGACCCTGCCGCCATGAGCCCCGCCGCTAGTCCTGCCTCTACTCTAGAACGAGCATGGAGGAGGTCGATGCTGTGCCCAACGCCCCTCCCATGCACGTGGGCCGGCCTCGCTCGCTCGGGCCGGTCAGCCCGAGCCAGCGCCTTGGTCTAGCTAGCCTCGCCTTGCCTCGTGACCAACTGGGCCGAAGGCCATGGTGAGCGTCCAATGAATCTCGCTCCGGTCGCGTTTTATTATCCAGTGCCCACTATTTTGGCCCGTTAACATTTTTTTAGGTCTGCCTTTTGTCAATTTTCTCAGGACATTAGTAATTACAGAAATATGTCATATATTAAAATGCTAATAACTTAATAACCGTGCATCAGATGAAAGTAATCTAGATATGAAAAATGACTAAAATTTCGTGTAGATTCAAAATATCAAACACTCACATGTGTTTAAAATGTTTAACTTGCTGTTTTCATGTAATTTGCGTAAATGCCATGTTAAAATGATTTATTTCAAAACTAATAAACCGTAGCTCCGATGCAAATGTTTTATATATGTAACTTGACTAGAAAAATGTGTAGAATCTCATGCCACACTTTATTTCCATGTTTAATACATATAAAATTGTGTTAGGACAGATCTGGACCAAATTCATAATTTGCATATGGGGACGTTTCGGATATGTTATATGTTGCTTCCGGGCCCATTTAAAATGCCTAGAAGATATAGTTGTTCATGCTTCACCTCTGGCCATGCCTACCAACATTTAACATTGATGTGTACCTAAACGGGAATGAACTAAGTATTCAAGCTTGGAGTTTTGTTAATATGCAACAAGTTGCATATTGAGCTTCACTTTAATGTGTAGTAGTTGTTTGATGTGATTTGCCATGCCTTGCATATTTAAACCGGGCATGCATCATATTTGTTTGCGCATCATGCCATGTGTATTTTGTGTTGTATCATGTGTTGATTGTTTGTTCCGGATTGTTCCTTCTCGATAGAGTTCCGAAAGCGTTCGGAGTGTGAGGATTTGTTCGACTACGTTGGCTCGTCTTCTTCATGGACTCGTTCTTCTTCCAAGCGGGATCTCAAGCAAGATGACCCATTTCCCTGGATACCACTACTATCATTGCTATGCTAGTTGTCCCGCTTTTATTGTTATGTCTCGCTACCTATCACTTGTTTGACACGCCTCCCAACATTGCCATGAAATCCTCTAACCCCTCCACTTCCCAGCAAACCTTTGTTTGGCTATGTTATCGCTTGCTCAACCTTCTTATAGCGCTTCTAGGTGCAGGTGCAATTGCTTCCATGTGACAACATGGACATTCTTTTGTTATCACAATATTATTTCTATTTAATTTAATGTACTTATACACTTGGTAAAGGGTGGAAGGCTTGGCCTTTTTCTCGTTGTTTTGTTCCACTTTTGCCGCCCTAGTTACTTGTGAACCGGTGTTATGTTCCATAATTGAGAGCTCTTAACATGCTCGGGGTTGTTATGGGGACCCAATTGATTTTCGTTTTAGGATAAAGCTTGTTTGGCAAGGCCCAACATTGGTACTACATTTGCCTAATAACTAATAAACTTGCATAGGGACTTTTCGGACCCCGTGGATAATTAATCAACCCCTGGTCCAGTGCTTCTCATGATTGTTGCTCCAAAATAGAGCCACTTGCGGGGCCACCTTGGGGGAACTCGAGGGATTTCTATTAGGTCATCATACGTAGTGTTCATTCGGCTGTGTCCTCAGAACGAGATACGCGTCCCTTAGTGGATTTGTTGACACGTCGCGCGGTCTTGCTGGACTTGTTTTACCTTTCTCGAATGTCTTGCGTGAGGAACTCTGATCTTCTTCGGGCTATCTCGAGGTGTCAGATTTCCTTTGGACTTGCCTAGGATGATTACGACATTCGTGGTCGAGGTTATTCCTGCGGCATGTGGTTAATTTGTGATGGACGAGTTGGAGCACCCCTACAGGGTTAAATCTTTTGGAAAGCCGTGCCCGTGGTTATGTGGAAAACTTGGAAACTTTGTTTAACACCTGGTCATAGTAAACATAAAGTAAACTCCAATAAAATACACCAACCATGTGTGTAACCGTGACTGTATCTTCTCGTGAGTCCTTATCCGAGAGAACCCGGTGGGGTTATGTTTGACATAAGTAGGTGTTCAGGATCAGTTAGTGATCATTACTAGTACACGTCTCTTATGCGTAGACCACCATACTTTACTTTCTGCATTCGTAAGTTAGCCACTCAAATAAATGCTTATTCGCTTGCTGCAGCCTCACCACTTAACCATACCTCACCCATTAAGCTTTAATAGTCTTGATACCCTTGGAAATGAGATTGCTGAGTCCCTGTGGCTCACAGATTACTACAACAACAGTTGCAGGTACATGTAATGCGATGATTTGATGTGAGCGCGACGCTTGTTTGTTTTGTAGTTCTTCTTCTTCTTCATCATCAATCTTGGATGGGTTCCAGGGGACAGCCTGGGATAGCAAGGATGGATGTCATTTTGTCATTTGTTTTCGTCCGTAGTCGGACACTGCTCTTCTGTATGATGTTTGAATATGTTGTTGTATTGATGTGATCCTGATGTAGCTTGTGGTGAGTGTAAGCCAACTCTATATACTCATCTCTTCTGTAAATGTACTTGTAATGATATCCATTATTGCAACACGACGAGATGCGCTTCTATCGCTGTCGAGGCCCTCGTGTCAAAATAAGGATAGGATCGCATTTTGGGCGTGACAGTGGTAGAGGAAGGATGTCCAATTAGGACAAAGTGTTGAATCCATAGACCACTTCGAAAGGAGACTTGCCGATGGTGAAGTGTGTTGCGCGATTGTAGGCATACTCGGCGATGGGGAAGCAATCTTCCCATTCCTTGATGTTCCTATTGATCAACACGCATAGGAGAATTGAAAGCATCCGGTTAGTCACTTTCGTTTGGCATCGGTTTGTGGGTGATATGCTGAAGAGAATAGTAGCTTGATCCCGAGATTGGCGCATAGAGTATCCCAAAAGTAGATAAGGATTTTGACATTGTGACCCAAGACAATAGTTTTTGGCACTCCATGTATTCGTAAGATGTCCCTACATAAATGATTTGCGATATGTGAAGTAACGTCGATCTTATGACATTTAACGAAATGAGCCATTTTGGAAAAACGATCCACAACGACAAAAAGAAAATCATGACCATTTTTAGTTCATGGAAAACCAAGCACAAAGTCCATGCTAATGTCCCCCAAGGTTGGAAAGGTATAGGAAAAGGCATGTAAAGACCATGGGATTGAGCTTTTCACTTAGCTTTGCAACATGTAGAGCATCGGTTGGTGAAGTGTGCAACATCATGAAACATCCTTGGCCAAAAGTACTTGTTGGATAGCATGGCATATGACTTGTCATGTACAAAGTGAGCCATAAGTCCTCGACCGTGAGGCCCTTGCAAAAGTAACAAACGAAGGGAAGACTCGGGTATACAAAGTTTGTTAGCACGCATAAGATATCCATCTTTCATGTAGTAGGTTTCCCAACAAGGTTTCACTTGGCACTTAGCATATGGAGTAGCATGCTCATACAAATCTTTGATATGCTCAAATCCAATGACATTCAATTCAAGTTGAGTAATTAGCCTGCATTTATGGGAAAGAGCATCCACCAAGACATTTTATTTACCCTTAATGTATTTGATGACATAAGGAAAAGACTCAATGAATTCACTCCATCTAGCATGTTGTTTGTTCAACTTAGTTTGACCCTTAAGATACTTGAGAGCTTCATGATCGATATGAACGAAAAATTCATGTGGACGGAGATAAAACTTCCAAACATGTAACACTCTCACCAAAGAATATAATTCCCTATCATATATGGGGTAGTTAAGTTGAGCGATGGAAAGTTTCTCCCCAAAGTATGGAATTGGGCGCTTCTGTTGCATTAGCACACCACCTATGCCATTACCACTAGTGTCACAATGCACTTCAAAAGTTTTATCAAAGCTGGCTAGTGCAAGCAAAGGTGCATGAGTAAGCAAATTTTTAAGCTCAAGGAATGCGTTGTCTTGCGTTGATCCCCAAATGAAGGGTGCATTCTTCTTTCTCAAAGCATGTAGAGGAGAGGCAATCATGCTAAAATCCTTAACAAAGCGACGACAAAAGCCGACTAGGCCAAGGAAACTACGCACTTGTTGCAAATTGGTGGGTGTGGGCCAAGTTTTCATTGCATCAATTTTAGTTTCATCAACATGAACACCCTTAGAAGAAACCACAAATGCTAGGAAAACAACCTTGTCAACACCAAAAGTGCATTTTTCCATGTTTGCATACAATTGTTCATTCCTAAGCACTTGCAATCCTTCCCTAACATGCTTACCATGTTCCTCTAAATATTCACTAAAAACAAGAATGTCATCAAAGTACTCCACAACACAATCACCAATGAGGTGTTGTAAGACATGATGCATGACTCGCATAAAAGTACTTCGTGCTTCGGATAAGCCCATAGGCATCACTAGCCATTCATAGAGACCAAACTTAGTTTTAAATTCCGTCTTCCACTCATCGCCCTCTTGTATACGTATTTGATAGTAACCACTTTTCAAGTTAATTTTAGAAAATATAGTGGCACCGCCAAGTTCATCTAGCATATCATCTAGGCGAGTAATAGGGTGGCGATATCTAACAATTATAGCATTGATAGGGCGGCAATCCGAGCACATGCACATACTAGTGTCTTTCTTAGTTACTAGTATCACGAGAACCACACAAGTACTTAAGCTTTCAGGTACATGCCCTTTATCTAGGAGTGTTTAGACTTGCCTTTGGATCTGTTTTGTTTCTTCGGGGTCGACGCGGTAGGGTGCCTTGTTACGAAGCGGTGCTTAGGGTATGAGGTTGATGTGGTGTTCGATTCCTCGTTTTGGTGGTAGACTCGGAGGTAGCTCATATGGAAATACATCTTGGAATTCCTGCAACAAATGAGATAAAACAAGAGGAAGATGTTGTGAAGGGTTAGTCCATACGATGTCATCCTTGCACACAAACACATAGTGAAGAATGATCGATGGGCTCTCACTCACATTTCTCAAGTCTCTTTTGGTGGCTAATAGAACTAGATCTCTCATGTCACTCATCGTGGAGTCACTCAGTTTTGGGTTGTGGCGCTCACTCTCTTTGAGGTGGACCACTCTCTCACTTTTATCTCCACGATGGGATGAAGCTTGATTGTCGGCAGTCACTTGGCTTGGAGACATTGGTGAAGCACATATTCCTTGCCCTTCATTTTGAAGCTATAGTGATTAGTCCGTCCATTGTGGATGACTCCACCGTCGAATTTCCAAGGTCTCCCACGGAGTAGATGGAAAACGGACATGGGAACCACATCACACTCAATTGTGTCTTCATAAGCGCCTAGTTTGAAGGAAACTTGCATGGTGTGATCAACTTGTATAGTGTCGTAGTCGCTATGCCGTTGGACCTTGTAGGGTCATGGGTTCTTCTTCTTGACGAATTGGAGCTTGGAACAAAGTTCCTCACTTGCCAAATTGTGGCAACTTCCACCATCGATAATGAGCTTGTCGGATTTTCCTTGAATGCCCACCTTGGTATGTAAGATTTGGCAATGTTGGTCCTCATCTTGTGGTTGTTGAAGTGTCAAAACCTTGGAGACAACGAGAGCAGGGCTCGGATTGTTGTCACAAAAGATTTGTGAATATTCGTCTTCATTGACTTGTTGATGCATGTCCACATTTTCCAATGCTTCCATCTCGTCGTCGTTCATAGAGTCATAGGTGTCATCGTCTTGAAGAATCATGGTGCATCTTGTTGGGTACTCATAGGTCTTGTGGCCTCGGCCTTGGCATGCGAACCACTTTATGGAGTTTGATTTAGCGGTAGCATCCGTTGTTGGTGTAGAGGATGAGGCTCTAGTCTTGTAGTTACTTGAAGTAGGAGGGTGACTTGACGAAATCATCTCGTCCTTGAAACTTGACTTGTCGCCGGTAATTGTTGTAGATTTCATAGTCGAAGGCGTCATGGTCGTAGAAGGTTGTGCACTTAAGCCGTAGGTCTTGGAAGAGAACTTGTAGTACTTGTAGTCATCTTGCATGTCACGTTTCTCCTTGGTTGCTTGATGTACTAATTCGACTAGGTTGGAGTATGGTTGGAAGTCCGTGATTTTCTTGACTTGGTAGTTGAGGACATTCAAGAAGCGCCCCATTGTTTGCTCATCGTCTTCCTTGACATTGGCCCTCATCATAGCAATTTACATTTCTTGATAGTACTCTTCTACCATCTTGGTGCCTTGCTTAAGTAGTTGGAGCTTCTTGAATAGATCCCGGTTGTAGTGTGTAGGCACAAAGCAAGCTCTCATGAGGTCCTTCATTTGACCCCAAGTGGTGATAGGAGGTTCACCTCTTTCTCTTTGTTGCTCAATCACTTGTTCCCACCAAATTAGAGCGTAGTCTTGGAACTCAAGTGAAGCCATCATGATCTTCTTCTCTTCCTAAAATTTGTGCAAACGGAATATTTTTTAAACCTTGAGGGCCCATGATAGTTAGTCTTCGGCATCATTGCTTCCAGAGAACTTAGGCATGGTGAACTTGAGCTTGCCGAAGTGTTGCTCTTCATTGTAATTGTTTTGGCGATGCCCTTGACGTGGAGGAGGTGCATCAATGTTGTTGTCGAGTTGGCGTTGTGGTTGCCTTTGGACTTGGTAATCATTGTGCTCGAAGTTCTATTCTTGAGGCCGTTGACGAGGTCCTCACACCCGGTTCCTTATTTCTTGTTGCTCCCCTTGACGAGCGGCTTCTTCTTGTTGTTCTCGTTGGAGTGCTTCTTGTTCTTCCTGAGCTCGGTGGTTGCGCTCCAGGGCGTGTGTAGATTCTTGTAGGGAGCATTGTTCTTGAAGCGCTTGTTCATGCCGACGATGTTTTTCTTCTTCTTGTTGTTGTCATTCTTGTTCTTGTTCCAATGCTTCTTATTCTTGGCGATGATGATGGTCTCGAGCACGGAGTCGATCTTGCAATCCGTTGCCCTGGAATGGATTCTCCGTGGCTTGACGTTGGCGAACTTCTAGTGAACTTGGGATGGAGCGGTCATCTTCATGATGAAGTCGTGCTCGGGGAGGACTTGTGTCGGAAGAGTATGCCGAACAGTGGCGACTTGAGTAACGCCGCCTTGACGAGGTAGAAGTTGAAAGAGCGTGGTTTACCATCAAGGACCGGAACTCCTCCATTTGACTTGAGAGCTTGTTGTCAAGGTAGTCCCATGTGCGCACCTCCAATTCAAGCAAGTTGATGGCGAGTTGCTCCATGCGGTGGCTCCAGACGTGTTGTGCTTGAGTAATTGCTTTACGTGTGCCAAAGAAGTGTAACTTGGTGACGTGGACATTCGCGTCGTCATCATGCTCCTCGAAAACCAGGTTCGGCATGGTACTATCCAAAACACTCAAGTATATATGAGTGGAAGAATGAGAAAGATAAAACCAAGGACCGTTCCAAAAGTTGAAATTGAACCAAGCACTCAATGTGCAATTGGAAATAGTAGAATTGGTACCGAAGATCGTCCTTGTCACACCTACATAGATAAGGCTTATGGAGTAGCTTGGTTAGGATAGTGGCACAAATTTCAAGCAATTCGAAAGATAAGATTCAATAATGTTGAAAGAGATTCACAAATTCGCAAATGAGACAATGTAGATCAATAATATTGAGTATACACGGAAACGAACACACATATAGAAAAGTGGGGTCATGCAACCAAGGATGAGACAAAATTTGGAATTCATGGAAAATGATCGTGTTGCACAACACTAGATAGACGCTAGCATGATTCCTCGAATGGGCGTGATACGAACATGTGCACAACCTATAAGAAATAAAACGTGTTGTCTTCCTATTCCCAACTTGCTATGTATGTATGAGGCATGTGTCACTCTATCAAGTGATCCAAGATGATCAAGTATGATATGCAAAATTGGCGATGCTATTGCTCTTTTGCTCTTTCTTAAAAGCTTTGCTTCTCTTTTCTTTTGCAATGATGTTTTGTATCGTTGATATGTTTCCATTGTATCTACTTTTCCTAACACTTTTGTTGTTGTTTTGGACTCTAATTTGCATGATTCAAATGAAACTAATCCGGACTGATGGTGTTTTCAGTAGAACTACCATGGTGTTGTTTTTGTGTAGAAATAGAAGTTCTTGAAATTGGACAAAACTTTTTGGAGATTTATTTTAGAATAAAAGAAAAATGTTGGAACCAAGATCCACCGGAGGGGGTGCCCTGGCTGGGAACGATACACCAGGACGTGCCACCCCCTCCAAGCGCGCCCTAGTGGGTTCTGGTCACCTCGTGGCCCCCTGGCCCTAATTCCAACACCATAAATACCTATTTCCGGAGAGAGAAAAATAGGAGAGGAAGTTTTAGCGCGTTTCACGAGACGGAGCCGCCACCACCTCCTGTTCTTCATCGGGAGGCCAGATATGGAGTCCGTTCGAGGCTCTAGAGAGGGGAATCTTCAGTCTTTGTCATCACCAACCCTCCTTCATTGCCAATTCCATGATGCTCCCCACTGGGAGTGAGTAATTCCTTCGTAGGCTTACTGGTCGGTGAGGAGTTGAATGAGAATAATCATGTAACTGACTTAGTTTTGTTAAGGCTTGATCCCTTAGTATCCACTATGTTCCGAGATTGATGTTCCTATGACTTTGCCATGCTTAATGCTTGTCACTAGGGCCCAGGTGCCATGATTTCATGAACCATTTATGCTATCACCATTATATTTTCTGTTCTTGATCCGATCTTGCTAGTCATATGCACCTGCTAGGGTGATGACCGTAGTTTGAGGAGTTCATGTATTCACTATTTGTTAATGCTTTGTACCAATTCTCTATTAAAAGGATGCCTTAATATCCCTTAGTTTCCTTATGGACCCCATCACCATGGGAGGGTAGGAAAAATATGGCATGCAAGTTCTTTTCCATAAGCACATATGACTATTTATGAAATACATGCCTACATTATATTTATGAACTAGAGCTAGTTCTGTGTCGCCCTAGGTTATGACTGTTATATGATGAATATCATCCAACGAATTCACCAATCTAGTGCCTATGAGTTTTCCACATATTTTCCTTGATATTTCTATTGCTACTGTTCCAATTGCTACAAAACCATTGGCATCACTGTTACCGTTACTGTTACTGTTATTACTGCTATCAAGACTATCATATTACTGTGCTACTCATCACTCTGCTGCAGATATTTAATTTGCATGTGTGGTTGAATTTACAACTCAACTTATAATACTTGCAAATATTCTTTGGCTCCCCTTGTATCGAATCTATAAATTTGGGTTAATACTGTACCCTCGAAAACTGTTGCGATTCCCTATACATGTGGGTTATCAAGATTTTTTCTAGTGCTATTGCCGGGGAGCATAGTTGTATTTGCTAAGTCACTTGGGATTTATGTCAATTTATCATGATGAAGAATATGTAGGATACAAGAACCATGACCTTTCCCTCTAAGACGAGGGGTGGTATGGATTTGCCATCACACTCTAATCTTGATTCACCTTCTGTTATGAGTAAACTTGCAACACCACCACATGCTATTAATCCTCATATGTCACAAGTTATTGATGATGCTACTTCTGCTATGAATGGTGCTTATTATGATGCTAGTACCATGGCTGATGATAATGTGCCACTAGGTTAATTTCTTGATAAACAAATTGCTAGTGCTAAAGAGAATGAAATTACTGAAACTGATGAAATTACGGAAATTGATGAAGTCCTTGAAACTGAGAATTATGAAACACCTATTAGACCTAGCTCTCCTAGATTTGAATTGCCTAAGATACCTGAGGGCTATGCTATGGATGGAGAAGTAGCTAGAGACATCCTTGCTTGTAAGGATAGAGATGATCTTAAGAAATTACTTTGCAAGTATAAATAAAGGACTTTGAATCCTAGAATTAAATGTGATCCTAAGTTTGCTACTTCACCTATATTTGTTACCGATAAGGATTATGAATTCTCAGTCGACCCATAGTTAATTACTTTGGTTTAATCTGACCCTTTTCATGGCTATGAAACCGAAACTATAGTGGCACATCTTACTAAGTTGAATGATATAGCCACCCTTTTTGCTCATGATGAGAAGATTTGCTACTACTATATTCTCGAATTATTTCCGTTCTCATTGAAGGGTGATGCTAAGATATGGTACAATAATCTTGCTCATGGTTGTGTGCGTAGTCCCTAGGATATGATTTACTACTTCTCTGAAAATTATTTTCCTGCTCATAAGAAATAAGCTGCCTTACAGGAAATATTTAACTTTGTGCAAATTGAAGTAGAGAGTCTCCCGCAAGCTTGGGGGAGGCTTCTCCAATTGATTATTGCTTTGCCTAATCACCCTCTTAAAAAAATGAAATACTTAACTGTACAGTGATAAAGAACAAGATGATGATGTTGTAATAGAACCTGCTATTGATCTTGATAGCCCACAACCTGAAAATAAACGATATGATAAAAGAGACTTTCTGGCTAGAAAACATGGTAAAGAAAGAGAGCCATGGGTTCAGAAACCCATGCCTTTTCCACCTAAACCATCTAAGAAAAAGGATGATGAAGAATTTGAACGCTTTGCTGAAATGATTAGGCTAGTCTTTTTGCATATTCGCTTAACCGATATCTTAAAGATGGACCCTTATGCAAAATACATGAAAGACATCATCACTAATAAAAGAAAGATACCTGAAGCTGAAATCTCAACCATGATTGCTAATTATTCTTTTAAGTATGGAGTACCTAAAAAACTCGGAGATCCTGGAATACCAACTATACCTTTATTCATGAAAAGAAATTATGTCAAAACTGCTTTGTTTGATTTGGAGCTGGTGTTAGTGTTATGAGTTTCTACAAAAAATCTAGATGTTGATAAACTCACACCTACTGAAATATCTTTGCAAATGGCTGTCAAATCAACTGCCATACCTATCGGTATTTGTGAGGATGTTCCCGTTGTTGTTGCAAATGTTACCATCTTAACAGACTTTGTTTTTCTTGAGATGCCTGAGGATGACAACATGTCGATCATCCTTGGTAGAACCTTTTTTTTAATAATGCAGGGGCTTTTATTGACTGCAATAAAAGCAAAGTCACTGTTCATATCAATTGTAATGGGCATACAATTCACTTTCCGAATAAACAATTCCAATTGAATGATATAAATGTTATTGAAAAATCTCCGACACTCACTATTGGAAGTTTTCAACTACCTCTACATACTGCCAAAAAGAAATATGATATACTTATGGTTGGGGATATGCATATCTCCGTTGAGGTAACTTAGTGATTTACGAAAATTCTTTCATTTCATGCTAATCAAATGTGGTTGTTAATAAGACTTGATCAACCTTATTAATGGATCATCTTTGAGAGGCATGTAGTTGATGAATCTAGTAGGCACAACCTTCTGCTCCCACCTTTTGTTTTCTATTCTTCTTAGTCGTATATAATAAAATGCCATGTTGATCTCGTTTTCTTATTTCTCCGTGCAATAATGATCCAAAAATAAAAGTTCTCAGAAGGTCCTGAAAATTTAACACGATTTGTTTCTGAACATTTCTGAATTTCCAGTGCAAATAACATCAGGGGGTGCACCTGTTGTCCACAAGACACGAGGGCACGCTAGCAACCCCAGGCGCGCCTTGGTGGGTTGTGGTCCCCATGTGGCCCCCTCATTTATCTCTTTAGCCCGTTCCATCTCCTACCTCCAGAAAAAAATCATCATATCTCTCTCTCTCTCTCGTTCTCCCTCTCAAACGTGCAGATTTTGATCTCTTTGCTCAAAGCTCCATTTTCGAAAAAGTTTTGGGGGATTGGTACATGGTATGTGAGTCCTCCATTGCTCCAATTAGTTTTTGATTTAGTGGTTTATTTTTAGAATAATTAGCTACTCTTGGTGCTGCTGTAGATGGGCTTGCATGTTGAATTCTTAGAGTTCTAAGTAGTTTGAATGCTTAATATGGCCTAGGCATCCGGAGGAGTTGTTGCTATCAATCTTACAGAGTTTTGTTGATAAAAAATTTGTAGACTAAAATTTTCAGAAATCTATTTATAGGAATACGATGAGTTTCTTTAGGAAGTTTTCCTTCAAGAAGAATGCTAATGGAGTCATTGGGGAATCATCGGACAATGACCTCAACAATTTGAGAACAACGGAGGTGCGACCATGTGAATGGACACATAACGCCTTCATGGAGGAGGCCGGGTTCCATAAAGAGTTTTCCCAATTTGTTGCAAATGCTAGGCCGACTGACTTCCTTGCAACTGAGTGTGGCCAACACCACCTCCATACAAATTCCTTTATGTGAAATTTTCATTATCTGAGTAAGAATAATCCTCCTGAGGTGCACTTTGATCTATATGCTGAAACCCGTCAGATACCGCTTACTGACTTTTCTAGTTTCCTTGTATGCATTACTTTGCTTTATTCATCGTGAAGTGTTTAACCACTAGGGAGAAGGTCGATGCACTCAGTGCCCCCAACTTTGCCATTTTACGTTGTGCACTACACAATGATCACACCTTTAGCCTAGGGGCTATTATTGCACGTCACCTAGACCTTAACAGGACTAAGGGCAAGATACATGGTGGTATTTATGCTACTCGCTTAGTGAGTCACTTTAATGTTCACATTCGCCAACGTGATTATCCCATGCCCTAAGTTTTTATAGATCACAAGGCATTGGAGGATCATCAATTTATTGATGCAACTGATTATTTTCATAACATTGGTTACAACATAGTATTCAGCGAGGTTACCCGTGATATTATCCTGTTGTCTGCACCTCCTTTGTTTGATTCTATTACCAGGAATGGATACAAGTTCATGCAAAATGATACTTTTCCCACCGGAATGACCTAGCTATGGCTGAGGAGGAGCCCCAGGAATGGGACGCTCAGGTGCTGCTGCCACAACACTTCCACATGGGATCGGATGGCTACCACGGATGGTGATTACCAAGCAAGGCCAAAAGCCTAAGCTTGAGGGAGTACGTATTTTCACTGACATTATATTGATGTTCACACATTTCATTCCAACTGTCGGTGTCCACACTTTTTCATTGTATTATCCATGATAGTTTTATTTTCTCGCTATATTTTTGTGCATTTGAAAAACTTTGAGAAAATCCAAGAATATTCTTGCTTCTTTTTGGTTTTTCTTCCTAGTTTAATCAGTTGCAACATTAGAAGAAAACCCCAAAATATTTCTCATTTATTATTTTGCTTGTTGGGACTTTTCTTGTGTAAATAGTTTTTCTTGTCTTTGTTTTTCCTTCTTTGATTTGCTTTCTTCTATAAAAAAACCCAAAACTCTAAAAACTATTTTACTGTGTTTCTTTGGAATTCTTTTCCTCTTATTTGAGTCGTATTAAAGAGAAGATCACGATGAAAATGTTGAGTGGTTCTCATATGCATTATGGTTAATCTAACAAAGAGCCCAAATTACTTTGTCATCTCCTTTTGAATAAAATGTTTGCAGATTTCAGCTTATTCCATGACACTCTTGCATTATTATTATTTTTTATAATTCGGTCATGCAAGTGAAAGGAACTAATGACGATATTTGATGAAGTGACTATGGTAGAGAGAAGCGGGTGTGAACTATCTATTTACTTTTATGTTGAGTCATCACCTTCTCAAATAAGCGTCAGATCTTAGAGCACTATTGTCATCCTCATGCATTGTGTATAGTGAATGTTGGAAGCATCATGATTGGATCTTTTCTACCATGAATTAAAATGTTTAGTTGCTGCTTGAACTTTGGAGGTGCTCTACATTTATGTTTTGCGGTCTCAAAAAGGGCTAGCAAGATACCACTATTGTCATATTATATCATGACCGTTTTGACAAAGTGTTGGCACTTGAGATACTTTATTATTACTCTCTGGTTGATTATGCCATTGATATGAGTTAATATAATTTCTACGAGTTATTGATGACATGGTTAGTCACGATCTATGCTGAAAACCTGGGTGCTACTTAAGCATATTTATGTAAACAAGAACAAAAGAGTTCGTAAAAGTTTTTCGTTTTCACTTTCAGTTTGTCAACTGAATTGCTCGAGGAAAAGCAATGTGTTAAGCTTGTGGAAGTTGATACGTCTCTGTCCTATCTACTTTTCCTAACACTTTTGCTCTTGGTTTGGACTGTAATTTGCATGATTTGAATGAAACTAACCCGGGCTGACGCTGTTTTCAGCAGAACTACCAAGAGGCCAGATCTGGAGTCAATTCGGGGCTACGGAGAGGGGAATCTTTGGTCTTCATCATCACCAACCCTCCTTCATCACCTATTCCAGGATGCTCCCCACCGGGAGTGAGTAATTTCTTTGTAGGCTCACTGGTTGGTGAGGAGTTGGATGATATTCATCATGTAACCGAGTTAGTTTTGTTAGGGCTTGATCCCTAGTATCCACTATGTTTTGAGAGTGATGTTGCTATGATTTTGCCATGCTTAATTCTTGTCACTAGGGTCCAAGTGCCATGATTTCAGGTTTGAACCGTGTATGTTATCACCATTATATCTATGTTCTTGATCCGATCTTGCTAGTCATATGCACCTGCTATGTGTTATGATCCGTAAACCCTGGGGTGATAATAATCGGGATACTTTCCGGTGATGATCGTAGTTTGAGGAGTTCATGTATTCACTATGTGCTAATGCTTCATACCGATTCTCTATTAAAAGGAGGCCTTAATATCCCTTAGTGTCCTTATGGACCCCGCCACGACGGGAGGGTAAGACAAAAGATGTCATTCAAATTATTTTCCATAAGCACATATGACTATTTAGGGAATACATGCCTACATTATATTTATGAACTGGAGCTAGTAATGTGTCTCCCTAGGTTATTACTGTTATATGATGAATATCATCCAATGAATTCACCGATCTAGTGCCTACGAGTTTTCCACATATTGTTCTTGCTATTGCTACTTTTCCAATTGCTACAAAACCATTGCCATCGCTGTTACCATTACTGTTACTGTTACTACTACTATCAAAACTATCATATTACTATCCTACCGATCTCTCTGCTACAGATATTTAATCTCTAGGTGTGGTTGCATTGACAACTCAACTGTTAATACTTGCAAATATTCTATGGCTCCCCCTTGTGTCGAATCTATAAATTTGGCTTGAATACTCTACCCTCGAAAACTATCACGATCCCCTATACTTGTGGGTTATCAATGGTCATAATGCGAGACGTGCACACGAAGGTAGCAATTATGTATGCGGGTGATATTTTGAACACAAGAAATGATACTAAGATATATGCAAACAATTTGAGCTATGTAGAGTATGTATCACTATAGTGCATAAGTAGCGTAGCCCGACAATACTCAATGGCTAGTCTCGATAGGCAACGCAAATAGGCTCGGGGTAACAATGCAATGGCAAGGGTATATGTCAAGAGTGTCGGTGCAGTTACTGTCCTTGCTTACGGTGTGTTGTCAATGAAGAGTTGGTTAGTGATGATTCGGGGTGATGATGAGCGGCGATGATGATGTAGAACCACTCCTAAGTAGCCGAAACACTTTAGGAAGTGGCGTGCTTGCGACTCAAAATCTCAAGTGCGTTTGGTTGCGGAAGAAAGACGAAGAAAACAAATTTTCTAGGCTAAAAATTCAGTATGGCCAGAGTTGCTCGGATGTACGGATCGGTCGGTCGTCCGACGTTCCTCGGACGTCCGTAAACTAGCGGATGTCCGATGCGTGTAGATTTCGTAGGTGATCCATGGGGTGGAAGAACTCGAGGCAAAAGAAAAAGTTTGGCAAAATTTGAGAGATTTGGTGGTGGAAAATGATGGGAATGATGGGGAAAAGATAGGTCCACTTGTCCACTACGAGATCCACAAATCCAAATAAACAAAATCACCTCAAATCCAATGAATCCAAGAAATTTTTGTGGGGATTTTCAAAATTAGGTCAAATCAAAGCAAAAATTGGCTAGAAAGTGGAGGGAGAGACTCCAAGGTGTGAATCAACGTGGCTCATGATACCAATATGGTACGTGGCAAACCCATAAGGCCCGATTCTTTCACATTTGGAGTGGAAAGGGAGGAAAATCAAGAGGCAAATAAACACTCAAAGACGATCCTCAAGCCAGACATCCACTAGATCCAACGAACACAAGATACAAGATTCGAAAGCAACAAACGTATGCAATTATTGGTAGCCTTCCCACTTCGAAGAGATGGGTCTTGAAATCCATGAGGGGATCTTCCCTTGATAGGGGCCTTGGCATCCGCTTCGGATCTTATCACGTAGAGGTGTATCACTCCATAAGGGAAGGAAGTAGATGGACTATGCTTAACAGTGTCAAGTGCTAAACATAAGATAACCCTAGCTAGAGGAGGGGGAAAGGTATTTATAGTCTTAGGCAAACAAAGGGGTACATGTGCCATGTCCCGAGTGACTGCGCGCAGACAGGGTGTGGAAGTCTGGGAGTGGTTGGATGTGCGAGGCTTCACAGCTGTCCGGACATCCGGGGTCGGACGGTCGTCTGAAGATTTGGCTCGGGTGTAGGGTAGCCGGATTTCTGGAGCTTATCTGATGTCCGGGGCTCTTTTGTTCGTATGCTTTGATCTTTCGAAGGTTTCGATGCTGATACCATGGTGCCGGATTTCTGGAGGGGGTCGTACATCTGGGCGCTGGGGGTTGTCGCACATCCGAGCGGCATCGATCATCCGGCCGCTGTGGACCTGCATTAGTCTTCTAGATGGGGTTGGGCTCCAAGCGTCCGACGTCCCGAGGCTGTAGTTCATCCACAGCTCCTCCTTGGTACTTCCAAGATTGGCGTCCTCGTAGTTCTTCATGGTCGCTCAGATGTTCCTCTCCTGAGTAGCTGAGTATGAAAAGAACTTCTATTTGAGGTAGCAGACATGTCTCCAGTGATTTGAAACATGGTTGAGCAAAGAGAGATGTCACCTCGGATTCAAAGGCACGTACACGGGCTCTTGTCATGGGACCCTTTGGGGTTTGAGGTGATAGTGATGGGTCCATGGGGCTCTCTGCATGACAAATAATGCCAGGTCTGAGAGCACTGTTGTCATCCTCATGCATTGTGTATAGTGAATGTTGGATGCATCATAATTGGATCTTTTCTACCATGAATTACAATGTTTGGTCACTGCTCGAACTTTCGAGGTGCTCTGCATTTATGTTTTGCGGTCTCAGAAAGGGATAGCGAGATACCGTTGTTGTCATATTATATCATGACCATTTTGACAAATTGTTGGCACTTGAGATAATTTATTATTACTCTCTAGTTGATTATGCCATTGATATGACTTAATATATTTTCTTAGAGTTATTGTTGACATGGTTAGTCATGATCTTTTCTGAAAACCTAGGTGCTACTTAAAGCATATTTATGTAACAAGAATAAAAGAGTTCATAAAAGTTTTTTGTTTTCACTTTTAGTTTGTCAACTGAATTGCTCGAGGACAAGAAATGGGTTAAGCTTATGGGAGTTGATGCGTCTCCGTCGTATCTACTTTTACTAAAACTTTTGCTCGTGTTTTGGACTCTACTTTGCATGCTTTGAATGAAACTAACCCGGACTGACACTGTTTTCAGCAGAACAACCATGGCGTTGTTTTTGTGCAGAAATAAAAGTTCTCGGAATTGGACAGAATTTTTTGGAGATTTATTTCAGAATAAAAGAAAAATACTGGAACCAAGAGCCACCGGAGGGGGTGCCCTGGCTGGGCACGATACACCAGGGCGGGCCACCCCCTCCTCGTGCACCCTGGTGGGTTCTGGTTACCTCGTGCCCCCCTGACTCAAATTCCAACTCTATAAATACCTATTTTTGGAGAGAAAAATAGGTAGGTAGTTTTATCGCGTTTCACGAGATGGAGCCACTTCCACCTACTATTCCTCACTGGGTGGCCAGATCTGGAGTCCATTTGGGGCTCCGGAGAGGGGAAACTTTGGTCTTCATCATCACCAACCCTCCTTCATCACCAATCCCATGATGCTCCCCACCGGGAGTGAGTAATTCCTTCATAGGCTCGCTGGTCGGTGAGGAGTTGATATTAATCATGTAATTGAGTTAGTTTTGTTAGGGCTTGATCCCTAGTATCCACTATGTTTTGAGATTGATGTTGCTATGAATTTTCCATGCTTAATGCTTGTCACTATGGCCTGAGTGCCATGATTCCAGGTTTCAACCATTTATCTTATCACCATTATATCTATGTTCTTGATCCGATCTTGCTAGTCATATGCACCTGCTATGTGTTATGATCCGTAAACCCTGGGGTTACAGTAATCGGGATACTTTTCGATGATGACTGTAGTTTGAGGAGTTCAGGTATTCACTATGTGTTGATGCTTTGTACCGATTCTCTATTAAAAGGGGGCCTTAATATCCCTTAGTTTCCTTATGGACCCCACCACCACGGGTGGGTAGGAAAAAAGATGTCATGCAAGTTCTTCTCCATAAGCATGTATGACTATTTACGGAATACATGCCTACATTATATTTATGCACTGGAGCTAGTTCTGTGTCGCCCTAGGTTATGACTGTTATATAATGAATATCTTCCAACAAATTCACCGATCCGGTGCCAACTAGTTTTCCACATATTGTTCTTGCTATTGCTATTGCTATTTCTACTGTTCCAATTGCCATCACTATTACCGTTACTACTACTACCAGAACTATTATATTACTATGCTACCGATCACTCTGCTGCAGATATTTAATCTCAAGGTGCGGTTGAATTGTCAACTCAACTACTAATACTTGCAAATATTCTTTGGCTCCCCTTGTGTCGAATCTATAAATTTGGGTTGAATATTCTATTGTCTAAAACTATTGCGGTCCTCTATACTTGTGGGTTATCAATGGTCACAATGCGAGACGTGCACACGAAGGTAGCTATTATGTATGCGGGTAATATTTGTAACACAAGAAATGATACTAAGATATATGCATGCAATTTGAGCTATGCAGAGTATGTATCACTATAGTGCACAAGTAGCGTAGCCCGACAATACTCAATGGCTAGTATCAATAGGCAAGTAACGCAAATACGCTCGGGGTAACTATCCAATGGCAAGGGTATATGTCAAGAGTGTAGTCGCGATTACCATCCTTGCTTACGATGTGTTGTCAATGAAGAGTTGGTCAGCGACGATTCGAGGCGATGATGAGCAGTGATGACGATGTAGAACCACTCTTAAGTAGCCGAAACACATTAGAAAGTGGCGTGCTCGCGACTCAAAATCTCAAATGCGACTGGTTGCGGAAGAAAAAGGCGAAGAAAACAAAAATTTTAGGCTGAAAATTCAGTATGGCCAGAGTTGCTCGGATGTCTAGGTGGGTCGGTCGTCCGACGTTCCTCGGACGTCCGGAGACTGTCGGATGACTGACGCGTGCACATTTCATAGGTGATCCTCAGGGCGGAAGAACTCGAGGAAAACAAAAAATTTCAACAAAATTGGAGCGATTTGGCGGTGGAAAATGATGGGAATGATGGGGAACAGATAGGTCCACTTGTCCACTATGAGATCCACGGATCCAAATCAACAAAATTTCCTCAAATCCAACGAATCCAAGAAATTTTGGTATGGCTATTTGTGTGGGGATTTTGAAAATTAGGTCAAATCAAAGAAAAAATTGGCTACAAAGTAGAGGGAGAGACATCAAGGTGTGAATCACCGTGCCTCATGATACCAATATGATACGTGGCTAACCCGTGAGGCCCGATTCTTTCACACTTAGAGGGGAAAGGGAGGAAAATCAAGAGGCAAATAAACACTCAAAGACGATCCTCAAGTCACACATCCACTAGATCCAACGAACACGGGATACAAGTTTCAAAATCAACAAACGGATGCTAGTATCGGTAGCCTTCCCACTCCAAAGAGACGGGTGTTGAAATCCATGAGGGGATCTTCCCTTGATAAGGGCCTTGGCATCCGCTTCAGATCTTCTCACGTATAGGTGTCTCACTCCACCAGGGAAGGAAGTAGATGGATCTATGCTCAACAATGTCAAGTGCTAAGCATAAGATAACCCTAGCTAGAGGAGGGGGAAAGGTATTTATAGTCTCAGGCAAACAAAGAGGTACATGGTCCAAGGCCCTGAGTGACTATGCACAAACAGGGTCCCGACGTCCGGGAGTGGTTGGATGTCCGAGGCTTCATAGCGGTCCGTATGTCCTGCGTCTGACGGTCATCCAAAGATTCGGCTCGGGTGCGGGGTAGACGGATTTCTGGAGCTTGTGTGACATCCAGGGCTTGTTTGTCCGGATGCTTTGCTCTTCCGAAGGTTTCGGTGCTAATGCCATGGTGCCGGATTTCTAGAGGGGTCATACGTTTGGGCACTAGGGGGTGTCGGACGTCCGAGCGGTGTCGTTTGTTCGGTCGCTATGGACCTACGTTGGTCTTCTAGCTGGGGCTGGGCTCGAGGTGTCGGACATCCTAGGAGGGTCGGGACATCCGGAGGCTATAGTTTGTCCTAGCTCCTCCTTGGTACTTCCAAGCTTAGTGTCCTCGTAGTTCTTCATGGTCGCTCGCATGTTTCTCTCCCGAGTACCTGAGTATGCAAAGAACTTCTGTTTGAGGTAGTAGCCATGTCTCCGGTGATTCGAACCATGGTTGAGCAAAGAGAGGTGTCACCTCAGATTCAAAGGCATGTGCACAAGCTCTTGTCATGGTACCCTTTGGAGCTTGAGATGATGGTGATGGGTCCATGGAGTGGTCCGCATCACAAGCACACGAGGTTTTCTGAAATTTCCCCATGCCATTTCGGTCAAGCATATGTCAAACTAGATAGTGTGTTCTTACATATGTGAGTTAGTACTGCAGGGCCCACATTTCGTCACAGATGTTCATGTCATTTTTGAAAAGCACAATGCGTGTTTTAATAGAAGGGGATCACTATGAACATATATGCATGAATTCTGCTTTGTATTTTCTGTTTTGACAGAAGATCTACTCATGAAATTAGTAATGCTATTAGAGGATTTGGTACCCTCCTGTTCTGGGATAGGAAAAAGAGCACTAGATCCATGGTTAAACTGAGAGTGGAAGAACTAAAAGATATCCTTACTAGTTTTGTGATTGAAGAAGGAGATGACTTCCAAACAGTTTCATTAATTTTTTGAGTGGTGACTATGCGGTAGAATATTCTTGGCGCTAAAGCACATTATGAGGACCCCATCCTTGTTGATGGTAATCCACACCCCAAGACCACAATTGTCGAACTTTCACCTCAATCAACACAACCATTTCTTAGGTCCAGTGCAACAATATGAAGTAGAGGGTGTACAACAGAACAATGAAGCCAATCATGCTCCTATTGATCTAAACCTGCACTTGGTAGTAGTTCAACAACATGTGTACCTAACCTTAACAATCAAGAGGATATGGAAGAGGAAAATGCTAAACTGCAT
Source organism: Hordeum marinum (assembly GCA_022496015.1). Lineage (NCBI taxonomy): Eukaryota > Viridiplantae > Streptophyta > Magnoliopsida > Poales > Poaceae > Hordeum > Hordeum marinum. Next base: position 389,190,469 of record CM039673.1, on the reverse strand, counting down.
GGCTGGGGCCATTGGGCTATGCCCCAGGATAATCATGAAGTTGACATGGAGCTCCAACATGGGGATGATATGTCCATTTTGCATCATGTTTTCATATAGACATTTATTATGTTTTGAGTCATTATTTGACTTTATGATGCAATCCTAATGCCTTTTCTATCTTATTTTGCAAGTATCATACAATGAGGGAGATTTTCGGCAGCTAGAATTCTAGACCGGAAAAGGCTACAAAAGAGTTGGATATTCTCTGCAACTGCGAATGACCTGAAAATTTATGGATATTATGTTGGAATATATAAAAATATTGGGGAAGGAATTACCAAGAGGGGGCCCACGTGGGAGCCACGAGCCTGGGGGTGTGCCCTACCCCACAGGGCATGCCCCCTAAGCTTGTGGCCCCACCAACATGCCTCTGAGGCCCATCTTCTCCTAATGGACGCCATTTGCCCTAGATTTTTTTTTCAGAAGAAGACTTCCGGGAGGAAGCAACGCCACCTCGAGGCGAAACCTGGGTAGGATCACTTTTGCTCTCTGGCAGAGCGAATTAGTCAGAGAAACTTGCCTTCGGGAGTGGGAAATCGAAGCCATCATTATCACCAACGATTCCTCCATCGTGGGAGGACCAATCTTCATCAATATCTTCACTAGCATCATCTCATCTAAAACTCTAGTTCATCTCTCGGTTTCAATCTTTGCCTCCAAATCTCAGATTGGTACCTGTGGGTTTCTAGTAGTGTTGATTACATCTTGTAGTTAATGCTAGTTGGTTTATTTGGTGCAAGATTCCATGTTCAGATCCTTAATCATATTCAATACACCTCTGATCTTGAACATGAAGATGATTTGTCGGTAATCACTTTTGTTCTTAAGGACACGGTAGACGTCTTGTTATAAGTAATCATATGATGTTGGTATCCGTTTGATATTTACGGGCATGTACTCCGCTTCAAGATGACGGAGGTCGACATTCTCTCCGTCAAGATTTACGGGCATTCAGGTGCCCACCTCAGTTGCTGCGAGGAAAGCTCGAGAAGTGCCAAGAGCTCCTCGTCAAGCGACAGTGACGAGGAGGACGGTGTCAGTGAATACGATGACAACGGATCCGAGCTCCAGGCCGTCAAGTCGGAATATGGCCACCTGAGCTCCGACTAGTCGCCGGCCGCACCATCATCGTCAGCTCACGCCTCTCCCCCTCCCGGCAGAGCGACCTTGCCGAGGGCGCTTGTCCCGGGCGCCGCCTCATCTTCCAGCTTGATCTCCTCGTCGCCCTATGGACCTCAGCTTCGTCCGGCCTTCTTGGAGCCCCGCCCTCCACGAAGTGCTGCTCCATGAGGGGTCAGGCCGGGCTTCTGTCAGGGGCCTCTTCCTATCTTTTCTTCTTGTAATCCGCCCCTAGGGGAGAAAGTCAAATAAAGATGTACTTATGAATAGACGTCATCCCGTTTAGATTTAATTCCTTTTAAATGAATGTATGTTACTCCTCTTTTCTGATTTTCCTTTGTATGGTTTGCCCCCTACGCTTTATCGGAAACTTTCCGGCATATGCAATACCACCGCGAGCGCTTTGAGGAGTGGATCCTTAGCATCCCGCTGGCGGTGCCGCTGCCGGCAAGATATCTTGACATTTTTAGTGAACCCACTTAAACTATTGAGCGGACTCGAAACAGAGTAAGGGGTGCGACCAATCATGACAAGTTACCTTGACGTTCTTAGTGCAGCCAATTAAACTTGTGAGAGGACTCGAAACAGGGCAAAGGTGCAACCGATCACGACAAGGTTCCCTCGCATGCAGGTTTCCCATACAGAATTTAAAATCGTCCAAGGACAAAATAACCTCATAGTTAAAGTTTACTTCAAGTTTTGTAACTTAGCTTTTCGTTGTTGTACTCCTTTCCGCAAGGTGCCAACTTTGAACATCGCCCATAGGTGCCCACATTATCTCATCCCCCCAGCAAACTTGCACGCGAAGGAACCTTCTATCCTTTAAGAAAAATAAAGAAGAGAAAATAGAGGTATGGATCCTTGGCGGTTCATTAGCACTTGTTGGGACTAAGCGTAATGCAACATCTTAGATAAACATGCATGTTAAGAAACATGGGAATTGAAAAGAGTTGCAAGACGCCCGATCTTATTCAACTATGCACAGGGTCTGTGCCTGGCTTTGTACAAAGGATGACATGCCCTGCCAACAAGACTTGTATAAAAGGTGGTTGCCAGGGAGCCTGGCAACCACGCCTTATGGATAGAACTTACGAAGATGTTCGATGTTCCAGGAGTTGCTCATTGGGACGCCATCTTCGGTCTCCAGGCGGACTGTGCCAGGCCTGGTGACTCGTACTACCCGATAAGGGACTTCCCACTTTGGCGTCAAGTTGTTTGAATTCTTGGCCGACTGAATGCGCCAAACAACAAGGTTGCCTTCCTCAAGACTTCGGGCATGAACTTTGCGGCTATGCTAGCGGTGCAAAGCTTGCTGGTAGTGTGCAACTCGCACAACAGCCCGAAGACGAGCTTCCTCAAGGAGCATTACGTCGTCTTTGCGCATCTTCTCTTGGTCAAGCTCATCATAAGCGAGCAGTAGGGGCGATCCGTATATGAGTTATGTGGGGAGAAATGCCTCCACCTCGTATACTAGGGAGAAGGGTGTCTGGCCAGTGGCTCGATTTGGCATCGTTCTGATCGACCAAAGAACCGCTAGCAGCTCATCAATCCAACATTTTTCACACTTGCGCAGCCCGTCAAAAGTTCTGGTCTTAAGCCCTCACAACACTTCAACATTTGCCCTTTCTGCTTGGCCGTTTCTCCTAGGATGAGCAATAGAAGCAAAACAGATCTTGTCGCCAAGGTCTTGGACATATTTCATGAAGGTGCGGCTTGTGAACTGTGTGCCGCTATCGGTGATGACCTTGTTTGGTACACCAAAATGACAAACTAGTCCTTTGAAGAACTTGACGGCTGATTGTGCTGTCACCTTTCTCACTGCTTCCACTTCCGGCCACTTTGTGAACTTGTCGATTGCGACGTACAAGTACTCAAAGCCCTCGGTAGCATGGGGAAAGGGGTCCAAGATGTCGAGCCCCCAGACCGAAAATGGCCAGGAAAGAGGGATTGTCTGTAGAGCTTGCGATGGTTGATGTAGCTTCTTCGAATGGAAAAGGCGCGCTTCACACTTGGTTACTAGTGCAGTTGCAACCTATAGGGAAGTAGGCCAAAACAAACCTTGCCGGAAGGCCTTCCCGGCAAGAGCTGTTGATCCTATGTGGGAGCCACATATGCCTCCATGTATCTCTGCCAACAGCTCTAGTCCATCCTCCCGAGGAATGCACTTCAATTTCACACCATTTTATCTCTTTCTGCGCACGACGTCGTCTACAAACTAGTACATACTAGACTAACGGGCTACTTTCTCCGCTTCTTCCTGTTCTTCTAGGAGTTCCCCTGTTTGAAGGAACTAAACTATGTGTTGTGCCCATGCTGGTGCCTAAGGCTCGACGACAAGGACTAAAGGCATATCTTCTTCCACGGGGGCGCTTATTTCTACGGAAGGGCTTGAGGCCTTGCCAGAGCCTGTTGCTCCCCGGCAAGATTGGCGTCGATCCAAGCAACTTCCTTGCCGGTAGCTTCTGTGAGCTCTGCCGGGAAGAACTGGCCGGAATTCAACTTCCTTCTCTTGTTTTGCCTTGCCGATGGAGATAGGGATGGCTGAGTCAGTTGGAGCACAAAAGTCCCTGGTTCCATAGGTAACTTGAGGGCAGCTCACTTGACAGTTCGTCAGCAGCGCTATTCTTTGCATGAGGAACATGCTCTATTTGCAGACCATCAAAGCGCTCCTCCAACTTCCTCACTTCATGTACGTAAGCTTCCATCAACGGGCTCTGATAATCCTTGTTGACTTCCTTGACGAAAAGCTGTGAATCTCCTCTAACAATAAGCTTCTTGATCCCAAGGTCTGCCGCAATCCTGAGACTGGCAAGCAGCCCCTCATATTCCGCGGTGTTGTTTGTTGACTTCTCCCGGGGAAAGTGCATTTGAATTACATATTTGAGGTGCCCTCCGGTGGCTGCGACAAGCAGCACGCCAGCGCTGGCTCCCTGTAGGGAGAAAGCCCCATCAAAAGACATAACCCATTCTTGGCTGGTTTCCTTGCCAGGGAGGGTCATTTCTTGGATCTCTTCGTCTCGCGTTGGAGTCCATTCTGCAATGAATTCTGCGAAGCTCTGCTCTGGATGGTTGAAGTGCTTTCAAACTTGAGGCCAAAGCTTGAGAACTCCAAAGCCCACTCCACAATCTTGTCGGCCGTGTCTGGGTTTCGCAAAATCCATTGCAGTGGAAAGCGAGTGACGACGGTAATTTGATGTGCTTGGAAATAATGGCGAAGTTTCCTTGAGGCCATGAGGAGGCCAAAAAGTAACTTTTGCACACCAGAGTACCTTGACCTAGCCCCTTGGAAAAGGGAGCTCACGAAGTACACTGGGCGCTGCACCACCTTCTTCTTCTATGTCACTTTGTGCATCTGCACAGGTCCAAACTTATCGGCACCAGACCTTGCCAGGGAAGATCCTGGTTCATCGCTTGGCGGTCCTGCCCCCGTTGCTGCCTCTTTGTCGGCTTCTCTCTGTTCCCCCAATGCAGCACTAGCCACTTGATTCGTTGCCGCCAAGTATAGCAACAATGGCTCCTGTGGTCTAGGCGCGACTAGTATTGGCAGAGAGGAGAGCTGCCTCTTCAAATCCTGCAGCGCTGCCTCTGCTTCTGGAGTCCACTAAATTGGACCCTGCTTCTTCAAGATTTTGAAAAAGGGCAGGGCACGCTTAGCAGACTTTGAGATGAACCTACTCAGAGCCGCTAAACAGCCGGCAAGACGACACACATCTTTGACACGTATTGGTGAGTCAATCTGCTCAATTGCTTTGATTTTGTCGGGGTTCGCTTCAATCCGCGCTGAGACACAAAGAACCAGAGAAGCTTGCACGACGGAACACCGAACACACACTTCTCATGATTGAGCTTCAAGTTGATCTTGTGCAGATTTGCAAACATCTCTTCAGCTTGCATATTTGTATCTAGCTGAGGCTCAAAACCAATCTGGACTGCTCTTGCAAATGTTGAACCTGCACTTTTCAAACCGAAAGGCATACGTACAAAGCAATACGTACCACATGGGGCGATAAATGTGGTCTTCTCTTCGTCCTCCTTGGACATGAAGATCTGGTGATATCCTGAATAAGCATTGAGGAATGATAGAAAGTCATAGCCTGTAGTGGAGTCCACAATCTGGTCGATCCGCGGCAAGGGGAAAGGATCATTTGGACAGGATTTGTTGAGATCTGTATAATCAATGCACAACCTCCATTTTCCATTCACCTTGCACACTACGACTGGATTGGGCAACCATTTTGGATGGAGCACTCCTCTAACCAAACCCACCGCTTCCAATTCCTGATTTCCTAGGCAATAAATTCTTGTCGCTCCAAGGCTTGTTTCCTAACTTTCTTCTTGACGGGCCGCGCGTGGGGACATATGGAAAGGTGGTGCTCAATCACCTCCCTGGGAACTCTAAGCACATCAGATGGTTGCCATGCAAACACATCGACGTTCGCCCGCAGGAAGGCAATGAGCGCGCTTTCCTATTTGTCGTCAAGGGCGGAACTTATGGTGAAAGTTCCTCCCGTGCCATCCTCCTTGACGGGCACCTTCTTGGTTTCTGGAGGAGCTGCCTTGGATTTCTTGTTCTTGCTGGTGGAGCTCTCTGGCACATTGTTGATGGGAAGGCAACACTCCGAAGAGGTGCACTTGCCGGAGTGTGCACCAGAGGCCTTGCCGGTCTTCTTCCCCCTGGGAGCTTCTGCGACAGGCACAGGTGCCTTGTTGACAGGTGCTGGAACTGCCTCCCGGTAAAGTTCGTTGGCATAGATAAGTGCGTCATTTTTGTCAGAGTTGATCATGATGACGCTGATCGGCCCGAGCATCTTCAACACATTATAAGCATAGTGTGACGCCGCCATGAACCTGGCTAGCGCCGGGCATCCAAGGATCCCATTATACGGCGAGGGTATCTTGGTGACGTCAAAAAAGTCTTCTCTGTCCTGAAGTTTATGTCACTGCCAAATGTTACCGACAACGTGATCTTGCCCTTCGGTTGAGTCCTTGCTGGATTGATCCCTTGAAAAGTGCCCGTCTCCTCGAGATCTTCGTCAGGAATTTGCATCCTCTTGATCACATCAGGCGAGAGATTCAGACTGGACCCACCGTCAACTAACATTTTTGTCACTTTGAGGTTGCGGATTGTTAGAGAAACCAACAATGGTAGACACCCAACCGCTATTGTGCGATCATGGTGATCCTCGGCGTCGAAAATGATAGGCGTGTGGGACCATCTCACAGGTTTTCGGGCTTCAACAGATGGTTCTGTCGCATTAATCTCACGTGCCCACTGTTTGAGTTGGCGACGGGAATAATGCAACGAGGCGCCTCCATCGATGCACATGATATCTGTAGCTTTGTGAAATTTGTGCTCGCTGGACTCATCGTCCTCTTTGTTGCTATCATCATCCTTCTCTTCCTTGTCGCGACCTCGAGCGGGCCTCTCCTACTGTTTGGTCTTGTCGCGGCAACCTCCTCAGCCACCGCGTTTCTTGCCAGATCCCACTTCACCTTCTTGGGCCTTCTCTTTGTCTTGCCTTATGTACTCAGCTTTCTGCTTTTTGGCAAGCTGCTCGACTTGTCCGCAGTTTTCAAGATCGTGGCCGTTGGTGTGATGGATCTTGCAATACTGCTTGTTGGAGCCCTTCGTTTTGTCGGCAGCCGCCAAGGCTTTACAAGAGGCGCAGCCGGAAACATCCTTGCCGGGGTTGTCAACCTTAGTCTTCTTGGCGGCGCTAAGGTTGTCAGATTCCTCGACGGCAAGCACAGCCTTGTGCTTGCGTTTCTTGTTCCATTGTCGGCCTTTCCTTGCCGGGGCGGTGGTGTCCTCGTTAGAGTCGACTCCAACACCGACATCCTCGCCAGGGAGCCTCCTCCCTTCTTTAGCTCGAGCACACCTATCAGCCAGGGCATAGAACTCGGCAACATCCTTGACATTATTTATCGCTAGCTCTTCGCACATCCTGCGGTTACACACGTTCTGATGAAACGTGCTGATAACCACAGCAGGATGAACATCTGGGATGTTGTGATGTATCCGGCTGAGTCACTGAATGTACCTGCGCAAGGTTTCGCCTTCTGTCTGGGGCATGAGATGCAAATCAGTTGCTTGGCCAGGAGCTTGGTGGCCTCTAATAAAGGCGGCAACAAATTCATGGCATAGGTCTGCACAGGAAGAAATGGAATTCTCTAGAAGATGCATCCCCCACGACCTGATGTTGGGCTTGAGCACCAACGGTAAGTAGTTGGCGAGTATCTTGTCGTCGCGAGCCCCAACAGCCTGCACCGCAATGGTGTAGATGCTCAAGAACTCCGATGGGTGGGTCTTGCCGTCATATTTATCAGGGACTTCCGGTTTGAACGTTCGGGAATTGGGCCCCTAGACTCACCGCAGCTCATGGGTAAACGCTGGATAACCTACCTCATAAGGCAGGTCAACAGGATACCCTGGCGCGGGCTTGTCTACAGTGGCCCTTGCGCGTTTATCGGATTGATGGCGTGTTTCCCGTCGCTGCTCGATGGTGGTCCGAGCGTCCTCTTTGGTTCGCTCCCGATGAACTTGATGTTGATCGCAACGGGTTCGCGGATCAGACGTCGCCGTGGAGTCATCACCACCAGCGCCTATCGGCCGAGTCGGCAACCGCCGCTGTCGCCGTGGAGGAGAGTGCACCATGGTCGTGCCACCTCTGGCTTTATCTCCATTAGCGTGTGCCGACTCGACGGACCGCTACTACGAAGGCTCCGCGCGATGTGGTCCATCCCTGTCAGCAAAGTTGATGAGGCTCTGGATTGTACCTCTCCACTTAGCAAGCTTCTCCGCCGCAAGAGTGAAATTCAGGAGCAGCTTCGCTTGCACCAATGCTTCTGCTGATGAGGTTGGCAGCGGAAGGTGTGATGAACGTGAGGTGCTCTGACTCCTAACTGTGTTAGAAGGAGCTCCATCACGGTCCTGCGACCGCGCGCCACCTCCGTCATCATTTTGGCGTGCATGTTGGTTCCGCGCATCTTGGGAGTGATGCATAGGGGCCTTTCATGGGGGTGCTTAGGACCATCGATGTCGTGGCGCTGCTCATCGTGCGCGAAATGAGAAGGTCGTAGCGTATGCGCCAGCGTAGGTCTCTTGGAAGGCGCCGTGCGATCTCTGGAGTTCACCGTGCCGCTCATAGGCCGCACGGCTCCGTCTTAAGATCCAGCGGCGCATGGATTGCCACCATCATTGCGGACGGCGCCGCTGGCTTGGCCTTGATCACCAAAATGTCGTGGAGGCTCGAGGCCTCGGCTTGCATCCACACCACCGCCCATCAAAGTGGCTACAGGCGTGGAGGACGTGGATGGGTCAACCTCCGTGAACCCTTCTTCTTGGGGGCCATGCGATGAAGACGATGAAGGAACTGGCGGATCGATTGTGTGATCAGGTTCACACAACCCCTTTCCCCTACCTGGTGTGCCAAAGATGTTGGTGCACAACACCTATGGGAACGTGTGGATCCCTTTGTGGTTCGGCGGTGAGACGGTATGCGCAAAGAGCAGATCGAATGAACGATGCGAGGGGAGATTTTTACCCAGGTTCGGGCCGCTGAGAAGCGTAAAACCCTACTCCTGCTTTAGTGTATTATGAGTGTTTTTAGGGTTCTAGCTACAGGAACGCTATGAATAGCTGCTAAACGTGTGAGCCAGAAGGTGGGAGAAAAGGCCTCCTCTTGTAACGCCTTGGTCTTCCTTTTATACGACTAAGGGGATCCCAACATTGGCATACAGTGCATGCACGAGGTGCACAATGCTACAGTGTTATCATACCTAACACTGATGGTGTAGGACAAAGCCATTTAATGCTCCGTCAGGCGTCCTGACCTTCTAAGGGACAGGACAGGAGCCCGTCCCATCGGCACCTCTTAGCCTCTCCATCACCAGCGCCTCGACACGTATCCTGGTGGGTCGACACCTGGCCTTTGTGTCACATCCGTAGCTTTAGCATGCACTAGGGTTCATGTTTGAGTTAGCATCATGTTTAAATTATTTTTAAACTTGAAATGGGGATGATCAAAACCCTAGCACAATTTGAATTCAAATAGGTTCAAGCAAAATTTTCAGTGATCCAAAGTGGCTCTGTAAAATGTTCATCTTCTCTAGAAAAATGTGGCAACATCAACCAGAGGTGACTCATATTTTTTACCCGTCATTTTGGTTTACTGAATTAAATCAATAAATATTTGAACTGGAGCTCTAAAATATTATAAATAATTTTATAGCTCCAATAGAATTTGAAACTTGGCGAGGGCCTTCAGAATATTTCAATTAGTGCCCAGAAAAAGTTTCCTATTTTTCTAAATTGATTTAGTATTTTTTCTAAATTCGAAAAAAACTGCAAAAATATAGAAACAGAACAAAAATAAAAAAAGAGAGGAGGCAGCCTTACCTGTGGCCCAGGAAGGGGCTGGCCCAGCAGCCCACCTGACAGTCGGCCCCAACCTCCTGCCAGGAGGATTGGGCGTGTGGCTGGGGCATGCCAGCACAGGCTCGGCAACCTCCTGCCTAGCTGATTGCCGCTGGATGCTGTTGAGGGTGCCAGCACGACCCCCTCGCCATGCCCTTCTTCCCCTCTTCCCCTCGCCCTCTCTCCTTTCCCTGGCTCTCTCTTTGCTCACGACCGAGACGCCATGGACGCACCGCCGTCGGTAGCGTTTCCACGGCCACCTCCGAGCCTCTCCGTCGTGCTCCATTGGTTCATCGCGACGCCTTTGACCACCCATTTGAGCTACAGGATCTCAGACGCCCTGCATCGCCGCCAGCACCGTCGTCTTCAACCTTCGACACCCGCCATCGCCGCCATCGATTAGCCGGCCAGAGGGCGTCCCCGACCACGCCACTAGCGCTAGAAGCTCTGCGGTGAGGCCCCGGTCCTTCTCCCCCTTTCCCCGTCGTTGATCCCCTCTTGTAGCCCCTCCAGCCACCAGAGTCGAGAGGTGCTCACCGGTGGCCATGGCTACGCCATGGCCACAACTTCAACCGCCCGCGTCCGAGCATGTCCTCGTGCTCAGCGCCTCTCCAGTAGGACGTAGCCACCTCCAGCTCCTCCTCCCGTAGCCGTAGCGCCGCGGCTGCCCTAGGCCGAGCTCCGGCTGCCGCGAGCAAGCTCTCAGCCGTCAGCTCCGACAGACCTTACCTCCCCGTGCGTCCCACGCGATGCGGGCAAGCTCGGGCTTCGCCCGAGTGCCCTCAGCTCGCCCAGAGACCACATGCAACGCAGCTCTGGCTGGACGCCACTGCGGTCTAGGGTTGCTAGAGGCTAAACGTTGGTGGCCGACGTGGCAAGGCCATTAGCCGCTAATCCCCCTGCTAATCCCCTCCCTTAGAGGCTGACAATGGGCCCCGATGTGGGCAAAACCACGGGTTAGTGCGGGATTTCACCCCGTTTAGCCACTGGATCACTGACCAGTGGGTCCCACTGGTTAGGTTTGACCCAAAGCGGTCAGTTGACCAGGCTGACGTCATGCTGACGCATGACTGACGCAATAAATGCATTATGTTTTAAAATAAATTCCAGAAATTACTAAAAACTTAGAAAATTCATATAAATTAATCTGTAAGTCAAATGAAAATAATTTATATGTGAAAATTGATAAGAAAAATCCAATAAATCCATCTGTACCGTTTTCACCCATGATAGAGCAACCTAAATAGGTGAAGTTGGACATTTTTGTTCAAGTACAATATGTGATCTCACATGTGGACTTGAATTTGAACCTTGGGTTCAAACCTACTTCATTTAAATCTGTTGCTAGATGCATTAGACCAAACCACATCATACTGCCATGTCATATTCATGTGTATTTATTTGTCCCTCCTTCGATGCTTGTTCTTCATGGTAGGCACTGTTCCGGAGGATGCTAATCGAGTATCCATCTGAGGAGCAGTAACGTGTGATCGTCTTATCAGGCAAGCAACCCCTCATTGATCATCTCCGATACAAACCCACTCTCTCGCTCTTGCTCTCATATATTGCATTAGGACAATACGTTTCAACTTTTACATGTTCCTATAGTTGAACCCATTCCTCTACATGACTTGTCATTGCCACAGTAAATAGCTGAACCATGCAACCTAGCATACCTAGTAGATGCTTGAGCCATGTTGTGCCTTTAACTTGCTATGCTTGCTATACTTAGAGTTGTGTCAGGTTTGATTCATCTGAGTGATGAACCAGAGTGAACTGAATGTGTTCCGATGATGAGAGTTAAGTGTTGAACCCAATTTGGTAAAGGTAGCGATGGGTGGCTATGTAGGAGTACATGGCGGGTTGTCTAATTGGGACCATCCTTAAGAACCGAGTCCTGTGTATGTTATCCAAGACTAGCTACTACCGCACATTGGGCCCCAAACCAATGGACCCTCTCGACTTATTAATCGACTTGATCTTTGTCCAGGAGTTGCAACTAGTTTCTGGTGTTTGTAGGACATGCTAGTAGTCTACCGAGTGGCACCATATACAGGTGGGCTTGGGATAGACTATGCATCGTGGCTCGGTTTACCAAGCGTAGTACCATCCATCGAGGTGGGCTTGGGAACCCTGTACACATAGTTTGGGGCCGTAGAGGAAACCTCGGCCGGACTTCCTTGCGGGTTTAGTCTCAAATACGTGATAAACCTGGACAAGAGTCTTGTGCGATTAACGGTCGTGGCCGACTCCCTTGCTGGGCTTCCGCTTGAAGGTTGCCAAGGTGCCTTTTTACGAGCACCTGGCGGTAAGTGGCGGGAGCATGTGTTACGAAGTACACCCCTGCAGGGTAATAATCTATCCGAATAGCCGCGTCCGTGGATATGGACTACTTGGAGACTTATATGGTTCGTAGACAACTTAAATGGTTACTCATAAAAGCTTCAAGACAAGTGTGAGTACCATGGATGGCACTCTCGTGGGAAGACGGGAGCGGATCCACGATGGTGTATTGTTGTGGTGTTAGTGGACTCATGTACATTTCACAAGCTTTCCAAAGTACTGATAGTCATAGTACAGGATAGCCACCGAGTCAAAGCTGGCTTGCTGCATTAAACCCCACAACCCCCTTATTGATACTGATGCATATGTAGTTAGTTTTGATGTAAGTCTTGCTGAGCACTCAGTACTCACTGTTGCTTAATTTTGTTTTTTAAGAGGAGACTCCAGTCTCGCTAGTGGTTTCTACGAGAAGATCGATGTTGACCGAGTAGCTTGGGAATCCCAGCCAGAGGGTTGGTTCCTATGGAGGGTCTTGTAGATAGACAGGCTCCCTCAGCCTTCTTCTTTTCTAGATGTCTGTACCCAGACATGTTATGCTTCCGGTTGTTTCTTGTATGACTTGTGTGTTGGGTCATGTGACCCCTCCTTGTACTATCACACCATGTTGGATCTTATGAGCCTTGTAAATAAATGTTGTGTTGTTGTATGGTTATGTTGTGATGCCATAGTTGTATCTATGCATATCGGGTATGTCATGCGTACGTGTGACATACAACAATACATACGGGATTCGACACCTAGTTGTGTGCCTTTAGTAGTACTCTTTACAGGGAACTGCCTCTTTGTGCTTGCACCGAGCCTTGGTAGCTTGCTACTTCTCTGGACACATTGATTGAACGGTATGTCTCCTTGTTTGCTGCTGTGTCTGTCCCTTCGGGGAAATGTCTCGCGGTGTAATGGACTCCCTATAGCCTACCACGACTCGTCTACGTGCAGTGATGACATTAATGTCCCATGGCGTAATGGAGTCCTTGTAGCTTGCTATGACTCGTCTAGACACGCTAGAGGACGACACCTGCATTATTGGGCTACGTACGCCTGTCCCTGTACGAATGTGCCACTTGGATTCTATGACTAGTCATGTCGACCTAGGTTCTTTGACATTTGAATGCTAGCGACATATTCACATACGTGAGCCAAAAGGCGCAAACGGTCCCGACCCAGGTAAGGTGGCAACCGTGGAGTTAACCCCGTGCGTGAGGCTGCAATGTGATGTGATGTGTTATATGCTAGATTGTTATGGCTTAGGATCGGGGTCCTGACACTCTGCGCTGGCAGGATGGCGAGGCCTTGCCGGGTGCACACCTTGTCAGGGCTCTGCAGGTCACCCCCGGCAAGATCTTGCCGGGGTTCCAGCCTTTGGCCTTCGGTCTTGTGCCTGTTAACTTGAATATTCCTTGATGTCTTCATATTCGCTTCTAGCAGTCCCCTGTTAGGCCTTGACGCTGGTGTGGCTAGAACTGCCCATGCACAAGTATGGGGTATTAAAAAGCCCAAACTTTAGTACACCGACATGAAGTTCATGAGAAACGGAATAATGCAATAAGAACAATGACATGATGTAGATAAGATCTATTCATGTAGGAATAGACCCCATCTTGTTATCCTTAATGGATGTCGGATTTCGGGCTCCGTAAAACCCTTAATATTCGAAAATAGGGGCATGTGCAAAGATCCCCTGCACCCTCACCCGACCTAGCTCGCTACTCGACGAACACAGCAAAGAACTCGCACGATGACGAGGAAGAAGATGAACACGACAGTTTACCTAGGTTCAGGCCGCTGCGAAGCATAATACCCTAATCCTGCTTTGGTGGATTGCCTCTCAAGGAGGTGAGTTGGATGAACAAGTACAGTGTTTCAGGGCCTCCTGAGGTTCTCAGTGGTGTTCGAGCCTCCTTGTGGTTTGATGGTCGGTGAGTGGTGGAGTTGGTCGACTGGGTTTGGATCCCCCTATATGAAGCAGCATACCCTCTATATATAGCGGTGGCTCGAGTCCTCTTCCCTTATCGCAATGGTGGGAAGGGATTCCACAATGGCCAATTTTGAAGGGGGATAGGGGTTCGTGCTCGCCCTGCCCAAAGGCGGTCTTCACCTGCAAAAGTAGCTGTAGACGCCGCAGGGACGGGCTCAACGATGACATCCGTCCTGCTGAGCTGGTGGTTGTGGTCTTGTTGCACCAGAATGGAAACCTTTGGGGGTGCTTTGGGAACCCGCATACGACCTCGCTCCCTTTGCACCAAAGGGGAAACTGCGCCGCCTAGCGCACTGATGCTCGCCGATCCTTCCTTGCGTCATCTTTGAATCCTGAGGGTGGGCCTTGCATAGAGATCTCCGCCTCTCTGGAGGGGGCCTGGGGAGGCCCATCCTCTGCTGGTCTTGATGTTGTTCATCCTCGCGAGGCTTGGGCCCTCGCGAGCGCATTGTCTTGAGTGGGGCCATGCCTTGCTGCGTTTGGTCGACGAGGTGGGCCACGCCCCGTGCCGCAAGCAGGCAGGTCTGGGTACCCCCGTTCCCAGAACGCCGACAATGGCAATGATACATGCGTGCCTTCCTGCCCCTTCTATCACTGGGAAAGAACCTGACAATATGAACCCACCACAAAGCACCTCTTCCCATGGCAAGAAAAATCTATGTAGTTGGCCCAAGTAAACTAAAAATTCGGAGAAGAAATAGGAGGATATTAGTAATCCTGCAAATAAGAGATCAAAGAAGACTTAAATCATATTCATGGATATAAATTGATCATGAACTCAAAATTCATCGGATCCCAACAAACAAACCGCAAAAGTCATTACATCAATAGATCTCCAAGAGACAATTGTATTAGAATCAAACGAGAGAGAGGAAGCCATCTAGCTACTATCTACAGATCCGTAGGTCTATGGTGGACTACTCAAGCATGATCGGAGAGGCACCTATGATGAAGATGAACTCCTCCGTGATGGTGTTAGATTGGATCTTGAGGTTATGGAACTTGCGGTGGCTGGAATTGTGGTTCGTCGAATCCTCTAGGGTTTTCTGAATATTTGGGAATATGTAGGACGAATAGTCGGTTGAGGGGGGTCTTGAGGTGGGCACCCTCCACCAGGCTGCGCCAGGGGCCTTTGGCACACCCTAGTGGAGGGGAGCCACCTTGGGCCCTCTCATGTTGCTCTTTGGCCCATCTTGGCTCTTCCGATCCTTAAAATATCTCCAAAAATTCTCATAGCATTTGGGCTCCGTTTGGTACTGATTTTCTGCGAAGTAAAAAACAAGCAAAAACATCAACTATCACTTTGGCACGATGTCAATAGTTTAGTCCAAAAAATGATATAAAGTTGCTATAAAATGAGTGGAAAACATCGAAGATTGATAATATAACAGCATGAAACATGAAAAAATTATAGATACGTTGGAGACGTAACATCCGACCGTTTGCTATACTCATGAGAGAAGCCACTAGTCTACTTTTCTCCCGGGTCTACTTTTCCAACATATTGCTTTCCGATCTACTATTTTTTCGTTTTGTTTTAAGATCCATTAATCCAAAATACCCAAAATACCTTGATGCACTTTTTGTTTACCTATTTTATTTTGTGTTCTTGTGAGATCTATTTGACATACCTATTGCAATCTAATCTATCTTCTTACCATATAGAGAGTGACAACCTCTCTTTTGCTTCGAGTTGCGAGTATTTGTTATTTGTGTGCAGGTACTGTTTATGTAGGTGCTTGATCTTCCTCTATTGATTGATACCTTGGTTTCATAACTGAGGGAAATACTTACCGTAGCTGTGTTGCATCATCCCTTCCTCTTTGGGGAAATACCGACGTAGTCTCAAGCCACATCAAAGGAATTTCTGGCGCCGTTGCCGGGGATCGAAGCAATCTCTCTTTGCATGCCAATCTTGGTGCCGGGGAGACATCATCAACATCTCCCAGGTTCCTAATCACAAATGTCATCTCCTTGCAATTTATGTTATTTTCCATTTGCCTCTTGTTTTCCTCCCCCCCACTTCACAAATTTGCCATTTTATTTGCCCTCTTTTTTGTTTGCCTTTTTCTCGTCAGATGTTTAGCTTGTTTGTCATCGTGAGTGACTTTGGTATGTCAGAAGCAGATGATGGCAGAACTCCTAAAATTGGATGTTCTGGTAATCTGGATTCTAAAACATTTGTTTTGGGGCAAGGGAACATTATAGGAAAATAAACTATCCAAGAATTTTTCAATTGTGTTCGAAATTTGACTCTTGATGCTGCTGCAATACTTAAGAGAACTAAAACTTATGCCGAAGCTATTTCCACACTAGTTCTGAAACTTGAAAATAGGTTTATTCAGACACATCCTACCTTGCAAAGATTGTTTTATGATCTACCCATTATAAAGTTTCATAAATCCAAAAAGTTAGCTACCCGTTATAAAGGATCATAAATCCAAGAACAAGGGTAGCTAACTTTTTGGATTTATGATCCTTTATAACTGGTAGCTCATAAAACAATCTTTGCAAGGTAGGATGTGTCCAGATAAAACTATTTTCAAGTTTTAGAACTAGTGCTGAAATAGCTTCTGCATAAGTTTATACCATAAGTAGGATGAAATTTCATCACATAATACGAGAAGCTAAGTAATTTTTTGTTCATTTTGGTAAGAGCTATGACAAACCGATAATAGATGAGATCTTTACAAAAGTGACTACATGTTAATACATTTGCTTGGAAATAATTAAAAAACTTATGCGAACCTTATAAAGGAAGTCCCCGTTTTAGATATGATCCAACAAACTTTTAATGATGTAAATCAACAATACTCTTGGATTCTAGCCGGTAATCAAAGAGGATACATAGATGGACAACTTGATAGTGCTAAAACTTCTATGTATAATGTGTCTCAAGTTTTATTTACCAAACCTCTTGACAGGATCACATCTATGAAGAAAATAAGAAAGATGACAATACTCGAATCTATGTGTGATGCCTAGCTAGGGACGTAAAACGACATCGCTTGTTGGCAGGCAACCCAATGAATAAAATTTACTTTATCGTTTCCTTTTTGTTTTTGAGTGTTTACACAATTATGCCTCTATTATGATTGTGTTTTTATTTTTTATTTAGTTTTTGTGCCAAGTAGGACCTTTATGATGATTCATAAGATGACTAGAAACAATGGTGAATCTGAAACAAAAACTTTGTTCCCACTGCACAAATTTTCATTTTTTACTGGAATGTGATTACAGGCTTAAATTTTACACAATATTTCTACACAAACTCTTTATGTTGTCCTAATTTTTCAGAATTGTTTCAGTTACAGAAGTATTGGTAGAGTACAGATTACTACAAACTATTCTGTCTGAAACAGATTCTCTTTTCGTTTCATTGTGTGCTTGTTTTGCTTAATCTATGGCCTATATTGGAGGGTATAAGTCATGTTAAAGTTATAATACACTATTTATAATGCAATAATAAAATATGAAAGTGTTTACAATAGTACTTAGAGTGGTAATTTTCTTTATTATACTAACGGATCTGACGAGATTTTTTTCAAGTTTTGTGTGATTGAAGTTTTCAAGTTTTGGGTAAGATCACGATGGATTAAGGAATAAGGAGTAAGACGAGCCTAAGCTTGGGGATGCCCATGGCAACTAAGCTTGGGGATGCCTACGAGTGGCATCCCCTCTTTCTTTTATCAACCATCGATTTTTTACTTGGAGCTATATTTTTATTTGTCACATATCATGAGTTTTGCTTTGTAGCGACCCGACTCAAAACGAGTCAAGCCTCTGTGTGTTTTGTGCCATCCCTAGATCAGTATGCTAGCACACATAGCACATCAATGTATATATCAAAGTGCAATCACATGTAAATAACGTAAAACTGATATATATCTCGAAATCTCAGCGAAAACAATCAATAGGAGTCGAGTCCCAATACCACCAACGGCAGGTTGAGTGCAAACCGTAACCCTGAAACATACTCTTACTCATCGTAGAACTTATCTTCAACATAAAACGTTGCTGCCATGTAGGTATGTACATTGAATGTACCGGCAAGATCACCATATCAGAACAGAAGACAAATGCTATTCTATATGTAGTAAGGCCGAATTTATTTTATTTTCCTACAACAAAGGAATATCAGGAGTTTTCACTACAGAGTTATCTATCATGACATGGTTCGGCCAACCGATGTTTTAATGCCCACAAGTATCATAAGTTGCCCACAATTAATTATCAGTCCAGTGTTGAGAGTTCAGAGATAGATCCAAGTCCAAAGGCTCAACTTATCCGTAATCGGGGACACGGCTAATCGATTATGTTTAACTCTACAGAGTGTTGTCTACTTTATCCACAATATTCGTTCCCTCCTTGTAAATCCTCGCATTGCTGGGTGTTTGAGAACAGGACGAATGAAACATGGTCTTTCAGAGTGTATCCCTAACTACTGCCAGTGCCCATCCAATCCTAACGTCGACTACATCTCGTAGCACTGCCCAGCCAGAGTCACAACAAAGATCAACCAAGCCAGAGCCCATAATGACTTGTGGCTACACAAGTAAGTTTCGAGGCATGAATTGTTCATCAGTCTCTTTGAGTCTAGGTGAAACTTTCCGCAAGATGCCATGGCGCTTCTCCATGCATCCCGGCCATCAACTGGTTACTCCAGGGTGCCCATAAAATCCATCCTTCACCCAGTAGTGTGTATTGAAAACTTGTTTCTCGATTCTCGAAGTCTTGAGGTCTTGAAGATGCCTTCATGAAGTTGTCGTTTTGGTGTGGAGTCGTTCTTCTCACACCACTCACGAACAGTCATACCATACCCCGTCTACTTTATCATAGCCTTAAAATAACTAGCATTCCCGAGGCTTTAGTAACAAGTGGTGTGTTCCTACCTCATGCATTCTACCCAACTACAAGAATTTCAATAACACTATTGGAGGGATTTTTTGAATGATGTCACTACAAGCAATAAAACATAGGTATGTAATAGATGGTTAAAGTGAACTTGCCTAGTAAGGTTGATGAAGATAATATCGCTCTCAGAAATAACTTGATAGAACTATACGTCACTCTCCGATGAAAATCAATATAATCAAACATTGCATTCATATAAGCAATCATACTAGCAATCAATACTAACAATCAAAAACAAACACAAAACCAAAACACAAAAGGGTTGTGATGAAGGAAATACTTAAGAGAAAAGTTCAAATAAGAAAACTTCATCAAATCAACCATGTATAGTTTTCCCTACAAATAACCTATTTTCAAAAGTAACAAAACAAAACCAAAGTAAAATATAACAAAAGTATTTTAGTAAATATCTTACTAGCAAAAAGAATTACTTTTGAAGAACAACTAAGAACTAAGAAAACAATAGTCTAAACAACATAAGTTTTTGCCTAATAAACTTAACAACAAGAAGAAAAAAATACTAAAATAAGAACAAAAAATATATATATAATAACTAAGTTTACAGAAATTAAAACTTATAAACAATTTATGGAAACAATTTCAAATAGGAAATCCAACTAGCAATGAAATGAATTTGCAAGTTATTATGAAACTAGAATTGATTTCATGCTATCAAAAAATAATAAATAACATAAAAATAAATTTGGTTGAAGTATTAATGCTAACAAACAGAAAACAAAGTAAAATTTGTCAACTAAAATAAAATAAAACAATTTAAAACAAAAAAATTAGAAATAAAGCTAAAAAGAACTAAAATATAATCTATTTTTCCAAAATTCCTAATCTAAAATATTCTACAAATTCTCAAATTCTAACTACTGTTAAATCAAGTCACTAGTGACAAGTAGCAAGAAGATTCAACTCAAAATCTATTTTTAAACTCAAGTAATTCAAATTCTAATGGTTTGAGTAAATTCGATAGAATTCAAATTTAAAACTTTAAAATGTGGTCAAACGTTATGTATACAAAAACTAGAATAAATTTGTGACACAATGCAAAAAGAATCAAATTACAAAAAATAAAAATAATAAAAGGTATAAAGAAAACGAAAATAGAACTACTTTTGTAAAACAAAATTGAAACAGAAAATTTATTCTAACGAACGGTCAGGGGCTACGTGGCGCTCTGTGATTGGCCCTAAGGGGTGTGCGCTAGAGCTAATCAGGCGGACGACCGCAAAGTAGAGCATAATGCTTCGGCTAATTTAACAAAAAGAAAACCGGACGGTTTAGTGTAATAAAACCAAATCGGCACACTAAATCTAATCTACACCATTGATCTAAAATTCAACGAAGGAGGGGGTTCCCGGCGGCTTACAACGAGGGGGGGCCACTCTCCGGTGAGATGGACGGCGACGGCGGCTCGGGCGTGGTCGGGGATGGCACTCCGGTGGTCGAGGATGTCGGCTGATGGGTCCGGTCGACGGTGGGGGTCCTCCGGCGACGGTGAGGTGAGAGGGAGTCAAGGACGAGCGGCACAAGCTCAGGGAGCTCCGACGATGCGGCCACTCCGGCGTGGTTCTCGGGGAAGGTGCTCTAGGGACCTCCGGCGACAACGGGTGGCTCCGGACGTTGAATACGAGGCGGTATGTCCTCCGGCGCATCAAGGGAGGTCGGGGGTGAGCAGGGGATTTGCAATGGCGTGGTGGCCGTGACGGAGCTCCGGCGAGCAATCGTGGTGAGGGGAGAGGGTCAGGCGAGGGGTATTAGGGTGAAACGTAGTGCAAAGGGCTGGGGACTTATAGCCAGGGGGTCGGGGGCGTTCAAACGAAAGCAAAGCGGTGGTGGTGTTCGGATCTGACGAGATCCTCCGACGAAGGAAGGAAATTGGGCGAGGGAGGTAGGTGACCGGGCGGGATTTGGGCTGGGCGATGGGGGTCTACGATTAGTGAGGGAGAGAGGGAGAATAGAGGACCGGTGGCCAATCGGTTGCTGATTTGGTATCATGCGATGGGGATCCTAGGCCGGTTCCTTTCCATTTGGGCCTCGGTACGTTTCCGTTTTAAAGTAAATTTTCGCTTTTTTATAAAACAGAGAAAAGGAAAAGATTTGGAGGATCAAATAAAATCCAAATATAAAAGTTTTATAGACCAAAATTATCAGAAAAATAAATATCATAACGTGAACATATTTTCAGAGTCAAACAAAGCACATAAAAATTTACAAAAATCAAATAGTGCTACTATTACAAATAAAACATTTTGAGAATACAAACATGGCTTCAAATTCATTTATCTCCATTTTTATCTTCAAGGGAATCATTTTACGCTATTTTCCATATATTTTATTTTTGGAGAAAAATAATTTTTTAAAACCAGTTTCGAAAATGGCTTTGAAACCTACTATGAAATATTTCATAAATAGTTTTCGGAGTTTTATAAATTCAAATAAGGTTCAAATGGCCCCTAGTTTGGAGTGTCATATTACTCCTCTCAAAATTTTGTCAAGGGAATTTGAATTCTTTCATACTTTAAAATGGAACCAAATATGAAATGAACTCCATAACAGAAAGATTTCAAATAGTTTTCAAATTCACTTTTCAAATGTTTTATTATGAAGAAGTCATGTCATCTTCTCTCATTGATTTGGAATTGGATGAATTTCGAATTTGAAAGAAAAAGGGGAAAGTCAGGTCATTCCCTCTCATTCAAAAGTTTTTAAAAGTTTCAAATTTCACATAAACTCAATCACTGAGTCAATCACTCAATCATTCTATTAATTAATATAACATTCCAAAATTTGGGATGTTACATGCTTGGAGAGCACTGTATCTTTGTTTGATTTGCTTTTATTATTGCTGCACACACCTATTTGAGAGAGCCAACATTATTCTATGATTTGTTAGAATTGTTGTATATTCTTCACTTAAATCTATTGAGCTATGGAATTGCTCTAGTGCTTCACTTATATCTTTTTGCGCACGACGTGCTTTTAATGTTTGAAGAAATGCTCTCATGCTTCACTTATACTAATTTTAGAGTTAGAAATTTTGAAGAAATCCTCTCATGCCCCACTTATACTATTTTGAGAGATCAAACTTTTATGCCGATGTTCTTCACTGAAATTTATTTTGGGTTGTCAAAAGCAATGGCAATATATGAAACTAGTCCCAAAGTGATAGATATTCAAGCGCGATATAATAAAAACTTTCATGAAGATCATTGTACAAATTAAAATTGAATCATTGTAATATTTTTGAGACATGACGATAGTAATTTGTGAGTTCTCTCAGTGAGTAATTCTGTTTAGTAAGAATATTGATGTTAAGGTTTGTGAATCCCTATGCAAGCACGAAAGTCAATAGTTATGCAATGAAATTCCATCCTACTTATGGTGCATTATTCGGTGTTAGTTATACTTAATGCTCGCTTATGTGATTTTTTTGTTGGTTGGTTGGATGCTTCTCAATCTATTTTCCATCCTTCGCTTGTGCTAAGTAGAAATTCTACTTGTGCATCCAAAATCCTTAAACCCATTTTTGCCATATGAGTCCACTATACCTACCTATATGAGGTATTTCCATGTCGTTCCAACAAAATTTGTATGCGTCATATCTAATTTTCAAAATAAATTTTCCTTTTGTGTGCTCGTACCGCTCATGAAACGATAGGGGGTGACCGATATTTTTCCATGCTAGATGTGTTATTCACAAGATGAGTGTTTATTCACTTGTCATTGCACAAGAGTATGGCAGTAATAGGGATGCCCGGTCCCGAAATGAAATCTAAATTCCTTGGAAAGTGTTGGTATGGAAGGCAACCATGGATTTGGCTAGCCATGGAAAGTGAAAGTATGGTGGAAAAAGGAATAAACTTTATTTTCTGTTTGGGAACCGCTTATGATGTATCTAGCATGGAAAGGTATTGAATTATCTCGGTCGTTTTCGTTGACGGGAAAGGCATGCCACCCAAAATATTTTTTCTCAATCAATTTAAACCTTGAGATTTGGCACCTCTACAAACCTCCAGTTCCCTCTGCGAACGGCTGTCTATTTACTTTATGCAATTTGTATTTGAGTCCCCATCTTCTCTTATAAAGAACCAACTAAGGGGCACTATAATCGTACTTGAGCATTAGGTGTAGCTAATATTTGAGTGTGTTTCATGAATGGATCAATGATTGAGCATGATGGGCTGGGATAACTTGCTTTAGTGTTGATATTTTGGAACACATGGTTGTTTGTTGATATGCTTGAGTATTAAAGTTTTCATGTCAAAACTAGACTATTGCTTTGAACGATCTAAAACTACAAATGTCCATGCTACAAAGAATATCATTTACCTACTCGAGGGCGAGTAGGAATTAAGCTTGGGGATGCTGATACGTCTCCAAGGTATCTATAATTTTTGCTTGTTCCATGTTGTTATATTATGAATCTTGGATTTTTTACAATCATTTTATAGCAACTTTATATCATTTTTTGGGACAAACCTATTGACATAGTGCCAACGTGCCAGTTGTTATTTTTGCTTGTTTTTTACTTCACGGAAAATCAGGACCAAACGAAGCCCAAACACCCTTAAATTTTTTGGAGAATTTTTTGGGCTAGAAGACACCAAATGGTCCAAAGAAGTACCGGAGAAGAGGGTCGAGGTGGGGAACACCCACCAAGGAGCACCAGAGGCCCTTGGCGCGGCCTGGTGGGTGGTGCCCACCTCGGGACCCCCCTCCACCGACAATAAATTCTCAAATATTTACAAAATCCTAGGGGAGTCAACGAAACACAATTCCAGCCGTCGCAAGTTCCAGAACCATGAGATCCAATCTAACACCATCATGGAGGGGTGCACCATCTTCATGGGTGCTTCTCTGATGATGCGTGAGTAGTCCACCATAGACCTATGGGTCCGTACCCAGTGGCTAGATGGCTTCCTCTCTCTTTTTTGATTCTCAATACAGTGGTCTCTTGGAGATCTATTTGATGTAATTACTATTGCGGTGTGTTTGTTGGGATCTGATGAATTTTGAGTTGATGATCAGTTGCTATCCATGAATATGATTTGAGTATTATTCGATCTCTTATTTGCATGATTACTTATAGTCTCGTATTTCTGCTTCGAATCTTTGGTTTAGTCGGGCCAACTAGATCGATTTTTCTTGCCATGGGAAGAGGTGCTTTGTGATGAGTTCGATCTTGCGGTGTTCTTTCCCAGTGACAAATGGGGCAGCAAGGCATGCTTGTATTGTTGCCATTAAGGATAACAATACGGGATCTATTCCTACATGGATAGATCTTGTCTACATCATGTCACCATTCTTATTGCAGTACTCCGTTTTTCCATGAACTTAATACACTAGGTGCATTCTAGATAGCAGTCGATGAGTGGAGTAATAGAAGTAGATGCAGAATCATTTCATTCTATTTATCTTGGACATGATGCCTATATAATGATCATTGCCTGGATATTTTCATGATTATTTAATCTTCTATAAATTGCTGAATAGTAATTTCTTTTCCCACCGTGTGCTATACTCATGAGAGAAGCCACTAGTGAAACCGAAGGCCCCCCGCGTCTACTCTTCCAACATATTGCTTTCCTATCTACTATTTTGTCGTTTTTTTCAGATCTTTTAATCCAAAAAACTAAAAATACCATGCTGCACTTTTTGTTTACCTATTTTATTTTGTGTTTTTGGGAGATCTATTTGCCATACCTATTGAAATGTAATCTATCTTCTTACCATAGAGAGATTTACAACCTCTCTTTTGCGTTGCGTTGCAAGTATTTGTTATTTGTATACAGGTGATGTTTACGTAGGTGCTTGATCTTCCCCTACGGATTGACACCTTGGTTTCATAACTGAGGGAAATACGTCCCGTCATTGTGTTGCATCATCCCTTCCTCTTTGGGGAAATACCAACGCAGTGTCAATCCACATCATCCAGCAACCCCAGGCGTGCCCTGGTGGGTTGTGGCCCCCACGTGGGTCCCCTAACTTAGTTTAGCCCATGTCATCCCTTACATCCAAAAAAAATCACCATTTCTCTCTATCTCCCTCTCTCTCGTGTTCTTGCTCTCAAACCCATGGATTTTGATATCTTTGCTCGAAGCTCCATTTCCGAAACTGTTTTGGGGGATTGCTTCCTGGTATATGACTCCCCCATTGTTCCAATTAGTTTTTATTTAGTGGTTTATTTTCTTAATAATTAGCTACTCTTGCTGCTGCTGTAGATGAGCTTGCATGTTGAATGCTTAGAATTCTAAGTAGTTTGAATGCTTGATATGGCCTCTAGGCATCCTTATGAGTAGTTGCTATCAATCTTGTAAAGTTTTGTTGACTAGAATTTTGTGGACTAAATTTTTTAAGAAATTTATTTATAGGAATAAGATGAGTTTCTTTAGGAAGTTTGCCTCTAAGAGGAATGCTAAAGGAGTCATTGGGGAATCGTCGGACAATGACCTCAACACTCCAAGGAAGGTGAAGGTGCGGCCGTGCGAATGGCCACATAATCCCTTTATGGAGGAGGCCGGGTTCCATCAAGAGTTTTCCTAATTCAATGCAAATGCTGGGTTGACCAATTTCCTCGCAAATAAGTGTGACTGGCCCCATATCCTTACAATTTCCTTTGTGCAAATTTTTCATTATCTGAGTAAGAATAATCCTCCTGAGGTGCAGTTTAATATTTATGCTGAAAATTGTCAGTTACCACTCACTGACTTTTGTGACATATGTTTGATTCCTTATGATGGGGAAGTGAGAGATCCTAGACCAGCAGAGTTTGAGGACTTTCTTCTCACTTTGATAGTGGGTGTTGAAAGAGGCGTGTCAAACGCCACTCCTATGAGTCTGCAGTTCCCTTCCGTGCATTACTTTGCTTTATTCATCACGAAGTGTTTAACTACTAAGGAGAAGGTCAGTGCACTCCGTGAACCTAACCTTCCTATTTTACGCCGTGCACTACACAATGATCATAGCTTTATCCTAGGGGATACTATTGCATGCCGCTTGTAGCTTAACACGAGTAAGGGCAAGATACACGATGGTATTTACGCTACTCAGTTTGGCGAGTCGTTTTACTGTTCACATAGGCCCGCATGATTATGCTTTGCCCAAGGTTTATCTAGATCAGAAGTCATTGCAGGATCACCAATTTATTCATGCAACTGATTCTTTTCATAACATTCGCTATAACTTAGTTTTCAACATCGAAACCTGTGATGTTATCCTATAGCATGTACCTGCTTTGTTTATTTCTACTGCCAGGAACGGATACATGATCATGGCATAGGACATTACTGCCTACCGAAACAACCATGCAATGGCAGAGGAGGTACCCCAGGAGTGGGACACTCAGGTGCCGCCGCCACCGTACTTCGACTTAGCATCGGATGGATACTACGAGTGGTGATTACCAAGCTAGGCCAAATGCCTAACTTTGGGGGAGTACGTGTTTCCACCCACATTATATTCATGTTCACACATTTCATTCAAGTTGTCGGTGTCCAGACTTTTTCATTGTATTACCATGCTAGATTTTTTTTCTCTTGCTTTCTTTTTGTGTGTTTGAAAAACTTTGAGAAAATCCAAAAATATTTCTCGCTTCTTTTCGGCTTTTTTCTTAGCTTAATAGTTGTAGTATTTAAACAAAACCCATAACAATTTCTTGTTTCTTTTTTTGCTTGTTGGGAGTTCCCCCGTGTAAATAATTTTTCTCATTTTTGTTTTTCTTTCTTTAATTTTCTATCTTGAAGAAAAACTAAAAACTCCAAAAATATTTTAGTGTGCTTCTCTAAAATTCTTTTCTCTTCTATTGAGTCATATCAAGGAGAAGACCACAATGAAAATGTTGAGTGTCTCTCATATGCATTACTGTTGATCTAACAAAGAGCCCATATTACTTTGTTTTCCCTTCTTGAATAAAATGTTTGCATATTCCATCTTAGTCCATGACACTCTTGCACCATTGTTATTTTATTTTCATTCGATCATGCAAGTGAAAGGCAATAATGATGATATTTGATGAATTGACTTTAGCGGAGAGAAGCGGGTATGAACTCAACTTCTTTTTGTTTTTGTAAATAGGTTTAACCTAGTATCCATGATTCAGCATATTATGATTGAACATGTTTGCAATGACAATTAGAGATTATAGTTGTTCATTCCATGCTTAAGTAGCTAGGAGTGGATAATGATTTATCTTGGATGTCAACATGCATTAAAATGGTTGTGATGTAGTATGATGATATGGTATCCTCCTCTGAATGTTTCAAGCGGCTTGACTTGGCACATGTTCACGCATGTAGTTGAATCAAAACCAACATAGGCTTCATGATATTTATGTTCATGGTGTCCATATCCTACTCATGATAGCATTCAATGTTTATTATTCATAAGGCATGTTTATGACCGTCTTCACACTCTAGATGGCCCCTTCTCAACCTATTTGCAATCCTTTGGCTTTACTAAGCAGGAATACTGCTTGTGCATCAAAATCCTTGAACCAAAGTTATTCCAGATGAGTCCAGTATATATACCTATATGCAGTATTACCCTGCCATTCCAAGTAAATTTGCATGTGCCACCTCTAAAATTTCAAATGAACATCTGTTTTGTGTGCCTGAATGGCCCATGGAGAGACAAGGGGTGGTCGGTATCTTGAATGTTAAGCAGGTTATTCTCATGACGAGTGTTTTTCACTCCTTGCATGAGAGGGGCGGTAATATGGATTCCCAGTCCCGAAATCAAAGGAAATGCAAATAATTAAACCAATCTCCCCTAGGAATGTTGTTGGTATGGACGGTACCCGTGGATTCAGCTAGCCATGGAGTGTGTTTGTTGGTGGAGGGGGAGTAAACCTTTACTTTTACCACTTGGGAACCGGCGATAATTAGTTTAAGAAGGAAGATATCGATAGCTCTTGGTCGTAACATTGACAGGAAGGGTGTACCTCCCAAAATTATACTTGTCTCTTATTTAACCTTGAGCTCTCGCACCTCTACAAATCCCTGCTTCCCTGTGCGAAAGGAATATCTATGTACTTTCATGTTGAGTCATCACCTTCTCAAATAAGCGCCAGATCTGAGAGCACTATTGTCATCCTCATGCATTGTGTATAGTGAATGTTGGATGCACCATGACTGGATCTTTTCTACCATGAATTAGAATGTTTGGTCACTCCTTGAACTTTGGAGGTGCTCTGCATTTATGTTTTGAGGCCTAATAAAGGGCTAGCCAGATACCACTATTGTCATATTATATCATGATTGTTTTGACAAAGAGTTTACATTTGAGATATTTTATTATTGCTCACTAGTTTCTTATGTAATCAATATGAGTTAATATAATCATTAAGAGCTATTGTCGACATGGTTAGTAATAATCTTTGCTGAAAACCCGGGTGCTACTTAAGCATATGTATGTAAACAAGAACAAAAGAGCTCGTAAAAGTTTTTCTTTATCACTTTCAATTTTTGAACTGAATTGCTTGAGGGCAAGCAAGGGTTCAATCTTGGGGGAGTTGATACGTCTCCAACGTATCTACTTTTCCTAACACTTTAGCTCTTGTTTTGGACTCTAATTTGCATGATTTGAATGAAACTAACCCGGACTGATGCTGTTTTCAGCAAAACTACCATGGTATTTTTTTGTGCAGAAATAAAAGTTCTCGGAACAGAACGAAACTTTTTGGAGGTTTATTTTACAATAAATAAAAAATACTGGAGCCAAAAACCACCGGAGGAGGGGCATGGCTGGGCCCAACCCACCAGGGCGCACCAGCCCCCCTAGACGCGCCCTGGTGGGTTGTGTCCACTTCGTGGCCCCGCTGACCCTAATTCTGATGCTATAAAATATTATTTTTAGAGAAAAAAATCAAGGAGAAAGTTTTTTCGCGTTTCACGATACGAACACGCCGCCCCTCATGTTCTTCATCTTTGGTCTTCGTCATCATCAACCCTTCTCCATTGCCAATTCCATGATGCTCCCCACCGGAAATGAGTAATTCCTTAGTAGTCTTGTTGTTCGGTGAGGAGTTTGATGAGATTCATCACGTAATCAAGTTAGTTTTGTTAGGGCTTGATCCCTAGTATCCACTATGTTCTGAGATGGATGTTGCTATGACTTTGCCATGCTTAATGCTTGTCACTAGGGCTCGAGTGGCATGATTTCAGATCTGAACCGTTTATGCTATCATCATTATATCTATGTTCTTGATCCGATCTTGCCTAGTCATATGCACCTATTACGTGTTATGATCCGTAAACCCCGGAGTGACAATAGTCGGGATACTTTTCGGTGATGGCCGCAGTTTGAGGAGTTCATGTATTCACCATGTGTTAATGCTTTGTTCCGGTTCTCTATTAAAAGTAGGGCCTTAATATCCCTTAGTTTCCTTATGGACCCCGCTACCACAGGAGGGTAGGTCAAAAGATCTCATGCAAGTTCTTTTTCATTAGCACGTATGACTATTTACAGAATACATACCTACATTACATTGATGAACTGGAGCTAGTTCAATGTTGCCCTAGGTTATGACTGTTATATGATGAATATCATCCAACAAACACACCGATCTAGTGCCTACGAGTTTTCCACATATTGTTCTTGCTAAGTTAGTACTGTTGCTATTACACTTGCACTTGCTAACAAACCATTACTGCTACTGTTACCGCTACTGCTACTGTTACCACTGCTATCAAACTATCATATTACTATGCTACTGATCACTTTTCAGCAGATATTTAATCTCCAGGTATGGTTGAATTGATAACTCAGCTGCTAATACTCTCAAATATTCTTTGACTCCCCTTGTGTTGAATCTACAAATTTGGGTTGAATACTCTACCCTCGAGAACTGTTGCGACCCCCTATACTTGTGGGTTATCAATAGGAAGGGGGCTGAAAATCGTGTAGAAAATAATTTTTCTAGGATGGAAAATGTTCTTGATGACCCACTGCCTATTGATGATAGTTTCCTAATAAGAAATCAACTGTTATAAATTATTCTACCTCTCGCAATAGCCCTTGGTATGCAGATTATCCTAATTACATTGTTGGTAAATATATACCACGTAATTTCACATACCAAGAAAATAAAAATTATTCTTTTAGACACTACTTTTGGGATGACCCACATTTATATAAACAAGGAATAGATGGTATTATTCGATTTTGTGTACCTGAGTATGACCAGGAACAAATCCTATGAAAATGTCATTCTCAGGCATACGGAGGACACCATGCGGTAGACAGACCTGCACACAAGGTATTAAAGTCTGGCTTTTATTGGCCTACTCTCTTCAAGGATGCACATAAGTTTGCACTTTCTTGTGATGAATGTCAAAGAATTGCTAAGATTGGTAGACGTCACGAAACGCCTATGAATTATTCACTTCTCTTTTAAACCATTTGATGTTTGGCGATTTGATTATATGGGACCCTTTCCTTCCTCTCATGGGCATACTCATATTTTTGTTGTTGTTGGTTATGTTACTAAGTGGGAAGAAGCTATTCCAACTACTAGTGTTGATCACAACACCTCTATTAAAATGCTTAAATAAGTTATCTTTCCAAGGTTTGGAGTCCCTAGATATTAAATGACTGATGGTGGTTCACATTGTATTCATGGTACATTCCATAAACTCTTAGCTAAATATGTTGTTAATCATAGAATGGCCTCACCTTATCACCCTCAATCTAGTGGTCAAGTTGAATTGAGCATTTGATAAATAAAGTTAATTTTGCAACAGACCGTCAATAGGTCTAGGAAGAATTGGTATAAGAAACTTGATGATGCATTGTGGGTATATAGAACTGCTTATAAAAATTCTATGGGTATGCCCCCCTATAAAATGGTCTATGGAAAGTATTGTCACTTACCTCTAGAATTAGAATACAAGGCTTATTGGTCAAGTAAAGAACTCAACTATGATTTTAAACTTGCCAGTCAAAAGATGTCATTTGATATGAGTTCTCTAGACGAATGGAGAAAACAAGACTACGGAAATGCTAAGTTGTTTGAAGAAAAAAATGAAAAAATGGCATGACAAACGAATTCAAAAACATAAATTTAATGTTGGTGATAAAGTTCTGTTATACAATTCTCATTTCAGATTCTTTATAGGAAAACTTCTCTCCAAATGGGAAGGACCCTATCAAGATTAACAATGCCAAGGGCACAAATCCTAAGGAGGTTTGTGAGAAAATAATTAGACATTATATTTCAGGTACACCCATTAACAAGGAAACCAATGACGTGGCTTGAGACCGCGTCGGTATTTCCCCAAAGAGGAAGGGATGCTGCAGCACAACGACGCTAAGTATTTCCCGCAGTTACGAAATCAAGGTATCAATCCGTAGAGGAAGATCACGCAGCCACGTAAACATCACATGCACACAAATAACAAATACTTGCAACCGAAATGATTCTGTTATACAATCCGTAGAGGAAGATCACGCAACCACCTAAACATTTCTGTTATACAACCCGGTGCGAAAGAGAGGTTATCACGCTTTCTATGGTAATAAGATAGATTAGGTAATGATAATTTTGGCAAATAGATCTCGGAAGAACACAAAGTACAATAAATAAAGAAAAAGTGTAGCAAGGTATTTTTGGGTTTTTTGGATTAATAGCTCTAAAACTTAAGTTGCAAATAGTAGATCATAAAGCAATATGTTCGAAAAGTAGACCAGGGGGCCGTAGGTTTCACTAGTGGCTTCCCTGATGAGTATAGCACACGGCGGGTGAACAAATTACTATTGGGAAATTGAGAGAAGATCAAATAAACATGACAATATTCAGGCAATAATCATTATATAGGCATCACGTCCAACATAAGTACACCGAAATGATTCTGCATATTCTTCTATTACTCCACACATCGTCCACAATCCAGCATGCATCTAGTGTATTAAGTTCATGGAAAAACGGAAGTAATGCACTAAGAACGGTGACATGATGTAGACAAGATCTATTCATGTTGGAATATACCCATCTTGTTATCCTTAATTGCAATGATACATGCGTGTCTTACTGCCCCTTCTGTCATTGGGAAAGAACACTGCAAGATCGAACCCATCACATAGCACCTCTTCCCAAGGCAATAAAAATCAATCTAATTGGCCTAACTAAACCAAATATTCAAAAAGGAAATACGAGGCTACAAGTAATCATGTGAATAAGACATCAAAGAAGACTCAAATCATATTCATGGATAGAAACTAATTATGAACTGAAAATTCCTCGGATCCCAACAAACACATCGCAAAATTCAACACATCAAATAGATCTCCAAGGGACCATTGCATTGAGAAACATAGAGAGAGAGAGAGGAATCCATATAGCTACTGCCTAAGGACCCGTAGGTCTATGGTGGACTACTCAAGCATCATCGTAGAGGAACCTATGAAGAAGATGGACTCCCCCGTGATGGTGTTAGATTGGATATCAAGATTCTGGAACTTGCGGCGGTTGGAATTGTGTTTCGCCAACACCCCTAGGGTTTCTATATTGTTCACGGAATTTATAGGCTCGATAGTCAGTTGAGGGGGTGCCCGAGGTGCCCACACTCCACTAGGTCACGCCAGGGGCCTCTGGCGCCCTGGTGGATGATGGCCACCCTGGACCGCCTCTTCTAGTGTAGTTTGGCCCATCTGCTTTCTTCTGGTCTAGAAAAAATCCACAAAAATCCCCGCAGCGTTTGGGCTCCGTTTGGTACTGATTTTCTGCGAAGTAAAAAACAACAACTGGTACTTTGGCACTATGTCAATAGGTTAGTCTTGAAAATGATATAAAGTTGTTATTAAAATATTGTAAAACATCCCAGATTGATAATATAAAAGCATGGAACAAGCAAAAATTATAGATACGTTGGAGACGTATCAGCATCCCCAAGCTTAATTACTGCTCGTCCTCGAGTAGGTAAATGATAAAAACAGAAATTTTGACGTGGAATGCTGCCTAGCATGTTCATCATATATTCTTTTCTTTATAGCATGGACATTTGGACTTTTCATATGTTTCAAAGAAATAGGTTAATATTAACATGGAAACTTTCATACTCAAGCATGTCAACAAGCAGCCATGTCTTTGAAAATATCAATGCTAAAGCAAGTTATCCCTAGCCCATCATGCTCAATCATATGTCCATTCATAATACACAGATAAGTATTAGCTACACCTTATGCTCAAGTACGATCATAGTGCCCCCTAGTAGGTGCTTTATAAGAGAAGATGGCGACTCAAGTTGAAAAATAAAAATTACATAAAGTAAATAGATAGGCCCTTCGCAGAGGGAAGTAGGGATTTGTAGAGGTGCCAGTGCTCAAATATTTAAATTGATAGAGAATTTTTTTTGGAGTGGCATGCCTTTCCTGTCAACGAAAACGAGTGAGAGATTTCAATATCTTTCCACACTAGATGCATCATAGGCGGTTCCCACATAGAAAAAATAAAATGTATTCCTTTTCCACCATACTTTCACTTTCCATGGCTAGCCTAATCCATGGTTGCCTTCCATACCAACACTTTCCAAGGAATTTATTATTTGACAAGATAAACTAAATATTTTTCATTTTTCATTTTGGGACTGGGCATTCTTATTGCCGCCATACTCCCATGCCATGACATGTGAATAAACACTCATATTGAGAATAACACATCTAGCATGAAAAAATATCTGTCACCCCCTACCGTTTCATGAGAGGTATGAGCACACACAAAGGAAAATTTATTTTGAAAGTTTAGAGATGGCACATACAAATTTTCTTTGAACGGCATGGAAATATCATATATAGGTAGGTATAGTGGACTCATATGGGAAAACTTGGTTTATGCATGTCAGATGCACAAGTAGTATTTCTATGTAGTACTAGTGAAGGCTAGCAAGAGATTGAGAAGCATCCAACCAAGAAACAAAAATCACATAAGCGAGAATTAAGCATAACTAACAATGAATAATTCACCATAAGTAGGATGTAATTTTGTAGCACAACTAGTGACTTTCGTGCTTGCATAGGGAATCACAAACCTTAAGACCAATATTCTTACTAAGCATAATTACTCATCAACATAACTCACATATCACTATGTCTCAAAACTGTTAAAAAGAATCAAGTATAATTTGTCCATTGATCTTCATGAAAGTTTTTATTATACCCCTCTTGAATATCTATCACTTTGGGACTAGTTTCATATTTTGCAATTAATTTTGATAAGCTCACATGGATATACGTGAAGAACATGAGCATACAAGTTTCATCTCTAAAAATAATATAAGTGAAGCATAGATGATTTCTTCAAAATTAATAGCTCTCAAATTAACATAAGTGAAGCATGAGAGCATTTCTTCAAACATGTAAAAGCATGTGGTGCTAAAAAATATATAAGTGAAGCACTAGAGCAATTCGTTTGCTCAAAAGTTTTAAGTGAAGGATAAAGAGCAATTATAAAAAATCATAGCATAATTTTGGCTCTCTCAAATAGGTGTGTGCAGCAAGGATAAAAGCAAACAAAGCAAAGATACAAGACGCTCCAAGAAAAACTCATGATATGTTACGAATAAAAATATAGTTCCAAGTAGTATACCGATGGTTGTTAGAAGAAAGATGGATGCCACTCAGGGCATCCCCAAGCTTAGTTGCCTGATACTCTTTGGATATTACCTTGGGGTGTTTTAGCATGCCGAAGCTTTCACTCTTCTAACTCCTTATTCCTTCGTCCGTCGTGATCTCACCCAGAACTTGAAAACTTCAATCACACAAAACTTGAATAAAATTTTTGTGAGATCCGTTAGTATTATAAAGCAAATTACCACTTTCGGTACTGTTGTAAACCCATTAATATTTTATTATTTCATTATACCTACAGTATTCTAACTTTTCCATGACTTATACCCCCTAATACAAGCCATACATTCATCAAAACAAGCACACATTGCAACGAAAACAGAATCCGTTCCACAGAGAACAGTCTGTAGTTATATGTACTCTACCCATACTTTTCAAACTCTAAAAATTCTGAAATTTTAGGAATACTTAAAGAATTTGTATAAAAGTACTGTTTTTAAATTTCATCTCACTATGAAATTCTAGTAAAAAATTAAAATGCGTGTACTTCGAACAAAGTTTCCGTTTCACATTCAACATTGTTTCTACTCATCTTATAGATCATCCTAAAGGCATTACTTGGCACAAACACTAAATAAAACATAAAAACACAATCATAACAGAAAAATAATTGTGAAAAACACTCAAAAACAGAAAGGAAAGGATAAAAATAATTTATTCATTGGGTTGTATCCCAACAAGTGCTATTGTTTTACTCCCCTAACTAGGAATGATGATTTCAATGATGCTCACATAAAAAGTAGTAATTGAAGCATGCAAGAGAGCATCATAAATCTCATGAAAAGCACATTTAAGTCTAATCCACTTCCTACGCATAGGGATTTTGTGAGCAAACAATTTATGGGAGCAAGAATCATCTAGCCTAGGAAGGGAAAACAAGCAAACTTGAAAACTTTTAACACATAGAGAGGAGACTTGATATTATTGAAATTCCTACAAGCATATGTTCCTCCCTAATAATAGTTTTGAGTAGAATCATGAAGGAATTTCAAAATATATCTATCATAAACAATATTATCTTTATGATCAGCATACATAAAGTTTTTATCATCTTCCAAAATAGTGGGATTATCATCACCTAAAGTTATCACCACTTCAAACCCACTTTTGTCAAAAAAATCATAAGATTGAACACTCTCCAGATATGTGGGATTATTTTTACCTAAAGTTGACATTCTTACAAACCCACTTTCAATACTATTGCAAACATTATTATGAATAACATATTCAACATGAGGCTTACATAAAGTTTCAAGATCATAAGAAGCATTAGCACCCCAATCATGATCATTGCAATAAGAAGTGGACATGATAAAATTATCATCCCCGGTCTTGTAGTTTTGCATATCATTAACATAATTGACATTAATAGAATTTATAGTAACATCATTGCAATCATGCTTTTCAGTCAAGGAGCTATCATGAATCACCTTATATATTTCTTGTTTCAATACTTCATCAAAAATTTCAGATTCATGATTTTCAAACAAAACTTCATAGAGATAATTGAGTACACTCAACTCACTAGCAATTGGTTAATCATAATTTGGCTTTAGAAAAGATTATTAAGTGGATGAGGATACATGTCAATAGATTTTTAGCAAGCAAAGGTGCAAGCAAATAGAAGGAATATGGTAATGCAAGAAAAAATAGAAAACAAGAGATCTGACGAGAAAAAGGCAAACGAAAAAGGGGGCGAATAAAACCACCAATTTGTGAAGTGGGGGAGAGTAAAACAATAGGAAAATGGCAAATAATGTAAATTGCAAGAATAAGAGATTTGTGATTAGGAACCTGGTAGATGAGATTGCTTCCTCCCCGGCAATGGCATCAGAAATTCCTTTGGCGTGGCTTGAGACTGCATTGGTATTTCCCAAAAGAGGAAGGGATGATGCAGCACAGCAATGGTAAGTATTTCCCTTAGTTACGAAACCAAGGTGTCAATCCATAGATGAATATCACACACCCACGTAAATAACGCCTACACACAAAGAACAAATACTTGCAACCCGACGCCAAAGAGAGGTTGTCACGCTCTCTACGGTAATAAGATAGATTGGGTAATGATAGTTTTGGTAATTGGATTTCGCAAGAACACAAAGTAAAATAAATAAGCAAAAAGTGTAGCAAGGTATTTTTGGATTTTTTGGATTATAGATCTGAAAACGGAAGTTGCAAATAGTAGATCAGAAATCAATATGTTGGAAAAGTAGACGCGGGTCCGTAGGTTTCACTAGTGGCTTCTCTGATGAGTATAGCATGTGGTGGGTGAACAAATTACTGTTGGTCAATTTAGAAGATCAAATAATCATGACATCCAGGCCATGATCATTATATAGGCATCACGTTCAAGATAAGTAGACCAAAACAATTATGCGTCTACTTCTAATACTCCATACATCGACCGATATCCAGCATGCATCTAGTGTATTATGTTCATAGAAAAATAGAGTAATGTAATAACAAAGGTGACACAATGTAGACCAGATCTATTCATGTAGGAATAGGCCCGATATTGTTATCCTGGATGGCAATGATACATGTGTGCCTTGCTGCCACTTCTGTCACTGGGAAAGAACACCACAAGATCAAGCCCATCACATAGCACCTCTAGTTAGCCTAACTAAACCAAATTTTCGAAGAAGAAATTCGAGGCTTTAAGTAATCATGCAAATAGAAGATCAAAGAAGACTCAAATCATATTCATGGATAGAAATTGATCATGAATTCAAAATTCATCGGATCCCAACAAATACATTGCAAAAGTCATTACATCAAATAGATCTCCAAGAGACCGTTGTATCTGGAAACATAGAGAGAGAGAGAGAGGAAGCTATCTAGCTACTGCCTACGGACCCGTAGGTCTATGGTGGACTACTCACACATCATCAGAGAGGCGCCTATGAAGAAGATTAAACCCTCTGTGATGGTCTTAGATTGGATCTCGAGATTCTGGAACTTGCGGCGGCTGGAATTGTGTTTGATTGACTCTCCTAGGGTTTCTGGATTTTCATGGAATTTATAGGCTTGATAGTCGGTTAAGGGTGTGCCCGAGGTGCCCACCCTCCACCAGGCCACGCCAGGGGCCTCTAACGTGCCTTGGTCGATGGTGGCCACTCTGGGCCCCCTCTTCTGGTGTTGTTTGGCCCATCTGCTTTCTTCTGGTCCAAAAAATCCACAAAAATCCCCGCAGCGTTTGGGCTCCATTTGGTACTGATTTTTTGCAAAGTAAAAAACAATTAAAAACAACAACTAGCACTTTGGCAGTATGTATATAGGTTAGTCCCAAAAATGATATAAATTTCTGTAAAATGATTGTAAAACATCCAAGATTGATAATATAACAGCATGGAACAAGCAAAAATTATAGATACATTGGAGACGTATCAACCAACATTATGCAAATGATGACACCGGTGGAACACATAAAAGAGACCTTCCGGAACTCTCTAGAATCCTAAAAAGGACTAGGTATGTGGTGCGGTAAGTGAACCGACTCACAAAGTTCCATAAAAGGATTATTTTGCCTGTTGAGAATTTTTAAAAATGTATAAAAATAATAAAAATAAAAAAAGTGCAGGAGGAAGCGACGGGCTCGGGGGGAGGGGGGCTGCTACTTGTGAGTTGCGTTGGGCCCGAAGAGGAAGGGTGAAGCAAAATAGTAGCGATAAGTATTTCCCTTAGTGGCAACCAAGGTTATCGCACTATTAGAACAACTACGACAACATGAGTAAAAAGTACCTACACACACAAAACCAAACACTTGCACCCAACGCAGGCAAGACAGTTGTCAAGCCCCTTGAACTCGTTACTTGCAAGGATAACTTTTGATAGTGATGGATATATGAATAAAAATTTAAATAAAAAGAAAGTAAATGAATTTCACCAAGGTATTTTTAGGTTTTTAGCAAATATGATTAAGTAGACCCGGGGCCATAGTGTTCACTAGAGGCTTCTCTCTCGAACACAAAGCATACAGTGGGTAGACAAATTACTATTGGGCAATTGATAGAAAAGCAGATAGTTATGATTATGTATCCATGGAAGTGATCATGTATATAGGCATCACGTCTATGACCAGTAGACCTTCTACTATTACTCCACCAATCGACCACTATCTAGCATGCGTGTATGGTATTAAGTTCATGACAAACAGAGTAATGCTTTATGCAAGATTACATGATATAGACAAAGTAAGTAAAAGCAATATGTTCAAACCCCGTCCTTTCACCCTTAGTAGCAAAAATACAATACGTGTCTTGTCCCCTTTTGTCACTAGGATATGGAGCACTGCAGGATAGAACCCACCGAAATGCACTCCTCCCATTGAAGATAAATCAATCTAGTTGGCCAAACCAAACCGACAAATAGGAGATACTTGCACAGCTATAACAACCATGAATAATAGAATTCATAGAAGATTCATTGACTTTTCATGAATAATCTAGTCATAAACCCACAATTCATCGGATCCCAACAAACACACCACAAAAGAAGATTACATCAGATAGATCATCGTGAGAATCGCGGGGAACTTTGTATTGGGTATCAAAGAGAGAGAAGAAGCCATCTAGCTACTCGTTATGGAACCGTAGGTCTGTGGTGAATTACTCACACATCATCATGGAGGAAGTAGGGTGGACGTAGACGGACTCCATGATGGATTCCCCTCCAGCAGAGTATCAGAAAAGGGCCCCTAATGGGATCGCGGAAGAATAGAGACATGTGAGGCGGAAAAATTCTTTCAAGTGGCTCTATGTTGTCTTGAGGGTAATTGGGAATATATAGAAGTAGAATTAGGTTAGGAGGTGCCATGGGGGTCCAACGAGCTAGGGGCGCGCCCTATCCCTGAGGGCGCGTTTGTTTAGCTCGTGCCACCCCATGGGTCTTCTAGCTACCTCGCCAAGCTTCCTGGGTCTCTTCTGCTCCAAATTTAACTCACTTAAATTTTTATCCAGTTAGGACTCCTTTTGGTATTGATTTTTGGAAGGGTCAAAAAATAGGCAAAAATAGTAACTAACATTGGGCACTCAGTTAATAGGTTATTCCCGAAAATGATATAAAATAGCATATAATTGCATATAAAGTATCCAAGATCGATAATATGATAGCATCAAATAAAAAAAATTATAGATTCGTCAGAGATGTATCAACATCCCCAAGCGTAGTTCCTGCTCCTCCTCGAGTTGGTAAATGATGAAAATAGAATGTATGATGTGGCATGCTATCCAACATGTAATCTCTTTTAGGTGTAGATATTGAGAAACGATTAATTAATTGAGATTAAAATAATAATATCCATGAACATAAGAAGCATAATAATTAGTATTTCAAAATATTTGATCATTAAAGAATGTTATTCTCTACTCATTTTATTATTAAGCTTGTTATGACTCTGTGTTCACTACATAAGTATAAATCATGAGCACCCTGGTGTCAAACCACATAATTGGATCTTACTTCTAAAGCGCTTCAGTATTTTCAACTTCATGCAATACATAAGCATGAGCCATGGATATAACATATGGTTTGAATATAATATGGTGGTAGATATCAAAGGAGTTAAAAGATGGAGAAGCTTCACATCAACTAGGAAGATCAACAGGCTATGGATATGCCCATCAATCGATATCGAGGCAAGGGGTAGGGATTGCCATGCAACGGATGCACTATAGCTATAAGTGTATGAAATCTCAAAGGAAACTAAGTGGGTGTGCATCCAACTTGCTTGGTCATGAAGACCTCGGGCATTTGAGGAATCATGTCATCGGAATATACACGCAAAGTTCTATAATGAAATATTTCCAACTAGCATATGACAGTGACAAAATAGGAGACTCTTTATATGAAGAACATGATGCCACTTTGAGGCAGAAGTGTGGTAAATATAGTAACAAAGTCCCTTCTCTATTTTTCTATCATTTCATTTTTCCATTTTTTTCTCTATTTTTTTGT
This sequence comes from Hordeum marinum, assembly GCA_022496015.1. Classification (NCBI taxonomy): domain Eukaryota; kingdom Viridiplantae; phylum Streptophyta; class Magnoliopsida; order Poales; family Poaceae; genus Hordeum; species Hordeum marinum. Next base: position 389,150,075 of record CM039673.1, on the reverse strand, counting down.
GGTGGGCTCATTTGTCCTCCCCCATTTTTTATTTTTCATACGGAATCTCATCCCGACTTGTGGGGGAATCAGTCTACATCATCATTTCCCCATTGAGACAATGCTCTAATAATTATGACCATCACACTTTTATTTACTTACAACTCAAATTACAATGCAATAAAGAAGAATATGACTCTATATGAATTCCTTTGGTAGTGTATCAAGATGTGCAATGATGTACCGTAACATGTAATCAATGATGAATGATGGCTTCGCCACAAATGCTATCTCAACTATATATGATCATGCAAATCAATATGATCATGAACGCACATGTCATGTTATGGAACGGTGGAAGTTGCATGTCAATATATCTCGGAATGGCTATGTAAATGCCATGGTAGGTAGGTATGGTGCCTATTTTTAGGATGATATAAGCTGTCTTATGTACTATAGAGCGAATCTTATCACGGGGTTTGGATGCACTAACGAAGTTTACACCGACTCTCGATGTGTGAAAGGGCAATGCACGGTACCATGGAGGCTTGCAAATTGCGGAAAGGTGAGAATGTGTACATACATGGACTCATATTAGTCATATAGAACTCATATACTTATTACAAAGCCTTATTATCTCTCTTGAAGCAAAGCTCTACCGCATGCCCATAGGGAGGAGGTTGGGAGGAGTTAACCATCGCGCCCCCCAATTCGAACAACACGATAGGATTTCATTTCAGATATAAAAACGCTGACATCTCATCACCATGCCATGACAAATACTAAGATGAGAATTAAATAATAAACTTTAATGCTGATGTTTCTACTAACCAATGATCATGAAACTATATCCTTTTATATTACTACAGCAATATAATTAACGTATTTTTCATCTTTGGCAAGCTACATGAAAGTTTTTATTATATCCCCTTGAATACCTATCCTTTTTGGACTAGTCTTATAACACGTGCAAATTACCATCCCTAATTCTTTATACACTGAAAAATATCTAAGTGAAGCATGAGAGTTCAACTATTTCTATAAAATATGACCGCCGTTGTGCTCTAACAAGATATACGTGAAGCACTAGAGCAATTGCCTAGCTCAAAAGATATAAGTGAAGCACATAGAGTATTCTAACAATTTATGATGGAAGTGTGTTTATCTTGAAAATTGTTTCCAGCAAATGATGACTGTGGCAAACTGGAATAAAAATAATCTATAATACACGACGCTCCAAGCAAAACTCATATCATGTGATGGATAAACATATAGCTAAAAGTGACATACCGATAGATTGGAGAAGTAAAAGGGAATGCCTTTCGGGGAATCCCCAAGCCTAGACGCTTGGATCTTCCCTGAATATTGCCTAGTTCCTTGGGAATCCCCAATATTAGGGTCTTGCCACTCCTTATTCCTTCATCCATCATTGTCTCACCCAAAACTTAAAAACTTGAGCACATAAAACTCAACAAAACCTCGTGAGATCCGTTAGTATAATACACACATCAAATACTTAAGGTACTACTATAAATTGATTCATATTTTATTATTGCATAATAGGTATTGTATTCCAACTTATCCATAGCTTATACCCCCGGTACAATCAATAGCATCATCAAAACAAGCAAACTATGCAAGCAAAAACAGAATCTGTCTAAACTAGAACAGTGTGTGTAGTGATCTGTACTAAAACCATACTTCTTTAGCTCCGAAAATTCTGAAAATTAGGAGAACCTAGGAAAATTTTATACCAATAATTTGTATAATATTCATATCAAAAAGACGTTCTAGTAAAATCAGAGAAGTTCTGCACTGGGCGTAAAAGTTTTTGTTTTTGCACAACATCAATTCTATGATATTCCATGTTATCCCAAAGGCTTTACTTGGCATGAACACTAATTTAAACATAAAAACACAACAATTACAGTATCTACAATCATGTGAACTCAAAATAATATAAACTAATGGGTTGTCTCCCAACAAGCTCTTCCCTTATAGCCATTCAGATAAGCTTGGGATAATAATAATGCTCACATAAAAGACAAGAATTGAAGCACAAAGAGAGCATCATATAGCATAAAATTAATACATTTGAGTGTGACATATGAACTATGCATAGGAATTTTATAAGCAAAAAAATTATCGAGACAATAAATATCTAGCATATGCAAATAGGAATAATCAACCACTAACAATTTGAACATCAAGAGAGGTAAGTGAGTAACATGAAAATTTCTATACACACGTTTGCCTCTCTCATAGGCATTACATGCAGGATCATTTTCAACTCCAACAACATAGATATCATATAAAATAGTTTCTCCATGATCCACATGTCCAAAAGTTTTACAATCTTCCAAGATAGTGAGATTAACATTAAATAAAGTCATGACCTCTCCAAATGTACTTTTATAAAAAGAATCATAATATTAAACACTCTTCGAATATGTGGTTTTTTTATATAAAGTTGAAACTCTTCCAATCCCACTTTCAATATTATTGCAAATATTATTATAAATAACACAATCATGAGGCTTAAATAATTTTTTAAGATCATAAGAAGCATCACCCCAATCATGATCATTACAATGAGTAGTAGACATGGAAAAATCATCATCCCAAAGGTTGTAGCTTTGCATATTATTAAAACAATAGAGATTTATAGAATTAATACTTACATCATTGCAATCATGCTTCTAATTCAATAAATATATCCAAATAGCATTTTCATTTATCACTTGATTATAAGCTATCGATTTACAATAAGCAGCAAGTTTTAAAAGATTAGCAAGCGGATGAGGATCAATTTATCTTAAACTTTTGCTTTTACTTCCTATTCTTGTGAGTCAAACATAAAGATAAGATAACTAGGCAAGTAAAAAGTAGAACAAGTGAATGATAGTTTGTGTGAAGGGACCTAGTGAGAAGTTGGTGATATCTCCCCAGCAACAGCGCCAAAAATTCTTTCTGCTACTTGTGAGATATGTTGGGGTTTTCCCCGAAGAGGAAGGGTGAAGCTATATAGTAGCAATAAGTTTTTGCCTCAGTTAGAACCAGGGTTATCGAACCAGTAGGAGAACCATGACACACATGCAACAGGGTTGTCAAGCCCCTTGAACTCGTTACTTGCAAGGATAACTTTTGATAGTGATAGATACATGAATAAAAACTAAAAATAAAAATAAAGTAAATGAATTACACCAATGTATTTTTAGGTTTTTAGCAAATATGATTAAGTAGCTCTGGGGCCATAGTGTTCACTAGAGGCTTCTCTCTCGAACATAAAGCATACAGTGGGTAGACAAGTTATTATTGGGCAATTGATAGAAAAGAAGTTAGTTATGATTATGTATCCATGGAATGATCATGTATATAGGCATCATGTCTGTGACCAGTAGACCTAATACTATTACTCCACCAATCGACCTCTATCCAGCATGCGTCTATTGTATTAAGTTCATGACAAATAGAGTAATGCTTTAAGCAAGATTACATGATGTAGAAAAAGTAAGTAAAAGCAATATGTTCAAATCCCGTCGTTTTACCCATAGTAGCAACAATACAATACGTGTCTTGTCCCCTTTTGTCACTAGGATATAGAGCACGGAAGATAGAACCCACCGAAATGCACTCCTCCCATTGAAGATAAATCAATCTAGTTGGCCAAACCAAACCGACAGATAGGAGATACTTGTAAAGCTATAACAATCATGCATAATAGAATTCATAGAAGACTCGGTGACTTTTCATGAATAATCTGGTCATAAACCCACAATTCATCGGATTCTAACAAACGCACCACAAAAGAAGATTACATTAGATAGTTCATCGCGAGAATCACGAGGAACTTTGTATTGGGGATCAAAGAGAGAGAAGAAGCCATCTAGCTACTATTTATGGAGCCGTAGGTCTGTGGTGAACGACTCACACATCATCATGGAGGCAGTAGGGTGGATGTAGACGGACTCCATGATGGATTCCCCCTCCGGTAGAGTATCGGAGAAGACCTCGTGATGGGATCATGGAAGAACAGAGACATGCGAGGCAAAAAAATTCTTATGGGTGGCTCTATGGCGTTTTCAGGGTAATTGGGAACATATAGAAGTGGAATTATGTTAGGGGTGCCACGGAGTCCCAGCGAGCAAGGGGGCACGCCCTACCCGTGAGGGCGCGTTGGACTAGCTTGTGGCCACCCCAAGGGTCTTCTAGCCACCTCCCCAAGCTTGTTGGGTCTCTTCTGGTCCAAAAATAACTCCCGTTAATTTTATCCAATTAGGACTCCATTTGGTGTTGATTTTTGGAAGAGTCAAAAAACAGGCAAAAAAACTAACTAACATTGGGCACTTAGTTAATAGGTCATTCCCAAAAATGTTATAAAATAGCAAATAATACCATATAAAGTATCCAAGGTCGATAATATAATAGCATGAAATAGTAAAAAAAATATTGATTCGTCGGAGATGTATCAACATCTCCAAGCTTAGTTCCAGCTTGGCCTTGAGTTGGTAAATGATAAAAACAGAATTTTTGACGTGGCATGCGATCCAACATGTAATCTCTTTTAGGTGTAGATATTGAGAAATGATTAATCAATTGACATTAACATATTAATATCCATGAACTAAGAAGCATAATCATTAGTATTTCAAAATATACGACCATTAAAGAATGCTATTCTCTACTCATTTTATTATTAAGCTTGGCATAACTCTATGTTCACCGCATAAGTATAAATCATGAGCACCCCGGTGTCAAACCACACAATTGGATCATACTTCTAATGCGCTTCAGCATTTTCAACTTCATGCAATAGATAAGAGTGAGCCATGGATATAACATATGGGTGGAATATAATATAGTGGTAGCTCTCAAAGGAGTCAAAAGATGGGCAAGTCTCACATCAACTAGGCAGATTAATGGGCTATGTATATGCCCATCAATCGATATCGAGGCGAGGAGTAGGGATTGCCGTCCAACGCGGGCAAGAGGTTTGTCAAGCCCCTTGAACTCGTTAGTTTAAGATTACTTCTGATACTGATAGATAGATGAATATAAAAGTAAAGTAAAAACAAAGTAAGTAAATTGCAGCAAGGTTTTTTTTTGGTTTTTTAGCAAATTTGATTAAGTAGACCCGGGGGCATAGTGTTCTATAGAGGCTTATCTCTCGAACACAAAGCATACGGTGGATAGGCAAATTACTCTTGGGCAATTGATAGAAAAGTGCATAGTTATGATTATCTAATCATGGAAATGATCATGTATATAAGCATCATGTCATGAAAAGTAGACTGAAACGGTTCTGCTATTACTCCAACAATCGATCGCTATCCAACATGCATCTATGGTATTAAATTCAGGACAAATAGAGTAATGATTTAAGCCAGATGAGATGATGTAGACAAAGTAAGTACAAGAAATATGTTCAAAACCTGTCATTTTAATGATATGTCCCCAACGTATCAATAATTTATGAAGTATTCATGCCATATTTACCTATATTTACAATACTTTATATGGTTTTGATGCACTTTATATGATTTATTTAGAACTAACCCGGACTGACGTTCTTTTTAGCAGAAATACCGCGGTGTTATTTTTTGTGTGCAGAAAATGAAAGTTCTCGGAATCGCTCGAACCATTTTAATGATTTTTTGGAATAAATGAGACACTAGACGCTTCATGGGAGGGCCTAAAGAGTCACGACGTGGGGACCCACTACTAGGGCTTGCTAGGCCCCCAAACCACGCCCTGGTGGAGCGATCCCACCTTGTGCCCCATCTTGGTGTGAAACCGACGCTCAAAAATCCTATAAATATAGAAACCATTAGAAATAACCCTAGACTCGTCGTTCCGTCGCTGCAACTCTCTGTATGGACGAAAAACCAACTAGAGGCATTACAGTACCCTGCCAGAGAGGGTAGATCATCTCCGGTGGCCATCTTCATCATCCCAATGGAGGCCATGATGAGGTGGGAGTAGTCCAGTCTCGGGGCTGGCTGTTTGTACCACTAGCTATGTGTTCAATCTCTCTCTCTCGTGTTCTTGAGATGGAACGATCTTGATGTATCGCGGGCTTTGTTAATATAGTTGGATCATATGGTGTTTTCCCCTCTCTATATTGTTTTCCCTTTGATATTTTGTTATGTAGGATTGAACACTTTTATGGAATTGAGAGAACTTGATGTGTGTCTAGCATGCGGATACCCGTAGTGACTTTGGGGTATTTGAGTGATTGACTTGATATATGTTATGGCATCAACTTGCGGATTCCGGTGATGTAACGCCCAAGATGCGCGCCTATCCATATTTAGGCACGGGGTCTCGACAGGGATAGAAGCGCATCTAGTCATTTCACAAGTACAATATCATCGCATACATGTATGAAGAGAGGAGTATATGGGTTGGCTTACACTCACCACACACTAAATTACAAATCCACATAGTTCATTCAAACATCATTCAAAAGATAAGGTCCGTCTACGGACGAAAACAAATGAGAAAAAAGCAATGAAACTGTCTTGCTAGCCCCGAAGATCACGACGAAGGCCTCTCTACTCGTCTGGATATGTGAAGTACATTCAGCCACATTCCTCGTCATACTCCCACTGCAGCTGCGTCACATCATCTCGCACGGTCTCATCTGCATCTGCACCTGTATTTGTTGTAGTAATCTGTGAGCCACGGGGACTCAGCAATTTTGCAACCGGGTACCGAGACTATTCGAGCTTATCGGGTTGGATGGGGTAAGTGTTGAGTTTGCAACAGCACTAAGCATTGTATGGTGGCTAACTTACGAGAACATGAATGTAAATATGGTGGACTACGTAAGACGATCGAGTTCTACCATGATCATTAAGTGATCCTGATCACCTACTTACGTCAAACATAACCCCACTGTGTTCTCTCTCGGATCATGTTCACGAGTAGAGAAGATAACGGTTACTCACATAGTTGGTGTATTTTATTGGAGTTTACTTCAAGTTAACTATAACCGGGTGTTAAACAAATATACAAGTTGCCACATAACTGCGGGCATGGCTTTCCGAAAGATTTAACCCTGCAGGGTGCTCCAACTAGTCCATCATAAATTAACCACACTCTGCGGGAATAACCTCGACCACAGATCTCGTGATCATCCTAGGCAATTCCAAAGGAAAACCGACACATCGAGATAGCCCGAAGAAAATCACAGTTCCTCACGCAAGCCATTCGAAAAAGGTAAAACAAGTCCAGCAAGACTGCCCGACGTGTCGACGAAGCCGATAAGAGCCGTGTATCTCATTCTCAGGACACGACGGATAAGCTAAGCATACGGTGGCCTGATAGAAATCTCTCAAGTTGACCCGGGTTGGACCCGCACAGTGCTCTAGTTTTGACCAACACTCATGAGGAGCACTGGCCCGTGTTGTTGATTAATTATCCATGGGGTTGCAAATCCCTATGCAATTTTATTAAGTTGTTTAAGAAAATAGTACCAATGTTGGGTCTTGCCAGACAAGTTTTAATCTCAAAGAAATAATCAAGCGGGTCCCCATAACAACTCCGAGCATGTTAGGCGCGCAAAATGTGGAAACATAACACCGGCAACAAGTAACTATGGCAGTAAAAGTGGAACAAAACACCTAGCAAAAGGCCAAGCCTTCCACCATACCAAGATATATGCATTAATTTAAATAGCAATAAATATTGTGATATCTCCAGATATCCATATTTTCACATGGAAACAACCTGCACCTGCAACTAAGAACGCTATAAGGGGGGCTGAGTAGCGATAACTTAGCCAAACAAGCTTTTCTAGGATGTGGAGGGGTTAGAGGCTATCATGGAAATGTAGGAGGCTTGACATTCAAGTGGTAGGTAACGCATAAGTAACGATAAGAGCGAGACATCTAGCAAATCAAAAATAGTGTCAGGATCCGGATACGTTCATCTTGCCTGTTGGTTCTTTAGAGGGACAAAGAGCGGGGTCCTCGTAGTGGTACTCTCCTGGATCCTCATACTTAGGTTGAACGCTCACGTCTACCCAAGTGAAACAGCAAAAATAAACATCCAACCAAGGTGCAATGCACAAACAAGATGGTGCATGATTCATTTGAAGTATTTAGCATGTCAATCCTAAGCTAGTCATGTTTCTTATGCAATAGTTAAGTTATTTACAATTATGTATAGAACCTCATGTTAAGTTGTTTGAACGTGCATGATCATGGAAAATATGGATGCTATTTGCAAAATCGATGCAAATGCATATGTAAAACATAGGAAGCGGAGTAACGGATCTCATAGACGCTCACGGCAAGGTACGAAGGCAAAATAAAAGATAAGGAAGGCCATGGGATATTCCTCAGTATTCCAAGCTAACCACTAGTTAGGAAATGAAAAACCAACCACAATAGAGCCAAAGATCAAGAAAAACGATGGATCATAGCTCCCACAAGTCACAAAACACTAACAGACACAATTTGTCTCAAAACAGCAACATAGCAACTTCCACAACAAATATCTAGAGCTACAAGAAGTTTCCAACCTCAAACAAAACATGTATAGAAACTACATAACATGCTTATCAAACCATCCAACTACACAAACTGGAAAGGAAGCATGGATTACTAAGCATGAAGCTCACAATATGGCCTGATGAGACAAATTCTAGGGACTTAGTGAAAATCATAGTTTTCTGGAATCTGAGTTAAGCTGATAGCAGAAAATAATGATGCTAGAGACCACCTCATGGCCTGAAAATTAACAGGATGGTGGAGGGAAACCTCTACTACAAAACACTAGCACTGAGCTTGAGCTAAAACACAACATATCACTTGGTAGCATCCACTTAACATGGCATAAAAATATTAACAGATTCTCAGACCTAGAAATATTTAGCATGTTGAAAACAACAACATTGTAATAGCCACTTTGGAGCAAGGTTCGCACTCATTTGCAAGATTATCCTGTCAAAAGAAAATACCATGGCATAATACTCATGAAACACTACCACTTTCATGTTGACACAATTATCAAAGCATGCATGGATAAATACTAACTAAAATGGCAAATGTCATATTGGGACAAAATGACATTTTGTAAAACTTGCTCAAATGACCAAACCAATTGCACCAATGGATTCATTGGGAAATTCTACCTCAATTCCATATATCACACTTGTATCTTTGCTTATGAAAAACTCCCAAAACCATGCTCGAAATAAACATGCCAACACTCATAAGTTAAAACTTGTCATATATGCTCATATCCAATTATGTTCATGTACAAAAATGGTAAGTTTACCACAAATGGAGTAATCTAATTAAAATACATAAAAACAACAACATAATTTAAAAAAAGATGGGAGGGTTCCCACTTGGCATGACACTAGGGCCCGTTTATGTGGATGACAAGTGGGCCAGGGGCCCACTGTCATACACACACTCACTACACACACTCACACACACAAGCACACACAAATCACTTGGGATTATCTTCCATAGCAGATCCCACACATATGCGCAAACACACACGCAGGCACGCACACACGCACGGCACACTCACACGAGATCCGGTGTAGCCACACTGGATCCTACCCAACACACACACACACACTCACAAAAAATGAACAAAAAGGGCGCGGCAGGGGGGTCCAACCTGCAACCTCCTGGTCGTTCCCGAGTCGAACGACCACCACACTATGCAACGTCGGCTGACGGGGGATCTCGCTCCTTAACTACTAGCATGCCTACGAGTTAACTGTCGCAACTGAATAAAAGCCACACCGCCGATAGGCACGGCGGCGACGCGATTCCGGCAACGACGGGGGAGCTCCGGCGATGCGGACCACCTGAGAGGGGGCGGAGACCTAGGGGGACCTGTTCCCCTACTCGTCTTGCGACGAGGGGGACGGAGGCGAGGCCCTCAAGGCCATGCCTTGTCCTACCGGCGACGACTGCGTGCAACTATGGCTAACCTACGCAGCTACGCACTAAGATAGCGAAGGGATGCGCGTGATGCTCAGTGAGAGGGGGCGACAATTTCGGCTTGAACACGCAGAGAAGGGGAAGAATGGCGATGGCAACGCGGGCGCGATGGAGCCTGGCAGGAGCGGAGGAGGAAGAAGATGCGCCGATGGCCGACGGCGCGGAGGCTCACCGGCCCTCCTAGCATCGTGAACCGAACGCGGGCGGCACCAGGGATCTCCTTGCCATCCTGGAGGGGGAAGAAGAGGCCACTAGAGGCGACGGCGTCAACGACGACTGCGGCGTGCTCACCTGAACTCTCTAAACCCAATGCACAACTCTGAATTGTCTCGCGAGGAAGTAGAGGAAGGAGGGGAGATGGAAATGGTGGCGATGGAGAAGGAAGCGTGGAACCCTAGGGGAGGCCAGAGGCTAAATAGGGGCATGGGGAGATGGCACCTCGATGTTTGTGAGCCGGCGACCACCTCGCTCTCTCACACGCTCTCGCTGACTGGCGGAAAGAGGGGGAATGAAGATGGTAGGCGTCAGCGTGAGGAGTTGGGCTGCGAGCGCTTAGGCTAGCTGGCCACGGGGAAAAGAAGGCCCAGGCGGCTGCTCTCTCTCGCACAGGAAAAAAATTCAAAAGGGGTTTTGCCTTTTTAAAACAAACAGCATCAAGATAAAATAACCATGCAAGACAGGCAAGGATGTAGAGAGAGAAAATATATTTTATGAATTAGCAAAATGTACTCTTGTTTATAAAAATGACCTTGGCATTTTAAGAACAAGTTAATTTTACACATATTTTAAAATTGAAATTTGTTGCCTTTGTTTATATTTTTGTAAGAAAATTGAAACCCAAAGAACAAACTTGAGAAAAAGCAAAACATACTCATCAGAATATTTAGAAGAGTTGGAACATTTTTTTTAAAGCATTTATAATGGCATCACAAGCACCACATGTTATATTATCGGAATGGTTATCAGAGGACAACATCGTAGCTGCCATCAAGAGCCTTGTTCATGAGTCTTCTGGAGCTTGCGACGCCACCGAGTTAGCACCTTTATGTGCCACAAACCCGGCCCCAGACGTAAGGGCGACTCTCGATCTCCTTACTTTCATGTTAGTTGTCCATTTATACTATGCAATATTTTGACCTTTGTTGGTTTATATCCTCAGGCTAAATCTGGCTTCTGGAGAAAGAAGTACGTTCCTCCTCCAAAGAAGTCAAAGGATAAGGCTGACGGCCGGAAGAAGAAAGCCACACCTCAAGAACAAACGGAATCTAACGACTTAGAGGTAGAGCTTAACTCTCTTGGCTGTTTCTTCGTGCACCTTATTGACAATAATAACTCGCAGGACAAAACAGAGACAAGCCACGCCAACGTTCCTGAGGTAACTTACATTTCATCTAACTCAGAACATCTTGCACCTCAGAAGATACGACAGGTCGTCCGAAAGGTCCCACTTTCTCATCCTCTTGCTTACTTAGATCCCCACTTTCTTTTGAAAAAGCAACAGCAAATCTCCCGACGCCAGACCCGTAGCACCGGCTCTAACGACCTCATGGCCGGCCTATCTCATTCTCCGGCTCAACGGAAGCGGCCGGCTGAGGTATCTGTTCAACCTGACTTTGTTCATCAACCTTACCTTTGTAATTCGACACTGTATTATATTGTCTTAAATTCTTTCAGGACTCACCCCCTTCATCCGGCGAATCTACCAGAATTGCTCTGCCGCCTCTGAAGATCAACCCAGAGTATGTGCCTTTCATGCTTGTGTGTCAAACTTGCATTATCTATGAAGCTCAAACCATGGCCTTCTATGATTTCCAGGGCTCAAGCAAAACGAAGGAAGACCAGCGGGTCTACCCCTGGTCCCAAGGCCCGAGAGCCGGAGCCTGCCAAGCCGGATTCACCTACGCCGCACATTGATCCCTCTGCGGCCTCCAAGGACCCGCCTGAAGAAGCCTGTTGCTCTGCTGAGCCGTCGGCTGATGATATGATTCCTGAGAGTCCTCCGAGGGCTAATTCCAAGGCGCCGAGCTCTTCCAAGGCTATTGATGATTCAACTACTCCGGATGTCCATATTACTGGCGCCAGCTTCCATACTCCTCCGCCTCATGTTTTGACAAAACATACTAAAAAGAGTGAAGCTTCGGAAAATCTGGATTTTGAACTCCCCACGTTGGAGAAGCTAACTATTGAAGAACTGCACGCCGATTATTCAAACCTCCTTTATATCAACCGGGACATGGAACTCAAGCTTGTTAGCTTGACGAACAAAAAATATGAGGTGCTCTCACTCTCCTTATACCCTTTTGTAGAGCCGGGTTAATATTTATTAATGGTAAGCCGGGTCTTTGAGTCTTTTTATAAGCATGAAACTCCGAGCTTGTAGCTTTAGCTTGTGAGTAGTTGTTGAAAGACTGTCCGTAGCCCCCAAGGGCCGGCTTAACTCGATGAAGTTGAACCGGAACTTGATTGTAAGTAGATCAAAGATCCAGACATAGCCCCCAAGGGCCAGCTTAACTTTGACGAAGTTGAACCGGAACTTTACTGTTAATTAATTGAAGAGCCAAGTGTAGCCCCCAAGTGCCCACTTGACTTGACAAAGTTGAGTCAGAGCTTCATTGTATAAAGATTTGAAGAGCCATCTGTAGTCCCCAAGAGCTGGCTTAACTTCGGGACTTCATCATAGAGTTGGGAGAACAAACAGACATTAGCCCCCAAGTGGCAAGTATATTGCTTGTAATCTGCTTGAGACTTACATTATCTTGTCTTAATGTTCATCATCTGATAATATTTCATCCTGGCGACTTAGCCCTTACTTTGCTTGTAATGTGTCCCAAGAAGCTTTAAACGAGACCGGGTCTGAAGCGGCCAGCTTAAGGAGCAATCTGGCCGCTCAGCAAGCCGCCCGAAGCGAAGCAGACGAGAAGTGTTGGCTCGTCGTCGAGGAACTTACAAAAGTTCAAGCTGAATTTGCTGCCTTCAAGAAATTGGCTGAGATGGAGCAATCCACCCTTACAAAACGAGCAGACGATGCTGACCAGCGACTAGTGGTTGTGTCCGATGAGATTTCTTCCTTGAAGCGCCATATCGCAAAGATGTCCGCTGCCATCTTTGGTAAGTACTTAAACACTTAGCCACTACTCTGGCATAATACTTAGACCGGCGACTGACAACTGAAAAATCCATCTTATGCAGGTCAAAGGAGCCATCAACTTGCCACTGACAGCTTGCTGCCATTGAAAGTCGTCTATACCCTGACAGAGCAACTGTACTATGGACCTCTTTGCACAATCAAGGTGGTGCTCTATAAGGATAACATCCCTTCAACTGTAAAGGGGGTCATAGAACTGCTGTCCACCCTGCCAAAACAGATCCAAGAGCTCAAGAAGTCAGCCGCCTGCTAGGGAGCCATCGCAGCCATAAGCCGGGCGTTGGCTTTCGCTCCAGAGTCAACTCCTAAAGATATGAAGGACAGGTTTCCCTCCAAGAAGGATGACGACTCAGAGTTTACGGAGTCTGACTACACGCGGTGCATGAAGGCTTCCAGAGTCCTCGCTTCCGTGTTAGCGGAGGAAGTGAACTTGTCAACATACCAGGCAGCCTACGATGCCGAGCAGAAGAGAGTACGCGGCCCAACCTTTGAGGACAAGGACTTGACGCCTGCACGCCATAAGAACCTCTTTGCTTCTGATCTTGACCCGTCCCCCTCTTTGAAGAGGGAAACTTTAAGGCTTTAACCAACTGCAACTGGGACATGGACAATCTCCTAATCCTAGAGGTTGAAGACCCACCGCAGGGTAACCCGCCGTCTAACTAACGATCTGGATAATGCCGTGGACAACCTGGCTTTGTGACTCGCCAGATGGCGAGGCAAAAAAACTTTAAGTCATCACTTTTGAGCTCTGTTGAGAGCATTGTAATAGGCGTGTAGTAAACTTTTGCCTTGCCTGAACTGTGCCATTGTGCATGTATGAACTCGTCCGGCTTATAATATCACATTTGCCTTGTGCCTTCAACTCATTTAAGATGTTGTGGCCGCTCTTGGTAATTGAGCAACCTGCGAGAATAATCTTCGCACTGTTAAGAGGGCGGCTTAGAATAACGCAACCCAAAAGATGATGTATCTTTCCTGACTTGCTTTTTTGTAATAGCTCATGTGCCGGCTCTACTGGGCTGACTCGCCACTTAAAAACTCCTTAGAAATATAGGGTCTCTATCGAGATTGGCCATCAACTTCTTGTACGGCTCAGGGTCTCTAAGCAAGATTTAACTGAAAGGAAGTGTGACGTCCCAGAAGAGACACGGCAGGGCATGAACACCCTGATAGCCCATAAACTGCCTCTCATGTGACATAAATCTATTGTTTTAACCTTAAACAGTACAAGGTCTTTAAAAATTAAATGTCTAAGAGTACGAACGGGCCACTTAGCGAATAGTCGGCAGTAGATGGGAGAGTTTATCCTTGCTTTCCGTAATCCGGCCCTCAGGTGACAGTAGCCGCCGTTTTAACCTTAACCAGTAGAGGGTCCCTATCGAGATTGGCCGTCAAGTTCTTTGAACTGGCTCAGGGTCTCCAGGCGAGATTTACTAGTAAGAGTTCGGTGGGTCACCTAGTGGAGCAGCATCAGCTTACAGGCAGGTTTAACCCTGTTTAGCTTCAGAGCCGATCAATAGGGTGTGTAAGCTAAACCCGGTGGGTTGAAATCCCCCAAATGACCTTTGTTGACGAAGTCAACTATTTGGCTTAAGAGCCGACCGATAGGGTGTGATAAGCTACACCAGGTGGCTGGGAAGCCCCCTGGACGATCATGTCGATGGAGTCAACTATTTTTGGCTTGAGATCCAATCTGTAGGGTGTGATAAGCTAAGCCCGGTGGGTGGGAAGCCCCCTGGACGATCATGTTTTCACCTTTTTGCACAGATTGAGATATGCGAAACGGCAGAGGCCCTCGCTTGCAGGGATGCCAACTTGATTCATATAAATATATGATATGTACAATGATGGTGTACAATGTCAAATCTTTACGACTTTAAGTATAACAAGGTCATAGATGCGCTATGTTCCACGGTCGGCAGGTCTCCTGCCCTGAGGTATATGAGTCGTTTCGGACATCAATGAGGTAATATGACCCATTGTTGAGATTTCTGCTGACCACAAAAGGTCCTTCCCATGGAGGGGATAACTTGTGCGCATCTGTCTGGTCTTTGAATCAACCGCAACACTAAGTCGCCTTCTTGAAACGTCCGGGTCTTGACTTTGTGGCTATGAGAGCGGCGCAGGTCTTGCTGATAAATCGTCGATCGAGCCACCGCCAGATCCCGTTCCTCCTCCAAGGCATCCAATGCGTCTTGACACGCCGTTTCATTGTCCGCCTCGACGTAAGCCGCCACTTGTGGCGTGTCATGAAGGACGTCACTTGGTAACACGGCCTCTGCACCGTAAACCATGAAGAAAGGTGTATAACCTGTTGATCTGTTGGGAGTTGTTCTGATGCTCCATAAGACGGATGGTAACTCCTCCACCCAACAACCCGGCGTTCGCTAAAAAGGAACCATAAACCAGGGCTTAATACCTCTCAAGATTTCTTGGTTAGCGTGCTCTGCCTGACCGTTTGACTATGGATGAGCAACTGCAGAAACATCATGTCTGATGTGCTCACTTTCACAGAACGCTTTCATAGCCCCCTTGGATAAGTTTGTACCATTATCTGTGATGATACTAATTGGGTAACCAAAACGGTAGATTAGCTTCTTAATGAATTGAACTGCTGTAGCCGCATCACACCTGCTGACCGGCTCAGCTTCCACCCACTTGGTAAACATATCCACTGCCACCAAGAGGTGGGTATTCTTGTCTTGGGATCTCTTGAAGGGCCCGGCCATATCAAGCCCCCAGACTGCAAACGGCCAAGTATTTGGAATCATGCGCAACTCTTGAGGAGGGACGTGAGCACACCGGCCAATCTTTTGACATCCATCGCACTTCTCGACCAAGTCCTCCTCGTCCTTATGAGCCGTCAGCCAGAACAAGCCATGTCGAAAGGCCTTCTCCACCAGAGATTTTGAGCTGGCATGATGACCACAATCACCAACATGAATTTCAGTTAAGATTTCCTTGCCCTCTTCAGGTGAGACACAACGTTGAAACACGCCGGTGACGCTGCACTTATGTAACTCGCCATTAACTATCGTCATAGACATGGACCACCTTGTGATCTGTCGAGCAAGACTTTCATCATCAGGTAACTCGCCGCGGGTCAAGTATGCCAAATAAGGCACAGTCCAATCAGGAATAGCATGGAGAGACGCCACCAGCTGCCCCTCTGGGTCAGGAATAGCCAAATCTTCCTCGTAAAGTAACTTAACCGATGGGTGATGTAGTACATCCAAGAAAACGTTAGGTGGCACCGGCTTTCGTTGGGATCCCAGCCTTGACAGGGCATCATCCGCCTCGTTCTTGTGACGATCAATATGATCCACTTGATAACCTTTAAAGTAATCAATGATGACATCCACTGCCTGATGATAAGCCGCCATCCGTGGGTCCTTGAGTCCCAAGTACCTGAAACTTTCTAGGCTACGAGATCTGAGTTGCCGAAGCATCTAAACCGGCTTAAGTTCATCTCTTTAGCCACCCTGAGGCCATGAAGCGGGGATTCATACTCAGCTGCATTGTTAGTACAAGGAAACATCAACCTTAGCACATAACAGAACTTATCACCTTTGGGGGAGGTCAAGACAACCCCTGCCCCTGATCCTTCCAGCTACCTGGAACCATCAAAATGAATTGTCCAGTATGTGTTGTCCGGCTTCTCCTCGGGCGCCTGACACTCAGTCCAGTCATTGATAAATTCCACCAAGGCTTGAGACTTGACCGCCGTGCGAGGTACGTACTTCAAATTGAGAGGTCCAAGCTCCAGTGCCCACTTAGCAATCTTGCCAGTGGCTTCTCTGTTTTGAATTATATCTCCCAAAGGGGCAGAGCTAACCATAGTTACTTGGTGGCCCAGGAAATAGTTCTTCAGCTTACGATTGTCCATGAACACTCCATACACCAGCTTCTGCCAATGTGGATACCTCTGCTTGGATTCTACCAGGACCTCACTGATGTAGTAAACCGGCCTCTGAACCAGATATTCTTTCCCTTCCTCCTTACGCTCAACAATAATCGCGGCGCTGACAGCCCTGTTGTTAGCCACCACATATAGGAGCAAGGGCTCTTTCTCAGCCGGAGCGGCTAACACCGGCGGCTCAGTGAGTTGCCGCTTGAGTGCCTCAAATGCTTCACCTGCCGCCGTGCTCCAGACAAAGTTGTCTGTCTTTTCCATCATCTGGTATAAAGGGATAGCCTTCTCACCCAGGCGTCTTATAAACCGGCTTAACGCAACGATTCGTCCCGCCAAGCGCTAAACATCATTCATGCATGCCGGCTCAGACAGGGAGGTGATAGCCTTGATCTTATCGGGTTAGCTTCAATGTCGTGCTCTGAGACGAGAAATCCCAAGAGCTTGCCCGTTGGAACGCCAAAGACACACTTAGCCGAGATAAGCATCATCTTGTAGACCCGTAAGTTGTCGAAAGTCTCCTTCAGGTCGTCAAGCAGAGTCTCCTTCTTCCTTGACTTTATCACAATATCATCCACATAGGCATGAACATTGTGCCCAATTTGATTGTGAAGACAATTTTGTACGCAACGCTCGTAAGTTGCCTGGGCACTCTTGAGCCCAAAAGGCATAGATATGTAGCAGAAGGCACCAAAAGGCGTGATGAAAGCCGTCTTCTCTTGGTCCTTGACTGCCATCCTTATTTAATGATAACCAGAGTAAGCATCTAGGAAGCATAAACTCTCACAACCCACCGTCGCATCGATGATCTGGCCAGTACGAGGGAGAGCAAATGGGTCAACCGGACATGCCTTGTTAAGATCCGTGTAGTCCACACACATATGCCACATGCCGTTCTTCTTGAGTACCAGCACCGGGTTAGCAAGCCACTACGGGTGAAAGACCTCGACGATGAAACCCGCCACCAAGAGCCGGGCGACCTCTTCACCAATGGCCTTACGTCTCTCCTCGTTGAACCGCCGTAGAAATTGCTTGACTAGTTGGAACTTAGGATCCACATTATGTGGTGCTCAGCGAACTCTCTCAGTACACCCGGCATGTAAGAAGGTTTCCATGCGAAGATGCCCCGATTCTCACGGATGAATTCGATGAGCGCGCTTTCCAATTTGGGATCCATGTTGGCCCCAGTAGTGAACTACTGAGATCAGTCGCCCGGATTGAAGTCCACCAGTTTGGTATCATCCGCCGAAAATTTGAGAGGCGGCTCAACCTCCGTAGTGGGCTTTTTCAGCAGATTCATATCCTCCGGGCCAACATTTTCTTTGTAAAACCTGAGCTCCACCTCAGCACAACAGAACTCTGCGTAAGCCGCGTCTCCTTCCTCACACTCAACAGCCATCTTCTGATTACCATGAGTAGTAATCATTCCGTTCAACCCTGGCATCTTGAGCTGCAAGTAGACATAGGAAGGCCTGGCCATGAACTTGGCATAAGCTGGCCGCCTGAACAAAGCGTGATAGGGGCTCTTGTTTTTTACCACCTCAAACCACAGGGACTCCACCCTGTAGTTGTATTCGTCACCAAAGGCGACTTCCGGAGAGATCTTACCCACTGGATAGGCCAACTTGCCAGGCACCACACCATGAAACATCGTCGAAGAAGGCTTAAGATATTTATCAAGCAACTTCATTCGTCCGAAAGTGTCATAGTATAGGATGTTGATGCTGCTACCACCATCCATAAGCACCTTAGTGAACACATATCCTCCCACCTGAGGGGCAACCACCAGTGCTAGCCGTCCCGGGTCATCAACACGCGGCGGCTGATCCTCCCGGCTCCAGGTTATATCATACTTAGACCACTTCAAATACCGCGTTAACCGCCTGCTTACGCAACTTCTGATCTCGCCTATCAAGGCTGGTTGTGAAGACAAGATATTGACCCGGGTTGCTTTGGATTACTCTGATATCCAGACTGGTTATTCTGTTGTTGATTGTTGCCAACAGAGTGCTAATGATGTCCTCCTTGGTTGCCTTGCCCGTGATGGCAGGATCCTGAGCTGACGGACCCGAACCAGACTCCTGACCCATTTGGTCCTGAGTCGTCGGGCGGGCCACCATCATTGTCATGCTGCCGTAAACTGTAGTCCTTGAACTTTTGCATAACGTGGGAATTACCCCGCGTGTGACCCGCCGGTCGGTCAGGCCGGTTGTGCTCTAGACAAGGCTTATTGAGCTTCTCTTCCAAGTTAGAAGGAGTCTTGCCCTTGTTAAAAGGAGGTCTGAACTTCCCGTTGTCCTTAGCACGATTGTTCCTGGTACTGGCGTTGGCCACCAATTCTAACCCATCGTCCGGGTTCTTCCTCTTACCTTGGTTACCATCGCCGGATGCGCCCTTGCCATTGTTATTCTTTTTACTTTGACTAGGCTTCTCCTCATCCGATCTTGGATCCTTCGTAGTATCAGAGTCGGCGTACTTCGTAAGAGCCACCATGAGCTCCCCCATGTCTTGACATGTGCGCTTGAGCCGGCCGAGCTTCTGCTTCAGAGGTATAAAGTGGCAATTCTTTTCCAGAATCAGAACCGCTTGAGCCGTCGTGATATGCTCGGATGAGTGGATGATGGTTGAGACCCTCCGGACAC
Organism: Hordeum marinum; assembly: GCA_022496015.1. Classification (NCBI taxonomy): domain Eukaryota; kingdom Viridiplantae; phylum Streptophyta; class Magnoliopsida; order Poales; family Poaceae; genus Hordeum; species Hordeum marinum. The sequence goes on along the minus strand of CM039673.1, from coordinate 389,130,428 downwards.
AATGATGAGCCGACTCATTCTCCAGATGTACACAGTGGTCCAAATCCACGATCATCATGGGCTGCTTGCACGTCCCTTGGAAGTTTTTGATGAACCTCGCCTTCAACTCAGCCCAGGAATTGATGGTATTGTGTGGCAAACCCTTTAACCACGTGCGAGCCGGCCCTTCTAGCATCATGATGAAATATTTCGCACATACCGCATCATTGACGTCTAACATCTCCATAGCTAGCTCATAACTTTCAATCCAGGCTTACGGGGGCAGATCTGTAGTGTAATTTGGAACCTTGCGAGGACCTTTGAAGTCCTTCGATAGACGCTCGTTCCGCAAAGCCGACACCAAGCATGGGACTCCCACGGCCCTGGTAGTTACTCCTGCTCCAACTGAGACAGAAGGCGTGGGCTCTTGATGAGCCGCCGCTGCTAGAGCCGCCGCCTCTTGCTGTGCTCTCGCCTGGTGCACAAGTGCCTAAGCATCCAAGGTCGCCTGGTCATCTCGCGGGAAGCCCCGGTGTCGATCACTGCTAGAAACCACCGGCGACTCATAGCGCCGGCTGAAGCTACGGCTGGGGATGGGGGTTGAGTGCAGACGACTCCGGCTATAGGTGTACTTCTCCTTTTGGGCCATCGTCGTCTCTAGGTATCCAATGGCGTTCCGTACCTCCGCTGCAAAAGGTGCCTCGTCGGTAATAGGGATTGTTTCCAGCCGGGTTGCCGCCGCCACCATGTTATCCGCCATGTTTGAGTAATGACCCGCTGGCGTTGGGAAGCCATCGGTGAGGTCTGGTTCCGCCGGGGCGGGTTAAGCTGCTGCCGAGCCGCCAGCCGACTTCCAGGTGCATCCGCCGTCCGTCCCATTCCTGGCGTGTTGAAAATATTCCTAGCCTCATACTTCTTTGGTAGGAGGGACTGATGTCTCATCCATCGTACTGCGGCTGCCGATTGCTACTCCAACTCAAGGCGGAAAGCCTCCGACTAAAGGTGCTCTACTTCGGCATCCATCTGAGCCTTTAACGCACCGACTGTCTGTTGGGCCTCCGCCATCTGATCCTTCAACGTTGTGATCTCCAAATTCTGGGCGGCTTGATTCTCAGGCATGACCTCAGTTGCCATCAGAGCCGCGAGGTCGTTCATGAGATACAGAAGGACCTGAGCTGGCGGTGGGTCAGCCCCCGTGTTTGCTGCCCCGGCGGCTGTACTACTTGTACCCGGCGTTGTCCCACCCATGAACACGGCCGCATGAGTTGATAGTCCATGACCCTCCGGCTCAAAACACTCTGACTCGGGGTAAAGCTCATAGTAGCCCCCGAGCCTGCCATCATGCAGCTGATAGATCGATTCTACCTCTCCGCTTGAAGATCCGCCCTCTAAACAAACGAGAGTCTCTTGCGACGTAGAAGCCTCAAGATCCATACCTTGAATAAAGCCAACGAAGACATGCTTCCTGTCCGGGTTAGCATGGGCGGGTTGCACGTGTCGGGCGGGTTGCGCGCGCCGAGCCAGCTCGACGATGTCGGTGCAGACGTCTGGCCCGGGTGTAGATCTGCCGACCTTGCCGATAAAGACATGGATTCCGTCGAAGGGAACCCGGAACCCATACTCGACAGAGTCGGCCTCAAGGCCCCAGCCGGCGTCGTCGATGTAGAGCCGGCCGCGGCGACTCTTGTTCATCCTTCCGACCACGTATCCTTCGAATCCTGGAAGAGAGCCCTTTGAGAACTCAACACCACCGAGCGCTAGCCCCATGGTGGGCGCCAACTGTCGTGGTTTTGTCACGACAGATGTCTGAGGACTTAGATTCGAGTACATCGCTAAGGTGATGGACTCAAAGGGGTTGGTTGGGACGAAGGACAAGAGTTTACCCAGGTTCAGCCCCTCGAGAAGAGGTAAAGGCCTATGTCCTGCTTGTGTTGTATTGATTGGAGTATCAATTACAAGGGAGCGTATTCGCTTGACCTAGCTCTCGATTAGTTCGTTTCGATCTAAGTCGCCCCGGTCTCACCCTTATATAGGAGGTCAAGACCACGGGTTACACAAGTCTCATACCGACTCTTACAACGTGTCGGAGTCTATGTCTATGCTATCTTGCCTTTCTGAGCAAACCTTCTCCGGGTGGCTTATCCGCCCGGGTCTTCGTGCCTTCTCTGTCTGGGCCTCTTGTTGGCCCACCTTGGTAGCTGCCCAACGTCTAGGCTGGAGTCTCTAGGCCCATCCTTGGTCTGGCCCGTGAGCCGCCAGGTGTGACCCGCCCCCGCCTGGGCGGGTCTCACCACGGGGTTATATCCCCAACAAAAGGGGTTCGAATTGAAATAAGAGTGGGATTTTATAAAAAGAAATGTGATTAGGGCAACACACCAAGCACTCAAGCATTGATCCACTTCTCACCTCATATCACAACACCCACAAACACAAGTAAACAAGGCAAGAAATGAAATGCACTAGATAATGATCATGATGCATGATGCATGAATGGCATGAAAAAAAATAGTAATCATTCCAAGCACATGACAAACATAGATGTTCATATGGGTAAATGACCATAAATGGCAAGGGGTGCACTTGGGCTGTTACAACTCTCCCACACTACAAGAGGATCTCGACCCCAGATCTAAGAACGAAAGAACTCTGGAAATTCGGAACGGAGACGATCCTCACGTTCCCAAGTAGCTTCTTTGTCGGAATGATGAAACCACTTAACCTTGAGAAACTTGATTGATTTGTTGCGAGTCTTACGCTCAGTTTCTTCGAGAATAGAAACTAGATGCTCACAATAAGATAGGTCTTCTTGGAGATCAATGTCTTGGAGGTCAATGGTATGCTCGGGGGTCTTGAAGCACCTCCAAAGCTGAGAGACATGGAAGACATCGTGCACATTCGCGAAATTGGGAGGAAGCTCTAGTTGATAGGCAAGTTCACCTCTCTTGCTCACAACTCTGAGTTCCCTTTAATCCCAGCCCGCTGAGTGCCATTCATGGGAGAGACTCTGAGATAGACTAGATCATCCACTTGAAAGGAAACATCCTGATTTTTGTTATCGTAATAACTCTTGTTTCGGGATTGAGCTGCTTTGAGGTTCTCACGAATGACATGGCACATCTCTTCTGCTTCGGTGATCATGTCATTGCCCAAAATTTGACGCTCGCTAGTGTCAGACCAATTTAGTGAGGTACGACACTTCTTATCATAGAGAATCTTGAAAGGGGCCTTGCCTGAGCTAGCCTGAAAGCTGTTGTTGTATGAAAATTCAGCGTATGGAAGGCAGTCTTCCCATTTCAAGCCGAACGAAATCACATAGGCTCTGAGCATGTGTTCAACAATCTGATTAACTCTCTCAACTTGACCACTTGTCTGCGGACAGAATGCAATGCTGAAACGGATCTTGGTACCCATAGCAGTCCCGGAGGACTCCCAGAACTTCAAAGTGAAGAGGCTTTCGCGGTTAGATGAAATGAGCTGAGGAATACCGTGCCAATAAACTATCCTTGATGTATACAACTCTGCTAGCAGAGCTGCCGAGATAGACTCTTTGACCGAAAGGAAATGAGCAACTTTGGTCAGCTTGTCGATAACCACAAAGATAGCATCGTTGCCCCTCTTGGACTTAGGAAAACTAGTGACGAAATCCATCTCCACATGATCGAATTTCCACTCTGGAATAGGCAAAGGATGAAAGAGACCTGCTGGACGTTGATGTTCCTCCTTCACTCTGCGACAAACATCACACTCGTTCACAAACTAAGCAATTTCACGTTTCATGCGAGTCCACCAAAAGGTTTGCTTGAGGTCCCGATACATCTTGGAACTGCCTGGCTGAATGGATAGGAGAGAATTGTGTGCTTCGTCCACGATAACCCTCCTGAGATCACCTTTCGGAACCACCAGACTGTCCTCATAGAACAAGGTATCTTTATCATCAATGCGAAAGCTCTTATACTTCGGAATGCCCTTTGCCACACCTTTCTTTACTTTCTTCACCATAGCATCAAGAAGTTGAGCTTGGTGAACCTGATCTTCCAGAGTCAGAGAGACTTGACGATTTGCAAGAATTCCCTGCGGAATCATTTGGAGATTGAGCTTGCGGAAGGCTTCACAAATCTCGGTTTGAATAGACTTTAGGATAAGATTGTTGCGATACGACTTACGGCTGAGCGTGTCTGCAATGACATTTCCTTTTCCAGGAGTATATTCAATGCTTGAGTTGAAGTCCTCAATCATTTCCACCCAACGAGACTATCGAAGATTGAGATTGGGTTGAGTGAAAATGTACTTCAAGCTCTTGTGATTGGTGTACACCTCAACTGGTCTACCCAACAACAAATGCCTCCAAGTCATCAGAGCATGCACAACTGCCGCCAACTCAAGATCATGAGTGGGGTAGTTCTTCTCGGTAGGCTTGAACTGACGCGAGGTATAAGCAACAATCTTCTTATCTTGCATGAGAACACCACCAAGACCTTGGAGAGAAGCATCACGGAAAACTTGGAAAGGCATTGATTGCTCGGGGGGACAAGAACTGGAGCTGAAGTCAGTTTCCGCTTGAGCGTATTGAATGCCACATCACACTCAGGAGACCAAGCGTACTTGACATTCTTCTGGAGGAGATTAGACAGAGGCTTAGCAATTTGAGAGAAGTTCTCCATGAATATTTTGAAGTAACTTTCCAGCACGAGGAAGGTACGAAGCTGGTTCACATTTTGAGAAGGCTCCCACTTCAAGATTGCCTCAACTTTCCCAGGGTGCACTTTAATGCCCTCGGCAGAGATCACATGCCCAAGGTATACCACTTCATTGAGCCAAAACTCACACTTGGAAAACTTAGCATAGAATTGATGCTCTCTTAGCTTGTCAAGCACAAGCCGGAGATGCTCTGAATGTTCTTGTTTAGTCTTTGAGAACATGAGGATATCATCCAGATAGATAGAGACGAACTCATTCTTAAAAGGAGAGAATATGAAGTTCATCATTCTTGAGAAGATTGGAGGAGCATTGGCAAGACCAAACGACATGATGGTGTACTCATAAGAGCCAAAACTCATCCTGAAAGCAGTCTTTGGAATATCTTCTTCGTGAATGCGAATCTGATGATAGCCCATGTGAAGATCAAGCTTCGAGAAAACCTTGGCACCTTTCAGTTGTTCAAACAACTCATTAATGTTGGGAAGTGGGTACTTGTTTCTTATTGTATTTTTATTCAATGGACGGTAATCGACTCGGTCTGTGCCATACTTCTTCTTGACAAACAAAACACCACAACCCCATGGAGAAGAACTTGGTCTGATCAGACCCAGACGTTCTTGTTCATCTAGCTGCTTCTTCAACTCTTTCAGCTCTTCAGGGCCAAGTTTATAAGGACGCTTGCAAACCAGTTCAGTTCTAGGTTTGAGATCAATCAAAAACTCAACTAGTCGGTGCGGAGGCATTCCAGGCAATTCTTTGGGGAAGGCATCTTCATACTCACAAACCACCGGAATCTGAGAAATAGTTGAGATTTCACCCTTCTCATTAAGAGCAAAGAGATGGATCGTGTCATCGCGAGCTGCAAAATGATCACATCTTCTGAAGGATGAGTCAACTTGACCTCTTTGACTTGACAATCAACATGCGCCTTGTTCATAGTCAGAAAATCCATGCTAAGAATGAGATCAATATCGGAATTACCGAGAACAATTGGAGAGGCTAGAAAATAATAGTTGCCCATCTTGATAGAAACAACCGGAACCACCATGTTCGAGCTCAGCTATTTGCCCGCGGACACAACATGACAAGGATTAGGCACGACTACCGAAGTCAAGTCATGCTTCCAAGCAAAAGGTCTAGGAATGAATGAATGTGATGCACCAGTATCAAACAACACTTTTGCAGGAATAGAGTTAACGAAGAGATTACCCATGATAACTTGAGAAGAATCCTCTGCCTCTGTTGTGTTCACCATGTTCAGACGGACTAACTTGGGATTATGCTTCACCATAGCATTGGTTGGAGGTCTGACTGGAGGATGAGGCGAAATACACCGCTGGTTGCACTTGTTTGAGTAGTGACCCTTCTGACCACACTTGTGACAAGTAACCTCAAAGAGCGTACGGAAGTCGCCTGGAGGAGGAACATTAGCTGACTTGGGGCCTGGGGCCTCTGCTGATATCCTGGGTTGGGTGGGTGGGAAGAACCACGAACACCGAACTATTTCTGCTACTGAGGAGGACGAAACTGAGGAGGAGGAGGAACCCAACATCTGAGAGCTGGAAGAAGAAGAATAGGAATCCCTCGAACGCTTCCTTGAGTTCTGTAACCCTAGCTGAGTTGCCTCGACCTTCAAAGCCATGTTGTAGAACTGATCAAACTCACGAGGCTCTTGAAGGACCAGACCCGGCATAAGCTCATCCTTGAGACCACCTCTGAACTGATAAAGCATGGACTTGTCATTTGGATCATCTTGCTTAGCATAACGGGCTAGATTCTGGAAGTCGATGTTGTACTGGTACACAGACTTGCTTCCCTACTTCAGGCGCCTGAACTTCTCACGCATCTCCTCTACAAAGCTTGTCGGAATGTAATGGGACCTGAAGTCATGACAGAAATCGTCCCAGGTGACAACACGATCGCCCCTGGAGTCCTTGTATTGCTGCCACCAATCTGCTGCCTCACCCTTGAGCTAGAACGACGCGAATATGACATAGTCCTTTGGTCTAACATTGCTGCACTCAAAATGCTTACTCATGTCATGGAGTCAATCATCTGCATCAAAAGGCTACTCACAACAGGTGAAAAACTTGGGTTGGTTGGCAAGGAGCTGGTTGAGTGTCGCGAAATGAGGCTGATTGTGAAAATTCCCTTGAAAACCTTGCTGACTCTAATATCTTTCTTGCAACAGCCTGAGCAACATCTAAGTATTCACATTGGTTGCGGCCATCACACCTTGCCAAGCTTCTGCAGGAGGAGGCGGTGGTGGGGGTGGTGGAGGATCAGGCTACTCCTCACCCCGACCCGGATTCCCGCGAGTTGGTGGAGCCATCCTAGAGATGGACAAGAACATCAGCACACCATTGACAAACATGATTGCAAAAAATCTGCATCAAATGACTTGAAAGAAATTGAACGAAAAACATAAACAACCTTCCTACTGAAAAAATAGTAAGAACGCCTTCTTCGGGTTTGCAATAACATCATCAGATATTAGAAGCCACTTGCAATAACACAAAAGTATTGAGCTAATGTTGCTCAGAACAAATGTATATGCCCTCATACATCTGAAGAAGATGATCCTAGATAACTACATGAGTTTCCACCTAAGAACTTCCGAAAACTTTCTGGTTATGCTATCCAGTGTTGGGGATACAAGGAGGAAATATCTCACACAACTAACAAGCCTACACCCCAACTGTATCCATCCTTCAACACATAACCAGAGGCTTTGGAAATCCATCTACCTCGGATCCTCGAAAGAAAAACGATACCAGACATGGCGGTACCCCAGATGCCTCCCCGGTACTGGGTGACTTTGACCTTATCTCACCACGACAAGTATTGAAGCAATTCAGAACACCCTACGACCTGAGATACTAAGGAAGCTGAATGATAACGTTGTGCCAAGAATTCCTCGGAGCTCAACTCCCCGGAAGAAATCAAGTCAGACAAGAGGCACCAAGACAGAACTCCTTCACATCGGTATCATATAGTTTCCAAAATACCTGCGTGATCCTATTTTTTTAAGTGAGAAGAGGAGTAGAATCAAAATTCCTAAGTCGAATACCTCAACAGAGTATAGAAGAGGAGTAAAAAGAAACTAACTCTCTGATATAACTAGACTCAAAATAGTTTTTACTAGACTCGACTCGGCCATGTTCGATCAAGCAAAGGGCTCCTATGGTCCTATGGCTATGAATACCAACTTGTAACGCCCAAGATGCGCGCCTATCCATATTTAGGCACGAGGGCCTCGACAGGGATAGAGGCGCATCTAGTCGTTTTGCAAGTACAGTATCATCGCATACATGTATGAAGAGAGGAGTGTATGAGTTGGCTTACACTCGCCACAAACTAAATTACATATCCACATAGTTCATTCAAACATCATTTAAAAGACAGAGTCCGTCTACGGACGGAAACAAATGAGAAAAGAAGTAATGAAACTGTCTTGCTAGCCCCACAGATCACGACCAAGGCCTCTCTACTCGTCTAGATATGTGGCGTACATTCTTCCATGTTCCTCGTCATACTCCCACTAGAGCTGCATCACATCATCTGGCACGGTCTGATCTGCACCTGCAGATGTATTTGTTGTAGTAAGCTGTGAGCCACGGGGACTCAGCAATCTTGCAACCGGGTACCGAGACTATTCAAGCTTATTGGGTTGGATGGGGTAAGTGTTGAGTTTGCAGTATCACAAAGCATTGTATGGTGGCTAACTTAAGAGAATATGAATGTAAATATGGTGGATACATAAGACGATTGATTTCTACCATGATCACTAAGTGATCCTGATCACCTACTTACGTCAAACATAACCCCACCGTGTTCTCTCTCGGATCATGTTCACGAGTAGAGACGATCACGGTTACTCACAATGGTTGTGTATTTTATTGGAGTTTACTTCAAGTTAACTATAATCATGTGTTAAACAAATATCCAAGTTGGCACATAACCGCGGGCACAGCTTTTCGAAAGATTTAACCCTACAGGGGTACTCCAACTAATCCATCATAACTTAACCACACTTCGTGGGAATAACCTCGACCAATGATCTCGTTATCATCTTAGGCAATTCCAAAGGAAAACCGACACCTCGAGATAGCCCGAAGAAAATCAGAGTTCCTCATGCAAGCCATTCGAAAAAGGTAAAACAAGTCCAGCAAGACCGCCCGACGTGTCGACGAACCCGATAAGGGTTGCGTATCTCGTTCTCAGGACACGACGGATAAGCTATGCGTACGGTTGCCTGATAGAAATCTCCCGAGTTTCCCCGGCACTACTAGGAAAAGGGCTATAGCTAATATAGACATTATGGCGCACTATATATGTGGTGCGCCACTGCTATATAGAAGTGGCGCACCAGATACTGGTGCGCTATTAATGGCCATATTACTAATGGCGCACCTGGTGTGTGGTGCGCCATTACTAGTTGTGTCCTGGCCCCACACCCTTCCCCAAACTTAGCAGTGGCGCACCAGGTGGAAGTGCGCCATTACTAGTTTTAACTATTAATGGCGCACCACACCCACGGTGCGCCACTACTAACAATTTTTTTTCAAAACTAGTAATGGCGCACCATGCACCAGGTGCGCCATTAGTAACCCTGGTTACCAATGGCGCATTCTTAGGAGGTGCGCCATTGGTAACCTGAGAGCAGCTAGATATTTAATTTTTTACAGCCACCTACCACACTCACTTTCCCCACTTCATTCTCTCCACCTCTAGCTACCAAGCTTGGTCTCGGCTGCCTCCTCCTCCTCACCTTATTTGCACCATAGATTCACCCAAATTAAGTGGTTAAATTTCCTTTTTTTGATAGGTAAGTAAGGGGAAGGCTTTCTTTATGTTCTAGCTCTACTTTTTTCTCCCTCCAATGTACACACTTTTTATGGCACCACTGATGATGGCAGCGAACGCACAGATGGTAGCCAACCGAAGAGGCAACAGAAGGACCGGCGCCCGAACGTGCTCGGCACCGTCAAGGAGGAATTTACTAAAGTGTCCTCCAGTAGGCATCCAACGGCGCCCAAAGAATTAGTCCGTGGGTACACGGGACAACTCGGGTGCATTCTCCTGAGCACCGTCTCGATCAACACCAAGAACCTAAGGCATCCTGACCAAGGGAATTTATGCAACCTCCTATCCACGAAGCTGCACGAACGATACAAGTTCCCCGGTGACTTCGCAAACACACGCCTCTCAGGGAATAAAGTGAACAGTGCCACCCTGACGAAGATGAGCACGGCCCTAGCTACTTGGAGAGCCACGGTGAAGAGAAGGATTATAAGTGGTGATAGTTATGAGAAGATCAAGGCAACAAATCCTTCGATCAGCGAACAGGACTACCTGGAGTTCAAGATCAAGTGCGAGAGCAACGCATCCGCGGAATCAAGTTAGTGGGGGGAAGATATGCAGGACTTGAACTTAGGGGTCCACAAACTTGGTCCCGGCGATTACAGAGTGGCGGAATCTAAATGGGACAAGGAGGACACGGAGCGTGCCGCGCAAGGCCTACCGCCCCTCTTCGATAAATACCATGAAAAGCAGACCAGGAACTATGTCAGGGCCTGGTACAAGGTGGACCCGGTAACAGGGGAGCTTACCACGGATCCGAAGGTGAAGGAGCTTGAGCGTGTTCTGTTAAGGAATACACCCCCGCATAATTACCTCCATATGGTTGCATTCTAATTAATGAAGCCAAATTTCTAAATGGTTCACGTTCCTTCCGCAGGAAACTGAAAGCAGTAGCGCGGGGTCTCAGAGCTCCCTGCCTGCTGCCCCTTAGGACACCTCTTTAAATAGGGCGTTGAACGTTCTGAAACAAAAGGATAAGTTCAGTAAGCCGTCGTCAGCTGGTCATGTGGCCGGTGAAGGCTTGTCCACGAAATGGTTGGAATACTATAAGGCTGGGCGAAAGGAGAGAAAGACCAGCTCGGAAAGCCAGGAGCACGAGGTTAAAGAACTCAAGGCACAAGTGGCACGGATTTCGGAGATAGTCCAAGAGCATGTGCGAGACCAACTGGGAGCGACGATCACCGCCATTATGCCTTCCTTGCTTGAGGGGCTGCGGGGGTGGATTGCGGGCGGCCAACAGGGGCCGCCCCCGATTCCCAGCTTCACGGGTAGCAACTCGCACAACGCGCCGGCAATGGTGTCTCCGGCGGAGGCGGCATTGGTGTCTCTGGCGAGGCGGCATTGGTGTCTCCGGCGGACGCAGCATTGGCGTCTCCGGCGTCAGCGCCGGTATTGGACCTTACTGCACCCGGGTGTGGGAAGAATACGCCGGCCGGCACCTCGGCAGCAAGCAGCCCCTCCGTCACTTGCACGCCCGCCGTTGGCGGTTCCTCGACATTAGCCGAGCTCGACGCCATCACGGTAACTAAGCCTCGGCCGATGACTACTTCATTTCCTTGCCTTTGACTGGGCATCCCTGACGCCCTACATGTTTTCACAGGGCGCCGCCAACGTTCCATGCACTCTCCTGCACTTCGTGGATGGCGAGTTGATCGATGTCGCCAAGGCCAAAATCTTTGAACCGGGCAACCGCGTGTTCCACGGTAATCCAATGCCACCCACCATGTATAGGGTTCAACCTGTCCGGGTGCTGCGGGGCTGCGACGACTTGTTACCTCCTTATCGACCCCCTAGGGCCGACAAAGATGATGTGATGACCCTCAACGCCTGCTTAAACTGGTCCATGCTTTAGCCGAAGAGCCAGATTCGTTTGGGGGCGGGGGACACCACCCCACAGACAACACCGCCAGTCGTGCCGGCGCCAAGCCATGGCAAGACCGCCGCAACGCTACCGCCGTCAGCTGACCCAGACATGCATATGGCACAGGATCCGGACGACAACGATGGTACATTTTCCAATGTCGATAAGTACATCAACGAAGATGGGTACGGTGACGAATTCTTGGTGACTCCTTCTAAAGAACCCAACCCTGCAAAAGACGATCGAGATCTAGCTGGTATCGCGGAGAAACCCAATTGCAACAAGCGTCGCCTGTTCAGTTCCCAGGAGACGCCTCCAGCTGCTGCCTTCACCGAGACTCAAACAGCTGAGGTGCGAAATATTATCAGCCCCAACACACTCAAGAAGGTGGTCTCTGAGCAGAACTCGATCCCATTACAGCAGAAGAAGCAGAAGGCATGGAAAAGAAAAAATAACAAGGGTGCGAGCGAGCCGGCACCGAGTACGATCCATGCTCAGGACGGACCACCAATACCTAAGGATATCTCGAGGTGGATGCATGTGGCGTGTAGGCCGATGCTACCAACTAATCTGCTCAATGCTGCAACCGATGCTATGCGGAGTCTGCATGACGGTGTTCTTACTATGGAGAAGCGGTGTCTCACCGAGAATGATGTGGCATACCCGGTTTTCGTGGCCAAGGTGCCAGAGGGCAAGGGCTTTGTCGAGAGCACCGTTGGGCGTATGATCGTCCTATGGTTTGATGACATCTTCTCTATGTTTAACCTTTATCCGCTGCACTACACCTTCGTTCGGCTATTTTCGCTCAGTATGGAGATGCGGATCATTAGAGACCAGACCCCGGACATCATGATAGTCGACCCCTTTTACATGTGTGCCAAGATCTTGGGCAGCGTTGGGGACCGGCAAGTCGCGAGTTCATACCTCGAAGGCGTCATTCTGGCGAACCCAGATAAGGATAACTTCCTCGTGCCTTACTTTCCCGAGTAAGTCATCCCCTCGCCACGTAACATATGATTTCTTAGATTTCGATCATTCTTTTTTTCTAACATTCCGTGTTTTGTGCAGTGACACACATTGCACACTCATCCTCTTAAGCCCGAAATATTCCATGGCCACGTATTTCGACTCGGACTGTTAGCCGAAGAAAGACTACACAAATATCAAGAAAGTTCTTGATGATGCTCTCCCCGGCTACGCCAAAGCTGGAGGCACCTTCAGGAGGCCAATTTATAGGTACGGCAAGCACGTGTTCACCCATGTAACGACGTTCCCCTGCGTCAAGCAGCCGCCTGGCAGTCAGAAGGATGCCTACTACGCCCTCCATCACATGCGGGTGATCGTACGGGACCTTCATCACATTATGCTACCAAGTAATCTCAAAGACTGGGCCATATGCTTGTCGGAAATCCAGGATGCGGACATCAGACAAGAATTCTTTCGCATCCAGTCGGATATTGCGGAAATCATCTATCAAGATGTCCTTCGTACCTCGGGGTAGTTCTACCTCAAATATCAAACGCCCAACAGTGAAATAGAAACAACGCTACAAATCAGGCTGACAACGACCGCACATTCTTGACCATCATGAAAGACGGCGGCTTCATCCATGCTTCGGTCCCTAAGCCGAGTCGAAAGTATTGATGCTATGTAGTTCTGGAAGAAGAGTTTAGCTCATGTTGTAATTAAACTTTAATGAACTTGTATGTATCTTTAGTTTGGACAGTCGTTCATCTTATATGTAATCAATGCTATTTATTAGTAGGACCATGAATCGTGTTGTTAATGTGTTGCTTTTCTCTTCCGATCCTTTTGTTGCATACTTATATATTGCTTATATATTATCTGTGAATTGCTACTAACGTTTTGTTTGTCTAGTGCATAGAGATGTCGTCGTATGTCGTGTACAAGGGTAAGGTTCCCGGAGTCTACGACGACTGGGAGGAGTGTCGAAGACAGGTTCACTGTTTCAGCGGTAACAGTTACAAAGGGTACACCACTAGGGCGGAGGCGGAAGCTAGATATGCGCGCTATCTAGCGGGAGAGAGGAGGGAGCGGAGGAGGAACCGGATGAAGACCAGTTTCATCTCGATGATGCTCATCGTGACCGCAACTCTCTTCTATGTGATGGTAGTTTAGATGATCGATATCAACTTTGTAATGTGACGATAAACTCGGCTAATACGATGAACTTTGCTAATGTGTCGAGACCTAAACTTGGCTAATGTTTAAACTTTGTTCGGTATTTCGAATTTGGAGACTAATATGATGAATTATATTGTGTGATGTTTATATTCTGTGTTGTAACGTATTTTGTAACCTGTGCAAATACCAGAAAAGCAAAAAATAATAATTCCTAATATTCACAGTAGTGGCGCACCATATTGAGCATTTGTGGCGCACCAAGGCCAAATACCAGTGGCGCATTATGGGGCATAGTAATGGCGCACCTGGGAGCATAGGTGGAGGCAAATATGGTCCCCTAGGAGGCATATTAATGGCGCGCTGTTGGACATAGTAATGGTGCACTCTATGGTGCGCCACTATTATCTGGGATATTAATGGCGCACCAGAGCTGCGCCATTACTATTTATTACCAGTGGCGTGTTAATAGTGGCGCACCCATAGTGCGCCATTAATAGCAAAAACGGGTGGGCCACTAACATCCTATTTTGTAGTAGTGCGGGTTGGCCCCGCACAGTGCTCTAGTTTCGACCAACACTCATGAGGAGCACTGGCCCGTTTAGTTGATTAATTATCCACGGGGTTGCAAAGCCTTATGCAATTTTATTAAGTTATTTAAGAAAATAGTACCAATGTTGGGTCTTGCCAGACAAGTTTTAATCTTAAACGAATAATCAAGGGGGTCCCCATAACAACCCCGAGCATGTTAGGAGCGCAAAATATGGAAAGATAACACTGGTAACAAGTAACTATGGCGGTAAAAGTGGAACAAAACACCTAGCAAAAGGCTAAGCCTTTCACCATACCAAGATATATATGTGCATTAAATTAAATATCAGTAAATATTATGATATCTCCAGATATCCATATTTTCACATGGAAACAACCTGCACCTGCAACTAAGAATGCTATAAGGGGGACTGAGCTGCAGTAACTTAGCCAAACAAGGTTTGGTAGGATGTGGAGGGGTTAGAGTCTATCATGGCAATGTAAGAGACTTGAAATTCTTGTGGTAGGTAATGCATATGTAACTCTAAGAGCGAGACATCTAGCAAAGCAAAAATATTGTCGGGATCCGGGTACGATCATCTTGCTTGTTGGTTCTTCAGAGAGACAAAGAGCGGGGTCTTTGTAGTGGTACTCTCCTGGATCCTCGTACTCAGGTTCAACACTCGCGTCTACCCAAGAGAAATAGCAACAATAAACATCCAACCAAGGTGCAATGCACAAACAAGATGATGCATGATTCATTTGAAGTATTTAACAGGTCAATCCTAAGCTAGTCATGTTTCTTATGCAATAGTTAAGTTATTTACAATTCTGGACAGAACCTCATGTTAAGTTGTTTGAACATGCATTATAATGGAAAATATGGATTCTTCATGCAAAATCGATGCAAATGCATATGTAAAACGTACGAAACAGAGTAATGGATCTCACGCTACGCTCACGACAAGGTACGACGGCAAAATACAAGATAAGGATGGCCATGGGCTATTCCTTGGTATTCCAAGGTAGCCACTAGTTAGGAAATGAAAAACCAACCACAATGGAGCCAAATATCAAGCAAAACAATGGATCATAGCTCCCACAAGTCACAAAACACAAACACACACAATCTGTCTCAAAACAGCAACATAGCAACTTCCACAACAAATATCTAGAGCTACAGGAAGGTTTAAACCTCAAACAAAACATGTGCACAAACTACATAACATGCTTATCAAATCATCCAACTACACAAACTGGAAAGGAAGCATGGATTACTAAGCATGAAGCTCACAAGATGGCATGATGAGATAGATTCTAGGGACTTAGTGAAAATCATAGTTTTCTGGAATCTGAGTTAAGCTGATAGCAGAAAATAGTGATGCTAGAGACCACCTCATGTCATGAAAATTAACAGGATGGTGGAGGGAAACCTCTACTACAAAAAACTAGCACTGAGCTTGAGCTAAAGCACAACATATCACTTTGTAGCATCCACTTAATATGGCATAAAATATTAACAGATTCTCAGACTTAGAAATATTTAGCATGTTGAAAACAACAACATTGTAATAGCCACTTTGGAGCAAGATTCCCACTCATATGCAAGATTATCATGTCGAAAGAAAATACCATGGCATAATACTCATGAAACACTACCACTTTCATGTTAACACAATTATCAAAGCATGCATGGATTAATACTAACTAAAATGACAAAATGGCATATTGGGACAAAATGACATTTTGTAAAACTTGCTCGAATAACCAAACCAATTGCACCAATGGATTCATTTGGAAATTCTACCTCAATTCCATATATGACACTCGTATCTTTGCTTATGAAAAACTCCCAAAACCATGCTCGAAATAAACATGCCGACACTCATATTAAAACTTGCCATATATGCTCATATCCAATTATGTTCATGTACAGAAATTGTAAGTTTACTAGAAATGGAGTAATCTAATTAAAATACATAAAAACAGCAGCACAATTTAAAAATAAAATGAAAGATGGGGGGGGTCCCACCTAGCATGACAACAGGGCCCCTCTATGTGGATGACAAGTGGGCCAGGGGCCCACTGTCATACACACAGTCACTACACACACAAGCACACACAAATCACTTGGGATTATCTGCCACAGCAGATCCCACACATATGCACACACACGCAGGCACGCACTCATGCACTGCACACTCATACGAGATCCAGTGTAACAACACCGGATCCTGCCCAACACACACACTCACAAAAAATGAGCAAAAAGGGCACGGGGGGGTCGAATCCACGACCTACTAGTCGTTCCGGAGTCGAACGACCACCACACTATGAAGCGTCGGCTGATCGAAGGGGGCTCTCGCTCCTTAACTACTAGACTTCCTATGAGTTAATTGTCGAAACTGAATAAAAGCCACACCAACGACAAGCACAGCGGCAACGCGATTCCGGCAATGGCGAGGGAGCTTCGGCGACACGGACCACCGGAGAGGGGGCGGAGACCTAGGGGGACCAGTTCCCCTGCTCGTCTTGCGAAGAGGGGCGGAGGTGATGCCCTCAAGGCCACGCCTTGTCCTGTCGGCGGCGACTGCGAGCAACTTTGGCGAACCTACGCAGCTACGCACAAAGACAAGGAAGGGAGACGCGCGCTGCTCACCGAGAGGGTCGACGATGTCCGCTCAAACACGCAGAGAAGGGGAAGAAGGGCGGCGGCGACGCCGGCGCGACAGAGCCTGACGGAGCAGAGAAGGAAGAAGATGCGCCGATGGCCGACGGTGCGAAGGTTCTCTGGCCCTCCTAGCACCGGGAACCGAACGCGGGCGGCGCCAGGGATCTCATTCCCATCCTAGAGGGGGAAGAAGAGGCCACCGGAGGCGACGGCGTCGACGACAACTGCGGCACGCTCACCTGAACTCCCTGAACCCGAAGCACAACTCTGAATTCTCTCACGGGGAGGAAGAGGAAGGAGGGGAGATGGAGATGGCGGTGGTGGAGAAGGAAGTGTGGAACCCTAGGGGAGGCCATAGGCTAAATAGGGGCACGGGGTGACGGAACCTCAACGTATGTGAGCCGGCGACCACCTCGCTCTCTCACACGCTCTCGCTGACTGACGGAAAGAGGGGGAATGGAGCAGGTTGGAATCAGCGTGACGAGTTGGACTGCGAGCGCTCAGGCTAGCTGGCCACGGGGAAAGAAGGCCCAGGCGGCTGCTCTCTCTCGCCTAGGAAAAAATCAAAAGGGGTTTTGCCTTTTTAAAACAAACAACATCAAGATAAAATAACCATGCAAGACTGGCAAGGATGTAGAGAGTGAAAAATATATATTATGAATCAGCAAATTGTACTCTAGTTTATAAAAATGACCTTGGCATTGTTAGAACAAGTTAATTTTACACATATTTTAATATTGAAATCTGTTGCCTTTCTTTATATTTTTGTAAGAAAATAGAAACCCGGAGAACAAACTTGAGGAAAGGAAAAACATACTCATCATAATATTTAGAAGAGTTGGAACATTTTTTAAAAGCATTTAAAATGGCATCACAAGCACCACATGCTATATTATTGGAATAAGGGGAGAAAGGGGTTTGAATTGAAATAAGAGAGGGAGTTTATAACAAGAAATGTGAGTAGGACAACACACCAAGCACTCAAGTATTGATCCACTTGTCACCTCACATCACAACACCCACAAACACAAGTAAATAAGGCAAGATATGAAATGCACTAGATGATGATCATGATGTATGATGCATGAATGGCATGAAACAAAATAGTAATCATTCCTACCACATGACAAACATAGAGGTTCATATGTGGTGGGGATATAACCCCGTGGTGAGACACGCCCAGGTGGGGGCGGGTCATACCTGGCGGCTCATAAATCAGACCGATGAAGACGGCCGAAAGACGTAGGCCTGGCCGTGTGGCGGCTTACCAAGATGGGCCAAGACGAAGGCCTAGACGGAAGATAGCATGAAGACCGGGGCGGTTAAGCCGCCCGGAGATGGCTTGCCCAAGATGGCAAGGCGGTGTAGAGACGGAGTCAGATACATTGTAAGAGTCGGTATGAGACTTGTGTAACCCGTGGTCTTGACCTCCTATATAAAGGCGAGACCTAGGGCGACTTAGACAAAAACCAATCAATCGAGAGCTAGGACAAGCGAACCTGCTCCCTTGTAATCAATACTCCAATAAATACAACACAAGCAGGTCATAGGCTTTTACCTCTTCTTGAGGGGCCAAACCTAGGTAAACTCGCATCCTTCGTCTCGACCAATCCCTTTGAGTCCATCGACTTAGTGATGGCCTCGAACCTAAGTCCTCGGACATCTGCCGTGACAAAACCACGACAGTTGGCACCCACCGTGGGATTAGCGCTTGATGGTGTTGGGTTCTCAAAGGGCTCTCTCCTAGGGATCAAGGGGTACATTGTTGGTAGGATGAACAAGACTCGTCGTGGCCGGCTCTACATCGACGACGCCGGCTGGGCCCTCGAGGCCAACTCAATCGAGTACGGTTTACGGATCCCCTTCGGCGGAATCCACGTCTTCATCGGCAAGATCGACGGATATGAACCTGGCCCGGACGTCTGCATCAACATCGTCGAGCTGGCCCGGCGCACGCAACTCGCCCGACACGTGCAACCCGCCCGTGCTAAACCAGGCAGGAAGCATGTCTTCATCAGCTTTACTCTGGGCATGGATCTTGAGGGTTCCATGTTTTAGGAAACTCTCGTTTGTTTAGAGGATGGATCTTCGAGCGGAGAGATGACATCAATCTACCAGCTTCATGATGGCAGGCCTGGGGGCTACGTCGAGTCTTACCCCGAGTCAGAGTGTCATGAGATGGAGGATCATGGGACGCCGATTCGTTCGGCCGTCTTAATGGCGGGTTCAACATCAAGCATGAGCAACACAGCCGCCAGGGCAGCTAGGTCGGGGGCTGACACGCTGCCGGCTCAGGTTCTTCTGGATCTAATGAATGAGCTCACAACCCTGATGGAACCTGAGGTTACAGCTGAGAATCAAGCAGCCCGGAACACGGAGATTGCGAGACTAAAGGACCAGATGACTGAAGTCCAACAAGGGATCAGCGCGGTGAAGGCTCAAATGGACGCGGAGGCAGAGCGCCTTAGGGCGGATACTTTCCGCCTTGAGAGGGAACATCAGTCTGTAGCGGCGGTTCGGTGGATGCGACATCAATCCCGCTTGCCGTATCAGTATGAGGCGAGGAATCTTTTTAACACGCCAGGAACGGGATGGATAGCGGAAGTACCTGGAAGTCGGTTGGC
Source organism: Hordeum marinum (assembly GCA_022496015.1). Lineage (NCBI taxonomy): Eukaryota > Viridiplantae > Streptophyta > Magnoliopsida > Poales > Poaceae > Hordeum > Hordeum marinum. Next base: position 389,111,059 of record CM039673.1, on the reverse strand, counting down.
GGTTCAGTAGCTCAACCCACCCCAACGGAACCAGACCTCACCAATGTCTTTTCCCACGCCAGCAGGTCATTATTCCAACCCGGTAGAAAACATGGTGGCAGCAGCAACCCGGTTGGTACAATCCCCATCCCGGATGAGGCGCCTTTTGTAGAGGAAGTGCGGAACGCTAATGGATACCTGCAGACGGCGATGGCCCAACAGGAGAAGTATACTTACAACCGGAGTCGCGTGCATTCAACCCCCATTGCCAACCCACCCTGACGGAACCAGACCTCACCAATGTCTTTTCCCACGCCGGCAGGTCATTATTCCAACCCGGCAGAAAACATGGTGGCAGCAGCAACCCGGCTTGGTACAATCCCCATCCCGGATGAGGCGCCTTTTGTAGAGGAAGTGCGGAACGCTAATGGATACCTGCAAACCGCGATCGCCCAACAGGAGAAGTATACTTACAACCGGAGTCGCGTGCATTCAACCCCCATTGCCAACCGCAGCTACAACCGGCGTTATGAGTCACCGGTGGTTTTTAGCAGTGATCGACACCGGGACCCACCACGAGATGATAGGGCGGCTCTGGATGCTCGGGTGCTGGTGGACCGGGCGAGAGCACAGAGAGAGACGGCCGTTTTGGCAGCGGTGGCGGCTTATCAAGAACCCGCGCCTTCCATCTCGGTAGGAGCAGGAATAACCTCCAGGGCCGTGGGAGTGTTGTGCTTAGCGCCGGCTTTGTGGAACGAGTGTCTGCCGAAAGATTTCAAGGGCCCTCGCAAGTTCCCAAATTACACTGCTAACCTGCCTCCGGAGGCTTGGATTAAAAGCTATGAGCTGGCCATGGATATGTTATACGTCAACGATGGAGTATGTGCCAAATATTTCATCATGATGCTCGAAAGGCTGGCTCACACGTGGTTGAAGGGCTTGCCACCCAACACCATTAATTCCTAGGCCGAGTTGAAGGCGAAGTTCATCAAAAATTTCCAAGGAACGTGCAAGCAGCCCATGACGATTGTGGATTTGGATCATTGCCTGCAGCAGGAGGATGAGTCGGCTCATCATTGGGTCCGGTGGGTCTCAACTATCATCCACTCGTCTGAGCATATTATGGCGGCTCAAGCAGTTTTGATTCTGGAGAAAAATTGCCACTTTACACCTCTGAAGCAGAAGCTTGGCCGGCTCAAGCGCTCGTGTCAAGATATGGGGGGAGCTCATGGAGGCTCTCACGAAGTATGCCAATTCTGACAATACGAAGGACCCAGGCTCTGACAAGGAGAAGCCTGGTCAGGGTATGAAGAATAACAATGGCAAGGGTGCGGCAGCGCCGGAAACAATCGGGCTAAGGGCAACGGGAATTTCATACAACCCTTTAATAAGGGTAAAACTCCTTTCAACTTGGAGGAGATGCTCAATAAACCTTGTCCGGAGCACAGCCGGCCCGATAGGGTGGCAGGTCATACGTGGAGGAATTGCCACATTATGCGACAGTTTTGGGATTTCAGCTTGCGGCAGCATGACAACAATGGTGGTGGCCTGCCAGGCAGCTCAGGACCAGGCGGGTCAGGAGCCGGTCTAGGCTCTGGCGGTTTAGGATCCGATTATCAGGATTAGGGCGATCAAGGAGGTCATCATCACCAATCTGGTGGTAGTAATTAGCAGCACAGTAACCAATCAGGGTATCAGAGTAATCTGAAGCAGCTCAGCTTAGGTCAGTATCATGTCTTTACAACCTGCCTTGACAGGCAAGACCAGAAGGTGCGCAAGTAGGCGGTTAATGCAATCACACTGGCTCTCCCACAATATTTGAAGTGGTCTGAGTATGACATAACTTGGAGTAGAGAGGATCACCCGCCGCATGTTGACGTCCCGGGGCGGCTGGCTCTCGTAGTTTCCCCCCAAGTGGGAGGATACGTGTTCACTAAGGTACTTATGGATGTTGGCAGCAGCATCAATATCCTGTACTATGACACTTTTTGCCGGATGAAGTTGCTTGATAAAGATCTTAAGCCTTCTTCGACAGTCTTTCATGGTGTGGTGCCTAGCAAGTCGGCTTCTCCAGTGGGTAAGATATCCTTGGAAGTTGCTTTTGGTGACGAATACAACTACAGGGTGGAATCCTTGTGGTTTGAAGAGGTAAAAATAAAAAGTCCATATCATGCTTTGTTTGGACGACCGGCTTACGCCAAGTTCATGGCTAGGCCTTGCTATGTTTACTTACAACTCAAGATGCCCGGGTTGAATGGGACGATTACCGTGTATGGTGATCGGAATATGGCCATTGAGTGTGAGGAAGGAGATGCAGCTTATGCAGAGTCAAGTTGCACTGAAGCAGAGCTCAACTTGTATAAGGAAAATGTTGACCCGAGGGATATGACTCCACTCAAAAATCCTACCACGGAATCTGAGCCGCCCCTCAAGTTTTGGGCGGATGATACCAAATTGCTGGATTTCGCTCCGGGCGACTCATCACAACAGTTCACTATTGGGGCCAATATGGATCCCAAATAGGAAAGCGCGCTCATCGAATTCATCTGTGAGAATCGGGACATCTTTGCATGGAAGCCTTCTGACATGTCAGGTGTACCGAGAGAGTTCGCTGAGCACCACCTTAATGTGGATCCTAAGTTTAAGTCGGTCAAACAGTTCGTTTGGCAGTTCAATGAAGAGAGGCGCAAGGCAATTGGGGAAGAGGTGGCCCGGCTTCTGGCGGCAGGGTTCATCGTTGAAGTGTTTCACCCAGAGTGGCTTGCTAACCCAGTGCTAGTGCTTAAGAAGAACGGCATGTGGCGTATGTGTGTGGATTAGACGGATCTTAACAAGGCATGTTCGGTTAACCCATTTGCTCTCCCCTGTATCGACCAGATTATTGATGCAGCGATGGGTTGCGAGAGCTTATGCTTCCTCGATGCTTATTCTGGTTATCATCAGATCAAGATGGCAGTCAAGGACCAAGAGAAGACGGCTTTCATCACGCCTTTTGGTGCCTTATGCTATGTCTCTATGCCTTTCGGGCTCAAGAGTGCTCAGGCGACTTACCAACGTTGTGTACAGAACCGTCTTCACAGTCAAATTGGATGCAATGTTCATGCATATGTGGATGATATTGTGATCAAGTCAAGGAAGAAGGAGACTCTACTTGACAACCTGAAAGAAAATTTCGACAGCTTACGAGTCTACAAGATGATGCTTAACCTGGCTAAGTGTGTTTTTTGGAGTTCCTGGAGGCAAGCTTTTGGGTTTTCTGGTCTCTGAGCGTGGCATTGAGGCTATTCCGGACAAAATAACGGCTATAACTTCTCTATTTGAGCCGGCGTGCATCAATGATGTTCAGCACCTGGCGGGTCGAATCACTGCGCTAAGCCGGTTCATAAGTCACCTTGGTGAGAAGGCTATCCCTTTATACCAGATGATGAAGAAGACAGACAACTTTGTCTGGAGTATGGCGGGGGTGAGGTATTTGAGGCACTCAAGAAACAACTCATTGAGCCGCCAGTCTTAGCTGCTCCGACTAAGAAGGAACCTTTGCTCTTATACATGGCAGCTAATAACATGCCAGTCACTGCCACGATCGTTGTTGAGCATAAGGAGGCAGGGAAAGAATATCCGGTTTAGAGGCCGGTTTACTACATCAGTGAAGTCCTAACAAAGTCAAAGCAGAGGTACCCACATTGGCAGAAGCTGATATATGGGGTGTTCATGGCGAATCGTAAGATGAAGCATTACTTTCTCGGACACCAGATCACAGTGGTTAGCTCTGCCCTGTTGGGAGATATAATTCAAAACAGAGAAGCCACTGGCAGGATTGCTACGTGGGCTTTGGAGCTTGGACCTCTTAATCTAAAATATGTACCTCGCATGGGGGTCAAGTCTCAAGCTTTGGTGGATTTCCTAAATGACTGGACCGAGTGTCAGGCGCCCGAAGAGAAGCCGGATAACACATACTGGACAATCCACTTTGATGGATCCAAGAAACTGGAAGGATCAGGGGCAGGGGTTGTCTTAACTTCCCCTAAAGGTGACAAGTTTTGTTAGATGCTAAGGTTAATGTTTCCTTGTACTAACAATGCAGCTAAGTATGAAGCTATACTTCATGGCCTCCGGGTGGCTAAGCAGATGAACCTGAGCCAGGTTAGATGTCTTGGCGACTCAGATCTCGTAGCCCAGCAAGTTCCAGGCACATGGGATTCCAAGGACCCACGGATGGTGGCTTATCGTCAAGCGGTAGATGTCGTCGCTGGTCATTTCAAGGGTTATCAGGTGGATCATGTCGATCGTCGCAGGAACGAGGCGCCTGATGCCCTATCGAGGCTGGCCTCTCAGCATAAGCCGGTGCCGCCTAACGTTTTCTTAGATGTACTACATCACCCGTTAGTTAAGTTACCTTCAGAAAAAGACCTGGCTATACCTGACCCGGAGGGACAGCTGGTGGCGGCTCTGCATGCTACCCCTGACTGGACACTGCCTACCTAGCGTACTTGACTCGCGGCGAGTTACATGAGGAGGAGAACTTAGCAAGGTAGATCATCAGGCGGTCTAAGTCTATGACGATCATCAATGGTGAGTTACATAGGTGCAACGTTACCGGCGTCTTTCAACGTTGAGTCTCACGTGAAGAAGGAAAAGAAATCTTGAATGAAATTCATGCTGGCGATTGTGGTCATCACGCCAGCTCAAAATCTCTGGTGGCCAAGGCTTTTGACATGGTTTCTTCTGGTCATCGTCTCATAAAGATGCAGAAGACTTGGTCCGCAAGTGCGATGGATGTCAGAAGTTTGGCCGGTGTGCTCATGTACCAGCTCAGGAGTTGCGAATGATTCCAATCACCTGGCCGTTTGCAGTTTGGGGGCTTGATATGGTTGGGCCTTTCAAGAAGTCCAAGGAAATGAAGATCCACCTCTTGGTGGCAGTGGACAAGTTTACCAAGTGGGTAGAAGCTAAGCCGGTCGGCAAGTGTGACGCGGCTACGGCGGTTCAATTTGTTAAAAAGTTGATCTACCGCTTTGGTTATCCTCATAGTATCATCACAGACAATGGTACGAATTTATCCAAGGGCCTATGCAATCATTCTGTGAAAGTGAGCACATCCGACTTGACCTCTCTACGGTTGCTCATCCACAATCCAATGGTCAGGCAGATTGTGCTAACCAGGAAATTTTCAGAGGCATCAAACCCTGGCTTATGGTTCGTTTACAACGAACGTTGGGTTGTTGGGTCGAGGAGTTGCCATCGGTCTTATGGAGCATTCGAACTACTCCCAACAAATCAACAGGCTATATGCCTTTCTTCATGGTTTATGGCGCAGAAGTCGTGTTACCAAGCGATATACGTCATGACTTTCCACGGGTGGCGGCTTATGTTGAGGCGGATAATAAGACAGCATGTCAAGACGCGTTGGATCCTTTGGAGGAAGAGCGTGATCTGGCGGTGGCTCGCTCGGCGATTTATCAACAAGACCTGCGTCGCTATCATAGCTGCAGAGTTAAGACCCGGACGATTCAAGAAGGCGACTTGGTGTTGCGGTTGATTCAAGATCAGATAGATGCACACAAGTTATCTCCTCCATGGGAAGGACCTTTCGTGGTCAGCAGAAATCTCAACAACGGGTTGTATTACCTCATTGATATACGAGACGAGTCAAGCACTTCTGGGCAGGAGACCTGCCGGCTGTGGAATGTAGATCATCTTCGGCCTTACTATACTTGAGTCATCAACACTCGACATTGTACACCATCATTGTACATATCACACACACACACACACACACACACATATATATATATATGAATAAAGTTGGCATCCCCGCAAGCCGGGGCCTCTACCATTTTGCATATCTCAGTTTGTGAAAAAGTTGACTCCGTCAACAAGGTCATTTGGGGGCTTCCAACCCACCGGGTTTATCTTATCACACCCCTTTGATATGATCTTACGTCACAGTTAGGCGGGTTATATAGCCAAAAGTTGACTCCATCAACAAGGTTATTTGGGGGCTTCCATCCCACTGGGTTTAGCTTATCACACCCTTTCGATCGGCTTTTAAAGCAACAGTCAGGCGGGTTATATACCCAAAAGTTGACTCCGTCAACAAGGTCATTTGGGGGCTTCCAACCCACCAGGTTTAGCTTACATACCCTCCTGATCGGTTCTGAAGCCGCCGCAAGTTTGAGTTAAACATGCCTGTAATCTGATGCTGCTCCGCTATGTGACCCACTGAACTCTTACCAGTTAATCTCGCCTAGAGACCCTGAGCCGGTTCAAAGAAGTTGATGGCCAATCTCTATAGAGACCTTGTACTGGCTAAGGTTAAACCGGCGGCTCTTGTCACGTGAGGGCCGGCTTACGGAAAGCGAGGACAAACTCACTCATATACTGCTGACTCTCCGCTATGTGGCCCGTTTCGTACTCTTAGACAGTTAATCTTTTCAAGACCCTGCACTGTTTAAGGTTAAAACGGCGGATTTATGTCACGTGAGAGGCATTTTATTGGCTACCAGGGTACTCGTGCCCTACTGCGTCTCTTTCTGGTTTGTTACGCTCCTATCGGTTAATCTCGCTTAGAGACCCTAAGCCGTTCAAAGAAGTTAACGGCCAATCTTGATAGAGACCCTGTACTGTTAAGGAGTTCTAGTAGCGAGTCCACCCAAAAGATTCGGCACATGAGTTATTGAAACAACAAGGTCAGGAAAGATTTAACATTCATGGGTTGTGCTATTCTAAGCCGCCCTCGCAGCAATGCAGAAAATATTCTGCTGATTATTCTTGCAGGTTGTCTCTTAAGATAAGCCGCCATGAAATTTCATATGATAGAAGTGTAAGGCAGATAAATATATATTAAGCCATGCGGTCTCCTATGTGCATGATGGCACAGTTTAGGCAAGACAAGGTTTTTTCTAAGCCTATTACAAAGCTCTCTACAGAGCCCCAAAAGCAAGACAAAGTTTTGTACACATATCATATTTTGACGGGTTAAGGAGCCGGATTATACCACTGAAGGATCAACTTGCTTAGCTTGACGGCAGGTCATCCCGTGGCGGGTCTTCGACCTCCTTGGTCTGAAGATTGTCCACGTCCCAGTTGCAGTTGTTTAATGCTTCAAACTGGGCTCGTCAAAGAGGGCGGACAGGTCAATTTCACGGGCGAACAGGTGCTTACGGCGTGCAGGAGTTAAGTCTCTGGCCTCGAAGGTAGGGCAATGCACTCGCTTGTTTTTAGCATTGTAAGCCGCCTGGTATGTTAATAGATCACCCTCTTCCACCAACACTGATGCAAGGATCCTGGTTGCCTTCATGCAACAGGCGTAGTCAGTTTCTATGAATACTGAGCCGTCGTCTTTCTTGGACGGAAAACCGTCCATCATCTCCTCAATAGTCAGCTCCGGGGCAAAGGCCAGTGCCCACATTACCGCAGCAATTGTGCCCTTCCGAGCGGCTGATCATTTGAGTTCTTGAATTTGCTCTGCAGAGTTGATAAGAGCTCAGTGACTCCCTTCATGACCTTGGGGATACTCTCTTTATTCAGCATTCCTCTGATCGTGCAAAGAGTCCCACAGTACAACTGCTCTGATAAAGTGTACACGGCTTTCAGCTACAGTAAGCTGTCGGGACCAATCTGGCGGCTTCTTTGACCTACAAAGACGAGTTTTGCGTTATAAGCCGCCCGCACAATCTTTTAAGTGAGAATATTGGCTGAGTTTTCAGTGCTTACCAAAGATAGCAGCAGTCATAATTGAAATATGGCCCTTCAAGCCCTGCAACTCGTCTGATATGAGCTTGAGCCGCTGGTCAGCATCATCTGCACGTTTGGCCAGAGCAGATTATTCCGCGTCAGTAGCTTTCTTGAAAGCAGCAAACTCAGATTTAACTTTTGTAAGCTCTTCGTGGTAAGCCGGCACTTCTCCTCTACTTCACTTCGGGCGGCTTGCTGGGAAGCAAGATTGCCTCTTAAGCTGGTTAGATCGGACTCGACATTACTCAAAGCTTCCTATGACATATAAAACCAAAAGAGGGGTAAGTTGCCAGATAGTCAGCTGAGGGAGTATAATGCAAGTCTCAAGCAGATTGCAAGCAATATACTCGACACTTGGGGGCTAATGTTTGTTTTCTCTCCAAGACTACAAGTAAGTTCCGACTCATCTTCCTCAAGTTAAGCCGGCACTTGGGGGGCTACAACGGTGCTTTCCAAGTTTACAATGAAATTCCAACTCATCTTCGTCAAGTTAAAGCCGGCGCCTGGGGGCTACTACGGCGCTTTCCAAGTTTACAATGAAGTTCGGGCTCATCTTCGTCAAGTTAAACCGGCACTTGGGGGCTACATATGGCTCTTTCATTTAATCTAAAGGGAAGTTCTAGCCCATTATTTCTATAATGACCCGGACTTGGGGGCTACATTTGATCAACTCATCAACACCGGCTCAACATATACATGTTAAGCCGATGCTTGGGGGCTACAGGCTAAGTTGTTCTACTTATAAAACGGATTGGAAGACCCGGTTTACCATTTGCAATATTAAACCAGCTCTTGGGGGCTACATAAGGGTATAAGGAAAGGAAGGAGTACCTCATATTTTTGCTTCATTAAGCCGACAAGTTTGAGTTCCATATTCCGGCTTATAGAGAGCCGGTTCAGATAACCAGCATGTAATTCGTCGGCAGTTAACTTCTCCAGCACGAGGAACTCAAAGTCCAGTTTGTTAGAATTTTTAGCCTTCTCGGTGTGCTTTGTCAGTACATGGGGCTTGGGAGATTGAAAACCGGTACCAGTAATAATTACGTCGGGAAGAATTGGATCTTCGACGACTATTAAAGGGATGGGCGGCTTAGAGTTGGTCCTTGGAGGACTCTCAGTTGCCATCTCATGGGCCGCCGGCTTGACAGAAAAATGAGCGTCTTCAGGCACATCCTTTGTGGTTGTAGAGGGATCAACGTGTGCCACAGGAGAGTCCTGTTTGGCAGGCTCCGGCTCTTGGGCAGTGGGGACCGAAGTAGACCCGTCGGTCTTCCTTCGTTTTTCTTGAGCCCTGGAAAGCAGAGAGGGTTATTGTATAAGGATCAAGGATGACAGAGGGTATGATGCAAACATGAAATCACGTACTCCGGGTCGATTTTCAGGGGCGGCAGCTTAGTCGCTGTAGAGTTGCCTGACAATGGGGGCGATTCCTGAAAGCAGTTAAGAAATATAAAAACAGGGTAAAGTTATAAGGCAAGGTTGACAAAACTGAACCAAGTTAAACAAATACCTCAGCCGGCCGTTTCCACTGAGCCGGAGAGTTGGACAACTCAGCAATAAGATCTTCAGAGCCGGCGCTCCGGGTTTGGCGCCGGGAGGGGTGTTGTTGCTTTCTCAAAAGAAAATTAGGGTCTAAATAAGCAAGAGGATGAGAAAATGGGACTTTTCAGATGACCCACCGTATCTTCTTTGGTGGAAGATGTTCTGAGTCAGATGAAACATAGGTTACCTCAGGAACATTGGCATGGCTTGTCTCTGTTTCGTCCTCTGAGTTATTACTGTCAGTAACGCGCATAATGAGATGGTCAAGAGAGTCAAATTCTACCTCTGAGTCATCAACTTCAGGAGGCTCTTGGACAGCAGTTCTCTTCTTTCGGCCGCCGGCCTTTTCCTTAGACTTCTTCGGAGGGGGCATATATTTTTTCTTCCAGAAGCCAGAGTTAGCCTGAAAGAAAAAGCCGCCGAAAGAGGTTAAAGGTTGCAACATACATGGATAGTTAACGCGGAGGTAAGGAGATTTGAAAGCCGTCCGTACATCTGGGGCCGGGTTTGCGGCACAGAATGGTGGTAACCCAATGGTGCAGCAAGATTCTTGGGACTCATGGATAAGTCCCTTGATGGCGGTAACGATATTCTCTTCTGTCAAAGCGGTATGATTAAAGCAAAGGGGGTCATTGGCGTCACCCATACATTCACACATGAGATGGTCCCGCCGACTCAAAGGCATGACCTTCCAAGAGATCCAGCAATGGGTCAGATCAATCCCTGTCAGACCATTGGCCATGAGGGCTCTAATCTTGGCAAAAGCCAGAGCATACTGCGCCCGTCTGGAGGCTGACATCCGGTCAGGGAGTTTAGTTGTGGTGCGGAGCGAGGTAGGACGATAACCCGACAATGGACGTTCTCCCTCTAGAGAAGTGTCTTTGTAGTAAAACCAAGTTCTGTTCCAATCCTTGGGGTGACATGGCATTCGAATAGTTGGAAAGGTCATATCCCGTCTTCTTTGGATGGAGACTCCGCCAAGTTCTAAGCTTGGGCCAGCCGCCACTTCCGTCTGGCGGTTTACATAAAAATACTTTCGAAAGAGGTCAACTGACGGCTCTTCTTGCAAGTAGGCTTCACAGAGGATTTGGAAGTTGCACATATTTGAGACGGAGTTGGGTGCAATATCCTGAGGATGCATATCGTAGAAATGGAGGACGTCTCGGAAGAACTTAGAGCCAGGCGGACTGAAACCACACACAAGGTGGTCAGCAAATATAACTATTTCACCCTCTTGGGGGATGGGTTCCTTTCGTTGCCCGGAACCCGCCAATGGATGACATCTTTGGCTGGAAAAGTTCCTGCATCTATGAAATCTTGCAAGAACTCCTCAGAGACCGCAGAACCAACCCAATTGCAGGAAGAGGACGCGTGAGGCATAATGGCGTCTTACGGCTGTGAAAAGTAACAGTACGCGGTGAGTTAGAAAGTGACAGATAACTAAGGGCGGCTGATGATTTTGCGCACTCTGTAGCTAAAGCCGCCGGTGTAGTTTATTACAAGAGCTATAAATTTAGTGGCGGGTTAAGATGGACAAAGCTGTGATGCCAAAAATCACTAAGGAGCAATAACAGGTTTCACGTAGTAAAATGAAACTACAAGATCTACGGGCAGAGGAAAAATCAAGTTTATTTTAGACCTAGCGATGAACTGAGTGAGACTAACAAAGATTAAACATAGCGAGGGGAACAACTATGGATCTACACTGGGCCGTTGATGATTCTACACGATCTACCGCAACAGGAAGATGAACACTACAAGATCTACATGGCTACTTGTCATTTGGCATTGCGAAGAAAACACTCGCTCTAATGGAGCCGAGGAACTCGATGCATTAGAAGAACTAAGCTATGGATCTAGGGGGAAGAAAGACTTGCCGGAGGTGACACGGCAGACGCGGGTGAGATTTCTGGTCCGTTCAGGTCGATGGAGCGGCCTGGGTTGGCGACGGCGACGGAGCTTCACCGGTACGAAGGAGCTCGGGGGCGATGGCGTCGAGAGGAAGAAGAAGTGGAGGCAGCGGAGGAAATGAGATGACTCTTTGCAGTCCTATTTGAGAGGCTGGAAGGCCGAACGGGCGCGGAATCAAGGCGGCAAAAACTGATCGGCCGAGACGGACGCCTTGATTTTCGGGCCGACAGTTTTAATGAAAGATCTGTTGTGGACGTCATGGAATCTTTTCGGCATACTCGATGTGACGTCACCAAGTAAGCTTGAAGATTGACCGGGTTACTTATTTTCTTTTCAGGTAATGGAGTGTGAGACTCGCCACCAAGCAAGCTTGAAGATTGACATGAGCAAGCTCAAATCAACCCGAGGCCTAATGCCGGGGATATAACCCCGTGGTGAGACCCGCCCAGGTGGGGGCGGGTCATACCTGGTGGCCCATAATCCAGACCGATGAAGACGGTCGAAAGACGTAGGCCTGGCCGTGTGGCGGCTTACCAAGATGGGCCAATACGAAGGCCCAGACGGAAGATAGCATGAAGACCCGGGCGGTTATGCCGCCCGAAGACGGCTTGACCAAGTTGGCAAGGCGGCGTAGAGACGGAGTCAGATACGTTGTAAGAGTTGGTATGAGACTTGTGTAACCCGTGGTCTTGACCTCCTATATAAAGGCAAGACCAGGGGCGACTTAGACAGAAACCAATCAATCGAGAGCTAGGACAAGTGAATCTGCTCCCTTGTAATCGATACTACAATCAATACAACACAAGTAGGATGTAGGATTTTACCTCTTCTCGAGAGGCCAAACCTGGGTAAACTTGTGTCCTACGTCCCAACCAAACCCTTGGGGTCCATCATCTTAGCGATGGCCTCGAACCTAAGTCCTCGGACATCTGCCGTGACAAAACCACGACAATATGGGTACATGATCATAAATGGCAAGGGGTGCACTTAGGCTGTTACAGGTGACCTTGCGAATCTATGCGTATGGATTTGTTGCACATTTTCATACCATGTTCTCCGATAGAAAACTTGGGGCACTGTTTGAGGTTCTTTGTGTTGGATTGAGTATTATAAATCTGAAATTGTTTGATGCGTATCGTATAATTAACTCATGGATACTTTTGGTGACATTGGAGTATCTAGGTGACATTAGAGTTGGTTGATGCGTATCATATGGTGTTATTTTAGTACGAACTCTTAGATAGATTGATCGGAAATGATAACTTGTTGTTATTTTAGTATGAACTCTTGAATACATCAATCGGAAATGATAACTGTAAGGTGGTTTCATACCCTACAAAAAAATTCTTGTTATGTTCTCCTCTAGATAAGAACTTTGGAGTGATTCTTTGTTGCACGTTGAGGGATGGTTATGTGATCCAATTATATTAGCATTGTTGAGAGATTGCACTAGCGAAAGTACGGACCGTAGGCCTTATTTCCAAGCATTTATACAATGTTTTGCTTGATGTTTACCACTTTTTACCTTGATCTTTTTATATTTTCAGATTACAAAAACCAATATCTATCATCCATATTGCACTTGTATCACCATCTCTTCAGAGAACTAGTACACCTATACAATTTGCCATTGCATTGGGTGTGTTGGGGACACAAGAGATTTCTTGTATTTGATTGCAGGGTGGTTTGAGAGAGACCATCTTCATACTACACCTCCCACAGATTGATAAACCTTAGGTCATCCACTTGAGGGAAAATTGCTACTATCCTACAAAACTCTGCGCTTGGAGGCCCAACACGAGTCTACAAGAATAAACTTGCATAGTAGACATCAAGCTCTTTTCTGGCGCCGTTACTAGGGAGGTGAGTGCTTGAAGGTATGTCTTTAGATCTTGCAATCAAATGTTTTAGTTTCTTTTTTTCACTAGTTTGGTTTTATAAAAGAAAAATACAAAAAAATGGAGTTTAGGTCGCATCAATTATTTCGTCTTTTTAATGTCTTTCATGAAAATGATGGTTCGGAAAGTTGTGCTCAATTGGTAGAGAAAAAATTTATGAAAATACTTAATGAGAATTCCTTTAATGATGAGCATGATTGCAATATTGTTAGTATGAATTCTCTGAATATCCATGATGTGAATGATACGCAAAACCACAAGCTTGGGGATGCTATGTTTGATGAATATGATATATTTAGTGCCAAAATTTTGATGAGCAAAACTATGGTGTTGATGGCATGCCTCCTATCTATGATGATTATTGTGAGGACATGTATGCTATAAAGTGTAATAAAAACCATGAAACTTGTCATCATGATTCTAATATTCAATGTGGTTTTGTCAAACCTCATGATAGTTATCTCGTTGAGTTTGCTCCCACTATTATGAATGAGAAGAAGTTTGCTTTATGTGGAGAGTGATAAATTTTCTATGCATCTGAATCATGAAAAGAAGGATGTATGTGATAGTTATATTGTTGAATTCCTTCATGATGCTACTGAAAACTATTATGAGGGAGGAAGTTATGCTAGTAAAAATTACAATAATATCAAGTTTCCTCCCTATGTGTTCAAAGTTTTGAAGTTATGCTTGTTTTGCCTTCGAACGCTAGTTGATTCTTGCTCCCAACTTTTTTTTGATCACAAAATCCCTATTCATAGGAAGTGGGTTAAACTTAAATGTGCTTGTCATGTGATTCATGATGCTCTCTTGCATTTTCAGCTTTTATTCCTACACGAGCATCATTGAAATCATCATGCCTAGCTAAAAGGCTTTAAAGAAAAGCGCTTGTTGGGAGACAACCCAACACTTTTAGTTTATGTTTTTGATAATCACATGATTAAGCTACTGTATTAATAATTTTGTGTCTTTTATTTCAATAAAGTGCTAAGTAAATCCTTTGGGGCGACTCACAAGATGAGTCGAATTGATGTTGAACCAAAACAGAAACTTTTGACTCCAGTAGAGAAATTTTCATTTTTTACTGGTGCGTGATAATGATCTGAAATTTTTAGAGAGTATTCGTACACAACCTATTAAGGTTATACAAATGTTTCAGAAGTTTTAGATGCTGGGAAGTATGGTCATACTACAGAACTTCACAGATTGTTCTGTTTTTGACACATTCTGTTTTTGCATGCATAGTTTGCTTGTTTTAGTGTTCCCATAGCTTATAGTGAGTGATATAAAATATGTGAATGGTATAATACAGTAGGTATTATGTTATAACAATTATGAATCTTTTCTTGACAGTACCTAAGTGAATGATCTGTATTTACTATACTAACCCATCTCACGAAGTTCCGTTATGTTTTTTGTGATTGAAGTTTTCAAGTATTGGGTGAGATACCGATATGAGGTGAATAAGGAGCAATCAGGATCTAAGATGGGGGATGCACAAGTCACCACCAAGGTAATATCAAAGGAAGTATCAAGCATCTAAGCCTGGGGATGCCCCGGAAAACATCACCTCTTTCGTCTCCAACATTATCGGTATATCTTACTTGGAGCTATATTTTTATTCGTCACATGGTATGTGTTTTGCTTGGAGCATTATTTTTGTTGTTGTTATCTGTTAGATGTTATTTTTAATATTTTTTTAATAAAAATTTCCAAGGATTTCCTTTTAGGATGCTTGAATTACATGTTTGATATGTGTTGTGTAAAAAACAAAAACTTTTGCAGTAGTGTTTGAATTTTCATATTTTACTGGAACGTGGAAATTTTTGAAATTTTTACATAGTGTTGTTATATAAAAATTTTAGCACATCCTAAATTTTCATAATTTTTTGACTTACAGAAGTACACTGGTTTAATGGATTGCTACACACTATTCTATTTGGACATAGTGTTGTCATAGTTTTGTTATCTACTTATCCTATAGTTTCCATAGCCTATTGGTAGATATAAATTGTGGAAACGGTAGTAAACAGTAGATGATGTTTGAAAATTATTGTGCAACTTGTCTTGGCAGTACATGAAGTGTTGATTTGTTTTTATGTGTACTAACTTATCTCACATGTTCTTTTCAAGTTTTTTGTGGATGAAGTTTTTTTAGACTTAGGTGAAACCGGGATATGAGAGGATTGAACGAGATACAAAAGCTCAAGCTTGGGGATGCTCAAGGCACCCTAAGTAAATATTTCATGAAGTCTCAAGCATCTAAGCTTGGGGATGTTATGCATCCAACCTCTCTTCATCAAACTACTATTGGTTAGCCTATGTTGAGCATAAATTTTTATTTGTCCACATGATATGTGTTATTCTAAGACTGTTGTTTCTCTTTTGCTTGTTGTTTAAATAAAATACTTAGATCTAAAAATCTTTATTGAGAGATAGAGAGAGTCCTCACATAGCTACTTGATTGTTTAGCTACTCAATGATCTTCACTTATATCTTTTCAGAGTAGTTTGATGTTTACTCTTGTGCTTCACTTATATCCTATGAGTAAATTGTTAATCAATGAAATATCATAAATATGAAATTATCAATGTGTTTTATGCTTAGTATTAGCTTCACGTCTAGTCTATAAAGTAAAATCTATTAAAGTTTGACAATCACAATATTGGTCATACAAGCAATTTGTGAATGATTAGTATCAGGAAGAGAACTTTCACATACAAATATATTATCTTGGAAATCTTCTATGATTGTGAATACCCATTAATTATTTTCAAAATTGAGAAAATTAGTTGAAGTTGGACAAGGAAGACAATGTAATGAGTTATGGTTGTGTATATTTGCATAGAAATTATATTGTTATGGATCCTCCAACATGTGGTGCTTGTTTAGAACCTTTTGCTAGCCAAAAATTTGTACTAAGTAGAGATACTACTTGTGCATACCAATCCTTGAGGCAAGTTTCTTCCATGAGAGTCCATCATACATACCTATATATGTTATTTCACTACCATTCCAAGTAAATTTGCATGTGCCACCTCTAAAATCTCAAATGAACATCTGTTTTGTGTGCCTGGACTACTCATGGAGCGACCGAGGGCGGTCAGTATCTTCCATGTTAAGCGGGTTGTTCTCATGATGAGTGTTTATTCACTCATCCTTGCACGAGAGGGGCGGTAATATGGATTCCTAGTCCCTAAATAAAAATGCAAATAATTAAACAAAACTACCCCAGGAATGTTGTTGGTATTGATGGTACCTGTGGATTCAGCTAGCTGTGGAGTGTGTTTCTTGGTGGAGGGGGAGTAAACCTTTACTTTTACCGCTTGGGAACCGCCGCTAATGTGTTTAACATGGTATATATTGATAACTCTTGGTCGTAATGTTGACCGGAAGGGTGCACCTCCCAAAATTATATTTATCTCCGATTTAAGCTTTGAGCTTTGGCACATATGAAAATCCCTACTTCCCTCTGCGAAGGGACAATCTATTTACTTACATGTTATTTACTTTTCATGTTGGGTCAACTTCTTAGTCCAACCTACTTCTATTAGTTGGCAATCATCGTGTGGTGGGGAGAGATCTAGGCACATATGGTCAGTCAATTATATTTGATCAAGATTTATTATTGTTGACAAATATCTCTAAGATAAATGAGTTGGGAGGGGAAACATTAAGCCCCTATCTTTCTATGTGTTCGACTGATGTCATTCGTTCTAAATATATGCTTTGAGTACTAGCAATTATAAAAGATTATATGATGATTGAGTATGTGGAGCTCATCCTTAGACTTTGTTGAGAATAAGTTGAATTGCAATTGTTTTGTGACTAAGAACATAGGTTGTTAAGTTTCAAGAGAATTCATTGTTTGAAACATAACATGTGAATTGGTTGCAACTTTATCATGATGATTTTTATGATAAAGAGTTGTTGTTATGATGCTAGGAAAAGTGATTGAAACTATCATTGATCAAACTTATGCACTAGGCTAGCATTCACACTTCATAAACTATTTCTTTTATCATTTACTTACTCGAGGACGAGTAGGAATTAAGCTTGGGGATGTTGATAAATCTCCAACGTATCAACAATTTATGAAGTATCCATGCCATATTCACTTATGTTTACAATACTTTTATATGGTTTTTATGCACTTTATATGATTTATTTAGAACTAACCCGGAGTGAAGCTTTTTCAGTAGAACTACCATGGTGTTGTTTTTTCTGCAGAAAATGGAAGTTCTCGGAATCGCCCGCAACTTTTTGACGATCTTTTTGGAACAAAATAGGCACTAGATGCTTCGTGGGAGGGACAGAAGAGTCACAATGTGGCCACCCTCCACCAGAGCGCGCTAGGCCCCCAAACCGCGCCTTGGTGGAGCGTGCCCACCTTGCGGCCCATCTTGGCGTGAAACTGACGCTAAAAAATCCTATAAATATAGAAACCATAAAAAATAACCCTAGACTCCTCATTCTACCACCACAACTCTATGTATCCAAGAAAAGCCAATCTAGAGGCATTCCAGTACCCTGCCGGAGAGGGTAGATCATCTCCGGTGGCCATCTTCATCATCCCGGTGGAGGCTGATAAGTCCATTTTGCATCATGATTTTATATTGATATTTATTGCATTATGGGAAGTTATTACATATTTTGGTACAATACATATGTCTTTTCTCTCTTATTTTACAAGGTCTACATGAAGAGGGAGAATGCCGACAGTTGAAATTCTGGACTGGGAAAGGAGCAAATCTGAGATACCTATTCTGCGCAACTCCAAAAGTCCTGAAAATATACGAAGAATTATTTTGCAATATATATAAAATATTGGGCAACAGAAACAAATCAGGAGGCCCACCAAGGAGCCACAAGCCTGCTGGCCGCGACCATCCCCCCTGACCGCGGCTAGCGAGCTTGTGGACCACCTGGCAGCCCTCTGGTGCCCATCTTCTGCTATATGGAGGGTTTCCTCGAGGAAAAAATCATAAGAGACCTTTCGGACGAAGCGCCGCCGTCTCGAGGCGGAACTTGGGCAGAACCAATCTAGAGCTCCGGCAAGGCGATCTTGGTGAAACTTCCCTCTAGGAGGGGGAAATCGAAGTCATCGTCATCACCAATGACCCTCTCATCGAGAGGGGGTCAATCTCCATGAACATCTTCACCAGCACCATCTCCTCTCCAAACCCTAGTTCATCTCTTGTATTCGATCTTTGTCTCAAAACCTTAGATAGGTACATGTGGGTTGCTAGTAGTGTTGATTACTCCTTGTAGTTGATGCTAGTTGGTTTACTTGGTGGAAGATTGTTTAGATCCTTGATCATCACTTATACTCCCCTGATTATGAACATGAATATGTTTTGTGAGTAGTTCCGTTTGTTCCTGAGCACATGGGATAAGTCTTGTTATAAGTAATCATGTGAATTTGGTATTCGTTCGATATTTTGATGAGATGTATGTTGTCTCTCCTCTAGTGGTGTTATGTGAACGTCAACTACATAATAGTTCACCATTGTTTGGGCCTACAGGAAGGCATTGGGAAGTAATAAGTATATGATGGGTTGCTAGAGTGACAGAAGCTTAAACCCTAGTTTATGAGTTGCTTCGTAAGGGGCTGATTTGGATCCACACGCTTCATGCTATGGTTAGATTTATCTTAATTCTTCTTTCGTAGTCGCGGATACTTGCGGGAGGGGTTAATCATAAGTGGGAGTCTTGTCCAAGTAAGGACAACACCCAAGCACCGGTCCACCCACATAACAAATTATCGAAGTAGCGAACATGAATCAAATGAGCATGATGAAAACTAGCTTGATATAAATTCCCATGTGTCACCGGGAGCGCTTTGCTATATATATAAGAGTTTGTCCAGGCTTGTCCTTTGCTATAAAAAGGATTTGACCACCTTGCTGCACCTTTGTTACAAATGTTACTTGCTACCCATTACGAATTATCTTATCACAAAACTATCTGTTACCGATAATTTCGGTGCTTGCAGAGAATACCTTACTGAGAACCGCTTGTCATTTCCTTCTGCTCCTCGTTGGGTTTGACACTCTTACTTATCGAAAGGACTACGATAGATCCCCTATACTTGTGGATCATCAAGACTCTTTTCTGGTGCCGTTTACGGGGAGTGAAGCGCCTTTGGTGAGTGGAACTTGGTAAGGAAAAAATTATATAGTGTGCTGAAATTTACTGTCACTTGTTACTATGGAAAGTAATACTTTGAGGGGCTTGTTCAGGGTATCTTCACCTCGCCCGGAAGCACAAAGAGTTGTCCCTCAACCTACTGAACCTATTGAAAATATTTATTATGAAATTCCTTCGGGTATGATAGAGAAACTGCTAGCTAATCCTTATGTAGGAGATGGAACACTACATCCTGATTTGCATCTAATCTATGTGGATGAAGTTTGTGGATTATTTAAGCTTGCAGGTCTGCCCGAGGATCATGTCAAGAAGAAGGTCTTTCCTTTATCTTTGAAGGAGAAGGCATTGACATGGTATAGGCTATGTGATGATATTGGATCATGGAGCTACAACCGATTGAAAATGGAATTTCATCAGAAGTTCTATCCTATGCATCTAGTTCATCGTGATCGGAATTATATTTATAATTTTTGGCCTCGTGAAGGAGAAAGAATCGCTCAAGCTTGGGGAGGCTTAAGTAAATGTTATATTCATGCCCCAATCATGAGCTCTCGAGAGAAATTATTATCCAGAATTTTTATGCTCGGCTTTCTCATAATGATCAATCCATGCTCGATACTTCTTGTGTTGGTTCTTTTATGAAGAAAGATATTGAATTCAAATGGAATTTATTGGAAAAAATTAAACGCAACTCTGAAGATTGGGAACTCGACGAAGGTAAGGAGTCAGGTATAAATCTTAAATTTGATTGTGTTAAATCCTTCGTGGACACCGATGCTTTTCGTGAATTTAGCACTAAATATGGACTTGACTCTGCGATAGTAGCTTCTTTCTGTGAATCTTTTGCTCGACTTGACCCTAAGGAGAAGTGGTTTAAATATCATCATCCCACTAAGGTGAAAGTAATGGAACCTATTAAAGTTGAAGAGAAAATTACTACTTACAATGTTGATCATGTTATCCCTACTGCTTACAATGAGAAACCACCTTTCCCTGTTAGGATAAAGGAACATGCTAAAGCTTCACTGTGGTTTGTAAGAGTTGTATTAGAACACCCACACCCCCTAAACAAATAAAAGTTGAACCTAGTATTGCTATGGTTAAAGATCTGTTGCTTGATAATATTGATGGGCATGTTACTCATTTCTGTGAGAAGCTGCTAGAATTGCTAGACCTGATACTAAGCATAAACATAGACCAGTTGTTGGCATGCGTGTTGTTTCTATTAAAATAGGAGATCATGGTTATAATGGCTTATGTGATATGGGTGCTAGCGTAAGTGTAATTCCCTATTCCTTATACAAATAAATCATGCACGAAATTGCACCAGTTGAACTAGAGGATATTGATGTGACTATTAAACTTGCTAATAGAGACACTATTGCACCAATGGTTTTTTTTAGAGATATTGAAGTCTTGTGTGGGAAAGTAAAGTATCCTACTGATTTTGTTGTTCTTGGTTCCCCACAAGATAATTTTTGTCCCATTATATTTGGCAGACCCTTCTTGAATACTGTTAATGCTAAGATTGATTGTGAGAAGGAAATAGTTACTGTGAGCTTTGGGGATCTGTCTCATGAGTTTAATTTCTCTAAATTTCGTAGACAACCCCATGACAAGGAATTGCCTAGTAAAGATGAAATTATTGGTCTCGCCTCTATTGTTGTGCCTCCTACTGATCCCTTAGAACAATATTTGCTATACCATGAAAATGATATGCATATGATGAGAGGAATGAAATAGAAGAAATTTTCTTTGAGCAGCAGCCTATTTTGAAACACAACCTACCTGTTGAAATACTTGGGTATCCTCCTCCACCCAAGTTTGAGCTCAAGCAATTACCATATATGTTGAAATATGCTTATCTTGATGAAAAGGACATATATCCTGTTATTATTAGTGCTAACCTTTCAGAGCATGAAGAAATGATATTATTGAAAACCCTAAGGAAGCACCGTGCTGCTATTGGTTATACTCTTGATGATCTTAAGGGCATTAGTCCCACTCTATGCCAGCATAAAATTAATATGGAGCCTGATGCCAAACCAGTTATTGATCACCAACGACGATTGAACCCTAAGATGAAAGAAGTGGTAATAAATGAAGTACTAAAGCTTCTAGAGGCAGGTATAGTTTATCCTATTGTTGATAGTAGATGGGTTAGTCATGTCCGTTGTGTCCCTAAGAAGGGAGGTATTACCATTGTTCCTAATGATAAAAATGAATTCATCCCGCAAAGAATTGTTACAGGTTATAGAATGGTAATTGATTTTTGGAAATTAAATAAAGATACTAAGAAAGATCATTACCCTTTACCTTTTATTGATCAAATGCTAGAAAGATTATCCAAACATAAACATTTTTGCTTTCTAGATGGTTACTCTGGTTTCTCTCAAATACCTGTATCGAGCCAGGATCACGAAAAAAACACTTTGACTTGCCCTTTCGGTGCCTTTGCTTATAGATGTATGCCTTTTGATTTATGCATTGCACCAACTACCTTGCAAGGATGTATGATGGATATATTCTTTGACTTTATTGAAAAGATTCTTGAGGTTTTCATGGATGATTTTTCCGTTTACGGAACTTCATTTGATGATTGTTTGAGAAACCTTGATCAAGTTTTATAGAGATGTGAAGAAACTAATCTTGTCTTGAATTGGGAAAAGTGACACTTTATGGTTAATGAGGGTATTGTATTGGGGCACAACATCTCTGAAAGAGGTATTGAAGTTGATAAAGCTAAACTTGATACTATTGAAAAAATGTCGTCCCTACAGATATCAAAGGTATAAGAAGTTTCCTTGGTCATACTGGTTTCTATAGGAGGTTTTTATCAAAGATTTCTCTAAGATTTCTAGGTCTCTCACAAACCTTTTGCAAAAATATGTTCCGTTTGTTTTTTGATGATGATTGCGTAGAAGCATTTGAAAATCTTAAGAATGCCTTGATTACCGCACCTATTGTTCAACCACCCGACTGGAACCTACCTTTCGAAATTATGTGTGATGCTAGTGATTATGATGTTGGTGATGTTCTAGGACAAAGAGTCGATAAGATATTAAATGTTATCCATTATGCCAGTAAGACTCTAGACAGTGCTCAAAGAAACTATGCTACTACTAAAAAAGAATTTTTAGCAGTCATGTTTACTTGTGATAAGTTCAGACCTTATATTGTTGATTCCAAAGTAACTATTGACACCAATCGTGATGCTATTAAATACCTTATGGAGAATAAAGATGCTAAACCTAGACTTATTAGGTGGGTCCTTCTGCTACAAGAATTTGATTTGCATATCATTGATAGAAAGGGTGCTTATTACCCTATGGCAGATAACTTGTCTAGGTTAGAAAATCTTGATGATCCACTAACTATTGATGATAGCTTTCCTGATGAACAATTAGCTGTCATGAATACTTCACATAATGCTCCTTGGTATGCTGATTATGCCAATTACATTGTTGCTAAATTTATACCTCCTAGTTTCACATACCAACAAAAGAAAATGGTTTTCTATGATTTGAGACATTACTTTTGGGATGACCCACATCTTTATAAAGAAGGAGTAGATGGTATTATTATGTACCTGAGCATGAACATGAACAGATCTTACGCAAGTGTCACTCCAAAGCCTGCGGAGGACATCACGCTGGAGATAGAACCACACACAAGGTACTACAATATGGGTTTTATTGGCCTACTCTCTTCAAGGATGCTCGTAAGTTTGTCTTATCCTGTTATGAATGTCAAAGAATTGGTAATATTAGTAGACGCCAGGAAATGCCTATGAATTACTCTCTTGTTATCGAACCATTTGATGTTTGGGGCTTTGATTATATGGGGCCTTTTCCACAATCTAATGGGTATACTCATATTCTAATTGTTGTTGATTATGTCACTAAGTGGGTAGAAGCTATTCCAACTACTAGCGCTGATCATAGCACTTCTATTAAAATGCTTAAAGAAGTTATTTTCCCTAGATTTGGAGTCCCTAGATATTTGATAACTGATGGTGGTTCACATTTTATTCATGGTACCTTCCGTAAATTGCTCGCTAAATATGATGTTAATCATAGAGTTGCATCTCCTTATCATCCTCAGTCTAGTTGTCAAGTAGAATTGAGAAATAGGGAGATTAAATTGATTTTGCAAAAGACTATTAATAGATCTAGGAAGAATTGGTCTAAGAAACTGGACGATGCATTGTGGGCTTATAGAACTGCTTACAAAAATCCTATGGGTATGCCTCCATATAAGATGGTTTATGGTAAAGCATGTCACTTACCTCTAGAGCTAGAACATAAGGCTTATTGGGCAATCAAAGAGCTCAATTATGATTTCAAATTTGCTGGTGAGAAGAGGTTATTTGACATTAGCTCACTTGAGGAATGGAGAACCCAAGCCCACGAGAATGCTAAGTTGTTTAAAGAAAAGGTTAAAAGATGGCATGATAGAAGGATACAAAAGCGTGAATTTAATGTAGGTGATCATGTCTTGCTATACAATTCTCGTTTAAGTTTTTTTGCAGGAAAACTTCTCTCTAAATGGGAAGGTCCTTACGTCATCGAAGAGGTATATCGTTCCGCTGCCATCAAGATTAACAACGTCAAAGGCACAAACCCGAAGGTGGTGAACGGTCAAAGAATCAAACATTATATCTCAGGTACTCCCATGAATGTTGAAACCAATATGATCAATACCATAACTCCGGAGGAGTACATTAGGGAAACCTACCAGAATGTTATAGTCTCCGAAAAGGAATAGGTATGTGGTACGGTAAGCAAAAACACTCCAAAACTTTTTCTATGGTAATTTTCATCTATTTTGGAATATTTAAAAAATTAGGAAAATTTAAAGTAGTACGAATAGTGCACGAGGAGGCGACAAGCCTGCTCGGCGTGGCCACCCCCTGGCCGCGCCCCTAGGGCTTGTGGCCACCTCGTGCGCCACCCGGACTCCATTTTCTTCTGCCATACTCCTTCAGATCGGTAAAAATTCATTATATAATCTCCCGAAGGTTTTGACTCTCATATCACGACAATACCTTATGTTTCTCTTTTGAGCTATTTCTACAACAGATTTAGATCAACATGGCGTCCCCAAGTGTTTCGAAGGACAAATTCTCCGAGAAGGCCATCAGCCCCTACGTTGCAGAGGTGTTGCAACACCCTCAAACCATTGAGGTGCGTGAGGGTGTGCTGCATATCCGTGATGTGGAGGGGCCAAAGAAAACCGAAAGCATGGAGACAAGGCTCGAAGCAATGGAGCAGCAGGTCTTCAAGTGCCAAGGGATGGTGGAACGAGGACTCTATGCTAATCAGATGATGATCGCAGAATTTACCCACGAACATCAGTTGGACGCCAAGGACGTTGTGGGTCACATCTTCAAGCTTTATGAGAGAATCGAGCACCTCCAAGCCCAGATCTACGACATGCAAAACCAAAACTGTGAGTATGAATATAGATTTAAGAGAATGATTTTAGCTCTAGATTTGAGGTTTCCGGAGACTCGTTCATCCTTTTATGATGGTGAGCCTATGCCTTGGAAGATGGAGGACAAGCTTCGAACGTCATCAACAACTCCCACATCATCGCCTCCGAAGCAAGATAACTAAACACATGGGTATGGTCACTCCCCTTGGCTTGTGCCAAGCTTTAAGGAGGTGCCCCGATATCGTATCACCATCACATCTTCCGTTTTTATTTTTATTTATTTTAGTTTTCATCACCCTTTATTAGTTCAATCCTTTTGGTTATATCTTGATCTAGTAGAATAAAGTTTTCGTGTGATCTAGTTTTGAGTCTTTGCTTTATGATTGGGAGGCAACACTATAAGCCCCTATCTTTCTCTGTGTCTGATTGAAACTTTGAACTCATAGGTACCTCGTGAGTGTTAGCAATTGTGAAAGACTAAAAGATGATTGAGTATGTGGGTTTGCTTTACAAGCTCTTATATTAACTCTTTCCTACGTTATGATAAATTGGAATTGCTTCAATGACTGAGATCATAGTTTGTCAGTTCTCAATAGAGTTCTTGATTCATACTTTGCCATTGTGAATGAATTGTTACTTTAGCATAAGAAATTATATGTCATTATATTGCTACTCTAAAGATGATCATGATGCCCTCATGTCTGTATTTTTATTTTTATCGACACCTCTATCTCTATTCATGTGGGCATATTTATCGATTTCGGCTTTCGCTTGAGGACAAGCTAGGTCTAAGCTTGGGGGAGTTGATATGTCATGACTTTATACTGATATTTATTGCATTATGGGCTGTTATTACACATTTTTTTACAATACTTATGCCTTTTCTCTCTTATTTTACAAGGTCTATATGAAGAGGGAGAATGCCGCCAGCTGGAATTCTGGACTGGGAAAGGAGCAAATCTAAGATACCTATTCTGCGCAACTCCAACAGTCTTGAAAATCTATGGAGAATTATTTTGGAATATACAAAAAATACTGGGCAAAAGAAATACACCGGGAGGCCCACCAGGGAGCCACAAGCCTGCTGGCTGCGGCAACCCCCCTAGCCGCGGCTAGCGAGCTTGTGGCCCACCTAGCAGCCCTCCTGTGCCCATCTTCTGCTATATGGAGGGTTTCATCGAGGAAAAAATCATAAGAGACCTTTCGGGAAGAAGCGCCGCCGTCTCGAGGCGAAACTTGGGCAGAACCAATCAAGAGCTCCGGCAGGCGATCCTGCCGGTGAAACTTCCCTCTGGGAGGGTGAAATCGAAGCCATCGTCATCACCAACGATCCTCTCATTGAGAGGGGGTCAATCTCCATCAACATCTTCACCAGCACCATCTCCTCTCCAAACCCTAGTTCATCTCTTGTATCCGATCTTTGTCTCAAAACCTCAGATTGGTACCTGTGGGTTGCTAGTAGTGTTGATTACTCCTTGTTGTTGATGCTAGTTGGTTTACTTGGTGGAAGATTATATGTTAAGATCCTTGATCATCACTTATACTCCCCTGATTATGAACATGAATATGTTTTGTGAGTAGTTACATTTGTTCCTCAGGACATGGGATAAGTCTTGTTATAAGTAATCATGTGAATTTGGTATTCGTTCGATATTTTGATGAGATGTATGTTGTGTCCCCTCTAGTGGTGTTATGTGAACGTCGACTACATAACACTTCACCATTGTTTGGGCCTAGAGGAAGGCATTGGGAAGTAATACGTAGATGATGGGTTGCTAGAGTAATAGAAACTTAAGCCCTTGTTTATGCGTTGCTTCGTAAGGGGCTGATTTGGATCCACACATTTCATGCTATGGTTCGATTTATCTTAATTCTTCTTTCGTAGTTGCGGATGCTTGTGGGAGGGGTTAATCATAAGTGGGAGGCTTGTCCAAGTAAGGACATCACCCAAGCACCGATCCACCCACATATCAAATCATCAAAGGAGCGAACGCGAATCAAATGAGCATGATGAAAACTAGCTTGATATAAATTCCCATGTGTCCTCGAGAGAGCTTTGCTTTATATAAGAGTTTTTCCAGGCTTGTCCTTTTCTATAAAAAGATTGGCCCACCTTGCCGCACCTTTGTTACAATTTTACTTGCTACCAGTTACAAATTATCTTATCACAAAACTATCTGTTACTGATAATTTCAGTGCTTGTAGAGAATACCTTACTGAGAGCCGCTTGTTATTTTCTTCTGCTCCTCGTTGGGTTCGACACTCTTAGTTATTGAAAGGACTACGATAGATCCCCTATACTTGTGGGTCATCAGAGGCCATGAGGAGGAGGGAGTAGTCCACCCTCGAGGCTGACGGTTTGCACCAGTAGCTATGTGTTCAATCTGTCTCTCTATCTCTATCTCCCTCGTGTTCTTGAGATGGCACGATCTTGATATATCACGGGCTTTGTTAATATAGTTAGATCATATGGTGTTTTCCCCCTCTCTATCTTGTTGTGATGAGTTGAGTTTTCCCTTTGAGATTTCCTTATGTTGGATTGAAGAGATTTATGGATTCGAGAGCACTTGATGTGTGTCTTGCATGCGGATACCCGTAGTGACATTGGGGTATTCAAGTGTTTCACTTGATATATGTTATGGTGTCAACTTGCGGATTCCGTTGACCTTGGGAATCTACTCATAGGGTTTGATTCCACATTTTCATACCATGTTCTCCGATAGAAATCTTGGGCCACTCTTTGAGGTTTTTTGTGTTGGATTGAGTATTATGAATCTGAAATTGTTTGATGCGTATCTTATAATTAACTCATAGATACTTATGGTGACATGGAGTATCTAGGTGACATTAGAGTTGGTTGATGTGTATCATATGGTGTTATTTTAGTATGAACTCTTGGATAGATTGATCGGAAAGGATAGCTTGTTGTTCTTTTAGTACAAACTCTTGAATAGATTGACTGGAAAGGATAACTTTAAGGTGGTTTCGTACCCTACAAACAATTTCTTTTTTATGTTCTCAGGTAGATAAGAACTTTGGACTGGTTCTTCGTTACACGTTGAGGGATGGTTATGTGATCGATTTTATATTAGCATTGTTGAGAGGTTGCACTAGCGAAAGTACGGACCGTAGGCCTTATTTCCAAGAATTTATACAACGTTTTGCTTGCTGTTTACCACTTTTTACCTTGCTGTTTTTACATTTTCATATTACAAAAACCTATATCTATCATCCATACTGCACTTGTATCACCATCTCTTTGCCGAACTAGTGCACCTATACAATTTGCCATTGCTTTGGGTGTGTTGGGTACACAAGAGATTTCTTTTATTTGATTGCAGGGTTGTTTGAGAGAGACCATCTTCATGCTACACCTCCTACGGATTGATAAACGTTAGGTCATCCACTTGAGGGAAAATTGTTGTTGTCCTACAAAACTCTGCGCTTGGAGGCCCAACACGAGTCTACAAGAATTAAATTGCATAGTAGACATCATTTACCCTTAGTAGAAACAATACAATACATATCTTGTCCCCTTCTATCATTGGGAATATATAGCACCGCAATATTGAACCCACTACATTGCACCCTCCCGTTAACATAAATCAATTTAGTTGGCCAAACCAAACCGGTAGATCGGAGAGACTTGCAAAGCTATAACAATCATGCATAATATAATTCAGAGAAGACTCAGTTACTTTTCATGAATAATCTGATCATAAACCCACAATTTATCGAATCACAACAAACATACTACAAAAGAAGATTACATCGGATAGATCACCACGAGAATCATGAAGAAGTTTGTATTGAAGATCAAAGAGAGAGAAGAAGCAATCTAGCTACTAGCTATGGACCCATAGATCTATGGTGAACTACTCACACATCATCATGGAGGCAGCAAGGGGTATGTCGACGACCTCCGTGGTGGATTCCCCCTCTGGTAGAGTACCGGAAAAGGCCTCCAGATGGGATGACGAAAGAACAGAGACTTGCGGCAGTGAAAAATTGTTTCGAGTGTCTCTTTGATGTTTTTGGGGTAATTGGGAATATATATAACTGGAATTAGGTTAGGAGGTCCCATGGGGTACCCACGAGCCAGGGGCGCACTCTACCTCCTGGCCGAGCCAACCTTGCTCGTGTGCGCCACCTCCCGAAGCTTCCCGGGTCTCTTCTGGTTCAAAAGTAACCCCCGTAAATTTTTATCCAATTTGGATTGTGTTTGGTTTTGATTTTATAAAAAGTCCAAAAACTAGGAAAAACATAAACTGGCACTATGCACTAAGCTAATAGGTTAGTCCCAAAAATGATATAAAATAGCATATAATCGCATATAAACTATCCAAGATTGATAATATAATAGTATGAAACAATCAACAATTATAGATATGTCGGAGACATATCAGGGGTGTGTCGTGTGAGCTCATGACCCTCGTGGACTTTCCCAATTACGTTTTCCTTTTGTCAACTTGTCTTGCACTAGCTAAATTCATTAGACATACTCTTCGCTGTTTTGATCACTGTATCCAACGTTTTCCCTCTGTTCTTGTTTTGGGATATTTTCCTCGCAGATCTAGAAGCAATATGTAATCTCAAGAGTTATACAGGGAGAGCTACCACTAGTACCTTAACGTGTTATACAAATGGTTTTTAACCCCTTTCCGTGATGTAGTTTTAAACCCTTGCCTTACCTGTGTGGGCGATAGGGGGTCCATCCCACACGACACAGAAATATTGTCTACGATAGTGACCGATGGTGCAGATGATCGACCAAATATAATCGTGTGCGATGCAGGAACATATCGTACACACTATATTTTGGGCATGCATGAGGGATTGGGGATCAATCAAAGACATCTATCACGAGTCAAACACATCTAATTGTTCATGAAAAACAAATGATGTTTGACCTTTAACCATTTGCGAAACATTACCTATTTCACAAGGGCCATCATAGAAACTATGTGTGATATCTGCATCATCGCATACGAGTTTTCTTTGGAAAGCGTCTGCCATGCATGATATCATCGCACACATTTTTCGAACATTTTACGCGTGGGATTGCCTTTGCATCAGGCACGGTTTCCTCTGGGGTCACGTGTGAGATAGTGTGCTATCACAAACGATTGAGTAGCTCCTATGCACACCTAGAAGTGTTGCAGAACATCTATAATTTTTTTAGCTCTCACCAATGTTTCAGTTTATATGTCGTGTGCTTTTCATGTAGATCACAGGCGGTTGCGCCGTGAGTGACGCATGCTATCCATTCTGTATTGCACACATTCAGTTACTTGAACCATGTGCGCTAAAATGGCCAGGTTATGGTAAAATATTGCATTTGAATCACCCTGCAAAAAGCAAATTCGCCACAATATGCAATTGAACAAATAGTGCCCACAGGAAGAACATTCATCAAAATTCGCCACAATATGCAATTGAACAAATTTTGTCCACATAAAGAACATTCATCAAAATTCACCACAGTATGCAATTGACCAAATGCTAGCTAAATATCAGAGATGTATGGACATATGCAGTGCATAATGATAGTGTACGAAATACGAAGACCTGGTCACATGTAAAACAATGCATCCATGCGTATATGTTTAGTTAATAACACTATCTAAATGCGTACTTATTCTTGGGAGATAGGAATGCTGAAATATTCACAGTCTGTACTAGGATTGAAATAGTTTCACCAAGAAGTTGCTGATGAATTTCCTAACAGACAACAATACATCTACGGCGACCAGTTCAGAGGTCATCAATCCAAAGACCAATCGTAAGATTTTTAGATCAGAATATGACATACGTGTGCAGTAGAAGATGGTAATTAAGAAGCAACCTTACTGGTACTATTTTGTCAGCATTGGCACAACATTCAGTATATCTGCATAGGTTCTTCATGTGTCTGGAAATGTAGTATCGTCAAAGGTTGGTCCCTTCTTGTTGTTGAGGACACTCAAATTTTTGTACAGAATTAGTCATGTATTTGCCCTTTTCGGAACAACCT
The DNA here is from genome assembly GCA_022496015.1 of Hordeum marinum. Classification (NCBI taxonomy): domain Eukaryota; kingdom Viridiplantae; phylum Streptophyta; class Magnoliopsida; order Poales; family Poaceae; genus Hordeum; species Hordeum marinum. The sequence continues at coordinate 389,080,393 of CM039673.1, read as the reverse complement.
AACCGGTCTAGGTTGTTCCTTTTTTCTTTGGAGATAAATAGACATATGTTTACTTAGAAACTTGAACATGTGAGTAGCGTTGTCTAAAAAACGGATTTTGGTGTCTTATCGGAGAAACGATCACATGTTGTTATATATGGTAGTTGGCGGTCCAACCGTATCCCTCCAAAAGTTATGTATCTTGACAAGACACTTCAAATGAAGATGAATTTTTGCATACTCAATTCTTGAACCAGATATGAATACAACATATATATGAACGTCAAAGAATCCAATACTTATTAATGAAATCCCGAACATGATTCAGATCCTGAGGCTTATTTGACTCTTTGAGAGAATCCAGGTAGTAAACTGTGTTGCGCTTTGGAACAATGACCACCAAGATCTACTGATGGCTAAAACCTTGAACTTACGAACTATGTCGAAAATGGAAAGACGATCAATGTATGCATGGTTGTATATTTAACTTACCCTTCATGATATGGCCACATGAAGAATTCTCCTACGTGTAACTTATCCAAGATCAGGGAGACATGTTCGATGGAAACCACATGTAGACCATTATCATCTAATAAAGTGTTGTTTTCTAAATAAGGATCTACAAAATACGCATGCACCCTTAATGTTCTATGCGTCGGCAATCCCCTAAGAGTAAGAAAATACAGTTAGCTATCTTTTTTGTTTATATCCTTGTATGGAGAAGTTGATTAGACTTTGTGAAGTACTTACAACATGAAGCATTTGACAAGAGTGGCAGTGAGCTCATTGAAGATGAAGAAGAGATGAAAGTCCTTGAATTCCACACCAATGATACCCGGAACGTGAGGGAAATGCATCGTGTTGTAGTGGAGTTGAAAAATATTATTATTTTTTCCTTATGAAATTTTCTCCATGATATATGTATGTAACTTGCAACAACTGGATTTGCACTCCTCAAAGTATTCACCAACAAGAAATGGCTGGCCATGCTTATACTTGTGTGCTTCAAATGGGTCTTCCTTACGACTAGCAAGCAGCTTATTAAATGTGTCATCGTCCATGGCATCACAACCGACACTAGCCACCCCTTGAAACAAATTGTTGTTGATTTGGTTCTAGGCAAGGAGTCTTTGTAGTAGGATGCTATTGATTCCATCCCTCGTCAGTTTTCGGGGCCCCTTCTTCGTGTTTGAAATCGTGCTCGCTTTCCTCTTGTTAGTTGAAGCACTTCTAGTTTGAGGAATGGATACTTGAATGATGTGCTGCTGAGCAGCCAATGAAGCTATGATGGACTACTGACACGATGGTGCTACTATGATGGATTCCTGAGCTGTACTAGCAGAGGGGATGGATTGTTGCCCCATGGTTCAAGCTATGTGAAGGTGCCAACACGTCGGTGTTTTGAGGCGGTTGTGGCAACGCATTGGTTTGTTGAGCAGGCAGTGCCGACACATCAGTATGCTTATCAGCCGAGTGTGAACCATTGGACTAATGAGAAGGTGGTTTCGGACTTTCGAACTCCTTAGTAGATGGATCTAGACTTTTGGACTGCTTAGCAGGCGGTTCCATCGGGTTTGTCTGCTAAGCAAGCAGTGAGGATGCATCTGCCCCTTCTGCTTCAGTGGTTGGCATCTGAACTGATGGTGCGTCTTTAACAGTTGTAGGCCTTTCCACAGGTTGCTGAGGAGTGGACGATGACCTGTCCCATATGGCAGGACATTGGGCAAGCTAATCATAGGTTGATACCTCAGCCATTGGATTACGAAAATCATGTTCCTAGGGGGAAGCGCGCAAGATTTGTTGTGGTGAGAAGAGAGTCACCGGTTCAAGGGCACCATTGGTTGCTTTTGGGAGGGTGCTACTTGTAAATAGCGTTGGGATTTTCCCTGAAGAAGATAGGAGATGTAGCACAATAGAGATAAGTATTTCCCTCAGTGAGAACCAAGGTTATTGAACCAATAGGAGAATCATGCAAACTCCCGTCGTTAGCACCTACACACAAAAGAGCAAACAATCGTCACTTTCAAGGATTAAATAGTGATAGATAGATAATATATAAAAAATTAGCAGTAAGTAAATAGCAGAAATATACTTGGAGTTTTTGTAATATATTTTGTGAAGACATGGGGGGCATAGTTTTCACTAGAGGCTTCTCTCTGGAAGAAATCATATGGTGGGTAGACAAATTATTGTTGGGCAATTGATAGAAAAGTGCATTGTTATGAAATATTTATTGACGACAATGATCATGTAGGCATCACGTCCATAAGCAAGTAGATTGAATCCTTCCTGCATCTATTACTATTACTCCACCCATCGACCGCTATCCAGCATGCATCTAAAGTACTGAGTAAAAATAGAGTAATGCTTGGAGTAAGATGACATGATGTAGAAAAACTAAACCCAATCAATATGAATAAACCCCATAGTTTTCCCCTCAATGGTAGTAATACAATACATGTATTGACCCCTTCTATCATGAGGATAGAGCACCACAAGATTAAACCAATCACAACGCACCACTCGCGCTGAAGATAAATCAATCTAGTTGGCCAAACCAAATTGGTAGATTGGAGATAAATACAAAGCTATAACAATCATGCATATAAGAATTCAGTAAAGACTCAATATATTTTCATGAATAATCTGATCATAAACACATGATCCATTGGATCCCCTCAAACACACCGCAAAGAAGATTACATCGAACAGATCACCGCGGGAATCGCGATGAACTTTGTATTGAAGACCATAGAGAGAGAGAGACTGCTATCTAGATACTAGCTATGGACCCGTAGATCTGTGGTGAACTACTCACACATCATCATGGGAGCAACATTGTTAGTGTAGAGGACCTCTGTGATCCATCCCCCTCTGGCAAGGCACCGAAACAGGGGTCGTGATGGGCACATGGCGGAACAGAGACTTGCGGCAGAGGAGAAAAAAATATTTTGGCTCTCTCTTGTCTGCTTTCCCAATTTATCAAAATTTATAGTGGCGGATTTAGATCAAGAGGTGTCGGGAGGTGGTCCCAAGCCATCAAGGCACATCCACCCCCCCTAGGCGCGCCCTGTTGGCTTGGGGCCAACTCGTGTGGCCTCTCGTCTCCCTCTGAAGCTACCAGGTCTTATTTTTGTCCAGATAAATCATCAAAAAGTTTCATGGCCAGGTCTTGAGACAAGATAGCTTTCTTGGCTTCGAACTTGATCTCCAGTGGAGAGAGTTCTATAGCCCACTTTGCCACTCGTCCTGTGGCGTCTCAATTGTTCAGGATATCGGACAATGGAGCGTCACTAATCATAGTGACAGAGTGGTCTTGGAATTAATGGATCACTTTCTTCACTGTTTAGTAAATACCATAAACCAGCTTTTGTTAATGAGGATATCTTTGTTAGGAAGGAGTAAGGACCTCCAAAATATACTATACGGGTCTATTAGTCTTGAATGCCTTTCCTGGCTCTTCGTGGTCAATAGTGAGGATGGTGCTAACCACCTGGCTCGTGGTCGCGATGTACAAGAGCAAAGGCTCTCAGCTGCTCGGGACAGCGAACACCGGCTGGGTGGAAAGCAAGGTCTTAAGTTCTTAGAATGTGGCTCACGCTTCGTCTGTCCATTTGAACTTGTTGAATTTCCTCGTCAATCGGTACAGAGGTAGGGCCTTCTCGCCGAGTCTTGATATAAACCGACTAAGAACTACAAGGCAACCCGTGAGCTTCTAGACTTCATGAAGGAGCTCGGGGCACTTCATTCGGATTATGGCACCGATCTTGTCAGGGTTGGCGTCAATCCCATGTTCGGAAACAAGTAAACCGAGTAACTTTCCAGCAGGGACCCCGAAGGTGCATTTAGCTGAATTGAGTATGATTCTGAAGCGTCAAAGATTTGCGAACGTTTCAGCCAGATCAGCCAGGAGGTCATAACCTTTCCTGGACTTGTCCAGTATGTCATCCATGTAGGCTTACACATTCCGACTAATCTGCTTATACAAGCATTTATGAATCATACGTTGGAACGTGGCTCCGGTGCTTTTAAGGCCAGATGGCATGGTGATATAGCAAAAACACCCGAATGGGGTGATGAAGGCTGTTTTTTATTTCATCAGGACCGTACAATCGGATCTGGTGGTACCCAGAGTATGCATCCGGCGGTAGCGTCCACTATTTGATCTATAGGGGGTAGAGGGAGATGGTCCTTCAGCCAGACCCGATTCAGAGGCTTGAAGTGAATGCACATGTGGAGTGACTTGTTCTTGTTGGGCACCAGGACAATGTTGGCGAGCCACTCAGAATGCTAAATCTTGTGGATGAACTCGGCGGCTAGGAGCCGAGCAATCTCCTTGTCGATTGCCTTCTGATTCAATATAGACAAATGACACATGTGCTCTTTTATGGGCTTGGCCTTGGAGTCGACACAGAGTCGATGCTCAGCCAGTTCCCTACGAACACCCAGCATGTTAGATGACTTCCATGCAAAGATGTCCCAATTCTCATGGAGGAACTAGATGAGCTTGCCTTCCTATTTATCACCGAGCATCGTCAAAATGTTCGTCGCTGCAGCATTCAGATCTGACGGTTGGATGTGAACCCGCTTTGTCTTGCCATCCGACGGAAATGCGGACTCCACGGGTGGCTTCTTCAACTTCAAAAGGTCTCCTGCATCCACCAAGTTCTTGATTTCGTCGAACTCATCGGCTGCTATCTGCTCGTCGGCAATCTTAGAGCCCTTCTGGAGACACTCCTCCGCCACCTTTCGATCGCCCGTGACCGTGATCACGCCATTCGGACTTGGCATCTTAAGCTTAAGGTACACGTAACATGGTCGGGCCATGAAACGTGCATAGGCTGGCCTACCTAGAATGGCGTGATAGGTGTTGCCGAAGTCGACCACCTCGAAAGTTACCCGCTTCTTTCAAAATTTCTTCTTGTTGCTGAATACGACATCTAGGGCTATGGGCCAGAGTGATTCTGCCTTCTTCCCGAGGATGACCCCGTGGAAGTGCATGTTGTTCTTACTCAACCGGGACATCGAAATGTCGATCGCGCGGAGTGTGTCAGCATAAATGATCTTGAGGCCGCTGCCTCCATCCATGTGGACCTTACACAATCAGACTCTATCAACAGCCGGATCGACCACTAGAGTAGGCTGCCCGGGGGTCAGTATGTGGGTTAGGTGATCTGACTTATCGAAGCTGATGGGCGTATTTGTCCAGTTCAAGTACTTGGTTGCACTCAGAACTGCCGTATTAACCTCCTGATTGATAACATTCAATCGGCTCTTCCTTTCCACATCGGCAAAGATCATGAGGACCTTATCGATGTTGGGATACGCGGAGGCATTTTCCTCACCAACGTCATCATTGTCCTTCCCCTCAGAGGTCTCTTCACCCATCTTCTGCTTGAGCACTCGACATTCCCGAGTGGTGTGATTCAGGTACACCAAGTTGCCTTCTTCGTCCTTCTTGGTATGAATAACTCAGGGTTGGTCCAATACGTCAGATCTGTACTCAGGCTTCTTCTTGTTGGACCATTCTTTCTTCTTCTTCTTTGGTTTACCCTTTCTCCAACTGGGCATTGCTGCTGCTTCAGCTTTGTCAGTCGCTTCGGCAGGACACTTCTGTTTCTTACCACCATTGCCCCCCGAGTGAGGAGCTTCACTAGTCCGACCCTTGCCTCTACGGAGGCGGTCTTATTCCTCGCCATTGGCATAATGATTGGCGACTTCCATCGCTTGAATAAGAGACAGGAGGTCGGTCTGACCGAACTTCAGGACGAGCTCGCTATACCAAATGCCTACTTTGAAGGCGCAAATAGCTTGATGTTTTGTCACATTTTCCACGGATTTGTGCAATGTGGTCCAATGCTGAATGAACTCACGAAGAGTCTCATTGCTTTTCTTGGCGCAATGTTGCAACTCAGTTAAACCACTCGGACACTTGTGCGTGCCCTCGAATGTCTTGGTGAACACTCGGGCCAAGTCCTCCCAGCAGAATATGCAACTAGCGGGTAGCTAGTTCAACCACACTCGTGTAGATCCTTCCAACATAAGAAGAAGATGTTTCATCATGAAAAATCGTTGTCGCCGCTGATATGGACAGCCAATCAACAATCCTCAAGCCAAGGTTCCAGCTCTAATTCGCCGTTAAACTTCCCGATCCCCATTGCCAACCTGTAGTTGGGGGGATCTCAACCTCTCGAATATACCTACTAAAGCACTCAAGACCGGAAGTCCACCAGCCACCCATTCGGACCCTATTTTGTCTGTTCCTGTGAACAACATTCTGAGTAATGATGGACCTGGTGTTGGGACGAGGAGGACGTCGGTCCACTTCTCAATAGCCCTTGCACTGAAAGGGGCTTTGCTGGCGATCTCCTTCATGAGGTCGATCGCTAACAAAAGGCCATTGGCCATACAAACCGCCCGTCCGAGGGGGAGTCTGTCTGGCATCGCGATCGTCACGCCATCACTCTCCGTATGGGCCTCTCGGAGGAGGAGGAGATCGTTGGTTCCTTCCTAGCGCGAGTGGACTATGAGACGACTGAACCATATCCGCCTGAACAGATTCATTGTGAATACGGTTGTGCGACTGTGATACTTCGGAATTTTTCTCCAAAGGAGTCTTCAGCAGCGTCTGTAATTTTCAGATGCCTTCCTCGGCTGCTGAATTGTATGGCTGAATGGAGTCAACTTTCCGAGTGGAAGCCACCAAATTTTGCAGCAGAGTACACATCACGTGATAGTTGCGCTGGCGGTCGTTCGGGAACAATCGCCTACGGTTGCAGATGGAACTAGGTAGTTCCCAGGTCGCGCAGTCGTCGAATGACTTTTGAAGTCTCTTGAGTCGCTCTCGTTCGGACAAGGTGGTCTACCGTGCAGCCTCCAAGGCAATATCCTCTGGGGTAGTCCCGGTGATCGGGGTGAGCAGGGTGTGGTCATTCCGCCGCCAGAGCTCTTCCCATTGCTCCTAACTGACAGGCTGGGGAATGTATCCGTCCGCCTCATTTCCATCTTGGCCGCGGACATGACCGTCGGGGTCATCAGTTGAAAACCAAGATGGCCCTCTGCGTGTGTCAGCCATCAGGACTTGTGCAGCGGGCTCGCTTCTCTCACACTTGGACTCATTGGAAGAGCCCTCGTGCGAGGTAGGGAATAGGTCAAGGGTTGGCTCATCGAAGTTGAGCATCGCCACCTGACCAGTTGCAACTTGAAGAGCCCCAACGTGCTTGATCCATCGCTGGAGTCACGAGCATCCGATGTGCTTGCGGCGACCCCTAGTGGCATGAAGGGATACCATTTGATACAGGACCGACGATTGTCGAAGTAGAATTCCGAACAACACGGCACGAAAATGCATCGCGCCGTGGGTGGGCAACGCATCCATGTCGAGCAGAGGCACGTGCAGCCACACTGAATCGTTCGTGATAAAGCTCAGCGAACCAAAGATGATTTCTCCATCGAGTGTCATCATGATGACTGGAGAAAACTCCACTTGCGTTGGAATTCGCTAGATGCATAACCCCACGATGGGCACCAATTGTCGAGGGAGTAAGCCTGACAATAATACCAAGGGTACGAATAACGGGCGAAGCTAGCTATGGCACAAGTGTATCACTCGGATTTATCGAGTTCAGGCCCCTCTCGGTTGAGGTAAATACCCTACGTCTCGTACCCAAGGGCTTTGTGTTTTCTTAGGGGGTAGGAATACAGTAGATTATGGAACCCCTGCTCAGGCACGAGGGGGTGGCTTCTATAGAGTGCACCACCACCGGTCAAGCTCCATTACAAGGGTAATTAATGCTAGTAACTATGGGTGTTACTTGAAACTGCTACTTTAACTATGAGCATTACAGGTAACGTCAAACTTCACATCACTTTATGTGAGATAATAAGTACCTCGAATGTTGCAGCTCCCACATTGCCATGCTTCTTCTTAACCGATTGATGGGGCCCGATCAACTGGTGAGGTGTCGTCCGAGTGACTCAAGCAAACCGAGTGGATCCTAAAGATGCATCAATGCATTGGTAGCCCATGGACTTTAATGATAATGTAGCACCTAGGTGGGCCAGAGATGTCAGGTCTATGACCCTACCTATGGTAGGTGACCTCATCGGGTATTGTCAAGACAAGCTTGAAATTGTAGCACATAATGCGTATTGTATTCTAGCATTCCCATAATTCATATAAGTCAATATAATCTATGAAAACACTAAAGCAAGCAAACTATGCATGCAAAACAGAATAGTTTGAAAAGATCTAAACTAAAACCATATTTCCCTATCTTTACAAATTCTTAAAAATTACGAAAACATATGTAATTTTCAACTAAATACCATGTAAAATTTCAGAATATTTCGACGCTCCAGTAAAATCAGGGAAATTATATATAGTTGAGGCATAAGTTTTTTTTGCATAGAATCAAATCAACAAGTGTTCACACTATCCCAAAGGCTTTACTTGGCACATTATTGAAATGAAAGGCACACAAAATGATTACTATAGTATATTAATCATGTGAATACACAAAAACAGTAAGGATAAATATTTGGTTGTCTCCCAACAAGCCCTTTTCTTTAAAGCCTTTTAGCTAGGCATGATGATTTCCATGATGCTCACATAAAAGTAAAGATTTGAAACACAATGGGATCATCATGAAACATATAACAAGCACATTTAATCCTAAACCCACTCCATATGCATAGGTATTTGGTGAACAAACAATTTATGGGAGCAAGAATCGACTAGCATTGGAAGGCAAAACAAGTATAATTTCGAAAACTTTCAACACATAGAGAGGAAACTTGATATTACTGAGATATGTAGAAGCATATGTTCCTCACTCATAATAATCTTCAGTAGCATCATGAAGGAATTCAACAATATAACTATCACGCAAAGCATTCCTTTCATGAACAATAATCATAGAAAATCTATTTATTTCCACATGAGCAATTTTCTTCACATTCATAATAGTGGGAGCAAACTCAACAAAATAACTATCACGAGATACTTGATTGACATAACCAAATTGACCATACAAATCATGATGACAAGTTTAATGTTATCACTATTCTTTACATCATACATGTCATAGCCATAATCATCATAAGTAGCAACTTTGTTCTCAACATAATCAATTGAAACCTCTTCCAAGACACTGGAATCATTAATAAAGTCATGACCTCTCCCAATCCACCTTTATGATAATTAAAATATGATTTAACACCCTTCAAAATAGTAGGATCATTACTTCCTAGAGTTGACAATCTTGTGAACCCACTTTCATCATTGTAATCATCATAAATATGACGCATGCTATCATTATAGTAAATTTGCTCATCAAAACTAGGGGCCTAAATATATTATCTTTATTAAATATAGCATCCCCAACCTTATGGTTTTGCATATCATTAGCATCATCGATATTACAAGAATTCATACCAGCAACATTACAATCATGTTTATCTTTCAAGGACTTAATGCCAAACATTTTATTGAATTCTTCTTCTAACACGTTGGCACAATTTTCTGATCCATCATTTTCAAGAAAGACATTATAAAGGTGAAGCATTTGAGGCAACCTCATTTCCATTTTTTGTAGTTTTCTTTTATAAAATCAAACTAGTGACAAAATAAGAAACTAAAAGATTCAGTTGCAAGATCTAAAGATATACCTTCAAGAACTCACCTCCCCTACAACGGCGCCAGAAAAGAGCTTGATGTCTACTACACAACTTTATTCTTGTAGACTCGTCTTGGGACTCCAAGCGCAGAGTTTTGTAGGACAGTAGAAATTTACCCTCAAGTCGATGACCTATGGTTTATCAGTCCTTGAGAAGTGTAGGATGAAGATGGTCTCTTTCAAACAACCCTACAATCAAATAAAAACAATCTCTTGTGTCCCCAACACACCCAAATATTTGGTAAATTGTATAGGTGCACTAGTTTGGCGAAGAGATGGTGATGCAAGTGTAGTAGGGATGGTAGAAATAGGTTTTTGTAATTTTAAATAATAAAAACAGCAAGGTAAAAAGTGACAAACAGCAAGAAAAACGGTGTGTCAAAGCTCGGAAACAAGGTCTAGGGTTCATACTTTCACTAGTGCAATATCTCAACAGTGCGAATATAATTGAAATCATATAACCATCCCTCAACATGCAACAAAGAAACACTTTGAAGTTCCTATAAGGGGAGAACATAAGAAGAAGTTGTCGTAGGCAGCGAACCACCTCAAAGTTATCTTTCTAATCAATCTATTGAGCCATCCCCATAGGTGTCACAAAAAACCCTAGAGTTCATACTAAATAACACTAAACTATTTCAGACTCATAACACTCAATCGACACAAAGGACATAAAATAGTACCCCAAGAATTCCATCGGAGAAAGTAGGACGAAAACATGCATCAACCTATATGCACAGATCACCCAATGTCACCACGAGGACCCGCAAGTTGATTGCCATAACATACATCAAGTGAATCAATAGAACACCCCATTCTCAACACGGGTATCCACATACAAGATAGACATCCAGTGCTCTCAACTACAAAGTATTGAATCCAACATAAGGAAATCTCAGAGGGAGAAGACTTATTTCATCACATCAAGATATAGAGGGGAGAACACCTTATGATCCAACTGTACTAACAAAGCCCGTGATACAACAAGATCGTGCCAACTCAAGAACACAGGAGAGAGAGATTAAACACATAGTGACTGGTACATACCCTTAGGCTCGAGGGTGAACTACTCCCTACTCATTATGGAAACCGCAAAGATCATGAAGATGGCCTGCGGTGATGAATTCCCTCTCTGGCAGGGTACCGAGAAAGGGCTCCAGATGAGATTTCTTCGGTACAGAGGCTTGCGGCGGCGGAGCAGAAGTTCTTGGTTTCGTTTTGGGGGTTTGGGAATTTGTAGGAAATTTTGGCGTTGGTCTCACGCGAGGGGGTACCCGAGGGGCCCACAAGCCATAGTGGCACTCCCTACCCCCAGGGCGCTCCCCCACGGCTTGTGGCCGCCTTGTGGGTCTTTTGGTCCTTCCACGAAGCTTCGGGGGTCTCTTTTAATCTAAAAGATCACCAAAAAGTTTCAGCCCAATCCAGGAACTTCTATTTCTGCACAAATATAACACCATGGTGTTCTACTGAATACGACGTCAGTACAAGTTAGTTTCACTCAAATCATATAAAAGTGCATCAAAACGATATAAAATTGGTGTAAACATGGCATGAATACTTCATAAATTATCATTGGAGATGTATCAATGTCCACATCACATACCTTCTACTCGATGGTTGCCAGAGATGGTGGGCGCCATACGTATTCCTAGGAAGTCAAATGTTTAAAATCGTTAGGTATATGCATGTTTCTTTGCAATCATCAATAATGAGTATGTGTGTGTGTGTGCATTTGTTAGGATTCTTACATGGTTAGTGCTTGCTTCTACGCAATCGGCATACGTTGTGAAGTTGCAAGAAGACCGATAATCGTTATTGTAGGTACTCATCGTCGGCAACTACAAAATAATAGCAAGTGTTATTTATGAACTAGAGTATGCATGCCACAGGTGGTACTAATTTGGCACTGTTTTTGGCCATCACCTATAGCAAGCATTCATCAAGCCATGGTATTGTTTTGGCACATAACCTTGGCACCGTTTGGTACTAATTTCTTAAAAATGCCATGGCCTTTTTGGCCATGACCTAGAGCTAGAGCAACAATTCTTAAAAATGCCATGGCCAAACAGTGCCAAATTATAATGGAGGAAGTGGAGGACCAAGCCATGATAGACGGACTTGGATGTTCACATGCCTATATAAAAAAGTAGATTTTTAAACAACATGGATTTTTTTATTGGTATAGCTACAATTGCCAAACTTGTTTGCAATGCATAATCTGTCTACATTGCCAAATCTAAAGAACTAACAACTAAAAAAGACAAAAATGCCAAATCTACCCATGTTGCCAAATCTAACTAAATTGCCAAATCTAATGAACTAGCATCTAGTGAACTTGGAACTAAAAAACTTGCAACTAGAAAAGAATAATTTGCCAAATCTGTCTACATTGCCAAATTTGACTAACTGTCAAACCTGGTTAAATTGCCAAATCTAATGAACTAGCATCAAATGAACCTGGAACTAAAAATTTGCAACTAAAAAAAGACTAAGTTGCCAAATCTATCTATATTGCCTCAGTTACCTGAAATTCCTAAATTTCTAGCATATAATGAGATGCTAGCAAGGGATGGATTGGTAACCTGCCCACTTCACCGGTGTCGTCTCTTTCAAGCTTGAAGTGACAGCATCACCATCGTCGCCGAAGTCTTAACCATCATCGTCGCTGAAGAGAAATGCTAGTGATTAGCGGCGGCGAGGAGCAGCGAGTATGGGAAGGAGAGGATTGAGGGAAACTAACCTCCTATAAATGGTTGCGAGGAGCGGCGACGGGTGGAGGTGGCGATGCCGATGGCTGGTCGAGGGAGAGGGATGAAAACGATGGGTAAGACGGGTTTACTGAGTTGGCTATAAAAGTAAATGACCAATACTAGCGTGGGCCTAAGAGGCCACGACAACACTAAATCCACCCCAACTTCAAAGTAATTAAAACATTCAAATTTTAAAAAGATTCAAAATAGTTAAAGACTCAAAGTAATGAAATGATTCAAAATAGAAAAATAAAAGTAATAAAAGACTCAAAGTAATAGAAAGATTCAAAATAAAAAAGATACAAATAATTAAAGACTCAATATAATAATAATAATAAAATGTTTAAAATCATAAAAATGTTCAAGATAAATGAAAACATGCAAAATAATAGAAATATTCTAACTAATAAATAAATTCAAAATAATAAAAGACTCAAAGTAATAAAAATATTAAAAAAATAAAAGACTCAAAGTAATAAACAAATACAAAATATAAAAAGGTAAAAAAGATTAAACACTCAAGGAAATAAAAATATTCAAAATCGTAAAAATCACTCAAAATAATAATAAGATTCAAAATAATAAAAAATCAAAGTAATAGAAAATCTTAAAAGGTATAATATTACTGGCGTATAATAGTATGCTACGCCACAAGAAAACCTAATAGTGTTGGCGCGCCAAAATATGCTATGTCATCACTAAATGACTTAGTGAATCCACTATGGGTCCCACAAACAAGTGGCGATCAATAAAATTTGTATGCGAGGATAGATGCCGTAGCTATGACGTACCAAATATGTCTTATTTGAAAATATAGTGTCGGAGTTAATTAGAAATGGTGTGCCACCAACCAAATTTGTGACTAGTCATTTCTCTACTCGTGCATTAAAGAGCAGAAACTTCACGTGGAGCAACATGCAAGAAGCACCACTTTTGAAAAAGTTTTAATAGTGTTTCAACTCTTAATCCTGGACTCTGTCATACCCTGATACTTTTTCTATTTGTTTAGGTCAAACTACCTCAGATCATGTCCCAATGTTAATCAAGATTGGCACCACTATTCCAAGAACTGACATATTTAGATTTGAGAAAAAATTGTCTTGAACATCCTGATTTTAAGGAGGGTGTGATGAACATTTGGGATCAAGATGTGTAGGAAATTGATAGTGTCAAGACCATTGTGGCTTATTTCAAAAGTCTAGGGAAGGGAGTCAAAAATTAGGCTAGTAAACTATCAAATTAAAAATGGATTATCTCTGACACTAATTACCTGATTCTCTTTTACGATCATGTGGAGGAATGCAGAGACCCTGCCATTTTTAAGTTTAAATGCAGAGAAATTCCGAAGGAACATTTGTATAAGATACTATATCAGAAAAGGATTTACTCGAAGGGGAGAGCCACCATTAGAACATTAAGATGGGTGAGGCTAATACTAAAAAAATCAGTCCAAGGCTACTACCAGATTCAGGAACAACAAGATTGCACTTCTTAAAGATGAGATGGAATTTGAACACCAAGATCATCATGCAAAGGGAACCATTCTTTACAGAGCTTTCAAACACATGATGGTCACTAGTATAAACACTCAAAACCCTTTGATTTTACAACATCTCTTGCAACAATACAATGATCTTCAACAACTAGGGGTCCCTTTCACAAAAGCAGAAATTCACATCGTAATCCAAAAGATGCCTTCACACAATACAACACGACCTGATGGTTTCAATGCAGCATTTTTGAAATCTTATTGGAATATTATAGCACCTGACTTCTACAATGCGGTCCTCAATGCGGTATTTGATTTAGTTCGATTATCCTCAATGCGGTCCCACGTAAAAAATTCCTTTGCAAAAAATGGGTGAGACAAGGAGATCATCTCTTTGTTAATATGTGTGCATGCAACAGATTTACTCCAAACTATGCTTAATGAGGCAATGATACATGATATGATTAGACCCCCAATATTGCATCAATCAATCACAAGATTTCGTGCCATCCAGTATGTAGATGATACCATTTTGGTGTTAAATGCAGAGCATGCTCAACTTAATCATGTCAAGAACATGTTGCTCCACTTTGCTACTTACATTGGGTTGAATGTTAATTATACTAAGTCCACCATAATCTCCATCAATACACGTGACCATAATATGCATGAGCTATCTGCTTTCATGGGTTGTCAGATTGGGTCCTATCCACTCTCATATCTTGGCCTGCCTTTGAGCATTAAGAAGCTTAAAACTAAAGATTTTGTCCCGATGCTCGAGAGGGTTGAAAACATGTTGATGGGACGATGTTTGACACGAATGTCATTTGGAGATATACTCACACTCTCAAAATTTTATTTTCTAGTATGCTTATTTTTTTCATGTATACACTCTCCATACCTATAGCAGTGGTCAATTAACTGAACAAATACCTTAGGCACTGTTTCTAGAGGAAGTATGGTACTATTCACAAAGGGATTGCACTCATTGCATGGGACAAAGCTTGTATGCCCAAATCAAATGGTGGACTTGGCATTCTAGATATCGCCACTCATAATAAGGCTCTCATGATGAAATTGCTTCATAAGTTCCTGAATCCGGAAGACATTCCGAGGATCAACATCATATGGGAATCTTATTATGAACACTATTTACCTGGTGGTAGAGCTATTGGAACATTCTAGTGGAAAGCATTTCTCAAACTTCTACCTAGTTATAAGCAACATGTCATTTGCAAGGCAGGTAGGGGAAACACCATTTCCTTCTAGTGTGACTCTTGGCAGGAACAACCTCTAAAACTGGCCATCCCTGAACTTTTCTCATTTACAAGCAATATGGACATAACTTTGGAAAAAGGCTTAGATGACTACGTATCTTGCAGAAATATTCCATAGACCCCTCCCACAACAATCATTTGAACAATTTAATCAACTCAAGTTGCTCCTTGCTAATAGGGAACATCAACCTCAGAAAAGATTTATGGAAATATAGCTGGACATACAATCAATACTCTGTAATTAATATTTACAAATGCCTTATGGGCCCTAGCCCTGCTCATATCATTTTCAAGAAGATTTGGAAGTGCTCTGTAAGACTCAGTCACAAAATTTTCTTTTGACTTCTTCTACCTGACAGAATAAATACAAGGAACGTTCTTAACAGGAAATCTATGTTCCATAAGAGCTATAATTTGTTCTCTATGTCCTGACAACAATGAAGAAACATTCTTGCATATCTTTTGGGATTGTCCTTTATTGCTCTCCTATTGGGATCATATCATGCAACAGAAACCTAGAGGTACCTCCAAATATGATGAAATCAACATCTCTCTACAACAGCTTCCAAGAGATATTGGTTTGACCATTCTTATTCTTGTTTATTGCGGCATTTGGTCTGTCCGCAATGGCAAGATTTTCATAAGTGTAGTGCCTCACGTACATGGCTAGACACACTACCTTAAGGAATGCCTCACTACTATTATGATTAGAGCCAAACAAGGCATTGTAGAAAGATCAGGACCTTGACTGATAGTTACCTTTAATCCCTTTTAATGATTATGTTTCATAGAACTGGTATTGGTTGAGGTATTTGTTTCTCACTTGTACTTTGCATTGTATATGCGCATTTGATTAATGAAAATTACAATATAACAATTGTTCTACGGTCTTGCCCTAAAAAACAAAGTCAAGCTAGCTAGTTCGTGCATCACCTCATTTGCTATTCTTGATAGTACACAACATGGATCTCCGAAGTATCCAGCTTCAAACAATAATTTGTATTTTAAACCAAAAATACTTCATGCATGACGAAATATCATCCAATTTGCATACCACACAATAAAGAATGGTGAGGATGCTTCTTATTCCCTCTGTTTTTTACTCTGCATATTAGGCTTGTCCAAAGTTAAATTTTACAGACTTTGATAAATTTGTAGAATAAACATATTACCATATACACCACCAAATAAATATCACTAGATTCATCATTGATCATCATTGAATATATGTTCACATCATATTGATCTGTTACTGTAAATGTTTATATTGTTTTCTATATCTTTGTCAAACTGTATAGTGTTTGACTTTAGTTAAAACTAATATACAGAGTAAATAAAAACGAAGGGAGTACATGATTTGTTGTAGGTGAAACACCGCTCTTGACAAACATTACTGATTTTTAAAATGTGCATTGTTAGAAAAGGAAAACATTGCAAACTAACTTGTGGTTGGATGGTTAGGAGGATAGTGATACCCTTGCCCACAAGAGTTCAAATCCCAAATTTGACATTGGTGCTCGGTTTTTTCTGGATTTATTCCAGGCCTTCCAGTGATTTGCATTCAAAGGAGACGTTCCCATCAACTACGAAGGCGTCTCTGGTGACTTCGTCAATCTCAATACTCTCAGAGGTGCTCATAGGGGTAGGATATGCATGCGTGCGTTCATAGGGATGAGTGTATCTGCGTATGTATAAGTGTAAGTATAAGTGTGTGAGTATGTATTGTGTTAAAAAACGGGAAAAAACATTAGTTTTGTGTGTTCCATAGTTTTTGTGATTTTTTTCATTTTAGTTTTTTTAGTCATGTGGAATGGTTACCTATCTATACCAACTAATAAAGAAAATAGGTATTCTTATCTGTCATGCTATTTTGCAAACATGCCCTTCATTTTTGTAATAAAATCGTAGTTCAGTTTTACGTTAGATTTTTGCTTTTGCAGAGAACCCCGCGATATTTCTGGTAATCAACCAGCATGCCAGTTTTAAGATAGATTTTCGTTTTTCAAGGACACCCCCTGATAATTTGGTTAATCGACCAACAATACATATCAAATGCTTTTCAACAATGTTCATATGTTTTAACCCCTAACTCCAAATTTAACATGTTATATATGAAATTTGGTTAGAAAATGTGTATAATCTAAATATGATGTTATTTTGCATCTTAACTATTTTAAAAACTCTATTTATGGTGCAACCTTAGTCAATAGTGTATGATCTGTGTTTTTTCATACCAGTGCCGATCTGGATTGGAAATTAACACCTGAGCAAAACCAGGATTGGAGATGAAAGAAATAATCTATAACTACTCATGCATGCCTTGTCAAAACCTCACAGAAAAAGAGATTTCTTATCTTATGCTGAGAGAGACGCTTTATGATTGACAAAATTCAAACATGTTTATGATTGTGTGAGCACTGAGGCCACCGTTGGCGAGGGTGGAAAGGTGCATTGTAATTATGGGAGCACTTAGGACACTGTCAGTGAGGGTGAGAAGGCGCATTGTGATTGTGTGAGCACAGGGTCCACCATCGACGAGGGTGGGAAGGCGCGTTGTGATTGTGTGAGCATGGAGGCTACCGTCGACGAGGGTGGGAAGGAGGGTAGGTAGCAACACAAATGGGATGCCATGTGTTGAAAGATAGGGCGTGGACGTATTGGGGTTTTGACTCATGGTTATTGGGTGAGGGGAGTGTTGTATCTTTTTCCTATTGCAATGCACGGGTTCTTTTGTGAGTAATTTAAAAAACACTCACAACTCTGAATTATTGTATCCTTTTCATTAAAAAACTCCACATTAGCTTGATGGGTTGTGTAGTAGCGAGTTGGAGAGGCATACCTTTCAACGCGGCACCCGCAGGGAGTGGGTATAGTTAATACGTGCCCAAATCCGCACCCATCTAAATAAACCCGTACCAGTACCCCTGTCTTCAAATTATTCCCATACACATACCCGTCCGAGTATGGGTAACACCCACAGGTAAAAATGCCCATATCGGCATTTATATTTTAGCATGTTCAAAGTTCACTAAACAACCATAATATTAAAATAATCCATTCATACACCATACACATTTCTTAATAGACCAATCATTAACACATTCATGCGTCGTTGAAATAAAGAAAATTAAGTGTGGATTGCAATATTATACATGAAATTGGGCGCTTGTCATGCTTAACCTTCTCACTGGCAGAGCACATGTGTTCCTCATAGGAGTAGACGGGCATTGCGTAGGATAGCCACGAGTAGAACCATGCCTCACTTCGTAGTCACTTCAGCGCCCAGGAATCTGCCCTTTTGAAGGTGGGTGGAGGCATGGGAGGAAGCAGAAGAAGTACACTTAGACGTCTACGCCGTCTTATGAGAACCTCTCTCGCCAGCTTCATCCACCGGAGTTGCACGAAGGAACTTGTCACCGTAGGAGTGTTGTGCCTCCTAGATGTTCTCTTAGCCGATCTCTATGGAGGGTGGCTGGGAGGACGCGCTCCGGCCGCCCGACTGAGATCTCGTGCAGGAGACCGACGACACCAAATCTACTTGATAAGGTGTAATTAGTGCCTGGTAGCTCAGTTTTTTTTTTGACGAGAAAGGGTTTTCTTCCGTTTTATATTAGTATATAAAACAACCCTATTAGAGTTTTTTTATCATTCTTGGCAATGACACATGGGACCTACTTGACAAGGTGTGGTACTATACGGGTTTGCGGGTTCGAGGGTATGGGTTTCAGTACCCACACCCGCATTACCCGATGTTTCTTTTTTCATTTAGAAACTTATGGGCTTTTTATTTTATTTTCTATACCCTTAATAACCAAATAGGGTTTTTACCCATAAAGTTTGCTGGTAAAGGGTACCAATGCCATGTTGACACACCTTTGTGTAAGAGCATCTACGGTCAGTCCTTGCAAATTCGGTCCCTCACCGCGGACGCGACCGGGCGCGTCCGCGAACACTGATCGATCACGTCTCAAAATAAAGCTCTTTGCATCTGGACATCTCATATTTATTTCTCAAATCCATACAAAAGCATGCAACTAAATAAAAGTTACGTATTATTGTCTACTCTTCGTCGGAGATGTGGACGATCTCCGTCTCCTCCGACGGATAGATGTGCGCGCGCTGCATGTCCGCTCCCTTCGGCGCCGGCGCTGCTGCCCCTCCGTCGCGACTGCCTCGGCCTCGATCTCGGCATCCAGCTCCTCGAAGAGGGCGTCAGCTTCTGCTTGCCTCTGTCGGATGAGCCGGCGGTTGGCCTTCACCTCGGCCTCATCCCGGATGGAATTCAGGATGGCATGCTGCTTCGCAATCTCGTCCGATTGGGCGACGACGAACTCCGCGTCCACCTCCGCCATGGTCAAGCCAGGAGCCTCCTGCTCCGGCTCCTCTTCCTCCGGTAGCTCCTCCTCCTCCACGTCCTTTTCCGTCTCCGGCGAGTCCGAAGGGATACCCACAGCGATGCGGGCGGCGCGGCAAGCATGGTACTCCTCCTCGATTTGTCGATGCCGCTCCGGCGTCAGCTGCGCGTAAGTGATGAGGAGCCAGCAGACCATCCTGCCGGAGAGGGAAGAGCGAGAGGAGGCGAAGGGGCTTGGCTGGCGACGGAGAGAGGGAGGAGGCGGATGTGTTAGGGCTGGGGCGCCTTAGCCGGCCCTGACCTTGGGTGGGGAGGCTGAGTGGCGCCACGCGACGCCACACGACGTTCACGCCGTGCCGACTGTCGAGGCACCCGTCGGACCGTCAGATTTCCCGACAAGTCCGTGTGGGGCCACGCCGTCAGTCCGACGTGACGGGTGTGCCCGGATGCATCCTGGCGTCCACATACACGCCTCATATTTAGGCTGGATATGGAGGTGCCGATCAGCTCAAGCATTTGAGGGTCGTTTAAGATGTCCGTCTAAATTAAAAAAAATGACCGGACATTGACCGGACGTCTGTCCGGGTGTTTGAATTAAGAGGTTCGGTTACAGATGTTCTAACGGAGGAGCATGGATCTTCGAACCAATAGTTAATGACTCCTCGCACGGTTGCGGCACACCCAAGGTGTGCACGTACCAATGCGCGCGGCACACCTTGATCCCATGTTTCAATGGATTGGAAGACGTGGTCGTGGCCGGCCGGACACGTTCCCCGTTCTCACGGTCACGGAGTACACAAAGTCAGGAGGGGAACCGTGGAAGACCTCCCAGTACCCGTCTCTCTCAACGCTTTGGGTCTTGTGGCTTCGGGACGAGAGAGAGAAAGACCGAGGAGCCGAGTAGATAAATGAAATGAAACGAAATCGTGGGTGGTGAGGGGCCGATCGATGAATGAATGAGGGCGACATGAATGCGGCCCTCGTGCGGGTGCGGCGAGCCATGATGATGATGATGGTGGTCAGTCAAAGGCTCCCACCCGTGCGGCTGGCTGGACCGAGTAGGAGGACGACTAGGCCTGCCACCGCACGGGGAATCATACGCTGCAGGTGCGAATCCCAACCAATCAGGCACCACAGTCACACACGTACGCATCCACTCAGGCACACGAGCGCCTCTCTCACTCCCTCTCTCTCTTCATCAGACTGCGCGCGCAGGGTGAGGTGAGAGTTGGTCAGAGGACAGAGGACGCCCCCGTGCCGTCTCGAGAGGCGCACGGGCACGGGCCCCGAGGAGCACAGTGAAGAGAGAGCCCAGCCCCAGCCTGCCCGGCCGGCCGTGCCCGTGAGGTGATAGAAAATTGAATCGGGGCTGCTCCCCTCGTCGGACGTCTACTCGCGCCTGCGGCTCGGCATGGGCTGATTGGATTTGCCTCCCTCCCTCCCGTCCCGCCTTGCCCCGGTCCGGTCGAGCGCCAAGCCGAATGTACAGAAACCTCTTTTCCTGTTTTCCGGAAAAAAGCGCTCTCAGACAAGCTAGTACCTGTACTGGCACTGCACAAATCTCGCCCTTGTCACCCTTGTCTGGCGATGAAGGCGACGATCAAACGTGAAACACGATCGGTCCATCCATCCTCGGCACGGTTAATTATTGCTAACCCCTGCTGCTGCTGACCAGCTAATGGTGAGACGACAAGGAAGGACGATTAATAAGCAGGCTCAGCCGCACGGCTCCAAATCTGATGCTGCTGCTGCTGGATGTGCCAAGGGCAGCCCCACCGCCACAAATCCACAGGAAGATACGGGGCGGGGCAAAGGGACAAGGGGGCGCGCACGGGCTGGGGCATCTCGATCGCCTCGGCTCGAGCCGGAGAATAAACGACACGCGCCTACGTACCGCCCCCCTGGCACAGCTTTGGTCAAAGCTGCCGTAGCCCCCACATGCACTCGACTCGCTTCGCCATAACGTCAAAAAATCTCGGATGGACAAACGAGGATGAGGAGGAGATGGCGATGATCCATGCTTGCTGGGCGAAATTAGTACTACAGTAATAACACGAAGATGATCCGTGCGTATCCAAGTCATGGTGGGGGCGACGACCAGGCCCGCCAAACAAAGGCTGTCATGCATCGCCAGCAGATTCCGTCGAGGGGGAAAACATTGTTGACACGTAGGAATACTCCATATCTTTGCACATGTCAACAGATTAATTAGCGCTTGGATGTGTCCCTGGAAGTTTGCAGGAATATGCAGCAGAGCACCCATATATACTCTATGTGCGATCGTGAAGGCCAGATAGGTATGCTTATTTACTGGGAAATTAGGCCAGCCGCCAGAAAAGTGGGGAATAACAGCGCAAGCCGCATTGCATATATATTTTGTGATTATAGCAAACAGAAATAAGGCATCGGATCAGGCTACTTAGACGACAAAACATCAAGAGGTCCCGTGCCTACGTACTGTCTAGTCATCTAATCTAGTATTTATTCCTAGCTCAATCGTAATTCTGAAGCAATTAGAAGCGGGGGTAGCAAGATGCCACTGACTTGCAATCATGTACAAATCGGTTGCCATTTTTTTGTTAGGTTTGAGTTTGCATGGATTTTTGTTGTTACCGTGGTTGTTTTGAAAACAAATCCAAATATAACTAGCTAATGAAACATCACAATATATATACGCAGACTGTGCCGAGCTTGCACATGAGATTAGGAAGGTAGTTTTTAATCATTGTTATAGAGACGCTAAATGAGACTTCTCTTGAGTTGGCTACGGTTTGCCTTTCGGATAAATCTTGTTGTAGTATTTGGGACGATGAGCCCCTTGGTTTTCTTTTGAGTTATCTCATGAACGATGTAAGGTCTCTTTCAATGCAAATATAGGTAGATAAGGTGCTAAGTGTATTAAATAGCTTAGCAATTTAACTTTCCAAGGAATATGTATGTAAATAAGATGCTAAGTGTATTAAATAGCTTAGCAATTCAACTTCCCAATGAATAGGTGTGTAGCTTGTTGTTGCTAAGCTCACTTTATTTACGAGTAGCACCTAAACTTTTTTATGCATTGGCTAACTTTTTTCATTTAAGTGGTTTGTCTACATTCACGTGTTTGATATTAGTTCTTTCTAAGATCATGAAAGTGCTATCTCTCTTTCTTAATTGTTGTTCCATATTATATTTTTGCTTAGACTAGTCACAATGGGAAGTAATATAAAGTAGTAACATGCATATGTTACTAGTCTAAGTTACTACCTTCACAGTGGGTAGTAACATAGAGATAGTAACATTGAGTCTTTCATTTATTAGCTTATAGACTCATCTTGCCTTGGATTTCTCTCTTTTCACATTAATTAGGTGCCACATCATATTTTTCGCTTAGGTGACATCTATGTTACTACCTATGTTACTCCCACTGTGAGTGGTCTTACGTGACATGCTTAACTAGGAAGGGCCTAACTAGGGAGCACCTATGTGTGAGTTACCAGAATGTTGTTGTTTTAGTCATTTTTATTCCGAGGTATCAAATGGACATCTAAGGGACATGAAAGAACATGATAAGAAAGGTGGGGGGAAATGACCGAAGCTTGTTTTGAGTTTCTTCGTGAAGGGTCATTTGATTTTTTTTTCAAAGATTGTTGTTGCCTAAAAACAAGAGTGATGGAAAAAGTAACAGATGAGTACTAGCGTTTAGATTGGTCGTATTTCTGTAAGTGGCTGTAGCAAGCATGCAACTAGGTAGTTCCAAACTATTACTCTCTGAAAAAGGGTTTCAACCAACCGAACCATTCAGGAATAGGTGTTGGGATGGAAGCAGCGCAGTCACGCCCAAAAGAAACGACAGAGAAAGAACAAAAGAAACAAATGCCGACAACGACGGATCAACAAAAACGAAGAATCCTCGCGACCGCTACGCCCACCGGGGATCTTCCACTAAGCTCCAAGACTCCAAAGCGTCGACACCAATCAAGACCTCCAAGAAGGATCGCGACAATGACGACGATGCTGCCAAGGGTTCCCCCCGGTACACGACGATGCGAGAGGAAGGGTATCCCCCGATGCCCTCCAAGAAGGTTAGGCAGCACCCACAGGCGTCACCGCGTCGGTGTCAGACATGCCGACAGGGATTTCCCCCGATCCAAACCCGCACCTCGGGCACTCCGGAGCCTGCCACCAAACCAACCACAACACTGCGCCAACACGATCTTGAAGCCCCCACACCGTCTCACCACGGCATCATGAAGTGAGGACAGCACAACGATGATTAGGAGTCGGGACTAGGGCAGCAGCACCGTCGGCACGCGGGAGGGCTCAACCTCCATCGTCAACGATGGTAGCCGTCCGGACGCAATGGCAGGAGCACACCAGGGCCGGTCGGGCCCTCATAAGCCTGTAAAGCTCCCGCCCTCATGCTGCTACAGGTACGCTGTCGACGCCGTCGCCCACATTCGAGCTGCTCCTCCTTCTCACTGTGCAGCAGACAACTAGGCCACATAGGAGGGTCGCCCTGCTAGGACACAGATGGGGCCCGCACGGCCTAGATCTGGGTCGGGGCGTGTCGTCGGCCACCCTGCGCCACCATGTCTTCCCGCCACCAAGAGGCGGCGCCGTCACCGCGCCCACCGCTGGCCGCCTCCGCCAGGCCACCGTCCAACCGGAGAGCACCGTTCGGACTTGCAGCAACAGATGGAGCTTCAGGCAACAGAAACCACAGCATGTATCGGGCACAGTAGGCTGGATGGATGTTGCGGCAGAGGTGGAACAACACAAGGATGTGGATCGGAAGGACAAGTCACGGTGTCCAGATTTTTTTTCCGCTAATCTAGGCTCATGATTGTCACGCCCAAGATGCATGCCTATCCATTTAAAGACACGAGGGCCTCGCAAGGGATAGAGGCGCATCTTGTCGTTCGCAAGTATAGTAACATTGTATCATACATTACAGAAGAGATGAGTATACAAGTTGGCTTACACTCGCCACATGCTAAATTACAATTCGCACAGAGTTCAAATCATCATGATGAAGACAGGGTCCGATTACGGACGAAATCAAACGATAAAAGAGATGCAAATGATACTATCTCGCTATCCCAAAGATCACGACCATGGTCCTCTACTCATCCGGGTAGGTCACGTACATCCTGCCTCTTTCCTCATCGTATTCCCATTGGAGCTGGGTAAGATCATCCTGCACATACTCATCTGTACCTGTACTTGGAGGGTTGTAGTAATCTGTGAGCCACAAGGACTCAGCAATCAAGCGCCCGGGTACCGAGACTATTCAAGCTTAAAGGTTGGGATGGGATATGTGTTTAGTTTGCAGCAACACTAAGCATATATGGTGGCTAACTTACGAAACATGAAATAAATATGAGTGGCCTACGATGAACGATCGAATCTAGTATGATCTCTATGAGATCCTGAACACTTACTTACGTCAAACATAACCCCACCGTGTTCTCTCTCGGATCCTGTTCACGAGGAGAGACGATCACGGTTACTCACACAGTTGGTGTATTTTATTAGAGTTTACTTCAAGTTTACTATAACCGTGTGTTAAACAAATATCCAAGTTGCCACATAACCGTGGGCATGACTTCTCGAAAAGATTTAACCCTATAGGGGTGCTCCAACTAGTCCATCACAAATAACCACACTCCGCGGGAATAGCCTCGACCACGGACCTCGTGGTCATCATAGGTAACTCCAAAGAAATTCCAACACCTCGAGAAAACCCGAAGGAAGTCACACTTCACACGCAAAACATTCGATAAAGGTAAAACAAATCCAGTAAGACCTCCCGACGTGTCGACGAACCCGATAAGAGCCGCATATCTCATTCTCAGGACACGACGGATGAGCGATGGTTACCACGCCAATCACCGAGTTGCCCTGGACAGCGAAAATAAGCTGCTCTGGATTGGACCAACACTCATGCGGAGCACTGTCCCGGGGGTTGATTAATTATCCACAGGTTTGCAAGGCCCTATGCAATTTTATTAAGTTGTTAAGCAAATGTAGTACCAATGTTGGGTCTTACCAGATATGTTTTAATCTCAACCGAATAAACAAGGGGGTCCCCATAACAACCCCGAGCGTGTTAGGAGCGTAAAATATGGAAACCATAACACCGGTAACAAGAACTATGGCGGTAACAGCAGAACAAAACACTTATTAAAAGGCCAAGCCTTCCACCACTACCAAGATATATATGTGCATTAAATTAAATAACAGATAAATATTGTGATATCCAAATCCATGTTATCACATGGAACAACCTGCACCTGCAACTAAGAACGCTATAAGAGGGGCTGAGCAGCGGTAACTTAGCCAATCAAAGGTTTGCTAGGATGTGGAGGGTTAGAGGGTTTCATCGCATTTAGGAGGCTGGTATCAAGTGGTAGGTAGCGCAATTTTAACGATAAGAGCGAGAATCTAGCAAGTGAAAATAGTATCGGGATCCAGGTACGATCATCTTGCCTGTTGGTTCTTCAGTGGAACAAGTAACGGGATCCTCATAATAGTACTCTCCTGGGTCCTCATACTAAGTATCAAAACTCACGTCTACCCAAGAGAAACAGCAATAATAAACATCCAACGGTGCAATGCACAACCAAGATGATGCATGATTCATTTATGAAGAATTAACATGGCAATCCAAAACTAGTCATGTTTCACATGCAAAGTTTGTTTATTAATGATTCTGGACAGAACCTCATGTTAAGTTATTTAAATATGCATGAACATGGCAAATATGGATGCAGCATGCAAAGTCGATAGAAATGCATATAAAGAACGAAAGAAACGGAGTTACGGTTCTCACAATACGCTCACTACAAGGTACGAGGGCAAAAAACACAAGACAACAAAGCCATGGGCTAATTCTTGGCATTCCAAGGTAGCCACTAGTTAGGCAATAAAAACCCAACCACAATAGACTCAAAAATCATTCAATTCCATGGAGTATAGCTCCCACAAGTCACAAAACAACAAAACAACAACATAGCAACTTACATAACCCACAAATTGAGCTACAGGAACCCTACAGCCACAAACAAGATACTGACAGTATCTACATAACAAATGCATCAACTTATCCAACTACACAATCTGCATAGGAGGCACACATCAATAAGCATGAAGCTATCAAGTGGACATGATGAAACAGTTTTCTGGGACTTAGTGAAAATAACAGTTTTCTGGAATCTGAGTTAATAAAGTAGCAAGTTTACAGCAGTAGTTAAATATGTTAGATACCACCTCTTGGCATGAAAATTAACAGGATGGTAGTAGACAACATCTACTCCAAAACACTAGCACTGAACATGCTCAAATTCACAACACATCACAACATACCATCCACTCTTTATGACATAAAAATAATAGCAGATTCTCAGACTTGGTAGTTTTTTAGCATGCTGGAACTAAAACATTAAATTGGCTACTTAACAGCATGGTTCCCACTTATATGGGTGATTCTCATGTTAAACAAAAGTACCATGGCATAGTAGATATAAAACACTAGCACTTCCATGTTGGCACATGCCCCAAAACAAGTAAGGATTAAATCATGCAACAATGACAAAGTAGCATCACAGCTAAAAATGACAGTTTTATAAACTTGCTCAAAAGTGAAATCTGAAAGCACCAATGGATTCATTGGCTCTTTCTACCCCAAAACATGTGTCATACTCATATGATCATGTGAAACAACAAGGCAAAAATAAGATAGCAAAAACTACCGCCTATTCTCATAAGTGAAACATAGCTCTAATTAACATAGCATAGATGATCAAAACCAGATTTGTAAACTTAGCTAGAGATTAAAAGGGTCTAACAATCCTACAAAATATGCATATACCAATAAAAGGTATGACAAGTGGGGAAAAGGACCCACTTGTCACCTACACACATACACTCTACACACACCACTACAAGCAAGTACACACATGCCCTATATATGCCCAAGGCATATGAGCACCAACACTCATGAGCATACAACCCAAGAAGGGGGTGTTCATCTACAGACACACTCACAGGGCCATATATGCATAAGCATATGGCACACACACACTCACTCTCACAAGTAAACTAGGCACATACTCTCACACACACATATACTAGCAATGGAGGAAAACAAGAAAAAAAGGAAAACAAATAAAAATGGAGAGGGGTTCGGATTTGAACCCGCAACCTACTGGTTGCCTCCCACACATCACACCACTGGGCTACGAGCACGACTGTTAACATAGGAGGGGCACCTGTCCTCTAGTACTAGCACACACACTATAGACTGACGAAACTGAAGAAGAACGACACCTGCGATACAGAGCACGATGGCGGCCAGAGGAGGGGGGGACTCCGATGATCATACGAGCGGCGTAGGCGCACACTGGACGCCCTGCTCCTGCCCGCACACGCACACACTAGCACAGCCACCTAACACAGGCGAGAATGCTACCGGCGACGACGACAAAACGGCAACGGCGGTGACCTGCACACGAATCGCATGGCGATGAACCAGACAATGAATCGGACGGGGCGGAGCGAAAACGGGCCCCTGCGAGAAGCATGAACTCGCACGCGACGCCTGGAAGCATGAGCTCGTTGGTGCACTCGTCGGAGACAAGGTCTGACGGCGGCGGAACGCTCCTATTACGGGCACGCACTACAGTGAAGCTCAAAGCTCGGGATCGGGCGAGGATGGACGGGGAGCACACCTAGACGCGACTGTGCAGCCAATTTAGCTGGAGGAAGAACGGCGACGGAGAATTGTCGCGGCGGAGGAGCTCGGCCGGAGGGGAAGAAGACGAAGCAGAGGCGCGGCCTTGGCGTCCCACGCGGATGCAGAGGACGTCGGGGAAGTAGAAGGCGATGGCGACGCGATCCTGACAATCTCCTGCCCGAGGGGCTCACCGGAGAAGCTGCCGTGGCGACGAGCTCTCTCTCTGAATCTCACTGAACCCTCTCTGGAACCTCTGAACCCATGCTTACCTGAGACGCAAGAGAGGGAGACATGAAGGGCGGTGGCGCGAGGGGGAAGAGGAAACCCTAGGGGAGCGGCACGGATGTCGAGGGGCTTATATGGGCTCGGGAACAGACGGCGACGGCGACGGAAAGGGACGGCGGAGTACTCCCTGTCACACTGAACCTGACGAAGGAGAATGGAGCAGGTGACCGTCTGTTCCTGCTGGGCCTCGGGAGCTTGCTGGCCGCGTTGGGAGGCAAGCCCACTCTGTCCTCTCTCTCTCTCAAATAGAAAACAGAGAAGGTTTTATTTTAAAATAAACAGCTAACTTAGAAAAAACCCACAAAAATAAATAAAAGGATTTTTGGGAAACCAAAAATACTTTTGACACTAGCACAATTGCAACATATTTAAATAATTACAAAGAGGTTTTCCCTAACAAGTATTTAAAATATTTTTAAAATTAAAACAACCCCTATTATCTATAAGTCCCAAATACACAAAGCTCAAAACAATAAAAGACCAACACTCACATGCTCAAAACATATTAGGCTAGCACTTGAACATTTTTAAATAATTTAATTTGCAAGTTAATTCTGCTATGAAAATAACATGGGAAAAAGAGGGGTATTGAAAGGTTTTTTTGTTGCAAAGGGAAAGAGAGGGGAAAAGAAGAGGTTGCACACATGAACTCAAAGCACAACACACAAACCAAACCATGACACTCACATACAAGACCACTTGACAACATGGCATGACAAGATGGATGCATGATGCATGATGCATGAATGCAAGAACAAGACATGAATAACAAGCTACAAAACATCATAAATCTCATGGCACAAGGTTCATACAATAGGTTACATGTCAAATAAGGTACGGACAACACTTGGACTGTCACAATGATACCATGTTGATGTGAGGAGAATAACAACTTGCATTATTAGGAGGCCAAAGCCATCATATATATACATACATAAGAAAGCCAAAAGGCTATAATAGGATGCCAAGTGACTAGAATGCAAAAGACCAAAAGACATCACTAATATAATTCTAAAAGATTTCATAGGAATTTTAGCATATATTCAAACCTTGAAAATAATCTTTTGTTTTTCATGTGATGCAATCAAACAAACCAGATTCTTGTAGGAATCAAATGGGCATTGCATTGCAATCCGACGTTTTTCTTTTCTCGTGTTTTTTAAATACGTGAAGCAAACAAGCTACCAGGAAGCTACTGAGATCTGCCGTTGTGGGCACCGCATCGCGGGCCTGAAAAGCCATCCAACAAAAGTTTATATTGGTTC
This sequence comes from Hordeum marinum, assembly GCA_022496015.1. Taxonomy (NCBI): domain Eukaryota; kingdom Viridiplantae; phylum Streptophyta; class Magnoliopsida; order Poales; family Poaceae; genus Hordeum; species Hordeum marinum. The sequence goes on along the minus strand of CM039673.1, from coordinate 389,050,601 downwards.
GTTGAACAGTTCGAATCACGTTTTCTGTGTATTTCAAAACCAACATGGGTTCTTTGCGGAAGTCCAGACATTCGTCGGACTAAAAAGAAGACACCACATGCTCTCCCCTTTTCGTGCGGATGGCGGAAGAGCACTGATGCGTTGCTATTAGGCTTTGACAGAAGGTGATTAGCATGGTGTTTGACAGGAGGATGCTGCCAACTTTGACGAAAGCTATTACTAATCATTTTCTCCAATATCTTGTTTGGCGGAAGGTTGTGTACATTGAATGTGTATTTGACGGAAAGATAGTGTGTGCATTTAGTTTGAATGGCGGAAGGACGCTTAGCATTTTGACGGAAGGATTTTTCTGAGTTAGCATAAGTGATTTGCGTGTTTCTGCCATGTGAGTTGGATTTTAGCAGAACTTTTTCATGTAATCACACGTTCAGGGTTGACGAAAGGCTACTAATTTAACACAAAGATTTAACGAAAGTTTTTTTTCTTTCCATTTTGTGAGTGGATTTGACGAAAGGTTGTTTGGTGTTATTTCTTAAGTTAATAAAAACGAATGTATACGGCAATGATTGAATAGGCGGCTCCCTGAACACCGGTCTGAAACCATTTTTATATAAATACCATGTCCGTTTACGAGTCAGTGTTGAAGATTCCTTACGTTGGACCTTTTGTACTCCGATTGCTATCATTCGTGCGGCTCGTTAAGAACATCTATAATCGATCTTCTCATATCCCGTCAAACGTCTTGACAGATTGTCCGGTCGCTGATCGGTCACAGAAAATTAACCCGACCGGATGCCTCAAACGGGCCTCAAACGCCCAAGCTACCGACACCCCTCATATTCAGTCCAAATATGGAGCGGATATGAGGGCACCCGGACGCGTCCAGGCACGCCCGTCATGTCGGTCTGGCCCATGCTGACCCGCATTGACCCATATATATTCGTCTTCATCCGTTCACTGGACCAAACCCTAGCCACTTCACTCGACTCTCTTCCACTCCCATCCGCCACCCAAGCTTCCCTCTGGTATGGAGGGCAGCGGATCTGACTCTGACCAGTCCGGATCCGTCGATTGGGGTGTCGTCTCCTACGAGTTGGAGGAGGCAATGGCAGTCCGCATTGCACTCCATTGCTCCCGCGAGGACAGCGCCCGGCCAACGACAGGATTTGTCCAGCGTGACTCCATAGTGTCGGCTCAACGGGCGTTCGGGTCCTCTGAGGTTGGATCATTGTGGTCCTGGTGACCGAAAAATCTCCTTCTCCATCACCGGTTCGGCAGACTATGAGTCACACCGGGAATGGGCTGCCCACTCTGGAAAGGAGAGGATAAGGCCTGCCGAGGCCCGTCTTACGGAGGAAATGGCGGCGGCGGAGGCGGCTAATGCGGAGGCACGGGCGGCCGTAGAGGAGGAAGCCATTCACACCCGCATTTAAAAAACAACAACGAAGGAGTACATGATGTGTGTAATGCATCAATGTAGTAGTTGCATGAATTTATATGAATTTATGATATAAGATTAAAGATGTCCGATTAAAAAATTATTATTTAAGAAGTAATCAATTAATGTCCGCTGACGCGTCAGGACGAACCGGATTTGTCCACTTCAACTGCAGATGCATTGAATATGTTACCCACCACCACCACCTCCTGTTGAAGGATTAACTCCCCCACCCCCGGACGGTACCTGTACGTGGGCTTATACAGTTGTATACCCTAGTAAAAGTCTCAGACTCAGGACCTTTTTTCTTCTTCTTTAAACTTAGAAGTTCGCATTTGACTTTAGTTATTTATTGGTTACGTTGGTGCACTTTGTTTAGGAGTCGACATTTACCTAGTATGCCACAGTTTGAGAAAAATATAGGTTTGACTGTGTGCCACTCCAAGCTACAGGACCTCTTTTTTCTACTTGAAGCTCACAACCTATATTTTGACTTTGGTTATTGGTATTGCAGGATACTCGTTTAAGTGTATATATAGTAATATACAAAATTTAATTACTCGATGCATATTATTCGCTAAGGAGTACCATGCATTACTCACACAACAGATACATATTAAACTAGTGAACTAGATCATTCTACTGTTTACGACAATTTCAACGCGCCTACGCAAACGGACGTGGGTTTGTCTGTTTTTGTTCGTTTGGATTTGTTGTACGTGCATTGTTCCTGTACGTAGGACCGGTGCGTCCAATTAGATTGATGCGTTTTTCGTCCGCGTTCAAAACAATTTAATCTAAAAAGGGCCAGCCGCCATAGTTTATGCCAGCGGCATTACCAACGTCGATAGTTCATGCCGGTGGCTACGCCAGCAGCCGTCATACATGCCGGTCTTAAAAAAATACACATGTATGGTTGGCGCAATTGCCAGCGGTCGACACACTTGCCAACATGCAAAAAAAGTGGTAGTTCAACCATGCCATACATATCGTCCCTGGTCATAGATCAACCATCTTGCCCGAGCATATCCATTTTGCCTCTTCTCGGACCATTTTTATCCTAATATTTCTCTGCTACAACTAACAAGTGGGTTGAAACCAGAGAGGTGATGCATAGTTGCATCAGCTTCGTCGTCTCTCTTCATCTCGTTCACAGAAAACCCCCCACTCACCCGCGTATAGTCCCAAATCAAGTCTCTCGCCCCCTCTCACCGCCTATCGTTGATGCATATCGCGGCCATACTTCGTTGCAGCTTCATCTTTGTCGACGAGGATTGTTGCCATCTTTGCCCTAGATCAAACATGCTGACGAGGGTAGCCGCCTGTTGCCGACGCTTGCCGTGGTTCAGGAATTCCCATCCCAAAAAAATCCTAGGCCGTCGGGTTCAATCACACCAAATGAAGGTAAGCCTTTATATGCATCTTGTTATCCATGAAAATCACCTCAATCACTACAAATCACCTCCAGATGCTATTTATGAAATAATCGAGGGTTTCAATAGGCAGTGTAGGAGGTGTTTGAACACCAGGAATCTTTACGGTCTCCCCTATGTTCAAAAGGACAAGTACCTCCGCATCACGCTTCCGCAAGGATTCAAATAAATTACGGTATGGTTCTTAGATTTGAAGTGTATCAAACGTACATGATGTTCAAGTGTTTGGTTAAGTTGTGAAGATTCTCTACATGTGGATTTCAACACATAAATGGTGATGGATTTCATGATTGGTTCATAAGTACAAAAGTTAGCTCATCAGTTCAACATAGATCATGCTTATAATGGAAAGTATCTACAAATAGGTAGACCTAACTAAATTTGTTAAAGTGCCAACCGTACCCCCTTGGTATCACTGACTGCTACATTCCCCTCCTTAGATGTTAGAAGTAACCTATGTGTAATCTGAAAATTCCTTTAATGATTATTATGATATAGAAAATTGCAGATTTGTATTGCAACAATGATATTTTCATAAATCTGTTTGAAACTAGCAAATTCATAACTTAATTTGTGATATCCAATGTTCCTAAATTCTAGTAAGCATCATCGAAAATGGTATCTAGCACTCTCATAAACGGTCCTAAATTCATAAATAGCATTAATAATTTTGAGAATCTCTGAATTTTTCTTAGTGCATCCCCTGCTTTACAAGAGATGAACTTCTGAAGAAGCTGAGTATAGACAAATCTGTTAGGGCGACAGTACATGTCCAGCTGGAGACAAGAGAGGGCTTATGCTTTCTATGCAGGATCAGGAAAGAAGAAGATAGGACCTTTCTCACAAGACATACATGAAAATAATTTGCTAAAGTGTACTAGTTGGAAGTAGGTATGGAAATGTCCCTCGGACTAGGTGGAAAACCTAAGCGTCACCTCCGGATGTGTTTGAGAACTAATCCAAGAACTCATCTGTGTAAGTATTCTGGCAAATATCAATCAATTTTAACTAACAACATTTCATCCGATTGCTATATTTAACAAATATTATTTACAAATATATTCATGGCTTATTATAGAGTGGATACTGTAAAACATTGTATAGACAACATGGAGGTTACTGAAGGGAGCAGAGTAAGCTGGGAAGAGATGTGGTTTATCGTCGACTTTTTTGATCAAATTTGGATGTCGCAGACAGTTACAATGCTGGACCAAGATATAATTCCTATGTGCCCCTGCTACACACTTTGAACAAGACCAACAATGATGACAAACTCATGGTTGGAATTGTATCTATTCTCATTATCTTCAGATAGTCCAGGTACTAATGTAGATTGCTTAAAGTGTTCAAATTGTGTCATGCCACCAGATACTTCTCCAATGTGTTGTGCCTAAGGAGATGATGGAGGGCTGACCATTGTTCTCTATCCTAGAGTGAACATTAGTCAACTTCATACTCAGCTTCTGGACAAGGAGATGGACGCATCGTCCTTAATGAGTGGAGCAAAGTGGTCGACGTGTACGACATGGACATTCGTGCTACACCATGGACATGCAGGGACCTTTCTCTTCCCCAGTTTCATTGTTGTTGAACCAAATGAGGAGTAGTTCCGACTCTTTGTCGTGTTGCCTCAATGATCGTCCATCTATGTATGTAATGTTTTATGCTACTGTTGGTACTGATCTGATGATGATGAACATATATGTTCTATTAATTAGTATTAAGAAATTACAATCTTTTGTAGTAATGAGAGCACACATGGAAAATTAATCAATGGATTTTGATATGAGCATCTTAACACTAAACCCTAAAATTTTGATTCTAATATTTATAAACTCTGCCATGGTAGAATTTATAAGGTACTATGCTCTGAACACCAACAAGTCATTTTTATCTTTTTTTAACTCTCCTAACATTGTTTGTGACACAAAACATTTCCTTTTAGAGTACAAATCATCTCGGAAAATGGACATGCCTAGTGACGCCTGATACGTCTCCAATGTATCGATAATTTTTGATGATGGCATGCTATTATATTATCAGTTTTGGATGTTTTATATGCATTAATATGATATTTTATATTATTTTTGGGACTAACCTATTAATCTAGAGCCAAGTGATAGTTTTTGTTTTTTCCTTGTTTTTGAGTTTTGCAGATATGGGATATTAAACGGAGTCCAAACGGAATAAAACCTTCGAAAGGAATTTTTCTGGAAGGAAACAAGTCGATCAAGCATGGAGTGCACGTCAAGGGAGGTACTAGGGCGTAACAAGCATGCTAGGTGCGGGACACCTAGCCGCGCCTAGCAGGCTTGACGCTCCCTGGCAGGTCTCCAAACCCTATTATTTGGCCTATAAATACCCAAATATTTCTCCAACATCAGAACGAGCCACGCAAATACTTTTCCACCGCCAGAAGCCTCTGTTCTCGAGAGATCCAATCTTGGGGCCTTCTCCGATAATCTGCCGGAGGGGGAATCGATCACGAGGGCATCTATATCAACTCCATTGCCCCTCCAATGAAGCGCGCGTAGTCCATCATAGACCTACGGGTCCATAGCTAGTAGCTAGATGGCTTCTTCTCTCTCTTTGATCTTCAATACCACGTTCTTCATGATCTTCATGGAGATTTATCCGATGTAATCCTATTTTGTGGTGTGTTTGTCAAGATCCGTTGAATTATGAGTTTATGTTCAAATTATCCATGAATCTTATTTGAATCTCCTCTTAATTCTTATTTGCATGATTTCCTATCCTTGCAAGTATCTTCGAGTTATTGGTTTGGTTTGGCCAACTAGATTGGTAATTCTTGCAATGGGAGAAGTGCTTGGTTTTGGGTTCAATCTTGCGGTGTCCTCACCCAGTGACATAGTAGGGGTAGCGAGGCACATATTGTATTGTTGCCATCAAGGGTAACAAGATGGGATTTTTCATCCTATTGCTTGAGTTTATCCCTCTACATCATGTCATCTTTCTTAATGTGTTACTCCGTTCTTCATGAACTTAATACTCTAGATGCAGGCAGGAGTCGGTCGATGTGTGGAGTAACAGTAGTAGATGCAGAATCGTTTCGGTCTACTTGACATGGACATGATGCCTATATGCATGATCATTGCCTTGGATAACTACATGATTATTCGCTTTTCTATCAATTGCTTGACAATAATTTGTTTACCCACCATGATATTTGCCTTCAAGAGAGAAGCCGCTAGTGAAATCTATGCCTCCCGGGTCTACTTTCTATCATATACTTTCAGATCTACTAACCAAAAATACCAAAAATACCTGCTGCAATTTATTTATCTTTTACTTTCCGCACTTGTTTACATCTATGTCTATCGGATCTAATCCTTGCAAATAACCGTGAAGGGATTGACAACCCATTTATAGCGTTGGGTGCAAGAGTTTGATTGTTCGTGTAGGTGCATCCATTGGTGACTTGCTTGTTCATCATACTGGATTGATACATTGGTTCTCAACAACTCAGAGAAATACTTATCTACTTCACCGCATCACCCTTTCCTCTTTAAGGGAAAACCAATGCAAGCTCAAGAGGTAGCAACGCCCACAAGCGTCACTGAGTTTCATCCTAGAACGTCACAAAATTTGCTGAGGGCACTACACCGGGAGGAAAACACCTCGTGACGGTGGACAACCGCAAAAAATGGTCTTATGCCATGTTTCCTTTTTTCGTAACCAGGGTTTTTGTCACCGAATAGAGAAAATTGTGTAGTGCTTCGAGACACGTCCGCTCACATGAACAACAGTTTCTCCAACTTGGGGGGGTCGTTACAATGATTTCACCGGTTTGGGATTGCAAAAGCTTAAGCTTGGGGAGGTCACTACGATGTCTAGATCAAGATGTGGTGTTGTTATTTCAATAAACTGTAATGAGGTTGTATTTCACCTCGTTGAGCTTCGAAATACTTGTCTTGGTTTGCTCCAACGCTTTACTTTTATTCGCTTTCGCTTTTTTTCTTTCACCACTATGATTTTTTGTTTGCAAGTTTGTTTCCAACACCCCACAAAAAATAAATAGAATAAGTGTTGATTTGCTCTTTTGTTTGCCCCTTGGAGTTAGTTTGCATTCTTGTTTATATTTCAGAGGAGTTGATCTATGTTACATGCATTTGGCATCATATTTTCCTACTGCTATTTATAACGTTTTGACCAATATTTCACTTTACGATGCAATTTTCATGCCTTTTCTCTCTAAATTTGAAAGATCTACTTGATGAGGGAAGTTGCCGACAGATGGAATTCTGGACCGAAAAGAGCTACAACACAGATAACTATTCTCCCGAGCTCCAAACGACCTAAAATTTGATGAAGATTTATTTTGGAATGGAAGGAAAAAGTACCGAAGAAGATCAACCCTGGGCCACAAGGTAGGTGGGCAAACCCTACCCCCAGGGCATGCCCTGGCCCTTTGTAAAGCCCACAAGGGCCCTCTGATGCCCGTATTCTGCCATATGAGGCTATTTGACCTAGAAAAATATAAGAGAAAACTTTTGGTATGAAGCACCGCCGTCTCGAGGCGGAAACTGGGCAGGAGCACTTCGGTTCTCCAGCAGAGTGATCCCACCCAGGAAACTTCCATCCGAGAGGGGGAAATCAAAGCCATCGTCATCACCAACGTTCGTCTCATCATGGGAGGTCTCATCTTCATTAACATCTTCACCAACACCATCTCATCTCCAAACCCTTGTTACCTCTTGTATTCAATCTTTCTCACAAAACCTCAGATTGGTACATGTGGGTTGCTAGTTGTGTTGATTACATTTTGTAGTTGTGCTAGTTGGTTTACTTGGTATAATATGATACGTTCATATTGTTAATCATATATGTATCTCCTTTGATCATGTACATGAATAGGATTAGTGAGTAGTTTCATTTGTTCTTGAGGACATGGGAGCAGTCTTGTTATGAATTATCATGCTAAGTTTGTATTCGTTCAATATTTTGATGACATGTATGTTGTTCTTCCTCTAGTGGTTTCATGTGAACATTGAATACATGTCACCTCACCATGTTTGAACCTAGGGGAAGGCATTTGTGGAGTAGTAAGTAGATGATGGGTTGCAAGAGTGACATAAGCTTAAATCCTAGTTTATGCACTATTTTGCGAGGGGATGATTTAGATCCATATGTTTTAAGCCATGGTTAGATTTACTTAATTCTTCTTTCGTCATTGTGGATCCTTGCGAGAGGGGGTAATCATAAGTAGGTTGTTTGTTCAAGTAAGAACAACACCTTAGCACCGGTCCAACCACATTACAATTTATCAAAGTAGTGAATGCGAATTAACTAAAACATGGTGATCATGACTAGACAAAATTCGCATGTGTTGTGGAGAACGCGTTGCTCATTATAAGAAACGAACTTGGCTTGTCCTTTTAAAAATAAGGATTGGGCTACCTTGATGCACTTGTTACTTTGGTTACTAGTTACTTGCTACAAACAACCTTGCTATTAAACTATCTGTTACTACTATTTTACAACACTTGCAGAGAATTACTTGTTGAAACCGCTTACCAATAACTTCTGCTGCTCGTTGGGTTCTACACTCTTACTAATTGACCCCCTATACTTGTGGGTCATCAAGACTCTTTTCTGTCGCCGTTGTCAAGGAGTGAAGCACTTTTGGAAAGTAAACATTTATATTACGTGCTGAATTTTATCTCTACTTGTCACTTTGGAGAATACTCCTTTGAGGGGCTTATTCGGGGTATCTTCACCTCGACCCTAAGTAGAAAAATCTGCTCCTCAACCTACTTAACATACTGGAAATATGTACTATGAAATCCCTGTAGGTATTATGGAAAAGATGGTTGCTAAACCTTACGCAGGAGATGGAACAATACATCCTGATATGCAGTTGATCTATATAGATGAACTTTGTGGATTGTTTAAGCTTGCAGGTTTATCCGAAGATGGAGTTAATGTCGTGGTTTTGTCATGACAGATGTCCGAAGACTTGAGTTCGGGGCCATCGCTAAGGTGGTGGACTCGGAGGGGTTGGTCGAGACGAGTGACACGAGTTTACCCAGGTTCGGCCCCTCAAGAAGAGGTAAAAGCCTATGTCCTGCTTGTGTTGTATTGATTGGGGTATCGATTACAAGGGAGCGAATTTGCTTGCCCTAGTTCTTGATTGATTGGTTTTTGTCTAAGCCGCCCCAGGGTCTCGCCTTTATATAGGACGTTGAGGCCCTGGGTTACACGAGTCCTACACCGACTCTTACAACGTAGACAATCCTGTCTCTAAGTCGCCTTGCCATCCTAGGCAAACCATCTCCAGGTGGCTTAACCCGCCGGGTCTTCATACCATCTTCTGTATGGGCCTTCGTCTTGGCCCATCTTGGTAAGCCACCGTACAACCAGGCCTATGTCTTTCGGCCCACTTCCCTGGTCTGGATTATGAGCCGCCAGGTATGACCCGGCCCCACTTGGGCGGGTCTTACCACGGGGTTATATCCCCAACATTAGACCCCAGGTTGATTTGAGCCTGCTCAGGTCAATCTTCAAACTTATTTGGCGACGAGTCTCACACTCCATCACTTGAAAGGAAAATACATAACCCACCGTTATGTCAAATGGAATATGCCAAAAGGTTCCCTGACGTCCACAACGGATCTTTCATTAAAACTGTCAACCCGAAAATCGAGGCGTCCGTCTCGGTCGGTCAGTTTCTGCCGCCTTGATTCCCGTGCTCGTTCGGCCTTTTAGCTTCTTAAATAGGACCGCAAGGGATCCTTCTACTTTCCTTTGCCTCCTCCACTTCTTCTTCTTCCTCGACGCCATCGCCCCCGAGCTCCGTCGCGCTGGTGAAGCTCCGCCGCCATCGTCAACCCAGGCCGCTGCATCAACCTGAACGGACGAGAGTTTTGCCTGTGTCCGCCGCGTCCCAAGAAGACAGAAGAGAACATTGTTGCTGCCATCAAGGGACTTATCCGTGAGTCCGAAGAAGCTTGCCGCACCATCGGGTTACAGCCTTTCTGTGCTGCCAACCCGGCCCCAGATGTAAGGACGGTTTTCAAATCTCTTTACCTTCGAGTTAACTATATATGTATGTAGCAAACTTTAACCTCTTTCGTCGGCTCTTGCTTTCAGGCTAATTCCATCTTCTGGAAGAAAAGATATACTCCTCCTACGAAGAAGTCCGAGGAGAAAACTAGTAGCCATAAGAAGAAAACTGATGTTCCAGAGCAACATTAAGTTGATGACTCGGAGGTAGAACTTGACTCTCTTGGCTGCCTTTTTATGCGTCTTACTGACAATAATTACTCATAGGAAGAATCGGAGACAAGCCATGCCAACACTCCCGAGGTAACGTAAATTTGATCTGACTCGGAACACCTTCCACCAAAGAAGATACGGTGGGCCGTCCGAAAAGTCCCACCTTCTCATCCTCTTGCTCATTTAGACCCCAATTTTCTTTTGAAAAAGCAACAACACACCTCCCGACACCAAACCCGGAGCACTGACTTTGAAGATCTTGTGGACAGGTTATCCAATTCTCCGGCTCAACGGAAGCGGACGGCTGAAGTACTCTTTTAACTAAGTTTAGCTTTGTCAACCTTGCAGTATAACCTTACTCTGTTTTATATTGTCTTAACTACCTTTAGGAAACACCCCCATCATTAGGCGACTCTCCAGCAACGAAGCTGCCGCCTCTGAAGATCAACCTGGAGTACATACCATTGTGTCTGCATCATATCCCTTTGCCATCATTAACCTTTATATAATAATCTTCCGTGTTTTCCAGGCCTTAAGCAAAACGAAGGAAGACCGACGGGTCTACCTCTGCCCCCACTGCTCAAGAGCCGGATACTGCTAAGTCGGACTCTCCTGCAGCTCACGCTGAGCCCTCTACAACTACGAAGGATGTGCCTGAAGATACTTATTGGTCTTCTGAGCCGGCGGCCCATGATATGTCAGTTGATAGTCCTCCAAGGGCCAATTCTAAGCCGCCCAGCCCTTTAACAGCCGTCGAAGATCCAGTTCTTCTGGACGTCATCATTACTAGGACTGGCTTTCAATCTCCCAAGCCCCATGTACTGACAAAGTACACCGACAAGGCTGAAGCTTCTTCGCCTGATAAACTGGACATTGAATTCCTCGTGCTGGAGAAATTGACTGCAGATGAATTACATGCTGGTTATCTGAACCGCCTCTCCACAAGCCGGAACATGGAGCTCAAACTTGTCGGTTTGATGAAGAAAAAATATGAGGTACTCCTGCCTTCCCTTACACCCTTATGTAGCCCCCAAGAGCTGGTTTAGTATTGCAAATGGTAAACTGGGTCTTCCAATCCGTGTCATAGGTAGAACAACTTAACCTGTAGCCCCCAAGTATTGGCTTAACATGTATACGTTGAGCTGGTACTCATCTTTGATGAGTTGATCAATGGTAGCCCCCAAGTCCGGGTCAGTATAGAAATAATGGGCCGGAACTTCACTGTAGACTTCGAAAGCGTCGATGTAGCCCCCAGGTGCCGGCTTAACTTTTATGAAGATGAGCCAGGACTTAGTTGAACGAAGATCCGTATGTAGCCCCCAAGTGCCGGCTTAACTTGATTAAGATGAGCCGGAACTTACTTGAACGAAGAGTCGTATGTAGCCCCCAAGTGCCGACTTAACTTGATGAAGATGAGCCGGAACTTCATTGTAGACTTGGAGAGAAAACAAACATTAGCCCCCCAAGTGTCGAGTTTATTGCTTGCAATCTACTTGAGACTTGCATTATATTCCCTTAGCCGGTCATGTGATAATATTTTAACCTGGCAACTTATCCCTCCTTGCAACTTTGTTTTTGTATATCAGAGGAAGCTTTGAGCAAGGCCGAGTCTGATCTGACCGGCTTAAGGGCAATCTTGCTTCCCAGCAAACCGCTTGGGGTGAAGCGGAGGAGAAATGTCGGGTTGCCACCGAAGATCTTGTAGAAGTTAAATCTGACTTTGTTGCTTTCAATAAGGCCACTGAAGCGGAGCAAACTGCCCTAGCCAAACGTGCAGATGGCATTGACCAGCGGCTCAAGCTCGTATCAAACGATTTGCAGACCCTAAAGCGCCATATCTCAAAGATGATTGCTGCTATATTTGGTAAGTACTGAATACTCAACCAATTTCCTTGCTTAAAAGACTACGCAGGCGGCTTATAACGCGAAACCCGTCTTTGCAGGTCAAAGAAGCCACCAGCTTGGTGCCGACAGCCTGTTGCAGCTGAAAGCCGTCTATACCTTGTCAGAGCAGTTGTACTACGGGACTCTTTGCACGATCAGAGCAATGCTGAATAAAGAGAGCATCCCCAAGTTCATGAAAGGAGTCATAGAGCTCTTATCAACCTTGCCGAAGCAAAATCCAAGGGCTCAAACGATGAGCCGCCCGGAAGGGAGCAAATGATGTGGTAAGCCGGGCGTTGTCCTTTGCCTCGGAGCTGACTGCTGAGGAGATGATGGACAGTTTTCCGTCCAAGAAGGACGACAACTCAGAATTCAGAGAAACTGACTACGCCCGTTGTATGAAGGCCTCCAGGATACTTGCATCAGTACTCGCAGAGGAAGTTGATCTGTCAACATACCAGGCGGCTTACAATGGTGAGAACAAACGAGTGCGCTGCCCAACCTTTGAAGCTTAACTCTGGCGCGCCGTAAGCACCTCTTTGCCCATGAAATTGACCCGTCTCCCCTCTTTGACGAGGCCCGGTCTGAAGCATTAACAAACTACAACTGGGACGTGGACAATCTTCAGATCGAGGAGGTCGAAGGTCCGCCGCGGGATGACCCGCCGTCAAGCTGAACAAGTTGATCCTGCAGTGGGATAACCCGGCTCCTTGACCCGCCGAGGTTTGAGCAGTGTACAAAAACATCAAGTCTTGCTTTTTGGAATCCGTGGAGAGATTTGTAATAGGCTTAGAAAAACCTTGATTGCCTAAACTGTGCCATCGTGCACGTGCACAACTTGATATATCTTTAGCTTTTTTTGTGCTTCACTCATACCTTGTCATCAGCTTTCATGGCGGCTTATCTTAAGAGACAAAGTCTATGAAAACAAACAGCAAAATATATTCTGCATTGCTGTGAGGTTTAGTCAATGGGTCTACAACATTCAGATCCGTGTGCACTTTGCAAATACTTATGTCCTTCTCCTCGGTGTAATTGCGGATGGAATTGAAGCGTCACTTTATGTGTCTGGTCCTCTTGTGACACCTTGGTTCCTTGGCCGGAGCAATGACACTTGTGTTGTCATAGAATAGAGTCATTGGATTCAGTGCACTAGGCACTACTCCAAGATCTGTCATGAACTGCTTCATCTAGATACCTTCCTTCACTGCCTCTGAGGCTTTAATGTACTCCGCCTCGCATGTAGAATCGGCTACCACGCTTTGCTTGGAACTGCACCAGCTGACCGCTCCCCCATTGAGAATAAATACGTATCCGGTTTGCGACTTAGAGTCATCCCGATCAGTGTCAAAGCTTGCATCGACGTAACCCTTTACGACGAGCTCTTCATCACCTCCATAAACGAGAAACATCTTCTTAGTCTTTTTCAGGTACTTAAGGATATTCTTGACCGCCGTCCAGCGCTCCATTCCAGGATCACTTTGAAACCTTCCAGCCATACTTATGGCAAGGCTGGCATCGGATCTTAAGCATAGCATTGCATACATGATAGAGCCTATGGCTGAATCATAGGGGATGACGCTCATCTTTTCTCTATCTTCTGCAGTCACTGGGCATTGAGTCTTACTCAACTTGACACCTTGTAACACAGGCAAGAACCCTTTCTTGGACTGATCCATTTTGAACTTCTTCAAATTTTTATCAAGGTATGTGCTCTGTGAAAGTGCTATTAAGCGTCTCGATCTATCTCTATAGATCTTAATGCCTAATATGAAAGCAGCTTCTCCTAGGTCCTTCATTGAAAAACTCTTGTTCAAATATTCCTTCACGCTTTCCAGCATTTCTATATTGTTTCCAATCAGCAATATGTCATCTACATATAATATTAGAAACACTACAGATCTCCCACTCACTTTCTTGAAAATACAAGCTTTTCCATAAACTTGTATAAACCCAAATGCTTTGATCACCTCATCAAAGCGTTTATTCCAACTCTGAGATGCTTGCACCAGTCCATCAATGGATTGCTGGAGTTTGCAAACTTTGTTAGCATTCTTTGGATCGACAAAACCTTTCGGTTGCATCATATACAACTCTTCCTCAAGGAAACCGTTGAGGAACGCTGTTTTGACATCCATCTGCCAAATTTCATAGTCGAAATATGCAGCTAGTGCTAACATGATTCTGACGGACTTAAGCATCGCTATGGGTGAGAAGGTATCATCATAGTAAACTCCTTGAACTTGTGAAAAACCCTTTGCCATAAGTTGAGCTTTATATACGGTGACATTACCGTCCGCGTCCGTCTTCTTCTTAAAGATCCATTTGTTCTGAATGGCCTCTCGCCCTTCAGGTAATACTTCCAAAGTCCATACTTTGTTTTCATACATGGATCCCATCTCGGATTTCATGGCCTTTAACCATTTATTGGAATCCGGGCCCATCATCGCTCCTCCATAGCTTGTAGGTTCATTGTTGTCCAACAAGATGACCTCCAAGACAGGGTTGCCGTACCACTCAAGAGTAGTACGCGCCCTTGACGACCTACGAGGTTTAATAGTAACTTGATCCGAAGCTTCATGATCATCATCATTAACTTCCTCTTCAACTGATGTAGGCTCCACAGAAACATTTTTCTGCGCCGTGCTACTTTCTGCTTGACGTAAAGGTTCAACAACCTCATCAAGCTCTATTTTCCTTCCACTCAATTCTTTCGAGAGAAACTCTTTCTCAAGAAATGTTCCGTTCTTAGCAACAAACACTTTTCCTTCGGATCTGAGATAGAAGGTATAACCAACTGTCTCTTTTGGGTATCCTATGAAGGTGCATTTCTCCGCTTTGGGTTCCTGCTTTTCAGGCTGAAGCTTTTTGACATAAGCATCACATCCCCAAACTTTAAGAAACGACAACTTTGGCCTCTTGCCAAACCAAAGTTCGTATGGCATCGTCTCAATGGATTTCGATGGTGCCCTACTTAAAGTGAATGTAGCTGTCTCTAATGCATAACCCCAAAACGATAGTGGCAAATCGGCAAGAGACATCATAGAACGCACCATATCTAATAAGGTTCGGTTACGACGTTGTAACACACCAATACACCGTGGTGTTCCAGGCGGTGTCAACTGTGAAACAATTTCACACTGTCTTAAGTGACTGCCAAACTCATAACTCAGATATTCAGCTCCGCGATCAGATCGTAGGAATTTGATCTTCTTGTTACGATGATTCTCAACATCACTCTGAAATTGCTTGAACTTTTCAAACGTTTCAGACTTATGTTTCATTAAGTAAATATACCCATATCTACTTAAGTCATCAGTGAAGGTGAGAAAATAACGATATCCACCGCACGCTGCAACATTCATTGGACTACACACATCAGTATGTATGATTTCCAATAGGTCACTTGCCCGTTCCATTGTTCCAGAGAACGATGTTTTAGTCATATTGCCCATGAGGCATGGTTCACATGTGTCAAGTGATTCAAGATCAAGTGACTCCAAAAGTCTATTAGCATGGAGCTTCCTCATGCGTTTTACACCAATTTGACCCAAACGGCAGTGCCACAAGAAAGTGGTATTATCATTATCAACTCTACATCTTTTGGCATCAATGTTATGAACATCTGTATCATCACTATCAAGATTCAATATGAATAAACCCTCACATTGGGTGCATGACCATAAAAGATATTACTCATATAAATAGAACAATCATTATTCTTTGATTTAAATGAGTAACCATTTTGCAATAAACAAGATCCAGATATAATGTTCATGCTTAACACAGGCACTAAATAACAATTATTCAGGTTCACCACTAATCCCGATGGTAATCGAAGTGAGAGCATGCCGACGACGATCACATCAACCTTGGAACCATTTCCCACGTGCATCGTCACTTCGTGCTTAGCCAGCCTCCGTCCATTCTGTAGGTCCTGCTTTGAGTTGCAAATGTGAGAAACCGAACCGGTATCAAATACCCAGGCACTACAACGAGAGCTAGTAAGGTACACATCAATAACATGTATATCATATATACCTTGTTTGTTGTTGGCCGCCTTCTTGTCAGCCAGGTACTTGGGGAAGTTCCGCTTCCAGTGACCAGTTCCCTTGCAATGAAAGCACTCAGTTTCTGGCTTGGGTCCAGCCTTGGGCTTCTTTACAGTAGTAGCAACTGCTTTGTCATCCTTCTTGGATTTACCCTTCTTGCCCTTGCCCTTGCCATTCTTCTTGAAACTAGTGGTTTTATTGACCATCAACACTTGATGCTCTTTTCGGATTTCAGACTCAGTGACTTTCAGCATCGCAAACAGCTCGGCGACTAACTTGTTCATCCCGTGCATGTTATAGTTCATGAAAAAGCTCTTATAGCTAGGTGGCAGTGATTGAAGAACTCTGTTAGTGATCGCCTCTGCCAGAAGGGGTATTCCCAACTCCGGCAGATGAGTCGAATACCCAGACATTCTGAGTATATGTTCACTGATAGACCCGTTCTCCTCCATTTTGCAATCATAGAACTTATCGGAGGTCTCATACCTCTCGATCTGGGCATTCTTGTGAAAGATAAACTTCAACTCCTGGAACATCTCATATGCTCCATGATGTTCAAAACATCTTTTAACTCCCGGTTCTAAGCCATACAACATTGGACACTGAACTATTGAGTAATCCCCAAAATGTGCCTCCCAAGCGTTCTTAACGTCTTCGGATGACATGTCATTGGGTTGGTCACCAAGCGGTGCATCAAGGACATATGATTTCTGGGTAGCCATGAGGATAATCCTCAGATTACGGGCCCAGTCAACAAAGTTACTTCCATCATCTTTCAGCTTAGCTTTCTCTAGGAACGCATTAAAATTCAGGGGTGCTACTGTGCGAGCCATTGATCTACAACATAAATATGTAAAGGTTACTTAGACTATTGTTCAAGATAATGAGTTTAGTTAATCAAATTACTAAAGCTCCCACTCAAATTGACATCCCTCAGGTCATCTGAGTGTCACATGATCCAAATTCACCAACTCAAGTCCGATCATCACGTGAGTTGAGGTGGTTTCACTGGTGAACATCATCATGTTGATCATATCTA
This sequence comes from Hordeum marinum, assembly GCA_022496015.1. Classification (NCBI taxonomy): domain Eukaryota; kingdom Viridiplantae; phylum Streptophyta; class Magnoliopsida; order Poales; family Poaceae; genus Hordeum; species Hordeum marinum. The sequence continues at coordinate 389,033,519 of CM039673.1, read as the reverse complement.
CTATATGACTCATGTTCGACCTTTCGGTCTCTTGTGTTCCGAGGCCATGTCTGTACATGCTAGGCTCGTCAAGTTTAACCCGAGTGTTTTGCATGCAACACTGGATTGCACCCGTTGTATGTGAACTTAGAGTCTATCACACCCGAGCATCACGTGGTGTCTCGACACGACAAACTTTCGCAACGGTGCACACTCGGGGAGAACACAATGTATCTTGAAATTTAAGTGAGGGATCACCTTATAATGCTACCATCATCCTAAGCAAAACAAGGTGCATAAAAGGATTAAAATCACATGCAAATCATAAGTGACATGATATGGTCATGAACTTGTGCTTTTGATCTCCATCTTGAAAGCACCAGCATGATCTCCATCGTCACCGACACGACACCATGATCCCCATCATCTTGATCTTCATCAACGTGTAGCCATCGGGGTTGTCGCGCCCACCATGCTTCTACTACTATTGCTACCGTTTAGCGATAAAGTAAAGTATTACATAGCGCTTAATGATTGACACGCAGGTCATACAATAATTAAAGACAACCCTATGGCTCCTTTCGGTTGTCGTACTCATCGACATGCAATTCGTGATATTCTATACAACACATGATCATCTCATACATCACATATATCTCATCATGTAATTGGCCATATCACATCACAACATACCCTGCAAAAACAAGTTAGACGTCCTGTAATTGTTGTTGCATGTTTTACGTGGCTGCTACGGGTATCTAGCAAGAACAATTCTCACCTACGCATAAACCACAACGGTGATACATAAATTTCTTTTCAACCTTCTCAAGGAACACCTTAGTCGAATCCGATCCAATTAAAGTAGGAGAAACATAAACCCGCCAGCCATCTTTGTGCAACGAAGTTACACGTCAGTCGATGGAACCGGTCTCTCGTAAGCGTACGAGTAAGGTTGGTCCGGGCCACTTCATCCCACAAGACCATTGAACCAAATACGACAAAGGGAGGAAGCAATCTAAGCGTCAACAACCACAAACTCTTTATGTTCTATTCGACATCTCATCTACACATAGACCTAGCTCATGATGCCACTATTGGGGAACGTTGCATGGGAAACAAAAAATTTCCTACGCACACGCAAGATCTATCCATGGTGATGATCATCAACGAGAGGGAGAGTTGATCTATATACCCTTGTAGATCGCTAAGCGAGAAGTGTTAAGAAACGCGGTTCATGTAGTCGAACGTCTTCGTGATCCAAATCGCCGAGCGTCCCGTGATCCAATCACGATCCGTCCCGATCTAGCATCGAACGGACGGCACCTCCGGGTTCATCACACATACGGCTTGATGAAGATCTCTGCCTTCTTGATCCAGCAAGAGGGAGCGGAGACGTAGACGAGTTCTCCGGCAGCGTTACGGCGCTGCGGCAATGGTGGTGAAGTAATCTCAGCAGGGCTTCGCCTAAGCACAACTGAAACCGATCTAGAGGAGAAATTATGGACTAGAGGGTAGGGTTGCACGTGGCTGAAAATCTTGTGTCAAAACCCTAAAACCCTCTAGTATATATAGGAGGAGAGGAGGAGGAGGCTTGGCTCAAGGGCCAGACCCTCTAGGCTTCGATCGAAGTGGAGAGGAGGAGTCCTCCTCCTCCACTCCTAGTAGGATTAGGACTCCTTCCTTATTTCCACCCTCTTTGCCTTTTTCCACCTTTTCCACTTAGGAATCTCTTCCCAGCCGCATGGGCCTCATGTGGGACTTTGGCCAGCCCACTAAGGGATGTTATTAGTCCTCCCACAGCCTATGTAGCCTCTTGGGTCGAAATACCTCTCTCGATGGTCCCCCGATACACTACTGGCACTCTCGATACACTATCGATGAGCCCAAAACTTTTCCGGCGACCAAAACAAGACTTCCTATGTATCAATCTTTACCTCCGGTCCATTCCAGAGCTCCCCATCACGTTCGGGACCTCATCCGAGACTCCGATCAACCTTCGGTCAAAACCTTACATAACTCTACTATACCGAAACATCACCGAACCTTAAGTGTGCAGACCCTGTGGGTTCGAGAACTATGTAGACATGACCGAGACACCTCTACGGTCAATAACCAATAGCGGGACCTGGATGCCCATATTGGTTCGTACATATTCTACGAAGATCTTTATCGGTCGAACCTCTATGTCAAGGATTCAGTTAATCCCGTATGATGTTCCCTTTGTTCTTCGGTATGTTACTTGCCCGAGATTCGATCGTCGGTATCTCCATACCTAGTTCAACCTCGTTTTCGGAAAGTCTCTTTACTCATTTCATAATACAAGATCCCGTGACTAACACTTAGTCACATTGCTTGCAAGGCTTATTGTGATGTTGTATTACCGAGTGGGCCCTAAGATACCTCTCTGTCACACGGAGTAACAAATCCCAGTCTTGATCCATGCCAACCCAATAGACACCCTTAGAGATATCTGTAGAGCACCTTTATAGTCACCCAGTTACGTTGCGACGGTTGATACACACAAGGCACTCCTCCGGTGTCCGTGATTTGCACGATCTCATGGTCATAGGAACATATACTTGACATGGAAAAAACTGTACTAATAAACTGACATGATCATATGCTATGTTTATAGTTTGGGTCCTGTCCATCCCATCATTCTCCTAATGATGTGATCCCGTTATCAAATGACATCACATGTAAATGGCTAGGAAACCTTGACCATCTTTGATCAACGAGCTAGTTCACTAGAGGCATACTGGGGCCAAATTGTTGTCTATTCATCCACACATGCAATGCGTTTCCAATCAATACAATTATAGCATGGATAATAAAAAATTATTATGAACAAGGAAGTATAATAATAAACACTTTATTTATTGCCTCTAGGGCATATTTCTAACAAGAATTGCTGAACCTGTTAGAAATGCGTAGGATATGCTAGATAAGAATAATATAGTTGTTGGCATGCTTGTTGTTTCTGTTAATATTGGAGATCATAGCTACTATGGTTTATGTGATATGGGTGCTAGTATTAGTGATATCCCTTTTTCTTTAGATCAAGAAGTCATGCATGATATTACGCCAACAGAGATAGAGGAGACCGATGTTACTTTTAAGCTAGCAAACAGAGACACCATTTCACTCCTTTGGATTATTAGAGATGTTGAAGTCTTGTGTGCTAAGATTAAATATCCAACTAATTTCTTAGTACTTGGATCACATCAAGATAATTTTGTCACATTATATTTGGTACACCTTTCTTGAATATTGTTCACGCTGAAATTGATTGTGTTAAAGAGAAGGTTAATGTTCAGTTCGGCGATGGATATTATGAATTGAATTTATGAAAATTTAATAGACAAAACCATGACACATGACTATCCAATAGAGAAGATATTATGGGTCTTGCTTCTATTGCCATACCTCCTATAGATCCTTTAGAACAATATTTGCTAGACCATGAAAATAATATGCATATGAATGAGAGAAATGAAATTGATGAAATATTCTTTAGACAAACACCTATCCTTAAGCGTAATTAGCATGTTGAAACTTTGGGAGACCCTCTCTCACCTAAGATGATCTAGTTCCGAATTAAAGAAACCCCGTGATACTTTGAAATATGCTTATCTTGATTAGAAGAAAATATATCCATTTATTATCAACGCTAACCTTTCAGTGCACGATGATATTATTGAAAACTTGAAGGAAGCATTATGGTGCAATTGGTTATACTCTTGATGATCTTAAAGGCATTCGTCCTACTTTACGTCAACACAAGATTAATATGGAGCCTACCGCTAAACTAGTTGTCGATCATCAAAGTTGCCTTAATCCAAAAAATGAAGGATGTGATAAGAACATAAATATTAAAACTTCTAGAGGCAGGTATGATCTATCCTATATCTTATAGTACATGGGAAGTCATGTTCATTGTGTCCCCAAGAAAGGTGGCATTACTGTAGTTCCTCATGATGAAAATGATCTTATCCCTCAAATAATTGTAACTATTTATAGGATGGTGACTGACTTTAGGAAATTAAATAAAGCTACTAGGAAATATAATTATCCCTTTCCTTTTGTTGATCAAATTTTACAGCATACACTTTTGTTTCATGGATGGATATTTAGGTTTGTCTCAAATACCCATGTCGCAAGAAGATCAGGAGAAAACAACTTTTACTTGTACTTTTGGAACCTATGCTTATAGACATATGCCTTTTGATTTATGTATTGCGCCGAGTACCTTTTGAACAATTATGACAACTATATTCTCTGACTTATGTGACACGACTTTTGAGGATTTCATGGATGAATTTTCCGTTTACGGGACTTCTTTTGATGACTTCTTGATCAATCCTTACAAAGTTTTGTAAATATGTGAAGAGACCAATCTCGTCTTGAACTGGGAGAAGTGCCACTTTATGGTAAATGAAGGTATAGTTATGTGTCATAAAATTTCTGAAAAAGGCATTAAAGTAGATAAAGCTAAATTTGATGCAATTGATAAAATGTCATGTCCTAAAGATATAAAAGGTATAAGAAATTTTCCGCATGCATGTTGTTTTCTATAGAAGTTTTATTAAGGACTCTAAAAAAATTCTAAGCCCCTTACCAATCGTTAGCAAAAAGATGTTCCATTTGTTTTTGCTGATGATTGTTTAGAGGCCTTTGAAATACTCAAGAAAACCTTAATAAATGCACCTATTCATCAACCACCTGATTGGAACCTACATTTTAAAACAATGTGTGATGCTAGTGATTATGCTACTAATGTTGTTCTAGGTCAAAACATTTATAAGAAACTGAATGTTATTCATTATGCTAGTAAGACCGTGGACACTGCTCAAACAAAATTATGCTACTAATGATAAATAATATTTAGCATTTGTGTTTGCATGTGATAAGTTCAGACCTTATATTGTTGATTCTAAAGTTACTATTCATACTAATCATATTACTATTAAATATCTCATGAATAAGAAGGATGCTAAACCTAGACTAGTTAGGTGGGTTCTTGTATTAGAAGAATTTGATTTGCATATTGTTGATAGAAAGGGAGCTAAAAACCCTGTTGTAGATAATTTGTCTAGGATGGAAAATATTCTTGATCACCCGATGCGTGTCAATGATAGATTTCCTGATGATCGTTTAGCTTTTATAAATGCTTCCACTTCCCGTGATAATCCTTAGTATGAAGATTATGCTAATTTCATTGTCGCTAAATATATACCACCTAATTACACATATCAACAAAAGGAAATGTTCTTCTTTGATTTGAGACATTAATTTTGGGATGACTCACATTTATGTAAATGAGTAGATGGTATCATTAGACGTTGTGTACCTGAGCATGAGTAGGAGTTAATCATAAAGAAGTGTCAGTACAATGCATACAAAGGACACCATGCTGGAGAGAGAACTTCTCATAAGGTATTGCGTTTCGGTTCTTACTATCCCACTCTCTGCAAAGACGCGCATAAGTTTATCCTCTCTTTTGATAAATGTCAAAGAATCAGTAATATTGGTAGACATCGAGAAATGCCTATGAATTTTTACTTGTTATTTAACCTTTTGATGTTTGGGGCTTTGATTATATGAGACCATTTTGTTCCTCTAATGGGTACACTCATATTTTAATTGTTGTTGATTGTATCACTAAGTGGGCGGAAGCTATTCCAACTAGTAGTGCTGATCATAACACTTCTATAAAAATGCTTAGGAAGTTATTTTCCCCAGGTTTGGAGTCGCTAGATATTTAACGACTAATGGTGGTTCACATATTATTCATGGTGTGTTTCAAAACTTTAGCTAAATATGATGTAAACCACATAATAGCACCACCTTATCATCCTCAGTCTAGTGGGCAAGTTGAGCTAAGCAATAGGGAAATAAAATTAATTTTGCAAAAGACTGTTGATAGATCTAGATAGAATTGGTCTATGCACTTGGATGATGCATTGTGGTCTTGTAGGACTACTTATAATTATCCTATGGGCATTTCCCCATACAAAGTGGTTCGTGGAAAAGCATGTAATTTACCTATTGATTTCGAGGATAAAGCTTATTAGGAACTAAAAGAACTTAATTATTTCAAACTTGCCAATGAAAATAGGACATTTGGTATTATCTCCTTAGATTTTTGGAGAACAAAACCTTACAAAAATGCTAAATTATGTAAATAAAAAGTTAAAATATGGCATGGTAAATGATGTCTACTACACAACTTTATTCTTGTAGAAATTGTTGCTCCTCCAAGTGCGGAGTTTTGTAGGACAACAACAAATTTCCCTAAAGTGGATGACCTAAGGTTTATTAATCCATGTGAGGTTTTGGATGAAGACGGTCTCTCTCAAACAACCATGCAATCAAATACAAGAGATCTATTGTGTCCCCAACACGTCCAATACAATGGCAAATTGTACAGGTGCACTAGTTTGGCAAAGAGATGGCAATACAAGCGCAATATGGATAGTATATATAGGTTTTATAATCTTAAAATATAAAAACATAAAGGCAACAAATGGAAAATAGCGAGAAAAACGTTATATAAATGCTTGGAAATAAGGCCTGGGGTTCATACTTTCATTAGTGCAATCTCTCAACAATTCTAACATAATAGAATCATACAATCATCCCTCAACGTGCGACATGGAATCACTCCAAATTTCATAAATAGCGGAGAATATAAGATGAAATTGTTGTAGGTACTAGAATCACCTCAAAGTTATCCTTTCCAATCAATCTATTGGGTTGTTCCTATAGGTCTCACAAACAGCCCTAGAGTTCGTAGTAAAATAACTCATATGATACATATCAATCAACCCAAATTTCACCTAGATACTCCAATTTGCCCTCAAGTATCTGTGGGTTAATTTTAAACATGCATCGAACAATTTCAGATTCATCATATTCAATCCAAAACAAAGAACTTCAAGGAGTACACCAAGATTTCTATCAGAGAAAGTAGGAAAATAATGTGTATCAGCCCCTATGCATAGATTACCCCATTGTTATGACGAGAATCCAAAAGTTGAGTACCAAAACATATATCAAGTGAATCACTAGAACACTCCATTATCACCATGGGTATCCATATGTAAGACATACATCAAGTGATCTCAAATCCAATATTCAATCTGACATAACGAGATCTCAAAGGGAAAGATTCAATTCATCACAACAAGATAACAAGGGACAAACATCATATGATCCAACTATATTAACAAAGCCCATGATACATCAATATCATGAAATCTCAAGAACATGAGAGAGAGAGAGAGATCAAACACATAGCTACTGGTAAATACCCTCAGCCCCGAGGATGAATTACTCCCTCCTCGTCATGGACACCACCGGGATGATGAAGATGGCCTCTGGTGATGATTTCCTCCTCCGACAGGGTGCCGGGACAGGGCTCTGGATGAGCTTTCTTAGGTACATAGGCTTGCGGCAGGGGAGTGGAAGTTCTAGGTTAACTTTCGGGGGTTTCTAGATTTATAAGAATTTTTAGCGTTGGAATCACGTCAGCCGAAGCCACTTGGGCCCCCACAAGCTAACAGGGAGCGCCCCGATGGCTTGTGACCCTTAGCTGGCCCCGCTCCGGTATTTCTTATTTTTCCCATAAAAACATAATATAGTTTCAAGCGATTCCGAGAACTTTTATTTTCTATACAAAAACAACACCATGTTAACTCTGCTAAAAACAACGTTAGTCCGGGTTAGTTCTAAACAAATCATATAAAGTGCATCAAAAGCATATAAAGGTAGTGTAAACATAGGCTAATCTGGCATGAATACTTCATAAATTATCGATACGTTGGAGACGTTTCAACATCCCCAAGCTTAATACCTACTCGTCCTCGAGTAGGTAAATGATAAAAGAAGTAATTAATGAAGTGTGAATGCTAGCATAGTGTATAATATTGACCAATGGTAATTTCAACCACTATTCTAACATCATAACTGACAACTTTTTCTCACAAAAATCATTATGATAGAGTAGTAACACTAGTGGAGAATGGGGATTTAGTCCCGGTTGGGAAAGGCCTTTAGTCCCGGTTGGCCACAACCCGAGACTAAAGTCCCTCCACATGGCCACGAGCGTGTCGTGGGGGCTGGAGGACCTTTAGTCCTAGTTGGTGACACGAATCGGGACTGAGGATCTTGTGTTTTTTGTTGGGGTTTAGTGTTTTAGGGTTTAGGGTTTATGGTTTATTTTTCCTTTTCCTTTTGTGCTTTCCTTTCAAATCTTTTTCATTTCAAACATATTTTACGCTACTACATACTATAACACGTTCATGCATATATAATATAATTTCTCGTACGATCATACATATATATATATATACAATTTGATATATATATATATACAATTTCTCCTACAATTTGGAGATAATTACATAGAAAATTTGTCACTCTCCACATAAGCAGTTTTTTCATTCAAAATAGTTGGAGCAAAATCAACAAAATCACTATCATGAGATACTTGATTGACATAACCACATTGAATATTAAAATCATGATGACAAGTTTCATGGTTACTTTAACTCTTTATATAATACATGTCATCATCATAATCACCGTAGATAGTAGGCATGTCATTATCATAACAAATTTCCTTATCAAAACTTGGGGGGCTAAAAATATCATCTTCATGAAACATAGCATCCCCAAGCTTTTGGCTTTGCATATCATTAGCATCTTGGATATTAAGAGAATTCATACTAGAAATATTGCATACATGCTCATCATTCAATGAATTCTCATTAAGTATTTTCATAAGTCCTTTCTCTACTAATTGAGCACAATTCCCCGAACCATCATTTTCATGAAAGACATGAATGAGACGTAACAATTGATGCACCCTAAACTCTATTTTTTGTAGTTTTCTTTTATAAAACCAAACTAGTGATAAAATAAGAAACTAAAAGATTCAATTGCAAGATCTAAAGATATACCTTCCAGCACTCACCTCCTCGGCAACAGTGCCAAAAAAGAGCTTGATGTCTACTACACAACTTTATTCTTGTAGACTTTGTTGGGCCTCCAAGCATAGAGTTTTGTAGGACAGTAGCAATTTTCCCTCAAGTGGATGATCTAAGGTTTATCAATCCGTGGGATATGTAGTATGAAGATGGTCTCTCTCAAACAACCCTGCAACCAAATAAAAAAGAGTCTCTTGTGTACCCAACACACCCAATACAATGGTAAATTTAATAGGTGCACTAGTTCGGCAAAGAGATGCTGATACAAGTGTAATATGGATGGTAGATATATGTTTTTGTAATTTGAAAATATAAAAACAGCAAGGTAACTAATGATAAAATTGAGCACAAACGGTATTGCAATGCTTAGAAATAAGGCCTAGGGTTCATACTTTCACTAGTGCAAGTTCTCTCAACAATACTGACATAGTTGAATCATATGTAAATCCCTCAAGTGCGACCAAGAGTTCACTACAAAGTCACAAATAGTGGAGAACAAATGAAGAAATTATTGTACGGTACGTGACCACCTCAAAGTTATGTTTTCCAATCAATCTTATGAGCTATCCCTATAAGTGTCACGAATAGCCCTAGAGTTCGTACTAAAATAACACCTTAAGGTACACATCAACCAAAACTCTAATGTCGCCTAGATACTCCAGTGTCACCACGAGTACCCATGGGCTTGATTATACGATATGCATCACACAATTTCAGATTCATCATGTTCAATCCAACACAAAGAACTTCAAAGAGTACCCCAAAATTTCTACCGGAGAGTCAAGACGAAAACATGTGCGAAGCCCTATGCATAGATTCCTAAGGTCACAAAACCCGCAATTGATCACCAAAAACATACATCAAGTGGATCAATAGAATATCCCATTGTCACCACGGATATCCCATCGGAAGACATACATCAATTGTTCTCAAATCCTTTAAAGACTCAATCCGATATGAAAACTTGAAAGGGAAAACTCAATTCATCACAAGAACATATAGAGGGGAAAACTCCATATGATTCATCTATATTAATAAAGCTCGCGGTACATCAAGATCATGTCATCTCAAGAACATGAGAGAGAGAGAGAGATTAAACACATAGCTACTGGTACATACCCTCAGCCCCAAGGGTGAACTACTCCCTCCTTGTCATGGAGATCACCGAGACAATGAAGATGGCCTCCGATGATGGTTTCCCCCTTCGACAGGGTGCCAGAACGGGCCCCTGATTGTTTTTTCGTGGCTACAGAGGCTTACGGCGGTGGAACTTCCGATCTATGTTTCTTTTTGGGGGTTTCTGGATTTATAGGAGTCACGTCAAGGGGACTCCCGAGGGGCGCACAAGCCAGGGGGCACACCCTAGGGGGGCGTCATGGTGGATTGTGGCTACCTTGGGACTCCTCTCCTATATCTCTTTGCTCCAGTATTTTTATATTTTCAAAACTATTCTTCGTAAATTTTCAGCCCATTCCAAGAACTTTTATTTCTGCACAAAAAATGACACCCTGGTAGTTCTGCTGAAAACAACGTTAGTCTGGGTTATTGTAAACATGGCATGCATACCTAATAAATTATAGATACGTTGGAGACGTATCAAGTAACACTCACTTGAAGTTGTAGGGAAATAGTATTTCTTTTTTGGTATTTTGTGCCTTTAAAAACCTTAGCAAGTTATCCTCTGAGTATTTGGGGTGGTCTTGCATCAGTTTTTCATTAATGATAAATGGGTCAACGAACCCAACATCATAGATTCCTTGTATTTTGCATTTGAGATTGTTCATACTGTATATTAGTGTACAAAAGAATATAGTGATAATAATCACAAGCAATGAACGAGCTGAGCTAGATACTTAAATTACACAAAGAAATCATTTACAAACAATGGCAACTGATTATAGATTTGTTGAGTGAGTCTTGATTGTATAACTAAAACAATTCATCAAACTCAATGAATAGATCATTTTCATAGAAGTAATGCTCTTACTTGACTTTCACCATGAGTATCAATCGCCCGTTGGCAACTTATTTCATGTAACACTATTACAATCTTCGCATTTATGTTGATAGATTCAGGACCTACTCAGGTTTGACTAGAGTTTTCCCGGGGGTATATTGCCATGCTACTTCAACCACGAGGACTTCCTCATTTCCTAGGAGTTGATCACACTGATACCAAAGTCTTTATCAGCATCGGTTACCTTATCGATATTCACCTTGAGCGGGGGGATCAATTGCATTGCCTGTTCTCCGACCTAGGGAACTGTTTTCCCGCTTTTATTACTACTTCTATGGCTCGACTGCTGCATTTGTTCCTGATATGACTTCCTAATAGAGCGTTCATAGTCTGATGGCCTATTATCCACATGTGCCAGGGCTCACTCAAGTAATTCCACAAAGTGTTGTACAATTTTCTTGGGTATTATGTGCTTTGGCGATGAGGGTGGTTTCTGTGCAAAATGGGACTTCACTTCGGAATCCACTACCGTTCTGTTTTCGTCATCACTCATATCGTAAGCTAAGTTGTTTTTGGCAGGAGGCTCGTCATTGGCTTTCTTCTTTTTATCTTTCTTATGAATAGGAATAGCGGTGGTCTTCCGCTTTTGGCCCTACTCGGACATAGGGGGTGGAGTCGGCTGACGTGGCGGAGATCGATATGGACTTGTGCTATGCTCCATCTCAATGGTGGGTGGAGTCGTTTGACGCGGCGGAAATCGATATGGAATCGCGCTGTGCTCCCTCTTGACGTGGGGTGGACTTAGAGGTGTATTGCTACTCGGAGGAGTTGGTGGCCTAGGTGCCGAGTTTGGAAACATGATGCATTTCTTTCTCCATACAATGATACCATGTACGACATCTCCGAGTGTCTGCTCCCCTTCACCTCAAGGAATGTCAAGCTCTAGTGACTCATATCCCGACAGAACTTCATCCACCTCGAATTTAGCATAGCCAACTAGAATCGGATTTCCATGGATGGTTGCTTTAGGTGCATTCAATAAAGCAACGCCAACCGCCACCTTCATGGATTGTTCTTCATTTTCTGGTGTAGCTCAAGATATGTCCTCTCTTTGATATAATCCATGGGGAAGCGATCCAGTAGTGCATCATCCGCCTGGACCCCCTTGGAACCCATGCTACTTTTCCGCATAGATGGGACGGTACTATCCAATGTTGGATCTGCTTGCTCCTACCGTGAAGATGTCCTTTGCTAGCTAATTGTGTCCAGTTGCCCCTACCGACGCTTTAACATGCGGTGAAACTCCTCATTCCTTGTTTCTACCCTCTGAATCTGGTCTGCATCCTGCTTCTTTTTTCTCGAACGACTTCTATAAGTGTCGTTCCACTCCGAAAACCCCTGAACCCATAGAATAACACCTTTGCCTCATGTTCGTCCCTAGTGTTCAGGAATACCGAGGGCATCCCCTCTCGAGCTCGTCGTTCTCTCTCTTGGTCTGGAACACCCCCTCTCGAGCATCTTCTATTTCTTGAAGTAAAGCATCTAAGGATGTTTTAAGATCCGCCTTTACCATAATATGCCCTGTCACTGGGTCCAACTTTCCCCCATGTGCATAAAACCAAGTCTTGGACCTCTCGAGCCAATTCGCTATAGTTGGAGTGACCCCTGATAAGTCTCCAATGTATCTATAATTTTTGAATGTTCCATGCTATTATATTATCTGTTTTGGATGTTTTATATGCATTAATATGCTATTTTATATTATTTTTGGGACTAACCTATTAATCTAGAGCCTAGTGCCAGTTTATGTTTTTCCTTGTTTTTGAGTTTTGTAGATAAGGAATATTAAATGGAGTCCAAACGGAATAAAACCTTCAGAATGATTTTTCTGGAACGAAAGGAAACTACGAGACTTGAGAACCCAGGCAGAGGAGCAACCGTGGGGCCACAAGCCCTAGGGGCGCGACTAGGGGGTAGGCCGTGCCGGGCAGGCTTGGGGTCCCATGGCAGCTCCCCTAACCCTAATCTTTGGCCTATAAATTTCCAAATATTCCATGATTATCAGAACGAGCAATGAAAACACTTTTCCACCACCAGAAGCCTTCGTTACAGAGAGATCCAATATTGGAGCCTTTTCCGGTAATCTGTCGGAGGGGGATTCGATCATGGAGGGCATATACATGAAGACCATTGCCCCTCCGATGATGCGTGAGTAGTTCACCACATACCTTTGGGTCCATACCTAGTAGCTAGATGGCATCTTCTCTCCCTTTGCTTCTCAATACCATGTTCTTCATGATCTTGATGGAGATCTATCCGATGTAATACTCTTTTGCCCTGGGTTTGTCGAGATCCGATGAATTGTGGGTTTATGTTCAGATTATCCATGAATATTATTTGAGTCTTTCCTGAATTCTTATATGCATGATTTCATATCTTTGCAAGTCTCTTTGAGTTATTGGTTTGGTTTGGCCAACTAGATTGGTAATTCTTGAAATGGGAGATGTGCTTAGTTTTGGGTTCAATCTTGTGGTGTCCTCACCCAGTGACAAAGTAGGGGTAGCAAGGCACATATTGTATTGTTGCCATCAAGGGTAAAAGGATGGGGTTTTCATCATATTTCTTGACTTTATCCCTCTACCACATGTCATCTTACTTAATGCGTTACTCTGCTCTTCATGAACTTAATACTCTAGATGCAAGGAGGAGTCGGTCGATGCGTGGAGTAATAGTAGTAGATGCAGAATCGTTTCTGTCTACTTGTGATGGACGTGATTCCTATATGCATAATCACTACCTTGGATATCTTCATAATTATTCGCTTTTTCTATCAATTTCTCGACAGTAATTTGTTCACCCACCGTAATACTTGTCATCATGAGAGAAACCATCTAGTGAAATCTATGGGCCCCGGGTCTATTTTCCATATTATACTTTGAGATCTAAAACCAAAAATACGAGAAATACTTGCTGCATTATTTTTTACTTTTAGTTTTAGTTTCTATTCAAGCATCCTATTATATCTATGTCTATTAGATCTCATGCTTGCAAGTAACCGTGAAGGGGTTGACAACCCCTTTATTGCGTTGGGTGAAAGAGTTTGATTCTTTGTGCAGGTACATCTATTGGTGACTCGCTTGTATCTCCTACTGGATTGATACCTTGGTTCTGAAAAACTGAGGGAAATACTTATCTAATTTGCTACATCAAACCGTTCCTCTTCACGGGAAACCAACGGATGCTCGAGAAGTAGCAAGAAGGATTTCTGGCAAAGTTGCCGGGGAGATACATAGCAAGTCAACATAAGAACTCTCTCTTCAACTTGCCAATTTCTGGTTTGGTTGTAGGGAGATCTACATCAAGCCTACCAAGTACCCATCACAAATTCATCTCTTGCATTTACATTATTTGCCATTTGCCTCTCGTTTTCCTCTCCCCCACTTCTAAAACGATTTTTAGAAAATACCAAAAAGATTTGCCTTTTTATTCGCCCTTTTTCGTTCGTCTTTTCATTAGCTTTTTTGCTTGCTTGTGTGCTTGATTGCTTGCTTTGTCATGAAGACTCAAGAGAATACCAAGTTGTGTGAATTTTCCAATACTGATAATAATGATTTTATTAGTAATCCTATTGCTCCCGCTACTAATGCAGAATCTTATGAAATTAATGCTGTTTTGCTCAATCTTGTTATGAAAGAACAATTTTCCGGCCTTGTTAATGAAGATGCAGCATCCCATCTAAATACTTTCGTTGAGTTGTAGATGTGGATAATGATATTGTTAAATTGAAGCTATTACCGTTCTCACTACAAGATCGTGCTGAAACTTGGTTTTTATCTTTGCCTAAAAATAGTATTGATTCATGGAATAAGTGTAAAGATGCTTTTATTTCCAAGTACTTTCCGCCCACTAAAATCATCTCCGTTAGGAATGGTATAATTAATTTTAAGCAACTTGATCATGAGCATGTGGCACAATCTTGGGAAAGGATGAAACTTATGATTAGGAATTGCCCTGCGCATGGTTTGAGTTTATGGATAATTATACACATTTTCTATGGTGGATTGAATTTTGCTTCTAGGAATCTCTTAGACTCCATTGCGGGTGGTACTTTTATGGAAATCACATTAGGAGAATCTACTAAACTCTTAGATAATATTATGGCAAACTACTCTCAATGGCACACCAAAATATCTCCTACTAGTAAGAAAGTGCATGCTATTGAAGAGATTAATACTTTGAGTGAAAAGATGGATGAATTGATGAAATTTTTTGCTAGTAAGAGTGTTACTATTGATCCTAATGATATGCCCCTTTCTTCTTTGATTAGAAATAATAATGAATCTATGGATGTGAATTTTGTTTGTAGGAACAATTTTGGTAATAACGCTTATAGAGGTGATTTCAATGCTAGGCCGTTTCCTAGTAATTCCTCTAATAATTATGGTAATTACTACAACAATTATTATGGAAATTATAATAAAATACCCTCTGATTTTTAGAGTAATATTAAAGAATTCATTAGTACGCAAAAAGGTTTTAATGCTATGATTGAAGAAAAATTGCTCAACATTGATGATTTGGCTAGGAACGTTGATAGAATTTCTCTTGAGATTGATTATTTAAAAATTAGAACTATTCCAACCAAGCATGATATTAATTATCCTTTAAAATCTATGAGAATTTATATTGATGAGTGTAAGGAAAGAACCGCTAGAGTACATGCTAAACGTGAATGCCTTGAAAAAGTGTGTTCTCGTGATAATATTGATGAAGATCTTAAAGTGATTGATGTGACTCCTATTGAATATTTTTTTCCAATGTTAATGTTGATAAGGATGGGACTGCAGATGATTCAAATTTAGGTAAAAAGCGTCCCAATGATTCGGAGTTTATAGATTTTGATGCTAAGATTGATAAAAGTGGGATTACAGAGGTCAAAACTTTAAATAGCAATGAACCCACTGTTTTGGCTTTCAAGGACTTTAATCATGGTAGCTGATCCTTAATTGATTGCATTTCCTTGTTGCAATCCATGTTAAACTCTCCTCATGCTTATAGTCAAAACAAAGCTTTTACTATACATATTGTTGATGCTATGATGAAATCTTTTGACGAAAAACTTGAGTTGGAAGTTTCTATACCTAGAAAGCTATATGATGAGTGGGAACCTACTATTAAGATTAAGATTAAATATTATGAGTGCCATGCTTTGTGTGATTTGGCTTCTAGCGTTTCCACGATTCCAAAAACTTTATGTGATGTGTTAGGTTTCCGTGAATTTGATGATTGTTCCTTAAATTTGCATCTTGCGGATTCCTGTATAAAGAAACCTATGGGAAGAATTAATTATGTTATTATTTTTGCAAATAGGAATTATCTGCTGGTAGATTTCATTGTTCTTGATACAGATTGCAATCCTACATGTCCTATTATTCTTGGTAGACCTTTCCTTAGAACGATTGGTGCAATTATTGATATGAAGGAAGGGGATATTAGATTCCAATTTCCATTAAGGAAAGGCATGGAACACTTTACTAGGAATAAAATAAAATTACTTTATGAGTATATCATCATAGCTACTTATGGATTTCATACCAAAGATGACAATACCTATATCTATTGCAGTTTGCCTAGCTAGGGGCGTTAAACAATAGCGCTTGTTGGGAGGCGACCCAATTTTATTTTGCTTTCTGCTTTTCGCTTCTCTTTTGGTGTGTTTGGTACATTATTAATTCTATAGTAATTGTTTTTTGTATTTTGATTAGTGTTTGAGACAACTAAAACCTTTGGGGTGGTCTTTGGTAGTTGTTGGTTTGATCTTGCTGAAAAACAGAAACTTTTGCGCTGAGTCTAGGAATGTTCCAAATTTTTCAGAGCGTCAAATTAATCTGAAGTTTTTACACAAGATTGATAAACAAATTTATCTGATTGTCCTAATTTTTCAGAATTTATAGAGTTCCAGAAGTATTCGAAGTTTACAAATTGCTATAGACTATTCTATTTTTGACAGATTCTATTTTCTTTGTGTTGTTTGCTTATTTTGATGCATCTATGGGTCGTATCGGGGAGTATGAGTCATGGAAAAGTTAGGATATAGTAGGTATTACAAAAGTAAAACTGAAGAAGGAGTTCACAACAGTACCTAAAGTGGTGATTTATCTTTTTATACTAACGGATCTCTTGAGTTTTTTTGTTGAGTTTTGTGTTGTGAAGTTTTCAAGTTTTGGGTGAAGATTTGATGGACTATGGAATAAAGAGTGGCAAGCGCCTAAGCTTGGAGATGCCCAAGGATCCCCAAGTCATATTGAAGGATACCAATAAGCCTAAGCTTGAGGATGCCTCAGAAGTCATCCCCTCTTTCGTCTTCAATCCATCGGTAAATTTACTTGAGGCTATATTTTTATTCACCACATGATATGTGTTTTGCTTGGAGCATCTTGTATGATATGAGTCTTTGGTTTTTAGTTTTCCATAATCATCCTTGCTACACACATCTTTTGAGAGAGACACACTGAATCATGAATTTGTTAGAATACTCTATGTGCTTCACTTATATCTTTTGAGCTAGGCAATGTTGCTCTAGTGCTTCACTTATATCTTTATAGAGCATGGTGTTCTTATATTTTATAGAAATTATTGAACTCTCGCTCCTCACTTATATTATTTTGAGAGTTTCTTAAAAAAGCATGGTAATTTTTTTAGTTTATGAATTTAGTCCTAATAAAATGGTCGTCCAAGAGGGATATAATAAAAACGTTCATATTAAGTGCATTAAAAACTATGAGAAGTTTGATTCCTTGCATATATATAGTTTTGAGATAATAGGGATGGTAATATGAGATTCGTGCTAGTGAGTAGTTGTGAATTAGAAGAGATACGTGTGTTAAAGCTTGTGATTCCCGTAGCATGCACGTATGGTGAACCGTTATGTAACGAAGTCAGAGAATGATTTGTTAAATGATTGTCAACCTTTGTGTGAGGGTCAGGAGCGTGATGGTTAACTCCTATCAACCTCTCCGCTAGGAGCATGCATCTAATGCTTTGTTTGATAACTAATATACTTTTGCAATAAGTATGTGAGTTTTTTATGACTAATGTTGAGTCCATGGATTATACGCACTCTCACCCTTCCACCTTTGCTAGCCTCTCTAGTACCGCACAACTTTCGCCGGTACACCAAACCCTCCTTCGTCAAACAACCACCATATATTCCAAAAAACAGCCACCATACCTACCTATTATAGCATTTCCATAGCCATTCCGAGATATATTGCCATGCAACTTCCACCATGTAGTTTTTATATGACTTGCATCATCACTTCATATTGCATATAGTGTCATATTTTGTCATAGGAATCAAGTTGTAATTTCTTTTTCTCTGAGTTAAGTAAATAAAAGTGTGATGAGTTTTCATTAATAGAGCATTGTCCCGTGAGAGAAAAGGTTGATGGAAGCCATGAATCCCTCACAAGTTGGGATGAGTATCCTGACCTTACAAAATAATAAAAGAGGCCAGCGAAGCCCCAAAAAAGAGGCCAAAGAATCCCACCAAAAAAATATAAAAAAATGAGAGAAAGAGAGAAGGGACAATTGCTACTAACTTATTCCACACTTGTGCTTCAAAGTAGCACCATGATCTTCATGATAGAGAGTCTCCTATTTTGTCACTTTCATATAACTAGTGGATATTCATTATGCACGACCACTTAGTTTTCTTTTTGAGCTTTCATACACTTATAGATCTAAGTGCATTTGTTCCATGGCAATCCCTACTCACTCACATTGATATCTATTGACGTGCATCTCCATAGCCCGTTGATACGCCTAGTTGATGTGAGACTATCTTCTCCTTTTTCCCTTGCACCTCGTCCATATTCTATTCCACCTATAATGCTATATCCATGCCTCACGCTCATGTATTGCATGAGAGTTGAAAAGGTTTGAGAACACCAAAAGTGTGAAACAATTGCTTGAATTGTTCATCGGGGTTGTGCATGATTTAGATACATTGTGTGGGGAAGATGGAGCATAGCCACACCATATGATTTTGTAGGGATGACTTTCTAAGGCCATGTTATTTCGAAAGGACACGACTACCTTGTTGGTGTTCTCGAAGTATTACTATTTTTATGTCAATATTAGACTATTGTTTTGAATCTTACGAATTTGAATATTCATGCCACAATAAAGAATATTACATAGATAAATATGTTAGGTAGTATTCCACATCAAATATTCCGTTTTTATCATTTACCTACTCGAGGAAGAGCAGGAATTAAGCTTGGGGATGCTGATAAGTCTCCAACGTATCTGTAATTTTTTATTGTGCCATGCTATTATATTATTTGTTTTGGATGTTTTATATGCATTAATATGCTATTTTATATTGTTTTTGGGACTAAACTATTAATCTAGAGCCTAGTGCTAGTTTCTATTTTTTCCTTGTTTTTGAGTTTCGCAGATAAGGAATATTAAACAAAGTCCAAAAGGAATAAAACCTTCGGAATGATTTTTTCTAGAATGAAAGAGAACTACGAGATTTGAGAACCAAGGTAGAGGAGCCACCGTGGGGCCACAAGCCCAAGGGGCGCGACCAGGGGGTAGGCCGTGCCGGGCAGGCTTGTGGGCCCACGACAGCTCCCCTAACCCTAATCTTCGGTCTATAAATTCCCAAATATTCCATCATTGTCAGAACAAGCCACAAAAAAACTTTTCTGTCGCCATAAGCCTCCGTTCCCAAGATATCCAATCTTGGATCCTTTTCCGGTAATCTGCCGGAGGGAGATTCGATCACGAAGGGCATCTACAACAACACCATTGCCCTCCGATGATGCGTGAGTAGTTCGCCACAGACCTTCAAGTCTATAGCTAGTAGCTAGATGGCTTCTTCTCTCTCTTTGCTTCTCAATACCATGTTCTTCATGATCTTTATGGAGATCTATCCAATGTAATACTCTTTTGTGGTGTGTTTGTCGAGATGCGATGAATTGTGGGTTTATGTTCCGATTATCCATCAATATTATTTGAGTCTTTCCTGAATTCTTATATGCATGATTTCATATCTTTGCAAGTCTCTTCGAGTTATTGGTTTGGTTTGGCCAACTAGATAGGTAATTCTTGAAATGGGAGATGTGCTTAGTTTTGGGTTCAATCTTGTGGTGTCCTCACCCAGTGACAAAGTAGGGGTAGCAAGGCACATATTGTATTGTTGCCATCAAGGGTAAAAGGATGGGGTTTTCATCATATTACTTGATTTTATCCCTCTACAACATGTCATCTTACTTAATGCGTTACTCTGCTCTTCATGAACTTAATACTCTAGATGCAAGGAGGAGTCGGTCGATGTGTGGAGTAATAGTATTAGATGCAGAATCGTTTCTGTCTACTTGTCAAGGACATGATGCCTATATGAAAAATCATTGCCTTGGATATCTTCATAATTATTCGTTTTTCTATCAATTGGTCGACAGTAATTTGTTCACCCACCGTAATACTTGCCATCATGAGAGAAGCCATCTAGTGAAACCTATGGCCCCTAGGTCTATTTTGCATATTATACTTTCAGATCTAAAAGCAAAAATACCAAAAATACTTGCCGCATTATTTTTACTTTTAGTTTTACTTTCCGTTCAAGCATCCTATTATACCTATCTCTATTAGATGTCATCCTTGCAAGTAACCGTGAAGGGATTGACAAGCCCTTTATAGCGTCGGGTGCAAGAGTTTGATTCTTTGTGCAGGTACATCTATTGGTGAGTTTATTCTAATGTCCACTAACATATCTCATGAGTTCTTGTCAAGTTTTGTGTGGGTGAAGATTTTAAGATTTAGGGTAAACCATGATATGAGAGGAATTAGCAAGACACAATATCTCAAGCTATTTAGGGGAAATCAATTAATATATAACTTGCCGGACTTTTGTTAATTGTCTAACATTTTCTTCGCCATCATCGTTTGTTTGCCATTCATATCTTGGTTCTGCCTCAAGTCCCTCATCGAATTCATTTAGAAATTGTGAGTTGTCATCTTTTTCCATCTCTCGGTTTTGGGAGGAGTGAATGATGTGGAAGACGTCATCTTCATGGTCTCTGCTGCTATCGTCCATAGCTTAGATAATCGAGAAGAAAGATAAAACAATTTTGTATTTAAATTAGAATGCATTCAATAAGAAAGAACTTTATTCCCGGTTCCAGTATTTGTAGTTCAACCTCGGATGTAGAAGATGTAGTTCAAAAGAAATGGGATGATCGGGGACGAACGGTTCCGACAATGGTCACTTTGGTGAGATATGACACCACAAATTCCCCAAATTCCAAAGAGTAAAACAAATTAGATCATCACATCAAATTACATCCCACATGTGAGTAGCACAGTAGCTACTTTAATTAGTAATTATCCAATCCGGTGTTTAATTAGCGCATGGGATCACGTGTCAGTAGGTGTTTAGGGGTGGCTTTTAATGGCTAAACCCGTGGGGTGTACATGTGAGTGACCCATGGGTCGGTTTGGACGTCCGACACGCGCTAGCGATCAAACAAGCGATGACCATGTCTTAACTTCACTAGAATCGCGCTACACGTGACGGGAGTCAACGGCAATGGGTTCTACGCGAAGCTAGAGCTCGCCCGGCTGCATCGCCAGCATACACGCATGCAACCTCCTAAGACATGTCACATCATCATCCCACTAATTATTTCTCTGAACATGCATGAGTAATGCTATTTATATTCTACTTAACATGCACACATCTCAACTTTCTACACATGCCACCGCATCAATCACACCAATTATATTTTTCTCAACATACCTGAAAAACATTACTTATATTTAGATATTCATAACTATAGAATAATCAAATACAATGAATCATATCTATTTTATATTATATCAAAAAAACATCTTGATGAACATACATTCATCATCCATCTGCCCATCATCCATCCAACCAATATAAGCACTCGCACAACAATTTAATAAACAACAACATCAACACCATCTCGCACTTGAACAACATCTAACCTAAAGAAACTAAGCAAGAAAGAAACATATCTATTTTAATGAAAGTCCATACATACATCCAACCATACATCTATATAGCATCCATCCGTCATAATTGTTTCATCATTGCGTCAGCAAGTCAAAAGCGCCAGGTCCAGGTCAAACCCCGTAGTAGGGTCCGCTATGAGCCTATGTGGGGTTAATTAGCGGGCGTGTTTAGTCCCTAATGATGATGTCACATCATCTGTGCCGAACTTCACTGACGACGACCAAACCAACGGTGGAGATGCGTCGAAATCACACTCGAGGCAGTGATTGGGCACGCCAAGGGTACTAGAGGGGAGCCCTCACTCGCCCGCATCCAGTGGCAGTAGCGGTTGGCCAAGGGGCGGCTAGAGAAGACATCAGCGTCGACCTCCTCGGGACATCCAGAGAGTGCTCCGGTGCACGGGCATGAGTGATTCAAGTTTGAACTGTGGCGACGACATGGTCAGGCGGCAAAGAGCTTCGGCCTTGATGGAATCAAAGGCCATGGCAAGAAATCCACACGTGGAAGGGAGCAGAACGGAGCAGGGTCTCACTTCAGGTCGGAGGAGACCGGCGAGGAGGAGGTCGGTGACGAAGAGCAGTGATGGCGACGAGCGGACGCCGGAGAAGTTGGGCAGCCTGGTGGCGTTGAACTGATCCTTCTCCCGGGCGGTCGCTGGCACCGGCACATCAGGCAGAGTTATATTTCCGCGACCTTTATTCCTGGCTCCAGGCACGAACTGGGACTAAAGGACCTTTAGTGTTGGTTCTTGGCAGGAGCCAGGACTAAAGGTGGAATTTTCAACATCCAAAATTCCATGCGGGAGTTGACCTTTAGTCCCGGCACCAGCCGTGAATCGGGACTAGAGGTCCTTTAGTCCCAGCTCTAGCCACGAACCAGGACTAAAGTTGACTTTTTGGCGACCAAAATTCTGCACGGGAGCTTACCTTTAGTGCCGGCTGGTGGTTGCAACCGGGACTAAAGGTGTCTTTAATTTTGTTTTCTTCATATTTGGATTTTGATAATAGATTTTGAAGTGATTCTTTTTTGCTTTATGTAAAACTCTTAGAATATTTAGAGTTTCAACGTGAATATATTTGCTTTATGACACAAAAATTATAAACTTTCTGTTAGTGCCAGTAGTTTTCAATTTTGAATGGTTTAAATTTTAATACTTTGAAATTTGTGTGACTCGTAAAATGCATAACAATTTGGAAACTAAAACCAAATGAGTTGATTCAAATTTGTGGATTCATCTTGAAGATTTCTATCAACTAGTATCATTTGGAAAGGAAGTCACATCATTAATTTTTCTCTTATTAATTGTAATTGAAGACATTGATTTAAACTTGAAAAATTCATATCTTCACTTTTGTTAAGCCAAATGGAGCAAATAAGATATCAAATAGTTTACCTAAACATAACCTACACATTCATTTATTGTTTGGACATAATTGCATTGATTAACTCCTCAAAAATCACGTTTCAATGCAAAAATGCCCTAGCTCACAAACATTCCGGCGTGAGAAGGGAGTAGCAAAGTGAAACTTTTTGCTTGCTTGTGTTAGGGTAACCCATAGGAACATCCAAAACACATGTATACCCTAGCTCTTACAAAGATTCCCTCCGGTTAGTACGAAGTGGGACTTTCCAGCTATAAGTCCGGAAACTCACTAGAGAGAAAGTAATGACGGTGAGGCCGGTCACATCCCAGAGTGGGATCTTGGGGTATTAGACTTTTTCTGTGTGTATTTCCCTTTCTTATGATTGCGCCGTAACCATGGAGAATCTTCGTCATTTAACATGATGCTTGGGTTAGTGTTCACTTTGAATGGAGGAATTTCATCAAACTTATTATAATATTCTGACATATCTGTCTTGTCCTAAACTCCCACGATGTTGCTTTTCCCTCAAAGAACTATGTGGCTCTTTGGATCATCGTATCATGTATTTGCTTCCTTATCTTCTCTTTTTATCGGTTTCATAAAAATGTCCTTCGCATAGAAAACCCGAGCCACACCATTGGCTAGGACGAATGGTTCGTCTATGTACCCAAGATTGTTGAGATCCACTATTGTTATTCCATACTGCGGGTCTACCTTTACCCTGACTCCTGTCGGATTGACCTAGTTGCACCAAAACAAAGGGACCATAAAAGAACATCCATAGTCAAGTTCCCATATCTCCTCTATGTGACCATAATTTGTGTCCTTTTTCCCATTGTTGTATGTTGCATCAAAGCAGACACCACTGTTTTGGTTGGTGCTCTTTTAATCTTGTGAAATGATGTAAAATGTATTCCCATTTATCTCGTATCCTTTGAAAGTCAACACAGTCGAAGAAGGTGACTTGGCCAAAAAGTACAACTCATCTTCAATACTGGTGTTATTGATGAGATGTGTTTGAAACCAACCACCGAAAGTCGCCATGTGTGTACGTTTAATATAGGAGTCACACTGCTTCGGGTTCTTTGAGCGTACAATATTCATGTGTTCCTCAATATACGGAGCCACCGAGGTGGAATTTTGTAGAACTGGGTAGTGTGCTTGAGTGAAAGAATGCACGTCCATACTTATTATTCTTTCTTTCCTAGCATGCCTTTTCCACTCAGTCTCCCCTCATGTCGTGATTGAGGAACACCAATTGGCTTAAGGTTAGGAATAAAGTCAACACAAAACTCAATAACTTCCTATGTTCCATAGCCTTTGGAGATGCTTCCTTCTGGCCTAGCATGGTTATGAACATATTTCCTAAAGACTAAAATGAACCTCTCAAAGGGGAACATATTGTGTAGAAATACAGGACCCAGAATGATAATCTCTTCGACTAGGTTAACTAGGATGCGCGTCATAATATTGAAGAAGGATGGTGAAAACACCAACTCGAAGCTGACAAAACATTGGACAAAATCATTATGTAAGCTTGGTAGGATTTCTAGATTAATTACCTTGTGAGAAATTACATTGAGGAATGCACATAGCTTCACAATGGGTACTCGAATATTTTACGGTAGATGCCCCCTGAATGCAACCGAAAGTAATTGCGTCATAATCGTGTGGTAGTCATGAGACTTTAGGTTTTCGAATTTTTTCTCTACCATATTTTTTATTCCCTTTATGTTCGGCGAGAAGCTAGACGGGACCTTTATACTCCTCAGGCATTAAAAAAATTCCTTCTCTTCTTTGGTAAGAGCATAGCTGGCAGGACCTTGATACTACTTTGGACGCATGCCGTCTTTTTCGTTCATACGTTGCTGGTCCTGTCGTGCCTCCGGTGTATCTTTTGTCTTCCATAAATGGCCAAGAAGCCTAGCAGGTGCACGCACAGATTTTTTGTAATGTGAATCACGTCGATTGTAGAGGGAACCTCTAGGACTTTCCGATAGCGTAGCTCCCAAAATTTAGATTTCTTCTTCCACATGGGTGCGTGTCCGTTAGTGTCATTCAGAATAGATTTTCCATCAGGACCCTTTCCAAAGATTACTTTTAAATCCTTGATTGTACCAAATATATCATCACTGGTGTGGTGGCCAGGCTTCTTCCGGTGATCTACCTCACCTTTGAAATGCTTGCCTTTATTTCTTAAGAGATGCCTTATCGGAAGAAATCGATGATGTCCTGAGTACACATTCTTCTTACATTTATCCAAATATATAATTTCAGTCTCATATAAATAATGTGTGCATGCATTGTATCCCTTGTTTGTATGTCCTGAAAGGTTACTAAGAGCAGGCTAATCATTGATGGTTACAAACAACAACGCTCGGAGGTTAAATTCCTCCTATTTGTGCTCATCCCACACACGTACACCTTTTTTATCCCACAACTGCAAAAGTTCTTCAACGAATGGCCTTAGGTACACATCAATGTTGTTGCCGGGTTGCTTAGGGCCTTCGATGAGCACTGACATCATAATGAACTTTCGCTTCATGCACAACCAAGGAGGAATGTTGTAGATACACAGTCACAGGCTAGGTGATATGACTCCAGCTCTGCAACCCAAAGACTCATGCCATTTGTTCTTAGAGCAAACCATAAGTTCCTTGCGTCATCTGCAAAGTCTGGGAACTCTCTCTCGATTTTTCTCCAATTCGACCCATCAGCGGGTACTCTCAACATCACGTCTTTCTTATGGTCTTCATTGTGGCATAGCAACAACTTGGCATGCTCTTTGTTTTGGAACGAACATTTGAACAGTGGTATTATAGGAGCATACCACATAACTTTGGCATAAACCCTCTTCTCGGGCCGCTCGCCCTCAACATCACCAGGGTCATCGCGACTAGTCTTATAGCACAATGCACCACATACCAGGCATGCATTCAAATTCTCATACTCCTCACCGCGATAGATGATGCATTTATTAGGGCATGCATGTATCTTCTGCACCTCTAATCCTAGAGGGAGACAATGTTCTTTGTCGTGTACATACTGGTGGGCAATTCATTATCCTTTAGAAGCATCTTCCTTATCATTATAAGCAACTTTTCAAATCCCTTGTCAGATACACCATTCTCCGCCTTCGAATGCAACAATTCCAATGTAGTGCCCAAATTTTGCTAGTCATCTTCGCAATTTGGGTACAAGAATTTTTTGTGATCCTCTGACATGAGTTCCAACTTCAACCTATTGTTTTAACTTTTGCAGTTTCTCTGTGCATCAACAATGGACCGACCAAGATCATCAGCATGCTCATCTGATGCCTCTTCTTCAGCTTCCCCTATTGTAGTACCATAGTATTCAGGGAACCCATGATAGTTGTCATCATACTCTTCTTCTTCATTTTCTTCCATCATAAACCCTCTTTCTACATGCTTGGTCTAACAGTTATAGCCGGACATGAAACTGAACCAAAGAAGGTGGCTGTGAAGGATGTTTGAGGTAGACTAATCCATATCATTCTTACATACACCACATGGACATCACATAAAACCATTCGGCATGTTCTCCCTAGCCACACGGATAAAATTATGCAAGCCATTATGAACTCGGGAGAGCGTCGGTAATCGTACATCCATTGCTGGCTCATCTTCATTAAAAAACATCATAGTGTCCAAACTAATACAAGTTCACCACATTAAAACCCAAGTAGGGTAGTGACCAAATGTTATTAATCCAAAAATATATACATAAATTTCGTACATACTTCTCATAAAACGACATACAACTATCTAAAGCATTTAAATTCAACAACAAATGCGATCAAAATTTGACGGGGGGATGATCCCGGGGTAGCCTCAAGCGCCCCCTTGCTCCGGCCTTCTAACGCAATCAAAGGGCGGGCCGCCTCCCCCTGCGGTTCGGCTACGCTTTGCCGGTAGCGGCCCTCCGGCCAGAGCCCGGCGGCTACACCCCACCGGTTACGACGTGCCGGCTAGCTGGGGGCGTTGCCGTCTGGCCCCACCAGCCGGCTGCGCATTGGATACCGTCGTCAAGGCATGCTGGCGATAGTGGTCCCCATCCCATCGGGGGTCAGCGCCGGAGTTGCCACAGTGAAGGTGTCAGGGCCTGTGACCCTGGTGGATGGTGACCGGGCTTCCAACAGTGTCGGCACGCCCCAACCACTCCATTACCTGCCTTGGCATGGCTACAGGGCGGCCGGCCGCACCGCTGATCTCTGCCGGTCGCCGCAAGACGACGCCACAAGTGGCGGCCCGTGCCATGACGTGACCGGCGTCGGGACCCGCCGTGTGGGCCCCGCCGGCTCCTGACGGGACCCTTCAGCCGTCGGGGCCTACCGGCGACAGGACCCCACAGCCGGCGGCCCCCACAGCCGGCCAAAGAGGCTGCCAGCTGGGGCCCCCATGACCTTCTATTTGTATTGTAATCCGGGTTGTTGGCCTATAAAAAACCCCGGGCCACCCCCATGCAGGAGGTTGGCTGATCTCCCAGTTCTCTTAACGTACACTCCACACACGCGCGTAGAGAGGCAGAAGAGCGGGCTAGCTCCTTCGTCCTCCACGATCCATATAGCTCAAGGAGCGCCATTGTAATCTGACCATTGTCTCAATCAGACCAAGCAGGACTAGGGGTGTTACCTCCCACGGAGGGCCCTAAACCTGGGTACATCGTGCGTCCACCACCGCTTGTGCCTAACCCCGCTCCCGGAGCCCGCCGACGTCCTTCGACCCCTCTCGATAAGCCTACCCATGGCATCTGCCGTGACGAAACCACGACAGTTGGTGCCCACCGTGGGGCCGTCCGCGGCGCCAGCCGGAGTCATGCTTCGGGCGGGGCCTTTCACCGCCTCCCCCGGCCGCCTCGCGTCCAGGTGGAACCGCGTGCTCGTGGGGCTTGCTCCGACGGGTCTTGCGGGCAACGCGTTCGGCAACTCTGACGAGTGCCTCGGCCGCGACCTCGCGCTCGACTTCACTGCGCTCGCTAGGCGGCTCAGCAAGCTGAGCCTCCCCGAAGAGCCGGTGGCCGACGAGTACCCTAGTTGGGTGCTCGACTACACTGACCCTCCCTCGTCCGTGGGCGTGCTTGGCACGGGCGAGGCCATCGGCCCCCACACCCGCGTGGGAGTGATGGTCGCCGCCTCCTCCACCACTTCGCGCCGGCACCTCCAACCCACATGCCGCCACCCTCCGGGGTCTGGGCACTCCTATCGCTACGACGGCGGACCCGGCCACCGCTAGAGCGGAGCTGGAGGCGGCCCGCCGCCTGCTGTTCGAAGATGCCAGCGCCCTCATTACGGAGCAGCGCCGGATGGAGGCCGCGCAGCGGGAATACAACTCCACGTACGGTCTCACCCCAGCTGGCCCCGACCCAGCCGGGGTGGTGCTGTGCGTGAACGCGGCCGCGTGGATCAGAAATCCTCGGCGGCCGCTTCCCCGTCTATGACATCCTCACGGCCAACCTGCGCACCGCCAAGGTTGCCTACGAGGATTTGGTAACCTTGGAGGGCGAGGAGCGGGCCGCATGCGAGCGGCACATGAAGGACCTCATCGACACCGCCAACGCGCAACAGGTCGTCCTCACCCCCGGTGGGGCCGTCTCCGTGTTTCCCCGTCCCGAGGGCGAGGACACTAGGGCTGCTGACCGTCGGCCGGCTCAGCAGTCCAGCACCCCTCCTCCCTCCGGCCAAAATGCCCGGGGGAGCAACGCTCAGCACCCCTCGTCATGCGGAAACGAGCAGCAGGCTGTGAATAGCCGACGCAGCAACAATCTGGCTAGCAGCGACCGCCGCGATGAGGTGCCGGCAGGCGGCAGCCGGCACACCCGCGGGCATAGTCCGCCTCCGCGGTAGGAGCCGGCACAGTTCATCCCGCCGGCCGTCCGTCCCGAGCTTGCAGCACGGCTCGGACCGCGCGTCCCCCATAGCAACAATGACGCCCGACTCCGTCTTGACAGGCTGGCGCAGTCGGCTCTCCTCGAGGAGGAGGGCTCGATTGGCCCGGCCTGCTTCGGTCCGCGGATCCACAACGAGCCTTTCCGTCCGGCTTCACGCTCCCCCGTGACACCCTGAAGTATACCGGGGCTGCCATGCCGGAGGATTGGCTGATCGACTACACCACCGTCGTCGGCATCGCCAGGGGGAACAAGCGTGTAGCCGTCTGCTACGCCCCCCTCATGCTGATCGGATCGGCCCGCACCTAGCTGAACAGCCTAGCTGCCGGCAGCATCAACACCTGGACGGACTTCAAGGAGGCCTTCGTCCGCAACTTCATCGGCACCTACAAATGGCCTGGTCGGCCCCACAAGCTGGCCATGTGCGTCCAGGGGCCAGAAGAGCCCCTCCGCGACTACCTCACGCGCTGGACCGAGCTCCGCAACTCCTACGAGGGAGTGCACGAGGTACATGCCATCCAGTACTTCATCGAAGGCAGCTGCGATGGCACCCCCTCAAGCACAAGCTCTTGTGCTCCGAGCCAACCTCCCTGGCGGACCTGATATCCAAAGCGGACAAATATGCCACGGCCGATTCCTCGATGAGGATGAAGGCTAAGGCACCAGCCAAGCCGGCTATGCCCCCCGCCACGCCGCGGGGAGTGGCCGACAACCGGCAGCAGCAGAACGGCAAGCGCAAGAACGACCAGCCTGACTCCCGCTACGGGAGCTGGCAGGTCGCCTCCATCGAGGAGGAGCAACCGGCTGGCCAGGCCTCCGATCAACGCCAGCGCACCCGCAAGGCCGCCTGGCAGTCCGAGCTGACTTTCGAGCAATTGCTTGACCTCCCCTGCAAAAACCACTCCGGTGCCAAGCCAGCCATGCACACGCTCCGGTAGTGCAGCTTCTCACAGCGATTGGACTAGGGGGACGGCCTCCCGGTTCCCCCCGCGCAGCTAGCCCGTGCTCCGGCACCATCTTCGGCTCCGGATCCGGCTCCTAGCCCGGTCCAGGCGGACCCGGCCCCGGCTCAGAACGATGGCCGACTGCACGACCGGTACCCCGAACATGATGACTGCTATGTCGTCTTCACCAGCGAAGAGACGGACAAGCACGCGCAGCGCTGGCTCCATCACGTGGTGAATGCCACCATGCCCGCGACTCCCCAGTTCATGCATTGGTCCGAGAAGCCAGTCACCTAGAGCCAGGCGGACCACCCGGCCGTGATGCCGAACCCTGGCAGCCATGCCCTCGTCCTCGATCCTACCATCGCCTCCGAGAGACGCTCGTGCCGCTTCTCGCGGGTGTTGATCGAAGGAGGCAGTAGCATGAACATCCTCTACCTTGACACCCTGCTCAAGCTGGGGTTCAAGGTGGAGGATCTGAAAAGAAGTCAGACCGTCTTCCACGGCATCGTGCCTGGAAAGTCCTGCACCCCTGTCGGCAAGATCAAGCTCGGCGTCCTCTTCGGAGACGCCGGTCACTTCCGCTGCGAGCCGGTCTTGTTCGAGGTAGTGGACCTCGACAGTCCCTACCACGTGTTGCTGGGCCGACCGACTCTTGTCAAGTTCATGGCGATCCCCCACTACGCCTACCTCAAGCTGAAGATGCCGGGTCCCAGGGGTAT
This sequence comes from Hordeum marinum, assembly GCA_022496015.1. Taxonomy (NCBI): domain Eukaryota; kingdom Viridiplantae; phylum Streptophyta; class Magnoliopsida; order Poales; family Poaceae; genus Hordeum; species Hordeum marinum. The sequence continues at coordinate 389,002,612 of CM039673.1, read as the reverse complement.
CATCACCGTCACCGGCAAATACCAGATGTCAATGGCGTGCGCGCGAGACGGCAGCCGGCTGACCGAGGCCTTGGAGATAGCGGAGGAGAAGCGGTAGCTCGACCGGCTGGTGGCCCTCGCCTCTGCCGAGCCAGCCGTGCCGGCCCCTCCGTCCCATTCGGTCGGCGAAGCCTCGTTCCATCCGTCCAAGGACACCAGGTAGGTGCCACTCGATCCGGCCAACCCCACTCAGTGCGTGACCATTGGCTCCCGCCTTGACAGCAAATAGGAAAGCGAGCTCGTCGACTTCCTCCGTGAGAATCGGGACATCTTTGCATGGTCCCCCAAGGACATGCCGGGTGTACCGAGGAAGTTCATCGAGCACAAGCTACACGTACGGCTGGATGTGAAGCCGGTCAGGCAACCCTTGCGCCGTTTCTCTGAGGAGAAGCGGCGTACTATAGGAGAAGAGATCACCCGGCTGCTTGCAGCCGGCTTCATCATGGAAGTATTCCACCCAGACTAGCTGGCCAACCCAGTCCTAGTGCTAAAGAAAAACAAGACCTGGCGCATGTGTATCGGCTACACAAGCCTGAACAAGGCGTGCCCCAAGGACCCGTTCGCCCTGCCGCGGATCGATCAAGTCATTGACTCCACGGCCGGCTGCGATCTGCTGTCTTTCCTGGACGCCTACTCCGGCTACCACCAGATAAAGCTGGACCCAGCCGACCAGCTCAAGACCTCCTTCATCACCCCCTTCCGGGCCTACTGCTACATCACCATGTCCTTCGGCCTGAAGAATGCAGGCGCTACCTTCCAGTGTTGCATGCAGAAGTGCCTCCTGCCTCAGATAGGCAGGAATGTCCATGTCTACATGGATGACATCGTCGTCAAATTCAAGAAGCATTTCAGCCTCCTCGACGACCTCCGGGAGACGTTCGCCAACTTGCGCGAATACAAGATCAAGCTCGACCTGGAGAAGTGTGTCTTCGATGTCCCAACCGGCCAGCTTCTGGATTTCTTCGTCTCTGCCCGCGACATCGAAGCTAACCCTGAGAAGATCCGGGCGATCGAGCGCATGCCCAAGCCGGTCCGGCTCCGCGACATCCAGAAGTTCACCAGTTGCCTTTCCTCCCTCAGCCGGTTCATCAGCCGGCTGGGCGAGAAGGCCTTGCCCCTCTACGGGCTCCTACGCAAGTCGGCCCTGGTCGAGCTGGGCCGGGACCTCTCGAAGAAGCCGACCCTGTTTGACTGGTCCGACGAGGCGAACGTGGCGTTTCGCGGCCTCAAGCGGGCTCTCACCAGTGCGCCCATCTTGGCCGCGCTGGCTGACAAGGAGCCTTTGCTCGCTTACATTGCGGCGACCACATGCGTCATCAACATCGTCCTACTGGTGGAGTGGTCAGAGGAAGGCAAGACGCTGCCGACGCAGCGTCCCGTCTACTACCTTAGCGAGGTCCTCTCCGCCTCCAAGAAAAACTACCCCACTACCAGAAGATTTGCCACGACATATACTTCACCGCCCAGAAGATCAAGCAGTACTTCCATGAGCACGCCATCACCGTCGTGAGCACAGTGCCGCTGGGCGAAATCATGGCCGGCCGGGACGCCACCGACCGAATCTCCAAATGGGCCATCGCCCTGGCCAACTACGAAATACGGTACGAGCATCACACCGCCATCAAATCCCAGGCAATGGGCGACTTCCTCGTCGACTGGGCCGAAACCCTGTTCGTGCCGCCTCCGCCCGACTCCACGCACTGGCGCATGCACTTAGACGGCTCGAAGATGCAAGCCGTCCTGGGAGCTGGCATCGTATTGTCGTCTCCCAGAGGAGACTAGCTCCGCTACGCCCTCCATGTCCACTTCGGTGCCTCCAACAACGTGGCCGAATACGAGGCCCTCGTCCATGGCCTCCGGCTCGCCAAGGAGATCGACTTCCAGTGTATCATTTGCTTCGGCGACTCCTACCTGGTGGTGCAACAGGTCTCTGGCGAATGGGACGCCAGGGACGCCAACATGGCCAGCTACCGCTTCCTTGTCCAACAGCTCACCAGCTCCTTTGAGGGATGCGAGTTCCACCACGTCCCCCGTGCGGAGAACGAGGCGGCCGATGCGCTAGCCAAGATCGGCTCCACCTGGCAGGGCATCCCAGCCGGCGTCTCCCGCGAGCGGCTACTGAAGCCTTCGATCAAGCCTTCTCCCGAATCGGAGTCCATCTTCATACCGGCAAACGCGGCCGGCACCTCGGCGGAACCAGCTGCCCAACCGACCCCGCTGGTTGCGGCAGCTCTGCCGGCTCCGTCACCACCAGGCGTCGGGCCGGCACCGTCCTCCATGGAAATTGAGCCGGCCACGTCTGCGGGCGTTGGCACCGGGCACGTCGCCGTCATGATGACGGTCGACGTTCATGCCACCGCCTTGCTCCCGGGGGCTGGCGAGCCAGTCCCGATAGCTGACGAGCCTGTCCCGGGGGCTGAGCCGGCCCCCTGTCTCGGCTCCCTCATGGGCCCAGCCCATCCTGGCGTTCCTCCAGCGCGGCGAGCTCCCCTCCGATGATGCCACTTCAAGGCAAATTCAGCGCCGGGCTCCGGCCTACAACATCATCAACCACGCTTTGGTTCATCACAGCACCACTGACGTCTTCCAAACCTGCGTCGAGCTAGAGAAAGGGCAAGAAATCCTCCTCGACATCTACCAGGGCGAGTGCGGGCATCATGCCGCCTCCAGGTCCCTGGTAGCCAAAGCATTCCGTCACGGTTTCTACTGGCCGACTGCTCTAGACGCGGCGAAGAAACTGGTTGACAAGTGCGAGGGCTGCCAGCGCTTCAGCACGCAGAGCCATCTTCCAGCTAGCGCCCTCCAGACCTTCCCGTTTCGTGGCCCTTCGCCGTCTGGGGGCTGGACATGGTGGGACCCTTCAATACCGCACGAGGCGGCATGACACACTTGCTGGTAGCCGTCGACAAATTCACCAAGTGGATCGAGGCCCAGCCAATCAAGAAACTGGACGGCCCCACGACTGTCCGGTTCATCGAAGACATCGCAGTTCGCTACAGCATCCCCCATAGCATCATCACCGATACTGACACGAACTTTGCCAAGGGCGCGCTAGCACGTTTCTGCTGGAGGCAGGGCATCCGACTCGACCTGGTGTCCGTCGCCCACCCGCATTTGAACGACCAGGTTGAGAGGGCAAACGGCCTGCTCCTGTCCGGCATCAAGCCCCGGCTCATGGCACCACTGGTCCGGTCATCCGGTGGTTGGGTCGAGGAGCTGCCAGCTGTCCTTTGGAACCTTCGGACCATGCCTAACCGGTCGACCGGCTACACTCCATTCTTTCTCGTTTACGGGTCTGAGGCGATCATCCCCACCGACATCGAGTTCGATTCGCCTCGGGTTACCCTGTACACCGACAAGGATGCAAGGGAGGCAAGGGAAGACAACGTCGACTTCCTCGAGGAGGCCCGCGAGCTGGCCTTGAGCCGGATAGCCATCTACCAGCAGAAGCTCCGGCATTATCACAGCAAGCAGATCCGACCACTCTCCTTCCGTGAAGGAGACTTGGTGCTCAGGCGGATCCAGCGAACCGCCGGCCAGCACAAGTTGTCCTCCCCATGGGAGGGCCCGTTCATCATTAGCCGAGCGCTGCACAACAACGCGTACTATCTAATAGACGCCCAGAAGCCGCAGAAGTGCAAGAGAGATGCCTCCGGCAATGAGACGGAGCGCCCATGGAATGCGGAGCACCTCCGTCCATTTTATTGCTGAAAACCAGTGTATGTATCCTTCCCCTTTCGGGCTTATGAATGCAACGGGGGCCCCAATCCGGCACTTGGGGCACACCCCTTTTCGATTCCTCCAAAGTTTTCCTCTTATTTAAGGCACGTCAACCGGGTCCGGCTCCCGGGCCCGAGGGCTCGCCTAACTCCCCCTGGAGGCGGACAAGTAGTGTGAGCAAGCAACCCTTCGCCTCCCCTCCCTAACTAGCTACAGACCGGCTCCCGGCTATCCGGCTGAAGGGACCACGAGGTGCGAAGGAAATTCTCACACTAAGGTCAGCCGACGCGCGGTAGCCGGACCGGCCCAGCCGAGCTTTGTTACTCCTAGTAACCGTCCTTTGCCGTCTCAACTTAGCCCTAGCCGGTTGACTCTAAGAGCCCGCTGGTTTTCCCCAAGGGTGAAGCCCCGTCCCTGTCCCAGACCGGCTCCCGGCTGGCTGGCAGGCGGGGCGGAAGCCGGAAGGAATCCCGGCGCGTGAACACAAGTCAAAAGGCAAAAGGCGAAAGAAGAGCCGGCACGTACATTCCTTTTAAGAAAAACGGCATAAGTCATAACGATAAAAGGCCCATGGCCACGAGTTCATTACATATACACACCCAGTGGGTGAATTCCAATCTAAAACAAAATGCAGGAAAGAAAAATCCTAAGTGGTGGAAGCTTTGGGCCGGCCCTCCTCCGGTGCTGACGCCTCTGGAGCCGACGGTGCTCACGCCTCGGGAGCCGGTGGTGCTGGCGCCTCCGAGGCCGGCGCCTCACGCCTCGGACTCGGCATAGTCATCGGTGTCAGACTCTCCATCAGCCGTCTTGGCGGTGGTCCCCTCCGGGTCGTCCAGGGCAAGCCCGTACCGGTCCTCTGGGACCACCACGCCGTCCGCCCTGCGCTCCGGGACGTACTCGTCCCGTGCGGCAAAGGACGCGAGGTCGCTCGCCCTCACCAACAGCTCGTCGGTGACCGCCTCCAACTCCGCATTCGTGCCGGCACGCTGGGCCGTGAGCGAACCCAAGTCCAGCTCGCGGTACCACGACCTGGCAATGCGGAGTGCCATGACCGCACCGGCGCGTGCCGCGGAGGCCCTCCAGACGTTCAACCGCGCAGTCCCAAACTCCAACCACCTCGACAACCGGTTCATGGAGCCCGGGTCTGCCGCGCCGGGCCAAAGGGTGCGAACCAGCGCCAAGCCCGCCGCTTGGAGCCGCCTTAGGGCGCGGACCACCTCCGACAGACGTGTCTCGGCGGCGATCCCCACCTCGTCCAGGGTCCAGGGGGCAAGCGGCCGAATGGCCTCTCCTTGCGCCCGCCGGGCCTCACGGTCGGCCTCCACGGCCGCCTCTGCGATGTCCTGCGTGCCGAGGAAAAGCCCTAAGAAGAAGTCAAGGGATGAGCGGGGAGGCAAGCCAGAAAACCCAGAAGGAAGGCGCAAGAAGAACAAAGCAACAGAATCTTACCGTGCAGCATCTGATCCACCTCATGCCCTTACTCCGGTAGCTACACCTCCCTGGCTGACCACTCCTGGCGCTGGTGCTCGTACTCTTCCAGAGCCGCCTGCGCGTCCTCGTCCGCCTTGGCTAGCGCGGCATCTTTGGCCTCTAGCCTCTCGCGGAGAACCTTCTCCCGCTCCTCCGCCTCCCGACGAAGGGCCGCCCCTTGGTCCACCAATGTTTGGTGGTGGGCCGCCTCACGCCCCTCCCGCTCTGCCTTCACCTGGTCCACCTCCCCACGGAGCCGGTCATGCTCCGTCGTCAGGAGTTCCCGCTCCTCGTAAAGACGCATCACCTGGCGCCGGAGGCTGACTTTCTCGGCGTGCGTAGCTTCATGAGAAGAAGTGGCCTTTCTCAGAAAGGATTCAGCCTGCCTCCGGAGCAGCCAGCCTGATTCCTGGGGCTACAACCAGTGGGTGCGCCTGCGTGCCCCCATTGAAAGATCGTAGGAGCACATACCTCACAAATCCGTGGACACGACGGCGAGCCGGTTTTCGGCTCCTTGGTACAGCCCCAGCAGGGTGTTGTACGCGATTTCCCGGCGGTCATACGCCGCCTGCAAAACAACAAGAGTGCACAACTTTAGGCTCGACCGCCTGCGCCCCAACCGGCTGGAGCCTCGGGGGCTACACCTAGTGGGTGCGCTGGCGCGCCCCCACTGGAAAAGACAGAAAACGCCAAGTCAAGAGAAGAAGGAAAGAAGAGAGCTCACCATGACCGCCTGCTCCAAGTTCACCAGCCGGTCGTTGGCGGCTCGAGCATCCTGTGACGTCTGGGCGCGGCAAGCGGCGAACGCATCCACAACGGCGGACACCGCCGCCCTGAGGGCGCTCGACGGTTTGCCAGGGGCCGGGCTCCCGGCCGCCGCCCAGGTCTGCTACGGTCGGCCCCCATCCGCAGGTCCTCCCTTGTCGAAGACCGTGATGGGACTGGCCCCTCGTGTTGCCATTGCGCCCGGGGCCACCATCGACGCGCCTGCGGCGGCCGTTTCCCCGGCCGTCGCGGCCCTCACATCCGGCGCTCCGCCTCCGGCGGCTCCGGGCCGACTCGCCTCCGGTGCCGGAGCCTCTGGAGCCGGCACCTCTAGAGCTGGCGCCTCCGAAGCCGACACTTCCGAGGCCGGCGCTTCCGGGGCCGGCACCTCCACCCCCGGCGGCACGTTGTCCGCCACCGACTGGGTGGTGTCGCAGTACATCTCTGCAACGTCCTCCGCGGCCTTCGCGCCCGCCTGCCTCCATCGTCCGGGACCATGGTGGTCCTTCAACCTCTTCTCCCGGTCGCGGGGGAACGACTCCCACGCTCCCCCAGAGGCCTCCCTACTGGTTCCCCCGTCGGCAGTGTCGCCCTCTCCGTCCCGCCACCCGGGGTCCTCCCCAGGGCGCGTGCCTCCCTGGTAACGACGAAATAAGGGACTAGGGGAGACGGAACGGACCAAGGTGGAGGAGGAGATGGACTTACCCGACGACGACGATGACCGCCCTCCTCGTGGGTCCCGCCTGGGCGACCCTTTATCTCTTGCCCCCGCCTCCGCGGTTGCCGCCCGGCTGCGCGGTCGCCGCGCGCTTGGGCGTCGGGTTGGTGGCAGCCAGCCGTTTCCCCTTGTCATCCGCGTCCGGGCCTTCCCGGTTGGAGCCGCCGCAGGCTCAAGGTTGGCGCCTCCGCGGCGCCGTGAACTCGTCCTCCGAAGTTTCGGGCTTCTCCGGAGCCTCTGCAACACGCGACGTCTCCGCCTCAGCGTCATCATCGGTCCAGTCCCGTAGGTGCATCTGGGGAGGAGACTCACCCGTAGATTCAGCCTCTTCGGCCCCCTCTGTCTCCGTCTCTGCGTCGCCGGCTTCGGACGTGTTGGCTTGCTCGGAGTCAGTCGGCTCCACGTTGTCGGCATCCTCGACCTCATCGGGGTCCGACTCCGCTGTGTCGGGGGCCGACTCCCCGTAGTTCTACAGTAGCGAGAAAATCTACAGGCGGGCCGGGCGGTGCGTCGTTAGGCCAAAGGGGGAGGGGCACTGCCTCTAAAAGAAGATGGAGGGAAGGAGGTGTCCAGACAGTTACCCACGGTGCTGGGCGGCTCCGGCTGTACAGGGTTTTCCCCCATTGCCACTCGCCCTCCACCATCTTCGCCGTCGAGATGGCATTCACCCTCCTCGCCACGTGGGCCGGTTTCATCTCCTTGGTTGACAGCCGGCAGGGGTCATGGCGTCCTCCCATCTGGCAGATGAGGTGTGGCCGATGCTGCAACGCCTACACCCGGCGCGGCACCATCGCGGCCAGCAGATCGGTGGCCTTCTGCCCCTCTGTCCCGGTCATCACGAGCAGGCGCTCGCAGAGCCGGTCCGCCATCTCGGGCGCTAGAGGCGAAACCGCCCGCCAGTTGAGCGTCGCGGTCGGCGGGTGGTTTTCGAAGTCGGGGAGGTTGATGTAATCCTCCTCCGGCATCGCGTTCTTCACATAGAAGAAGCCCCGCTGCCAGCGCTTCACCGACTCGTGCAACGGGAGTTTCGGGAAGCCGGTCCCCTTGCGGATATGGATCATGGTGCCTCCGCAGGCGGTCATCACCATCTGCTTCGTCACTGGATCCTTCATCGTCTGTCGCTTGAGGAAGAAGAGCCAGCACCAGAGGTCAAGCCTCGGTTCAACCCCCAAGTACCCATTGCAAAGGGTGACGAACGCCGCCAGCTGCAAGACGGCATTGGGGGGAGGTGGTGCGGCTGCAGACCGAACCGCGTCAGGAAACGGCGAAAAAAGGCGCTCGTCTGCAGCCCAAGCCCGCGGAGGAAATGATCGGCGAAGACGACCACCTTGCCTTCCCGTGGTGCCGGGGAGTTCTCTAGCCCGACTGTTCGTGCCTCCAAGTGTGCCTCCACCGGGAGCTTGCGGCGATGGCGGAGGTGCTCGATGAAGGTCTCATCCACGTCACTGCCATCCCATGCGCCCTTGCCCGCCATGGTCACCGAAGGGGCGTGCGGTCACGACGACGAGCGCGGATGCTCGGTGGCGGCCCGGGCTTTCTTCGGTGGCGGATGGCGGCGCAGCCTTCCTGCGTGCTCAGACCTCCTCCTCTCTCTCTCTCTCTCGTGGTGGGGGAGGAAGATGACGACGACAATGTGATGACAGTGGGGGGAGTGAACGGGCCGTTCTGCCCCCTCCTCCCGCCATTTAAACCCTGCGCGGGTGATCGTGGGGGATGGATTCATTGTGCATGACCCCCGCGATTCCTGTGGCATGCGAGGTGGATATTATGGCGCTCGGGAACGCCAACCGTCCGCCTGTGCCATAAAAGATCCCCGTGCACGGGCTGAGGCCGCGGTCTTGGAGGGCCCCGCCCCGCGGCTTGGTCTTTTCTGCTGCGTGGCGCGTCTTCTCCACCCGGTGGGGAACTCGATGCGGCGCGCGAGGCATCGGCCGGCTGTGGAGCCGGCCATCGTTCGCCGGCATCGCTCGACTCTCAAGGAACCCCACGGCGCAAGGACGATCTTCAAGCCGGCGAGGACCGCCACAGTTCGTCGTCGGGCCTCCTTGACTTCGGGGGCTACTAGCGGGGGGATGACCCCGGGGTAGCCTCAAGCGCCCCCTTGCTCCGGCCTTCTAACGCAATCAAAGGGCAGGCCGCCTCCCCATGCGGTTAGGCTACGCCCTGCCGATAGCGGCCCTCCGGCTAGAGCCCGCCGGCTATGCCCCGCTGGTTATGACGTGCCGGCTAGCTGGGGGCGTTGCTGCCTGGCCGCCCAGCCGGCTGTGCATTGGATACCATCGTCAGGGCATGCGTGGCGACAGTGGTCCCCATCCCATCGGGGGTCAGCGCCGGAGTGTCCACAGTGAAGGTGTCAGGGCCTCTAACCCTGGTGGACAGTGACCGGGCTCCAACAGTGCCGGAACGCCCCAACCACTCCATTACCTGCCCTGGCATGGCTACAGGGCGGCCGACCGCACCGCTGACCTTGGTCGGTCGCCGCAAGACGATGCCACAAGGGGCGGCCCGTGCCGTGACGTGACCGGCGTCGGGACTCGCCACGCGAGCCTTGCCTGCTTCTGATGGGAACCTTCAGCCGGCGGGACCTACAAGCCACAGGACCCCACAGCCGGCGGCCCCCACAGCCGGCCAGAGAGGCTGCCGGCTGGGGGCCCCCATGACCTTCTATTTGTATTGTAATCCGGGGGTTGGCCTATAAAACCCCTCGGGCCACCCCCATGCAGGAGGTTGGCTGATCTCCCAGTTCTCTTCACGTCCACTCCACACACACACGTAGAGAGGCAGAAGAGTGGGCTAGCTGCTTCTTCCTCCAAGATCTACACAACTCAAGGAGCGCCATTGTAATCTGACCATTGTCTCAACTAGACCAAGCAGGACTAGGGGTGTTACCTCCGATGGAGGGTCCCGAACCTGGGTACATCGTGTGTCCACCACCGCTTCGGCCCCTCTCGATAAGCCTACCCATGGCATCTGCCGTGACGAAACCACGACAAAATTGCATTTAAGGTAATAATTAATCCAATAACATAATGATTCCAAGCCTCTTTATTAATGGCATATTTTCTAATCTTTCTAATCTTCATGCCCATTGCGTCCATGTTGATGTTGTGATCATCGACGACATTGTCAACATACAGCTCCAATTTCATCTTCTCTTTTTCAATTTTTGTTTCAAGTAATTGTTTTCTTTTTCAACTAAGGTTAACTTCTCAACAAGAGGATCGGTTGTAATTTTTGACTAACATACCTCCTAGATAAAAATGTCTATGTCAACTTGATGGGCATAATTGTCGTAAAAACGAAATGAAACACATAGTTATAAAAGATAATATACCACATTTGAATAATAAACAGGACGAGGGCTGACGGTGACAGATATCAAAACAATGGCACTATATATAACAAACAATCATACAAGTAGGAATATTATACAAGTAACTATCTAAATCATACAAATAAGTTTTTTAGAAAAAGGATAAGAACAAGAGGCTCACCAAGGTAGTGCTGGCGATGAGACAACGCGAGCAATCGTTAACGGTGGGGACGGGGATGGGAAGGCACTAAGCAAACTAAGAAGTTAATTTGATCTCAAATTGCATATAAATCAGATAAAACTCCCACATAATTAGTTCCAAACTAAAACCCACAAATCACTATACTTATAGAGCATGAGACAAGCTAAACTAGGAATGAGATATGAAAGGATGAAGTTGCTAAACTTTTAGAGCCCTTGGATAGATGGGGTGCCGCCAATCTTGAAAAATCTTTAAAAAATGAAGGATGAACTCGAGCTTGGGGAAGGAAACAGAGAGGAGAGAAAGCTTGTACTCGGGCTAGGACGAAGAAGCTTTATACAAGGAAGATTTTAGTCCCGGTTGGCTATACCAACTAGGACTAAAGGTCTATCTCTAGTCCCGGTTGGTGCTACCAACCACAACTAAAGAGGTTGTGAAAGGATGCAACCCCTTTAGTCCCGATTGGTAGCACCAACCGGGCCTAGAGGTCCCATTTGAATCGGGACAAGTCCTAGCTGTGCCCCCGTCCGCCTCCTAGCCGTTGGAACCAAGACTAATGCTCATAGTACTCCTAGACCCAAACCCGATCGAGACTTCAACTCCGTATGAAAAGTCTATTTTCTACTAGTGTACTCAATTAACATGTCATGATTCAAACATTAATGCATTCTCTTGAAACTTAACAACATATGTTCTTGGTCACCAAACCATTTCAATGCATCATCAAGTCTAACTAAGATCTCCACATAGTCAAATATCATATAGTCTTCTATGATTGCTAATACTCAAAGCATATTTTTAGAACAAACAACATCCATCAAACATAGAGAAAGATAGGGGCTTACTATTTTGCCTCCCAATGTGCTTATCATGAAGATAATTGTCAACAATAGTGAATCATGATCAAATATATTCGACTAGATATATGTGTTTCGATATTTACCCACCACATGGTGCTTGCCAACTAATAGATTGAGGTTGGAATAAGGAGTTGACTCAACATGGAAAGTAAATAACATGAAAGTAAATAGATTGTCCCTTTGTAGAGGGAAGAAAGGATTTGCAGAGGTGCCAGAGCTCATTGTTTAAAACAAAGATGAGTATATTTTGGTTGGTGTGCCTTTCCTGTCAATGTTACAACAAGGAATTTCAATATCGTCCATGCTAATCATATTATTGGTGGTTCCCAAACATAATTGGAATTTTACTCCCCCTCCACCATTCAAACACATTCCATGGTAGGCCGAATCCATGGTTACCCTCCAAACAATCAACTTTCTAGGGGGAGTTCTTGTTTATTTATTTTTGTATTATTATGGACCGGCAATGGTTTTTACCAGCCTCTCTCCTGCAATGAAATGTGAACAAACACTCATCATGAGAATAACCCACTTAGCATGGAAAATACTGACCGCCCCGATCGCTCCATGAGGTGGCAAATGCAAATTTACTTGGAATGGTAGTGAAACACCATTTTTAGGTATGTATAGTGGACTCTCATGGAAGAAACTTGTCTTAGTTATTTTGGATGCACAAGTAGTATCTCTACTTAGTATAAAGTACTGGATAACAAAAGGTTCTAAACAAGCACCACATGTTGGAGGATCCATAACAATATAACTTCTATGCAAATATACCCAAACATAATCACTACATTGTCTTCCTTGTCCAACTTCAACTGTTTGATCAATGATGAAAATAATAAATGGGTATTCACAATCATAAAAGATGTCCGAGATAATATATTTGTATCTGAAAGTTCTCTTTCTTATACTAATCATTCATGAATTGCTTGTATGACCAATATTGTGATTGTCAAAATTCAATAGACTTTACTCTCTAAATGAAATGTGTAACATTACTACTAAGCATAAAGAACATAGACAATTTCAGATTTATGATATTCAATTCATTCACAATTTTTTGTTAGGATATAAGTGAAGCGCTAGATTTAACATCAAACTACTCTCAAAAGATACAAGTGAAGATCAGTGAGTAGTCAAACAACTAAGTAACTGTGTGAGGACTATATATCAATAAATATGTTCAGATCTAGGACATTCATTTAAAACAGTAAACTAAATAAAAATACACTCGAAGAATACCACATATGACGTGAATGAATAAAACCTAGACTCAACATAGGTTAACTATAGTTTTTGACGAAGAGAGGAGGGATGCGTAGCATCCCCAAGCTTAGGTGCTTGAGACTTCTTGTAATATAACAATCTTGAGATTTTGTGTCTTGTTAATTATTCTAATATCACAGTTTCACCTAAATCTCAAAAACACCATCCGCACAAAACTTGAAGAGAACTCGTGAAATAGGTTAGTACACATAAGAATAAATCCACACTTCTTGTACTGCCAAGATGGGTTGCATAATAATTTTCAAACATTAGGTATTGTATACCATCATTTCCACAATTTATATCTACCAGTATAAGCCATGAAAACTCTAGGATAAGTAGATAACAAAACTATGACAGCAATCTGTCCAAATGGAACAGCTAGTAGCAATTAATTAAAACAGTTCTCTCTTTATCTTCTAAAATTATGCAAATTTAGGAATGATAAATAATTTATATTAAAGTGCTGTGCACAAATTTCAGGTACTTACTACTTTCCAGTAAAATATGAAAATTCAAACATTACAACGAAAGTTTCTGTTTTTACACAACACACATCAAACATGGAATTGAATCATCCTAAAGGCAATTCTTGGTACTTTCTATTGAAAAACAAGATTATAAATAACATCTAACATACAAAACCAAAATATAATGACAATCCAAGCAAAGCAAATATTATTTGATTAATAAAAATATAGCTCCAAGTAAAATATACCGATAGTGTTGAAGAAGAAAGAGGGGATGCCTTTCGGGGCATCCCCAGGCTTAGACGTTTGAGAATTCTTTGGATATTACCTTAAGGATGCCTTGGGAATATTAGGGTCTTACCACTTCTTATTCTCCTCATATCGGTGTCTCATCCAAAACTTGAAAACTTCAATCACACAAAACTTAACGGAACTTCATGAGATGGGTTAGTGTGATAAATATAGATCATTCACTTAGGTACTGTCACGACAAGATTCATAAATGATCTCACATAATATAGAATGTATTCTATCATTTCCATAATGTATACCACTAAATATAAGCTAGGGAAACACTAAAACAAACAAACTATGCATGGAAAACAGAATGTGTCAAGAACAGAATAATCTGTGAAGATCCAAATGAACAACATACTTCCCTGAATCTAAAAATTCTGAAAAATTACGACAAAGCAAAACATTTGTATAGAAAAACAACATAAAATTTCAGAATATTTTTTACTCTCAAGTAAAATCATAGAAGTTCCGCACTTGACATAAAAGTTTCTGTTTTGCGCAGAATCAAACTAACAAGTATCCACACTATCCCAATGGCTTTACTCGGCACATTATTGGTATAAAAGGGACACAAAATTATTATCACAGGAGATTAATCATGTTAAAACATAAAAACATGCATTATAAGTGTTGGGTTGTCTCCCAACAAGCGTTTTTCTTTAATGCATTTTAGCTTGGCATGATGATTTCTATGATGCTCACATATAAGTAAAGAATTGAAGCACAATGGGAGCATCATGAAGCATAGGACAAACACATTGAAGTCTAACCGTTTTCCTATTCATAGGGATTCTGTGAGCAAAAAAATTATGGGAGCAAGAATCAACTAGTATGGGAAGGAAAAACAAGCATATTTTCAAGATTTTCAACACATAGGGAGGAAACTAGATATTATTGCAATTCCTACAAGCACATGATCCTCCCGCATAATAAATTTCAGTTGTGTCATGAAGGAATTTCACAATATAACTATCATAAAAATCACTCTTTTCATGATCCATAAACATAGAAAATTTATTACTCTCCCATAAGCAAACTTCTGATACATAATAGTGGGAGTATGAGAGTACACTCGAATACTATAAATTGTTTCCACAATAAAAGAGTGATGTTCATAAAAAGGGCTATCATAATTATGACAATTTTTATAATAATAATCATCACTAATTTTTATAACATAATTATCAGCACAATAATCATCGTAAGTAGGAGGCATGCAATCATCATAAAAAATTGATCGTTTGAAGTAGGGGGGCAAAAAGATCATCTTTATTATGCATAGCATCCTGAAGCCTGGCGCACACATTAATTGCAATAAATATATTATCAAATATGTCATTATCATCAAGCAAAGCATCCTCAAGCTTGTGGGTCTACAAATCATTAGCATAATCATCAATAGCTTGAATGGCACCAATAGTATCACAATTATTATCATCATCATTTTCCAGTTAGGGCCAAAAAGATTTTCAATCTTATGAGGCGTATCATTATCTTCCCAATCATAATCTTCACAACAAGTAGTAGACAGAACAAAATAATCATCAAGTGTATCTCGGCCACACTACTTTCAGATTCATTCTCAACAATGATAGGAGCAACATTATTTCAGAGGGGTGCCTTTTTACCTTTACCTTTTTTTCTCTTACTCTTCTTCTTCTTTACCACATTTTTTGTGGGTTTAAGTAATTTTTTTGAGCTTCTTATTGAAGAGACTGGTTCAATGGTAAGGTCCTCCTTGCAACTTGATTCATTACAAGAAACAATGGGAGGGTATTGGGAGACCTTTACCCTTTCATTACTATTCCTTTTATATTGGTTTTCGTGTCTTTCTATACAGTTGTGCAACAAAGTGCTATACAAACCTTTTTTTCACCCCTTTCCGAGACTTAGTTTGAAATTGTAGCCTTGCATGTGTGCGTGATAGGGGGTCATCCTACTCGACATACAAAAATTGTTGGCGATCTTGTCCAACAAACACAAACGTTTGGCAAAAGTAAGCGTATGGGATGTGCACATCTATGACAAACGAGAGTCATCAGTCAACCATTTGAGATATGGTGGAATTCCCATACGGCCCATCCTGGAAACTCCTGTGATATCACACTAACATCACACACACTATTCTATGGCTCACCGTTTACAATGTGCACCTAATCACGAACAGTTCATGATTATGAAGCGTGTATGATAAGGGTTATATCACAAACACCTGTATTGTACGAACCGTTTGTGATATTTAACAAAGATGATAATTTAACCGTCATACAAGTATTACATAAGTTTAAGAAATGTCTGAATGACATACTCGCGTTTGACAAGATAAGTATCGCACGCGCTATTCTGTGGTCTAACGTTTGCGTCGCATACTACATCACAAACAGTTTATCATTTTAAACTGTGTGCGACAGATATTCTATCACCAATGTTGAATTCGGTTGTACCATTTTTTATATTACCTAAAATCACACACAGTTTGCAAATGGCAAGTGTGTGCATGGGCGCATACGTTTTCTATCTGTGAAACATGTCGGACCTTGAGGTATATCACAAACATTGAGACATACAAACTCTGTGCGGCATAATGACCCGGAGAGCAGTTTTGTTAATCGCTACGATTTAAAATTATGCATAATTTTAATTTGAAAGTAGGGAATAGCTTTCTTACATATACATAGATAGGTTCATCAACCAATGCATTATTCCATACAGGTACATACATTCAAGAATTACTTCAATGGAAAAATTACATAAGCAGTAAATAAAGAATGATGAATGATGGTTGAATACTTGTATTAAAGACGACAAAGAAAGAGGCAAAAGATATACTAATTGCTGTAAAAGGTGAAGCCGAATGCTCTTAGTGTGCCCTCCTTCATGTCATATGCACACATGAGTCTAGCCCTGTCGGATTTCGCGCTCCGCGAAAACCAAAGAGGTTTGAGCCGAGGGACGTGTACGAAGATGCCCACCAGCTTCAGCCTCAAAGTCACCGCACGAGAACCTAGCCTTGCGAGCTCACTCAATCGCAGGAAGAAGACTAGCACACGATAATTTACCCAAATCCGGGCCGCTACGAAGCATAAAAACCTATTCCTGCCTTTTCATGGATTGCCTCACGAGAAGGTTTGTGGATGAACTAGTACAATGGAGTGCAACCTCACGAGGATGCTTGAGTGGTGTTCGATCTCTCTTGTCGTTGCCATTCTACACAGCTGCCTAACCTCTATTTATAGTGTCATGGGTCCTCTTCCATTATCGCAATGGCGGGAAGGGATCCTACAACAGCCAAATTCGAAGGGGGACACATAGTACATCCTTATCCTGATGAAAGGTGATCTTCGCCTGAAAAGTAGCCGGTGGCGATGCAGTGGTGGGCTCGACGATGACATCCGCCCTACTGAGCTTGTGATCTTACCCTTCTTGCGCCGGAATGGAAACCTTTGGGGGTGCTTTGGGAACCTACGTACGTCCTTGCCTCCTTTGCACCAAAGAGGAAACTGTCTTCTCCGCGTGCGCTCATGCCCGCCTGGCCCATCTTGCGTCATCCTTGACCTCCCGAGGCCGTGTGCTGCCTAGAGATCTCCGCCCCTCGGGAGGCGAGCTGGGAAGGCCTCTTCCCTCCCATGTTCTTGGTGTTGTCCTCCTCGTGAGGGCCTTGTCTTGAGTGAGGCCGCGTCGGTCCTTACCTGTCCGTTGATGTGGGCCATAGGCTGGCAGGTCTAGGTACGCCCTTTCATAAAATGCCGACAGTAGCCCCGAGGCCCATGGCGCGCTTGAGTTTGCTTCTGGGCGAAGCTACAGAAGAAGGCCCGAAGTGCTGTGAGCCCCAACCGCCTACGGGACAGGACTGACACGCGACACTCTCTGAGACGGTGACGCCTCCACTCCCTAAAGACGTTAGAAACACCCCGAGTCAGGCTGACGTGGAGCCTGCATGCCGCGCTGGCCATCATTGCCCTTCTTAGAATGTTGTTGTCTCCTTGTATTTTCACCCCTCGGGCCACCCGGATGCGACCCGATGAGGGCATATGAAGCGACGTGAAGTAGGGCTGCACACAGATCGAGTATTTCACGCGGAGACCGAGGAGCGCACGACACCTCCACTTCCCATGGTGCCTTGAGAACCGTGTTGTCTGATCAACAGTTAGTGCATGTCGTAGGGCTTTGATTGCCCGAGATGAGGAGGGGTGCCCGTTGGCCTCCACCCGGTTATAAATGGGCAGAGGGGGTGGAGCCCCCAGCTCATTCTTACTCCTCGCTCCCCCACCTTCATGCTCTACTTCCTTACTCATGATGCATGTGAGAAGGTTTTATGCTGTCAGAAAGGGGAAGGCCTTCCATGTGGGGAAGGACCACTAGCCTCCCAAGAGGGGTCGGGACCACCCTCATAAATATGCCAAGGCGTCGATGGCGACGCCCCAATTGCGCAGTCGTGCCTCCAATTTGGCTGGTGCCCCTATCGGCACTACCGGAAGTGGTGACCGAGGAGGGAGACCCACAGCAGGTGCTTGGCCACGCGCCCGCGGGCCTGCACGACCGATGCAGGCCGGGAGTTCTTGGAGTTTGTGGAGAGGCCAGCGGTCCCCCGGTTGCAGCTTCCGCACTTCTTCGTGGAGGCACTTTAGGATAACAAGCCTACAGGTATGTGGCTGCAGGCCTACGGTTGTTGTAGCGGCACGCTGTTGGTGGAGATCGAGGTTACCCTCGTAGGCCATGCCTTCTTGAGCTGCGAGTGGCAGACCTTCGCCCGTGCACACAGTCTGGTGGGAAGGCTCACGCTCCTCTTCAAGCACAACGGTTTCGCGGCGTGATATGTCTCCAACGTATCTATAATTTTTGATTGGTCCATGCTATTATATTATCTGTTTTGGATATTTTATATGCATTAATATGCTATTTTATATTATTTTTGGGACTAACCTATTAATCTAGAGCCTAGTGCTAGTTTCTTTTTTTCCTTGTTTTCGAGATTTGCAGATAAGGAACATTGAACGGAGTCCAAATGGAATAAAACCTTTGGAAGGAATTTTTCTGGAACGAAAGGAAACTAGGAGACTTGAGAACCAAGGTAGGGGAGCTACCGTGGGGCCACAAGCCCTAGGGGCGCGCCCAGGGGTAGGGCGCGTCGGGCAGGCTTGTGGGCCCATGGACGCTCTCCTAACCCTAATCTTTGGCCTATAAATTACCAAATATTCCATAATTATCAGTACAAGCCACAAAATCACTCTTCCGCCGCCAAAAACCTCCATTCCTGAGAGATCCAATCTTGGAGCCTTTTCCGGTAATCTGTCGGAGGGGAATTCGATCATGGAAGGCATCTACATCAACTCCAATCCCCCTCCGATGATGCGTGAGTACCTCACCACAGACCTTTGAGTCCATAGATAGTATCTAGATGGATTCTTCTCTCTATTTTCTCTTCAATACCATGTTCTTGATGATCTTCATGAAGATGTATCCAATGTAATACTCTTTTGCGGTGTGTTTTTCAAGAACCGATGAATTGTGAGTTTATGTTCAGATTATCCATGAATATTATTTGAGTCTTTCCTGAATTCTCATATGTATGATTTCATATCTTTGCAAGTCTCTTCCAGTTATTGGTTTGGCTTGGCCAACTAGATTGGTAATTCTTGCAATAGGAGAAGTGCTTAGTTTTGGGTTCAATCTTGCGGTCTCCTCACCCAGTGACAAAGTAGGGGTAGCGAGGCACGTATTGTATTGTTGCCATCAAGGATAACAAGATGGGGTTTTCATCATATTGCTTGAGTTTATCCCTCTACATCATGTCATCTTACCTAGTGCGTTACTCCATTCTTCATGAACTTAATACTCTAGATGCAGACAAAAGTCGGTCGATGTGTGGAGTAATAGTAGTAGATGCATAATCGTTTCGGTCTACTTGACACGGACGTCATGCCTATATGCATAACCACTGCCTTGGATATCATCATAATTATTCGTTTTTCTATCAATTGCTCAAAACTAATTTGTTTACCCATCGTAATACTTGCTATCATGAGAGAAGCCTCTAGTGAAACCTATGGCCCCGGGGTCTATTTTACATCTTATACTTTCAGATCTAAAACCAAAAATACCAAAATACTTTTCTGTATTATTTTTATCTTTGTTTTACTTTCCGTTCAAGCAATCTATCTCTATCAAATTTCATCCTTGCAAGTAACCTTAAAGGGATTGACAACCCCTTTATAGCGTTGGGTGCAAGAGTTTGATTCCTTGTGTAGGTACACCTATTGGGGACTTGCTTGTATTTCCTACTGGATTGTATCTTGGTTCTCAACAACTGAGGGAAATAGTTATCTACTTTGCTACATTAGCCGTTCCTCTTCACGGAAACCAACACATGCTAGAGAAGTAGCAAGAAGGATTTCTAGCGCCGTTGCCGGGGAGATCTACATCAAGCCTACCAAGTACCCATTACAATCTGATCTCTTGCATTTACTTTATTTTCCATTTGCCTCTCATTTTCCTCTCCCAGACTTCTAAAACAATTTTTAGAAAATACCAAAAGGATTTTCTTTTTTATTCGCCCTTTTTCGTTCGTCTTTTCGTTTGCTTTTCGCTTGCTTGTGTGCTTGATTGCTTGCTTTGTCACGATGACTCAAGAGAATACCAAGTTTTGTGATTTTTCCAATACTAATAATAATGATTTTATTAGCACTCCGATTGCTCCCGCCACTAGTGCGGAATCTTATGAAACTAATGGTGCTTTGCTCAATCTTGGTATGCAAGAACATTTTTCTGGTTTTCCTAATGAAGATGCCGCATCCCATCTAAATACCTTCGTTGAGTTGTGTGATATGCAAAAGAAGAAATATGTGGAAAATGATATTGTTAAATCTAAGCTATTCCTGTTCTCACTACGAGATCGTGCTAAAATTGGTTTTCATCTTTGCCTAAAAATAGTATTGATTCATGGAATAAGTGTAAAGATGCTTTTATTTCCAAGTACTTTCCGCCTGCTAAAATTCTCTACGTTAGGAACAATATAATGAATTTTAAGAAACTGGATCATGAGCATGTTGCACAATCTTGTGAGAGGATGAAACTTATGATTAGGAATTGCCCCGCGCATGGTTTGAGTTTATGGATGATTATACAAATTTTCTATGCTTGATTGAATTGTGCTTCTAGGAATTTCTTAGATTCTGCCGCGGGTGGTACTTTTATGGACATCACATTAGGAGAAGCTATTAAACTCCTAGATAATATTATGGCAAATTACTCTCAGTGGCACACCAAAAGATCTCCTAATAGCAAAAAAGGGCATGCTATTGAAGAAATTAATACTTTGAGTGAAAAGATGGATGAATTGACGAAATTGTTTGCTAATAAGAGTGATCCTATTGATCCTAATGATATTCCGTTGTCTTCTTTGATTGGAAATAATAATGAATCTATGGATGTGAATTTTGTTGGTAGGAACAATTTTGGTAATAACGCTTATAGAGGTCATTTCAATGCTAGGCCGTTTCCTAGTAATTCCTCTAATAACTATGGTAACTCCTACAGCAATTCTTA
This sequence comes from Hordeum marinum, assembly GCA_022496015.1. NCBI lineage: Eukaryota > Viridiplantae > Streptophyta > Magnoliopsida > Poales > Poaceae > Hordeum > Hordeum marinum. The sequence goes on along the minus strand of CM039673.1, from coordinate 388,981,944 downwards.
TAGAAATTATAATAAAATTCCCTCTGATTTTGAGAGTAGTATTGAAGAATTCATTGGTACGCAAAAAGGTTTCAATAATATGATTGAAGAAAATTTCTAAAGATTGATGATTTGGCTAGGAACTTTGATAGAATTTCTCTTGAGATTGATAATTCAAAAATTATATCTATTCCACCCAAGCCTGATATTAATGTGTCTTTAAAAGCTACGAGAATTTCTATTGATGAGTGCAAGCAAAAAGAAAAGCTAGAATACATGCTAAGCATGAATGGCTTGAAAAAGTGTGTTCTTGTGATAATATTGATGAAGATCTTAAAGTGATTGTTGCGACTCCTACTGAATCTTTGTTTTCCAATATTAATCTTGACAAGGATGGTACTAGTGAGAAGTCAACTTTAGTTAAAAGGCGCCCCAATGATTCGGAGTTTATAGATCTTAATGCTAAGATTGATAAAAGTGGGATTGAAGAGGTCAAAACTTTAAATAGCAATGAACCCACCCTTATGGATTTAAGGGTTTAATCATGACAAATGCTCCTTAATTGATTGTATTTCCTTGTTGCAATCCATGTTGAAGTCACCTCATGCTTTTAATCAAAAGAAAGGTTTTACTAAATATATTGTCGATGCTATGATGCAAGCTTTTGAAGAAAAACTGGAGTTGGAAGTTTCTATACCTAGAAAACTATATGATGAGTGGTAACCTACTATTAAGATTAATATTAAAGATTAGGAGTGCCATGCTTTGTGTGATCTATGTGCTAGCATTTCCACGATTCCAAAAACTTTATGTGATGTGTTAGGTTTGAGTGAATTTGATGATTGCTCCTTAAATTTGCATCTTGGGGATTCCACTATAAAGAAACCTATGGGAAGAATTAATGATGTTCTTATTGTTGAAAATAGGAATTATGTGCCCATATATTTCATTGTTCTTGATATAGATTGCAATCCTACATGTCCTATTATTCTTGGTAGACCTTTCCTTAGAACGATTGGTGCAATTATTGATATGAAGGAAGGGAAAATTAGATTCCAATTCCCATTAAGGAAAGGCATGGAAAATTTTCCTAGGAATAAAATTAAATTAAATTATTAATCTATCATGAGAGCTACTTATGGATTGCATACCAAAGATAACAATACCTAGATCTATTGTGTTTTGCCTAGCTAGGGGCGTTAAACAACAACGCTTGTTGGTAGGCAACCCAATTTTATTTTTCTTTCTATGTTTTGCTTATGTTTGGTGTGTTTTAAACATTATTACTTCTGTAGTAATTGTGTTTTTGTGTTTTTATTATTGTTTGATGCAAGTAAAACCTTTGGGGTGATCTATTGTAGTTGTTGATTTGATCTTGCTGGAAAACTGAAACTTTTGCGCTCAGTCCAGGAATTTTATAACTTTGTCAGAGCATCGAATTGATATGATATTTTTACACAAGATTTATATACAAATTTCCCTGGTTGTAGTAGTTTTTAATTATTTTTAGAGTTCAATAAGTATTCTAAGTTTTACAGATTTCTACAGACTGTTCTGTTTTTGACAGATTCTGTTTTCTTTGTGTTGTTTGCTTATTTTGATGTATATCTGGGTCGTATCGGGGGGTATGAGTCATGTAAAAGTTAGAATACAGTAGGTATTACACAAATGTAAATAAAAAATGAGTTCAAAAAAGTGCCTAAAGTGGTGATTTATTTTTCTTATACTAACGGATGTCATGACTTTTCTGTTGAGTTTTGTGTCGTGAAGTTTTCATGTTTTGGGTGAAGATTTGATGGACTATGGAATAAAGAGTGGAAAGAGCCTAAGCTTGGGGATTCCCAAGGCAACCCAAGTCATATTCAAGGATACCAAAAAGCCTAAGCTTGGGGATGCCCTGGAAGGTATCCCCTCTTTTGTCTTCAATCCATCGGTAAATTTACTTGAGGCTATATTTTTATTCACCACATGATATGTGTTTTGCTTGGAGCATCTTGTATGATATGAGTCTTTTCTTTTTAGTTTGCCAAAGTAATCCTTTCTACACACACCTTTTTAGAGAGACACGTTGAATCATGAATTTATTAGAATAATCTATGTGCTTCACTTATGTCTTTTGAACTAGGAAATGTTGCTCTAGTGCTGCACTTATATCTTTATAGAGCATGGATGTGTTATATTTTACAGAAATTATTGAAATCTCATTCCTCACTTATATTATTTTGAGAGTTTCTTAAAACATCATGGTAATTTGTTTAGGTTATGAATTTAGTCCTAATATAACGGGCATCTAAGAGGGATATAATAAAAACTTTCGTATTAAGTGCATTGAAAACTATGAGAAGTTTGATTCCTTGCATATAGTTTTGAGATAATAGGGATGGTAATATGAGAGTCATGCTAGTGAGTAGTTGTGAATTGTATGACATACTTGTGTTAAGGCTTGTGATTCCCGTAGCATGCACGTATGGTGAACCGTTATGTAACGAAGTCGGAGCATGATTTGTGTAATGATTGTCAACCTTTGTGTGAGGCTCGGGAGCGCGCGATGGTTAACTCCTACCAAACTCTCCCCTAGGAGCATGCGTGTAATTCTTTGTTTGATAACTAATAGAATTTTGCAATAAGTATGTGAGTTCTTTATGACTAATGTTGAGTCCATGGATTATACGCACTCTCACCCTTCCATCTTTGCTAGCCTCTCTAGTACCGCACAACTTTCACCGGTACATCAAACCCTCCTTCCTCAAAACATCCACCATATATTCCTCAAAAAAGCCACCATACCTACCTATTATGGCATTTCCATACCCATTCCGAGATATATTGCCATGCAACTTCCACCATGTAGTTTTTCATGACTTGCACCATCACTTCATATTGCATATAGAGTCATACTTTATCATAGGTATCGAGTTGTAATTTTTCTTTTTTGAGTTATAATTAAATAAAAATGTGATTAGTTTTCATTAATAGAGCATTTTCCCGTGATAAAAAAGGATGATGGAGGCTATGACTCCCTCACAAGTTGGGATGAGTATCCGGACTTTAGAAAAAAATAAAAGAGGCTTGCGAAGCCCAAACAAAAAAATAAAAGAGGCCAAAGAGGACCAACGAAATAAATAAAAAAAGAAAAATATGAGAGAAAGAGAGAAGGGACAATTGCTACAACCTCTTTCCACACTTGTGCTTCAAAGTAGCACCGTGATCTTCATAATAGAGATTGTCCTATTTTGTCACTTTCGTATAACTAGTGGATATTCATCTTGCACGACCACTTAGTTTTCTTTTTGAGCTTTCATACACTTATAACTTTAAGTGCATTTGTTGCATGGCAATCCCTACTCACTCACATTGATATCTATTGATGGGCATCTCCATAGCCCATTGATACGCCTAGTTGATGTGAGACTATCTTCTCCTTTTTATCCTTGCACCTCCTCCATATTCGATTCCAACTATAATGCTATATCCATGGCTCATGCTCATGTGTTGCGTGAGAGTTGAAAAGGTTTGAGAACACCAAAAGTGTGAAACAATTGCCTGACTTGTTCATCAGGGTTGTGCATGATTTAGATACTTTGTGTGAGGAAGACGGAGCATGGCCAAACCATATGATTTTGTAGGGATAACTTTCTAAGGCCATGTTATTTCGAAAGGACACGACTACCTTGTTGGCGATCTCGAAGTATTACTGTTTTTATTTCTATATTAGACTATTATTTTGAATCTTACGGATCTGAATATTGATGCCACAATAAAAAATATCACATGGATAAATATGTTAGGTAGCATTCCACATCAAAAAATCTGTTGTTATCATTTACCTACTCGAGGACAAGCAGGAATTAATCTTGGTGTTGCTGATACGTCTCCAACGCAGCTATAATTTTTTATTGTTCCATGCTATTATATTATCTGTTTTGGATGTTTTATATTCATTAATATGCTATTTTATATTATTTTTAGGACTAACCTATTAATCTAGAGCCTAGTGCCAGTTTTTGTTTTTCCCTTGTTTTTGAGATTTGTAGACAAGGAATATTAAACGGGGTCCAAACGGAATAAAACCTCTAGAAGGAATTTTTCTGGAACAAAAGGAAACCAGGAGACTTGAGAACCAAGGCAAGGGAGCCACCGTGGGGCCATAAGCCCTAGGGCACGCCTAGAGGGGTAGGGCGCGCCGGGTAGGCTTGTGGGCCCACAGCCGCTCTCCTAACCCTAATCTTCGTCCTATAAATTCTCAAATATTCCATCATTATCAAAATAAGCCACGAAAACACTCTTCCGCCGCCAGAAGCCTACTTTCCTGAGAGATCCAATCTTTGAGCCTTTTCCGGTAATCTGCCAGAGGGGGATTTGATCACGGAGGTCATCTACATCAACTCCATTGCCCCTCTGATGATGCGTGAGTAGTTCACCACAGACCTTGGGGTCCATAGCTAGTAGCTATATGGCCTCTTCTCTCTCTTTGCTCTTCAAAACCATGTTCTTCATGATCTTCATGGAGATCTATCCAATGTAATACTCTTTTACGGTGTGTTTGTCGAGATCCGATGAATTGTGAGTTTATGTTCAGATGATCCATGAATATTATTTGAGTCTTTCCTGAATTCTTATATGCATGATTTCATATATTTGCAGGTCTCTTTGAGTTATTGGTTTGGTTTGGCCAACTAGATTGGTAATTCTTGCAATAGGAGAAGAGCTTAGTTTTGGGTTCAATCTTGGGGTGTCCTGACCCAGTGACAAAGTAGGGGTAGCAAGGCACGTATTGTATGGTTGCCATCAAGGATAACAAGATGGGGTTTTCATCATATTGCTTGAGTTTATCCCTCTGCATCATGTCATCTTACCTAATGCATTACTCTGTTCTTCATGAACTTAATACTCTAGATGCATGCAGGAGTTGGTCAATGTGTGGAGTAATAGTAGAAGATGCAGAATCATTTTGGTCTACTTGACACGGACGTGATGCTTATATGCATAATCACTTCTTTGGATATCATCATAATTATTCGCTTTTCTATCAATTGCTCGATAGTAATTTGTTTACCCACCGTAATACTTGCTATCATGGGAGAAGCCTCTAGTGAAACCTATGGCCCCGGTCTATTTTACATCTTATACTTTCAGATCTAAAACTAAAAATACCAAAAATACTTTGCGGCATTATTTTTATGTTTTGTTTTACTTTCCGTTCAAGCAATCTATCTCTATCAAATCTCATTCTTGCAAGTAACCTTAAAGGGATTGACAACCCCTTTATAGCGTTGGGTGCAAGAGTTTGATTCCTCGTGTAGGTACACCAATTGGGGACTTGCTTGTATCTCCTACTGGACTGATACCTTAGTTCTCAACAACTGAGGGAAATACTTATCTACGTTGCTGCAATACCCGTTCCTCTTCACGGAAACCAATGCATGCTCGAGAAGTAGCACAGTGCTTTTCGTCAAAATCTTCGGGGAAGACGACACACGCTTGGGGTGCTGCCCGGAGGGTGACAGAAGCGGCGACCTTGGAGATGAGCTTTCCCTTGGCGACGTCCATCAAGCTTCCAGCAGCAACGACACCTCCTCCGAGGAGAGCCCGAGCGACAGCAGCTACGATGCACCATGGCGTCGGCGTGCCCGGACTTCGGGCGATAGCCAACCGCGACGGCGTCGCTCCCCCACCCACGAAGCGGATACTCCGGTGTGCCACTATGGGCCCATCAAGGAAGTAAAGGACTCCGACTGAGCTCTGGCGCGCCGAAGCTAGGGCCTCAGGATTGGCAGCCCCCGAGGGGGCTCCTTTGCTTTCTTCTTCCTTTCCTTTCCCTGTAACCAACAAATCATGGGGGCGGAGCGTGTAATGAACTTTGGAGATTGTGCCCTTGTATTAATACTCTTATCATGCATTCCGGTCCCTGTGTTACTGTTAATTGAGATTTCCTGCTGGTCGTGATTAGGGTACTTAGCTTGACGCATCCGGGGCGGGCTTTTGTGTCTGGGAGGTCTGACAGTGGCACCTGGGGAGCTTTTATGTCTTTGGGGTCCCTTCTTCTTGCAAGTGAGGCAAGCTGGGAGCCCTTTCAGCACTATACATTGGCGGGGCCCAGTCTTGTGCATTCCTTGGCCATCCTTGGGGCATTCGGATCACCAGGTCGAGACCAAGGGGCGAGGCCTCGACCAGCATTGGGGTGTTGATAACCCACAAGTGTAGGGGATCAATTGTAGCCTTTCTCGTTAAATAAGGTTGCCGAACCCAATGAGGAGCTAAAGGTAGAACAAATATTCCCTCAAGTTCTATCGGCCACCGATACAACTCTACGCACGCTTAACGTTCGCTTTACCTAGAACACGTATGAAACTAGAAGTACTTTTTAGGTGTGATAGGATAGGTTTGCAAGATAATAAAGAGCACATAAATAAAAACTAGGGGCTTCTAAGATAGATAAACAACAAAGTTAGGTTTATGAGTGTGGAAAAGTGGTGGTAGGAGTTGCAGAATTGTCCCTAGGCAATCAATAACTAGACCGGTAATCATTATTGGAATTTTATATGAGGGATAGGCATAATCTAACATAATTTCTATACTTGGATCATATGCACTTATGATGGGAACTCTAGCAAGCATCTGCAACTACTAAAGATCATTAAGTTAATACACAACCATAGCATTACAAGCTATCAAGTCCTCTTTACTCCCATATGCAACAACTCACCTGCTCGGGTTTATGCTTCTGTCACTTAAGCAACCAACCATAGGCAAATCACGAACACATTGCAATACCCTACAGCGAGGATCCCTCACGCTTTTGTGACATGGAGAGCACCATAGGACAACTTCAATAATAAAACATGCAACTCGAACCAATCATGATCGTCAATCGACCCATAGGACAACAAAAATCTACTCAGACATCATAGGATGACAACACATCATTGGATAATAATATGAAGCATAACGCACGATGTTCAAGTAGAGGGTACAACGGGTCGCGGGAGAGTGGACCGCTGTAGTTAGATGGGTGGAGGTGATGGAGGTGTTGATGAAGATGACGAAGTTGTTGGAGTAGATCGCCGTCACGATGATGGCCTCGGCGGCGTTCCGACACCACCGGGAGAGAGGGGGAGAGAGACCCTCCTTTATTCTTATTCCCTGACCTTCCCCCTACATGGGAGAAGGTTTTCCCCTATGGTCCATGGCCTCCATGGTGGCGGAGAGGCGAGAGCCCTCCGAGATTGGATCTCTCTCTGTGTTTCCTTCTATTTCTACGCTTTGTGATTCTAGCCTTTCACCATTTCTTAAATATCTGGAGATTCATAACTCCGATCTGGTAGAAATTTTGGGGGGATCTTTATCCATAAATTAGCTTTCTTGCGGCAAAAAGATAGCTCCAACCGACCTAAGGGCTGGCCACAAGCCCTTAGGGCGTGCCCTACCCCCAGGGTGCGCCCTAGTTGCTTGTGGGCCCCTCGAGCACCGCCTTCTATTGATTACACTTCCCAAAATTCACTTATATTCCAAAAAAAAAATCTCCGTAAGTTTTTTTATCCCGTTTGGACTTTGTTTGATATGGATTTTCTACAAAACAAAAAACATGCAACAAACAGGAACTCGGACTGGGCACTGGATCAATACGTTAGTCCAAAAAATAGTATAAAAAGTTGCCAAAAGTATATGAAAGTTGTAGAATATTGGCATGAAACAATCAAAAATTATTGATACGATGGAGACGTATCAGGAATCCGGATCACCAAGAAGAGACCAAGGGGCGAGGGGCAATATGACCAGTAAGGCTCCTGAGGCGGGTTGCCCAGGAGCCCCCTTTGACGCTCAAGCAACGCTCTACATCGGCAGGGCCCAGTACCGCGCATTCCTCGACCACCGTTGGGGCGTCTAGATCACCACGACAAGACTAAGGGGCTAGGCCTCGACCACCGATTGGGGCTTCCGGATCATGAGGACATGACCAATGGGCGAGGGGCTACGAGACCAGTGAAACCCCTGAGGCGTGTTGCTCAGGAGTCCCCCTTGGCGCTCAAGCGGCTCCCATTCGTTTCGTACCTGTTCGTCCGTCGAGAGGTGCGTGAGCCTCCCGAGGCCTCATGATGTTGCCCCGGGCCATGGTCGGAGTCCCCGAGCAAGGGTCGACTACTAAAAGACCGATACTTCCGAGGCAACGGGCCCTTGCCGATCTGCCCAGAGACGCCTCACGTGGACCAAGGTGCCATCTCCCTGGCAAGGTGCTCAAACCGTCTCCGTGTCGCCCCCACTCGCGAGGTGCATGCGGGGGAGACCGACAGTTGTTGATTCAGAAAAAAAGATCTCAGGACCAGAAAAAGAATCAGAAAGAAAGAAAATTCCCACCCCTTTTTCGAATAGAGTCGTGAAACCTTCGAGTTTCATTTCAAAAAGGATCAATTCGAATTCAAAAAGGAACAAGCAACAACCACGTCCGTCACTAGGCTAGTTTTTGTCTTTGTCTTCACCCAACACAGAGCATAGGGCATCCACGTTGCGTGGGCATAGCCATTGGAGGGCAGTATTGTCCGCTAGCGTGGAGCATGGGGCTTCCACTTTGGAGTGGGTAGCAACCCCTCCGCGACCTCAGGGGGCTCCGGGCATATACAACCCACTCATTGTTACGTGAGAGTGTCACGACCGAAGATAGCGGGGCAAGCCCGTAGGCGCATAGCCTAGGTGCTCCCAACCATGTCAAGAATTATCCCATGCATTTCTGTGTGGTTGCGTGCCCCTACAGCCCAAACCTGAGTGCATTGTTCCCCACGTAGCCGCGAGATTGTGCTCCCGCGGCCCAAACATGAGCACAATGCTCCCAACGCAGCAATAGGGGTTTTGTGTTGGTGAAGCCGCCTCGTGAGGCGTCGGGGCGCCAGCTAGTCCATGACCCGAGGACCTCGCGAGGCCCTGCCTCCTAAGGTCCACACCGGCGCCCCCGTTGCCACGTATGGCCCACGCTGCTCATACCCCGCCGATCCCTCTAGGCGTTTGCCCATGCGGCCTAGAAAGCCCAACTATGTGCTGCTTGCTCGCGAGGGCGGCGGCTGTGCCACGCCCCCGCACATCCCGAGACGCCCTCTCGCTTGCACCGACATGGCTGGGTGCCTCCTCAGCGGAAGCTGCCATGCCCGGTTTGGAGAGGACGCCCGGGACATCATCCTACTCCGGGAGGATGCTAGCACCCATGAGGGGCGCGCAATCGATGACGACATTGGCAAGTATGAGAAAGCTCGGCACATAGGCCTCTGTGAAAAGGACTTGGCTTCCTCCTAAGCCGTCAGTGCGCACCCTGTAGGTAGCCTCCCTGGGCGGCAAGGTGATGCCATTCGGGACGCGCAACCCACACACCCTCCTGCACCGAGCCTCCGCCCGAAGCTGGTTACCTCTGCCGTCGCTGCGAGGTTGGTCGCTCGTGCCTTTATGTGGGTAGCCTCCCTAGCAATCCACCGCGCCTCTGTTTTGGTTACCTGCCTGCCCGCGAGCCTGTACCACCTGGTCCCTGCACCGGTTGGCGCGCTCTCGCAGGGATGACCCGAGCTGTTAATGATCCACCATGGTGTGGGTTTGCGCGTCAAGGCACGCACGAAGCGCCCTATTGCCTTCCTCGAATGCTCCATCGGCGGGGTTGATCGGCACCCCGAAGCCGGTCACCGGGATCGAGAGGAGGAGGAGCACGATGTGTGGTGGACCTTGCCCGGACTCGCCCAGGCAAGTATCGGGCACACCATCTGCCAATGAGGTGAGCGGTATGGCGAGCGAGACTTCGGCACCCTGGGTTGGGGGTCGAGAAGAGTGGTGAGGAGCCCAGGCTCTCCTCGCGACGGTGACCAACTCTGCGATGTTGTCGGCCCAGGCGTCGAAGCCCCCGTGCGTCGAGCGATGGCGAAGCAACTCACCCGCCATCAGTAGCGCGTCATGCTTGTCAAGATCTCTCACGTGGGTACAGGTTGATGTTGGTCCCGTGGGCGCCCCGTGCCTGGCCTATGAGAGTGGCGACGGCAGCGGAGGTGATGTTGGTGGCCTAGTAACGGCGACCCTGCATCGAGCTGCCTGGGTGTGTGTCATGGGTAGCAGCAGTAAGGTTGGTGAAGGCGGACCTGCCGGGGCAGAAGGAAGCTTGCCATGTGTTGGCAATCGAAACGACGGAGCGGCCAAAGGCGAAGCTTGTGGGAGACTCCAACACACCACCTACCCGGCACGCCTAATGTCGGATTTTGGGCTCCGCAAAACCCAAAGAGGTTCGAGCTCAGGGTTGTGTACGAAGATCCCCACCAGCTCCGGCCTCAAGCTCACCGCACGACAACCTAGCCTGGTTAGCTCACTCAATCGCATGAAGAAGACTAGCACATGAGAATTTACCTAGGTTCGGGCCGCTGCAAAGCGTAAAACCCTACTCCTACCTTTTGGTGGATTGCCTCACTAGGAGGTTTGTGGATGAACTAGTAGAGTGGAGCGCAACCTCTCGAGGATGCTTGAGTGGCGTTCGATCTCTCTTGTCGCCATCGTTCTACAGTCACCTAACCTCTATTTATAGACGCCCGGGTCCTCTTCCCTTATCGCAATGGCGGGAAGGCATCCTATAACAGCCAAATTCAAAGGGGGACAAGGAGTACATCCTTATCCTTACAAAAGGTGGTCTTCGCCTGCAAAGTAGCAGGTGGTGATGCATTGGTGGGCTCGACGATGACATCCGCCCTGACGAGCTCGTAGTCTTGGTCTTCTTGCACCGGAATGGAAACCGTTGAGGGTGCTTTGGGAACCTTCATACATCTTTGCCTCCTTTACACCAAAGAGGAAATTGTCTTCTCTACGTGTGCTGACGCCCGCCTATCTCGTCTTGCATCATCCTTGACCTCCCGAGGCAGATTGCTACATAGAGATCTCCACCCCTTAGCAGGCGACCTGGGGAGGCCTCTAGCCTCGCGAGGGTCTTGGTGTTATCCTCCTTGTGGGGGACGGGCTCTTGCGAGGGCCTTGTCTTGAGTAAGGCTGCACCGGGCCGTACATGTCCGTTGAAGTGGGCCGCGCCCTGGGCCATAGGCTAGAAGGTCTGTGTACCCCCATTCCCAGAATGACGACAAAGCCCACACTAGTAGAGAAATGACTAGAGTTGGAGGTGCGCCATTTTCCTCCATCACCAACACTATTTTGGAAAATAGTGCTTGTGTTGCCTTAATTTCTACGTTATTGGTACAAAGATAGTGGTGGCATACAAATTCTACAGAACGTCACCTGTATGAGGACCCCAACACTCTCGCCTTTCACCTATTATTGTTGGCGTGACTAAAGTTCCTATGTCACAGGTATTTTCATAGTCCGGGATTGCGCATTCTGGCCCATTAGGCCCACGCCAGCAATAATCGGTTTTAACAGGTAAAACCGAATCCTTTCCTCCTCTCTCTCGATCCCCAACTCAACCCATCCTCCACTCTCGATCCCCCCCCCATTGCCACCCGGTGTTTTCCATCTCTGCCTTTCCCGACGCTGCCCGTGTCCACTAGACGCTGCCCTGCCTAACCCGGCATGTCTTCATCAGAGGAGGAGCGTGACGCCGCCCCGCTCGACCCGGCCGTGTTCGTCGGAAGAGGAGCATGAGGCCACCCCACCCGACACCGACCCGCCCCGCCCGACTCAAGCACATGTAATTATGTTCTACTCCCTCCATTTGGAAATACTAAGCGATGCCCTGCGCGTTGTGGCGGGATTTTGTATGAAATAAAATTAGACGAAAACAAAATAAAATTTGCATGCATGTCACACTTTTCATTCATAGAGCACTCGATTATATTGCTATGAGATAGTATATCCAACGGCTAAATTAATTTGGGTGATGTGGATTAAGGAGAAGCGAGAGAATTCCTAATAGTGGGGTCTAGGTATTTAGATATAGAAGATAAGTCATGATAGATAATTTTGTTCCTTATGTTCTAGTTCTTTTAAATTTTGGATGTTAGTTTTAAATTATCATTCTATAATATGGTGAGCTTTCATTACAACACATATGGAAAATTCATCAGCTAAAAACGAATTGGTGGGCAACATGCAGAACTGGAATCAGTGGGAAATAGAGTCTTTAGAGTGGCACATCAAAAAAGTCGAAGAAGGCAATGCCTCACTGAAGAATGAAAGGGATGGTCTGCTAGCAGAGAGTGCTAATGCCCGAACTAAGTTAAACAAACTGAGGGATCTAAGGGATGAGTTGATGGAGAAGAGAGGCAACTTGAAGATGGAGAAAAACAAATACAGGCTAGAGAAGCATAACCTACAGACAGACGTTGATCACATCAAAAAAGACGGAGAGAACAATCGGAAAAAGCTTCGCCAGCAGGACTTAACCCTTGATGATGTGTCGTTGTTGATTTCTAATTAACTAAGTTGTGAATTCCGAAGTTTATGAATATGTTAGTTCATTAGTACTAAGTTTTAAACTCTTATTAAGTTTATGAGTATGTTTCGATCTATACCTTTTGTGAAGTTTAAGCTCATAGTTTCTGAAGGAGTTTTTGTATTATATAAAAAACAAATTGCTGGCGTTGTGCAATAATACATGACAAAGGTAGTGTAGATATATGGCAGGCGTTCGCCAATTTGGACGCCCGCAGCATGTACTATACTACTCGTGTAGGATTCAACGGCACCACTATGTTTTAACCGTGGCGCCATATTGCTGGCGTAGGGTTTCTATGCCAGCAAGGCCATTTTTACCACGCCATAGCTAGGCTTTTCTGCACTAGTGCCAATCCCTTGTGATGGCCAACCGCCCATCCTTGAATATCTTCATGACTTCCAGATAGTCATTCTAGGCTAGTAGAAATACATGTACATTTGCAGGTCCAACAATCATGTAGTTTGAGAGGCGATCTCGGGTAGGCTGCATTGGGAACCACTTCAAAGGAAAAAAGATACAGAGGTTGTCTTCTAGCAACTCATTATGTGCAGTAAAAAGGGTACAAAGTTCTGAGTTAATATACTTCATATCACTATTGTCTTGGACAAACTATAAATTAATAGTTTAATTGCCAAATTTTTACCCATTGTACTAGCAATCTTTATTAGTTACCTCACATGATGCTCTCTCCATCCCACTATATAAGATCCAATTACATCCAAAACACTAACATATTGGATGCATTAGCGTATTATACTATGGGGCAGAGGGAGTATAACATTGGAAACAAATATAGCTATGTGAACAAAATACCATTAAAATAGGCATATGCTCACTACATGAGGCTTAACAACAACCAAATAAAGTCATTCATAATGGTATTGTTGAATTTTCATAGAAGAAAACATGTACCTAAACATCAAATTGTCTAATTTAACATCACAAAGTGAAAAACAGGGGGTGTATTACCTACACCAAGCTTAACAAGAAACAAATATGTCCGTTGAACTGGTATTAATCAAATTGTACTACACATTTTGAATAACAAAATAAATGAAGCATGCTACAACAACCAAATAGTCATTCATATCGGTATTGTTGAAATTGCATAGAATGTACCATGTGCTTAAACATCAAATTCTATGATTGAACATCACATTGTTACAAAACCGAAATAAACATGGGCGTGTTAACTACACGAAATTTAACAGGAACCAATTGTATGATTGAAAAACCAAATCTGGCAATTGAAGCCGGACATATGGTCACTACAAAGAACCAAAAATATCTAAACAAGGTATATGCTCACTAAAGACAACCAAACATAGGCGTTCGTGAAATTGAATTGAACAATTCATACTCCATCGTAGAGCGCACTTGTTGACAAAAACTTGCCATCATCAATGAGGCCTGACTTGGCAGCTAACGATGCCAAAACATCGCCATAGAACATGACTTTCATAAATGACAAAAGGGTCTCATTGGTGATGAAGGCCCATTCCTGATAGCAAAGGGGAGTAGACTAGATGCATACTATAAACAACCCAATATAGGTATATGCTAACTATAGACGACCAGACATAAGTAGTGTAATTGAACTGAACATTTCGTACTCCAACATATCAAATTGCACTTTTGAACATTAGAATTCATACTCCAGCATAGCTAATTCCTAACAGCAAAGTAGAGTAGATCAGAGGCATACTACAAACAACTAAACATAGCAATTGAAACTGGACAAATGATAACCACAAACAACCGAAAAACCATTAAAGGAAGCATATGCTCACTACAACAGACTTAACAGCAACCAAACAGTCATTCATATCAGTATTGTTGAAATTGCATAGAATATAGAATGCACCATGTGCTAAAACATCAAATTGTATGATTCAACATCGCATTGTGAGAAAACTGAAATAAACAGGGCGTGTTAAATGCACCATCTTTAACGGGAACCAATTGTATGATTGAACAACCAAATGTAGCAATGAAACTAGACATATGTTCACTACAAACAACCACATACCACGCTAAACAAGGTATATGCTCACTACAGACAATCAAACGCATTAGCATGGAAATTGAACTGAGTAATTCGTACTCCAGCATATCAAATTGCTCCCTGTTGTGGCAGCTTAGCTCCTTCCCTTTGGAAGAGCATGTCTACAGGGTGACGTCCCTGATGTCGTTGATGGGCTATTTCTCCTTGGAAGAGATGGATAGGGCTCCCTTGTCGTCGTCTTAATCAATGAGGTCTGACTTGTCAGCTTATGATGCCGAGCCACCATCATTTATATAGAAAGCGACCTTCAGAAATGACAAAAGGGTCTCGATGCGATGATGGAAAAATCCAAATAGCGAAGCAGAGTAGATCAGCGGTGGGGGCATGGAGGTTGAACCCAAAGGGGTGGGGTGCTTCACTTAACATGTGGCATATCCCTAGTCAAGCCATCGCTGTTGACGAGCTCGATCTTGTAGCTAGTTGCCATGACATACAAACACGTGCGAGCATGCTTATTAAAACCCTAGGTCAGTCATTGATACATCTCTAATGTATCTATAATTTTTGATTCTTCCATGCTGTTATATTATCAATCTTGTATGTTTTACAATATTTTTATAGCAACTTTATATCATTTTTTGGGAGTAACCTATTGACATAGTGCCAAGCGTTAGTTGATGTTTTTGCTTGTTTTTTACTTGGCAGAATATCAGTACCAAACGAATCCCAAACACCGCAAAACTTTTTCAAGATTTGTTTTGGGCTATAACACAACTGAGGGACCAAAGAGGCATGTGAGAGGAGGCTCGTGGAGGCCACGAGATACTAGGGTACTACAGAGGCCCCTGACGCGGCCTGGTGGATTATGCCCTCCGCGGGACCCCTCTCCACTGCCTATCATCTCTATAAATATCCAAATATTCCAAAAACCAAAGAGATTTGAAGAAACACAATTCCTGTCGCCGCAAATTCTAGAACCACAAGATCCAATCTAACACCATCTCTAAGGGGTGCATCGTCTTCATTGGTGCCTCTCAAAAGATGCGTGCATAGTCCACGATAGACCTACGGGTCCGTAGGCAGTAGCTAGATGGCTTGATCGCTCTCTTTTTATTCTCAATACAATGGTATCTTGGAGATCTATTTGATCTAATAAATTTTTCTATGTGTTTGATGGGATTCGATGAATTTTGAGTTCATGATGAGTTTCTATCCATGAATATGATTTGAGTCTTCTTTGATCTCTTATTTTCATGATTACTTATAGCCTCGTATTTCTTCTTTGAATATTTGGTTTAGTTAGGACAACTAGATCGATTTTTCGTGCCATGGGAAGAGGTGATTTGTGATGGGTTCGATCTTGCGGTATCCTCTCCCAGTGACAGAAGGGACGACGAGGCACGCACGTATCGTTACTTCTAAGGATAACAAGATGGGATCCATCCCTACATGAATAGATCTTGTCTACATCATTTCATCGTTATTATTGCATTACTCTGTTTCTCCATGAACTTAATTCACTAGATGCATGCTGGATAGCGGTCGATGTGTGGAGTAATAGTAGTAGATGCATAATCGTTTCGGTCTACTTATCTTGGACGTAATGCTATATAATAATCATTGCCTTGGATATCATCATGATTATTTGATCTTCTATCAATTTCCCAACAGTAATTTGTTCACCCACCATGTGCTATAATAATGAGAGAATCCACTAGTGAAACCTACGCCCCCCGGGTCTATCTTTTACCATATTGTTTTCCGATCTATCTTTTTTTGCACTTGCTTTGAGATCTATTACTTTGATGCACTTTTTATTTACATCTTTTATTTTGTGTTCTTACGCGGTCTATTTATCCAATCTCATACAAACCGATCTATCTTTTATCGAGGAGATATTGACAACCTCTCTTACGCGTTGGGTTGCAAGTATTTGTTCTTTGTGTGGAGGTGTCGTTTACATAGTGTTACTTGGTTCTCCTACTAGTTCGTAACTGAGGGAAACACTTATTGTAGTTGTGCTACATCATCCCTTCCTCTTTGGGGAAATACCTACGCGGTCTCAAGCCACGTCAATGGAATTTCTGGCACCGTTCCCGGGGAGGAGGTACGAAAGTAGTCTCTCGTCAACTTGTCAATTTTTGGCGCTGTTGCCGGGGAGACATCATCATTAGTTGGAAAAGATAGAATTAGAGATGCCATGATGAAATCCTTAGAAGAAAAGTTATAATTAGAGATTTCAATTACTAGAAAATTGCATGATGAGTGGGAACCTACTATTGAAGTCAAGATTAAAAATTATGGGTGCTTTCCTTTGTGTGATTTGGGTGCTAGTGTTTCCACAATTCTGAAATCTCCATGTGTTATGCTTGGTCTTACCAATATTGAAGAATGTTTTCTCAATTTGCACTTGGCGGTTTATACTATTAAAATGCATTTTAGAAGAATTAATGATGATCTTATTCTTGCAAATAGGAACAATGTTCCCATAGATTTTATTGTTTTTTATATTGATTGCAACCCATCTTGTCCCATCATACTTGGTAGACCATTTTTACGCACTATAGGCATCGTGATTGATATGAAAGCAGGAAATATTAAATTTCAATTTCCACTAAGAAAGGGCATGGAACACTTAAGACACCACATGAATCAATCCTGAGGTCCTCTAGTGGAGCAAAAACTAAACATGACAATACTTGAATCTTTGCATTATGCTAGCTAGGGGCGTAAAATGATAGTGCTTGTTGGGAGGCAACCCAATGAATAAAATTATTTTCACCTTTTTCTATCTGTTCTTGAGTGTTTAGACAATTGTTCTACTAGTATGATTGTGTTTTTAATGCTTTCATTTTTGTTTGTTCCAAGTAAAGCCTTTGTGATCTTGTTGGGTGATAGTTGATTTGATCTTGTTGGAAAACAAAAACTTTTGCATCTAGTAAAATAATTCTTAAAAATCACAGAAGCAACGAAAAAATCTGATATTTTTCAAAAGATTGATATAAAAATTTCTGACGTTTTCCTAAATTTTCAGAATTTTGTGAGTTACAGAAGTATGGTTATAGTACAAATTACTACCAATTGTTCTATTTTTGACAGATTTTTTTCTTGTTGCATTGTGTGCTTGTTTTGATGAATCTATGGCTTGTATTGACGGGTATAAGACATGGTAAAGTTAGAAGATAGTAGATATAATGAAATTATAAAATATGAATTGGTTTTTAGCAGTACTTAGAGTGGTAATTTGCTTTATTATACTAATGGATCTCACGAAGATTTTGTTAAGTTTTGTGTGATTGAAATTTTCAAGTTTTGTGTGAGATCACGATGGATGAAGGAATAAGGAGTGATAAGATCCTATGCTTGGGGATGCTATGACACCCCAAGATAAAACCCAAGAAGGAACAAGCAACTAAGCTTGGGGGTGCCCCGAGTGGCATTCCCTATTTCTTCTAACGACCATCGGTATTTTACTTGGGGCTATATTTTTATTCGTCACATATCATGAGTTTTCCTTGGAGCATCTTATATTATATGAGTCTTTGCTTGATTTTTTGACAAGTATCCTTGTTGTACACACCTATTTGAGAGAGCCAAATTTATACTTTGATTTGTTCGAATTGCTCTATATGCTTCACTTAAACCTTTTGAGCTATGGAATTGCGCTAGTGCTTCACTTGTATGTTTTTGAGCATGGCATGCTTTAAGTTTTTAAGAAATACTCCCATGCTTCACTTATATTAATTTGAGAGTTAGTGACTTTTGAACAAATTCTCTCATGCTTCACTTATATTATTTTGAGAGATGAAACTTTTATGCTCATGTTCTTCACATAAATTTATTTGGGATTGTCAAAAGCACTGGCAATATATGAAACTAGTCCCAACGTTTGAGATATTCAAGAGGGATATAATAAATACTTTCATGAAGAACATTGGACAAATTAAACTTTATTCCTTGTAATAGTTTTGAGACATGATGATAATAATATGTGAGTTACGTTGGTGAGCAATTTTGCTTTAGTAAGAATATTGGTGTTAAGGATTGTGATTCCCTATGCAAGCACGAAGGTCAATAGTTATGTAACGAAATTACATCCTACTTATGGTGCATTATTCGGTATTAGTTATGCTTAATGCTCGTTTATGTTTCTTGGTTGGTTGCTTCTCAATCTATTTGCTAGCCTCCACTTGTACTAAGTAGAAATACTACTTGTGCATCCAAAATCCTTAAACCTAGTCTTGCCATATATGAATCCACCATACCTACCTTTGTGGGGTATTTCCATGCCGTTCCATGAAAATTTGTATGTGCCATTTCTAATTTCCAAAATGAATTTCCTTTTTGTGTGCTCGTACCTCTCATGAAGCGAAAGGGTTGACCGATATTTTTCCTTGCTAGATGTGTTATTCTCAAGATGAGTGTTTATTCACTTGTCATTGCACGATAGTACGGCTATAATAGGGATGCCCAGTATCAAAATGAAAAAGAAATTTACTTTATGTTGTGAAATAATAAATTCCTTGGAGATTGTTTGTATGCAAGGCAATAGTGGATTCGACTAGCTATGGATTGTGAAAGAATGGTCGAAACAGGAATAAACTTTATTTTCTGTTTGGGGATCGCTTATAATATATCTTTCTTGGAAAGATATTTAAAGCTCATGGTCGTTTTTGTTGATGGGAAAGGCATGCCACCCAAAATATTTCCTCTCTCAATTTAAACTATGAGCTCTAGCACCTCTACCAATCCGTACTTCCCTCTATGATGGGCCTATCTATTTACTTCATGCAATTTTTACTTTTATTTGAGTCTCCATCTTCTATTATAAAGCATCAACTAGGGGACACTATGATTGCACTTCAGCATTGGATGTAGCTAATATTTGAGTGTGTTTCATGAATGGATTAATGATTGAGCATGATGGGATAGGGATAACTTTCTTTAGTGTTGATATTTTGAAAGACATGGTTACCTGTTGGTATGCTTGAGTATCAAAGTCTTTATATCAAAACTAGATTATTTCTTTGAACCATCTAAAAATCCAAATGTCCATGCTACAAAAAAAAAATATGTGATGAACACCTTAGGCAACATTCCACATCAAAAATTCTGTTTTTATCATTTACCTACTCAAGGACGGGTAGGAATTATGCTTGGGGATGCTGATACGTCTCCAACATCTCTATAGTTTTTTATTGTTCCATGCTGTTATATTATCAATCTTGGATGTTTTACAATCATTTTATAGCAACTATATATCATTTTTTGGGACTAACCTATTGACATAGTGCCAAGTGCTAGTTGCTGTTTTTTGCTTGTTTTTTACTTCGCAGAATATCAGTACCAAACAAAGCCAAAACACTGCGAAACTTTTTGGTGAATTTGTTTTGGGCCAGAAGAGAACTAGGGGACCAAAGAGGCACCTAAGAGGAGGGTCGTGGAGGCTACGAGACACCAGGGCATGCCAGAGTCCCCTGGTATGGCCTGGTGTGTTGTGTCCTCCACGAGGCCCCTCTCCACCTCCTATCAGTTCTATAAGTACCCAAATATTCGAAAAACCCTAGGGGAGTCGATCGAACACAATTCCAGCTGTCGCAAGTTCCACAACCATGTATCCAAGCTAACACCATCACGGAGGGGTGCATCGTCTTCATGGGTGCCTCTCCAATGATGTGTGAGTAGTCCAACATAGACCTATGGGTCCATAGGTAGTAGCTTGAGGGCTTCCTCTCTCTCTCTTTAGATTCTAAATACAATGGTCTCTTGGAGATCTATTTGATGTAATGACTTTTTGAAGTGTATTTGTTGGGATCCGATGAAGTTTGATGTCCCACCCAAGATGCGATCATATCCTTATTTTGGCACGAGGTCCTCAAAAAGGCTAGGAGCGTATCTCGTCATTTTGCAAGAATGGATATCATTACAAGTACATGTACATAAGAGATGAGTATATGGAATAGGCTTACACTCACCACCAGCTACATCATGATCACTTCAATACAACAACATATTCAAACATCATATAGAAGAGTAGGGTCCGACTACAGACAAAATCAAATGATAAAATGACATCCAGCCTTGCTATCCCAGGCTGCCACCTGGAACCCATCCTAGATCGATGAAGAAGAATAAGAAGAACTCCAAATCAAACAAGTATCGCTCTCACGTCAAAGCATGGCATTACCTGTACCTGCAACTATTGTTGTAGTAATTTGTGAGCCACAAGAACTCAGCAATCTCATTTCCAAGGGTATCAAGACTATTAAAGCTTAATGGGTGAGGTATGGTTAAGTGGTGAAGCTGTAGCAAGCAAGTAAGCATATATTTGAGTGGCGATCTTACGAATAAAGAAAGTAAAGTATGGTGGTCTACGCATAACGGACATGAACTAGTAATGATCACTAATTGATCCTAAACACCTGCTTACATCAAACATAATCCCACCGTGTTCTCTCTCGAATAAGGACTCATGAGAAGAGACAGTCATGGTTATGCACACAGTTGGTGTATTTTATTTGAGTTTGCTTCAAGTTTGCTATGATCGTGTGTTAAACAAAGTTTCCAAGTAGCCACATAACCACGGGCACGGCTTTCCAAAATATTTAACCCTGTAGGGATCCTCCAACTCATCCATCACAAATTAACCACACGCTGCATTAGAATTCCTACACCACGGAATCACCCATAGTATTTGCGGAATCCCGTTGGAAAATTTCAACTTCGAGATAGCCCGAAGTGTCGTCAAAATCCCACGCGCAAGGCGTTTGAGAAAGGTAAAACAAGTCCAGCAAGACTTCCCGACATGTCGACAAACCCGATAGGAGCCCCATATCTCATTCTCAGGACACGACCGGATAAGCACAAAGTACAATGGCCTAATAGAAATCTCCCAAGTTGCCCCGGGTTGGCTGCGCACACGGCTCTAGTTTGGACCAACACTCATGACGAGCTCTGGCCCGGGTTGTTGATTAAGGATCCTCGGGTTAATTACTCCCTATGTAGGTTTATTAGATATTAGGCAAATGTAGTACCAATGTTGGGCCTTGCCAGACAAGCTTTATCCTAAAACGAAAAATCAAGGGGGTCCCCATAACAACCCCAAGCATGTTAGGAGCGCTCAATATGGAACATAACACCGATACACAATTAACTAGGGCGGCAAAAGTGGAACAAAACACCCAGCAAAAGGCCAAGCCTTCCACCTTTTACCAAGGATATATGTGCATTAAATTAAATAGCAATAATATTGTGATAACAAAAGAATGTCCATGTTGTCACATGGAAGCAATTGCACCTCCAGCTAGAAACACTATAAGAAGGCCTGAGCAAGCGGTAAATAGCCAAACAAAGGTTTGCTAGGATGTGGAGGGGTTTAGAGGCGTATCACGGCAATGTTGGGAGGCTTGACAAACAAGTGGTAGGTAGCAAGACATAACAATAAAAGCAGGACAACTAGCAAGGCATGATAGTAGTGGTATCCAGGGAAATTGGTCATCTTGCCTGAGATCCCACTTGGAAGAAGAATGAATCCATGAAGAAGACGATCCGTGAAGTAGACAAACGAATCCTCATGCTCCGAACACTTTAGGAACTCTATCGAGAAGAATCAATCCAGAACAAACAATGAACACATG
Source organism: Hordeum marinum (assembly GCA_022496015.1). Taxonomy (NCBI): domain Eukaryota; kingdom Viridiplantae; phylum Streptophyta; class Magnoliopsida; order Poales; family Poaceae; genus Hordeum; species Hordeum marinum. The sequence continues at coordinate 388,959,926 of CM039673.1, read as the reverse complement.
ATAAAACCACAACATATGCATGACATGATGCACTTCAAATATGATGCATGTCCGGTTTAATATTCAATGCATGGCTTGGCATGGCAAGAACAACAAACAACTACTACATATTAAGTGAAGTTGAACATGCAACGAGTTGCATATTGACGAAACTCCATGTTCAAATTATTTAGTTCACACCCATTTAGGTACTCATCCATATTAAATGTTGTTTAACATGGGAAACAGTGAAACATACACAACTACAACATCTAGGCATTTTAAGTGAGGACAGAAGCAACATATAGTATTTCCAAAACGACCTCATATGCATATTTTAAGTTTGGTACAGATCATAACTAACCATATTTTATAGTTGTTAAAAAGAAATATGAATGTCGCCATGTTGTTCTACACATTTTTCTAGTCAAGTTACAGATGTGGATCATTAAATTCGGAGCTACAGTTTAGTAGTTATGAAATAACTCATTTTAGCATGGCAATTACGCGAGTTAATGAAAACAGCAAGATAAAATTCTAAACATGTGTGAAAGTTGGTTATTGTGAATCTACACGAAATTCTAAGAATTTTACATATATAAAGTTTTTACATACGATGCACGGTTAAAAAGTTATTAAATGCATGAAGAAGGGGGGTTCTGTAAAACTGTAATTTCCTACTTATTAGCTAAATTCGCATACAGGAAGAAAACGGAAATGGACCGAATCTACACAGAGGACCAATAGGGGACATGGCACAACTTAGCTAAAATGCGCATGGGTGCAAAATAGCACTAGGGGCGGCTCAACTGGTGGCATGTTGGGCCGGTCGGTGCAGCGGCCCACGACTGGACGATGGCTCGGCCTGGAGCAAGGGATGGGACGGCATGCGAGGCTGAGGCCCACGAGGCTGGCTAGGCGAGGGTCCAAGCGCTGGGCTGGCGGCCCATGACGACGCCGGTCAACGCGCGCTAGGGCATCGCCCTCGTCCTATCGATCCAGAGGAGGATGCCTTGGCATCGGGCGGTTGCAGCAACGCCGGACTGGCGGAGCTTGGTGACCGGTGAGGCGAGCTTCACAACGGCCATGGCGGCCCTGTAGAAGAGAGAGGGAGAGACGAGAGGTCAGGGAGGGAATATGGGAAACGGGAGAGAGAGGGTGACGGGAGGAGGAGTGGTGGGGGACCTCCAGTGTTTGCCACACGATGATGGCAGGAGATCCCGCGAGCGGAGCCCATTGGGCGCGATGGGGAGCTCGGGTGGCTCTGGAGGCAGGGCGAGCTCGAGCGCCTATGGGCTCGGGCGGGCCCTGGATGGGCTTCGTGGCCCGATGCAACGGGAGGTGGAGGCTTGCGGCGGCTGAGGATTGGGGGTGCAGAAATCGAGGAAGAGGCTAGGGTTGCCTGATTTGGATGCCTAGGTGTCTATTTATAACAAATGGGGCTAGGTTAGTGGGTTTTGCACCGTTTTCGGACCTTCGGACACCGATCCGACGGTCCAGAAATGGAGGGGGGGCTAGCAGGGCTGTGTAGAGGGGGTTGGGCCAAGAAGAGAGGAAGAATTGTGGCCCGTGACATGGGTTTTAAAACCCAGAAAATGACCGACATATAAACCGATGACTGCACTACTATGGTTAATCGTTCGGGTATCAAACGACCTCTGATTGTGACGAAATTTGGCAGGCGGTCTACCGACAATAAAACAAGATCAGATGCCAACTTTCTCCCCAATCCAATAATATTTCATACGCATTTTAAAAACAGTATTATATCGATGCCACGGGCGTGTGCATGTGTGGTTAGTCTCGAAATGGGCAACAACAAGAACGGAGAGAATCGACGAGTACGAACGGATGCCAGTTCGAAAAATCATGTCGAGTAAATGCCGATGCTATGCAGATGATGCGAATGATGCGATGATGAATGCAACAAACTATCAAATCACACGACAACAACGGAATTAAAGGGGAATCTTCTAGAGCATCGGTCTTGGGCTGTTACAACTCTCCCACACTACAAGAGGATCTCGTCCCGAGATCTAGAATGAGAAATGGAAGAGAAAGAGCAAGAGGTAAAACTTAGTTGATTCTTTGACAAACGATTGAACCCAATGATCATTAAAGGTTTCGACGAGATTAAGGATGACAAAACAAACAAGGAAGAATTCACTAGAAATTTGGGCAGCACTTGAGTAGAAAAGAGAGGCAAAATTTGATATGATGGAATGAAATTGAAGGAGAGACACAAAACTTCGGTTGGATTAGAATCAAAACTTCATAAGATGGAAGGGTCATGAAAAGATTTCATAGAACTCTGGTACAATGGACATGCAAGGAAAGAAGAAGATCTTGATACATGAGATGATGATTCGAAGAGAGCAACATCACGATTCCTCCAGACAAAAGAATAGAAGCTAGATATTTGCAAGGAAAAGAACCGAAAAGAGATAACAACTCTACCGCAATGAATTTGAAAGGCACCCTAATAAAGAAAGGGATGAACAGAGTTGTTGGAGCATCAACAACAAAAAGAATAGCTTGTTATTGGCTTATGGAAAACATCTCAAAATTATGAGGTGAGAACCTGCCACACAGAAACAATTGATTGCTTGAGAGCACCAAGATGTGCAAAACTTCTTGATGACACAATCCTTTATGACACCATGATAGACACAATCCTTAGGAAATCCTTTAGGTGAAATCCAATCCAAGATAATTCCGACAACACAAGGTGGTTTACTTATCTCATTCTTGACAATTTTCCTTCGAGACTCCTCATAATCAAGAATTTAATAACACCCTCTAAAAAGACAATGGAGAAGGAATTGAATTTTGATATCCAAGATAAAGAACACTTGAGCACCTCTAACAAGAATCTTGAAGAACAATTCGAGAAGAATTACATCCATAACAAACCAGCACGAAGAACCTCTTGAAGAGCACCGGAATGAAAGGATCATAGAAAAGAAGTGAAGGTTGCAAAAGAATAGGATTGAGGCCTTGCTATGCTTTAGACGAGGCTTCGGGATGAGATGCTTCAGAAAACTTGGAACTCCAGAAAAGAAAAGTTGAACAACTTAGAATCGAGAAGTTGATATCATGAATAACTCCGGAAGAAGGATTGAAATCGTTGATGAAATAAGAATAAGAATTATGTTATGCTTATACTTCTCAAATTAAATTGATGACAAGAAATGGGTTTAGCACACCACTTATTCTTCTTTAAAAGATTGAAGAGAGAGATAGAACACAAACTTGAAGAAGTCTTGAATGAGAACATCGGTAAGAAGTGAAACGAATGAGAACATCATGAATGCATGGAGATACATGGCATGAGGATGAAGAGATCGTGATCCGCCTAGAGAACTCTTGAACGAAGCACCAGAATAATTGAGATATGAACGAAGGGACAACAATTGAGAAGAATTTGAGAATCAAAGTTGAAAGCTAAGAACAAAGAAATCTTCTGAAATGATGGCCTTTGGAGGATCGACAAATGAGAACAAGTCTGAAATGCACCAGATAGTTAACGATGGAATTACTCATGATCAAAAACAATTTAAGAGGATAGCATCAAGATAAAACCATGACCCTTGAAAAGAACGGACAAAGATTTGAGAGAACTCTCCTTCGGTCATCAAAGATGAGAATGATGACTAGAACCACCACCAAGAATTACTGAGAGACTTCGGAATAACAAAGAAAAGAACGGTTGAGCCAATGATGAAAATAATTCGAAGCTATCATGGAGAAGCAATATGACTGATGAAAATCATTCTTACGTCATATTAGAAGAGAACTTGAGAACATCTCTGAAAAGAGATTAGAAGAGCTAGGTAATATCCTAGGGAAAAACCTATGGGTTATGGGCCCATTCAAAAGAAACCACCGTTGAGACTATTGCTTACAAGGAGAGATAGCACCGGTACAAATTTAAAACTTGATGCGGTGAGAACCCTGGATATAATATAGGAGGATATGAATGGAATGAAAGTCTTCTGAGATATCTTCAACACTCCAGATAGAATAGAGAGAGACGAAAAACAAGAGATACTTGGACAAGATTTCCGACATGGGGAAGCATTTAGAGAATGAAAAGGATATGAAGAACACCGAGATCTTGAATTGAATGCACTAGGAAGAAAGACAAGAACGAAGAATGATGAATTCGAATCACTTGAGGATCTTCCCAATGAATTGTCGGATACAAAACGGAAGAAAAGATAGTGTAAGCATCAATGAAAAGAAAGGCACTTAGATAAGAATGTAATCATTGAAGAAAAAGGGCGGGGGGGGGGGGGGAACAAAGAAAACTTAGGAAGGATGAGAAGAACATCGGAAAGATACATTAGGATAGATCTTGCAAATATTGGAGATGATTTAATATCTTGAAGAGGAGCGCACCGGTTGAAAGTAATTTCATGACAACTCTAGATGAACAAAAGGATTAGCATTCTCGTAAAACATGAGAACACTACTTAGAAAAGATATGAAATCATCACTTGACATCAAAGCAACTAGAATTACCATATTGAAAACAAAACAAAACAAAGGATGAGGATTATGAAACAAGCCAGAACAAATACATACCCATGATGCACTTGTTGGAAAGATAATCCTAGGTACCTACTTGAATTCCCACCTAAGAACTCTCGAAACTTTCTGGTTATGCAATTTGGTATTGGGGATACAAGGAGGCAAAATATCTCACACAACTAACAAGCCCTACACTCCAACTGTATTCATCCGTCAACACCTAACCAGAGGCTTCGGAACTCCATCTATCTCGGACCCTCGAAAACACAATGATACCAAACATGGAAGTACCCTGGACACCTCCCCAGTACTGGGTGACTCCAGCCTTATCTCGCCACGGAAAGTATTGAAGTAATTTAGAACATCCTCCATATTGAGATACTAAGGAAACTGAATGATAACGATGTGCAAAAAATCCCTCAGAGCTCTACTCCTCGATAACAGGAGGCACCAAGTACAAAACTCCGTCTCATCGACATCATATAAATTCCAAAATATCTGCGTGATCCTAAAACAATGAGTGAGAAGAGGGTAGAATCAAAATTCTTAAGCCGTAATTCCTCAGCAGAGTATACTAGAGGAGTAAAAGAAACCTACTCTCCGATATATAACTAGACTCAAAATAGTTTTCACTAGACTCGACTCGGCCAAGTTCGATCAATCAAGGGGGCTCCTAGGTCAGTACAGGCTCTGATACCAGCTTGTCATGCCCAAGATGCAATCATATCCTTATTTTGATATGAGGGCCTCAACATGGATAGGAGCGCATCTAGTCATTTTGCAAGAATGGAAATCATTACAAGTACATGTACAGAAGAGATGAGTATATGGAATTGGCTTACACTCGCCACCAGCTACATCAAGATCACATCAATACAACAACATATTCAAAGATCATACATATGAGCAGGGTTTGACTACGGGCGAAATGAAATGATAAAATGACATCCATCCTTGCTAGTCGAGGCTGCCTCCTAGAACCCATTCTAGATTGATGACGAAGAAGAACTCCAAATCAAACAAGCATCGCTCTCATGTCAAAGCATCACATTACCTGTACCAGCAAATATTGTTGTAGTAATACTTGAGCCATAGGGACTCAAGAATCTCATTTCCAAGGGTATCAAGACTGTTAAAGCTTAATGGGTGAGGTATGGTTAAGTGGTGAGGCTGCAGCAAGCAACTAAGCATATATTTGAGTGGCTAACTAACGAATACAAAAAGTAAAGTATGGTGGTCTACGCATAATGGACGTGAACAAGTAATGGTCACTAAGTGATCCTGAACACCTTCTTATGTCAAACATAACCCCATCGTGTTCTCTCTCGGATAAGGACTCACAAGAAGAGACAGTCACGGTTATGCACACAGTTGGTGTATTTTATTTGAGTTTGCTTCAAGTTTCCTATGACGGGGTGTTAAACAAAGTTTAAAAGTTGCCACATAACCACGGGCATGGATTTCCAAAATATTTAACCCTGTAGGGGTCCTCCAACTCATCCATCAAAAATTAACCACACGCCGCGTTGCAATTCCTCAATCGCGGAATCACCGTAGTATTTGCGGAATCCCGTTGGAAAATCTCAACTTCGAGATAGCCCGAAGTGTCATCAAAATCCCACGCGCAAGACGTTCGAGAAAGGTAAAACAAGTCCAGCAAGACTGCCCGACGTGTCGATGAACCTGATAGGAGCCACGTATCTCATTCTCAGGACACGACCAGATAAGCACAACGTACAGTGGCCTGATAGAAATCTCCCGAGTTGCCCCGGGTTGGCCCCACACACGGCTCTAGTTTGGACCAACACTCATGACGAGCATAGGCCCGGGTTGTTGATTAAGGATCCTCGGGTTAATTACTCCTTATGTAGGTTTATTAGTTATTAGGCAAATGTAGTAGCAATGTTGGGCCTTGCCAAACAAGCTTTATCCTGAAACGAAAAATCAAGGGGGTCCCCATGACAACCCCGAGCATGTTAGGAGCGCTCAATATGGAACATAACACCACTACACAAGTAAGTAGGGGCAGCAAATGTGGAACAAAACACCGAGCAAAAGGCCAAGCCTTCCACCTTTTACCAAGGATATATGTGCATTAAATTAAATAGCAATAATATTGTGATAACAAAACAATGTACATGTTGTCACATGGAAGCAATTGCACCGCCAGCTAGAAATGCTATAAGAAGGCCCGAGCAAGCGATAAATACCAAACAAAGGTTTGCTGGGATGTGCAGGGGGTTAGAGGCTTATCACGGCAATGTTGGGAGGCTTGACAAACAAGTGCTAGGTAGCAAGACATAATGATAAAAGCGGGACAACTAGCATGGCGATGATAGTACTGGTGTCTAGGGAAATGTTTCATCTTGCATGAGATCCCGCTTGGAAGAAGAATGAATCCATGAAGAAGACGATCCGTGAAGTAGATGAATGAATCCTCACACTCTGAACACTTTAGGAACTCTATCGAGAAGAAGCAATATGGAACAAACAATCAACACATGATAAAACCACAACATATGCATGACATGATGCACTTCAAATATGATGCATGTCCGTTTAACTGCAACATGAATGTCACCATGTTGTTCTACACATTTTCTAGTCAAGTTACATATGTGGATCATTAAATTCGGAGCTACGGTTTAGTAGTTATGAAATAACTCATTTTAGCTTGGCAATTACCCGAGTTAATGAAAAACGCAATATAAACATTTTAAACGTATGTGAAAGTTGGTTATTGTGAATCTACACGGAATTTTAAGCATTTTACATTTATAAAGTTTTTACATACGATGCGCGGTTGAAAATTTATTAAATGCATGAACAAAGGGGGGTTTTCTGTAAAACTATAATTTTCTAGTTATTAGCTAAATTCGCAGACAGGAAAAGAAGGGAAATGGGCCGAATCTACACAGAGGCTCAATAGGGGACATGGCGCAACTTAGCTAAAATGCACATGGGCGCAAAATAGCACTGGGGGCGGCTCACCTAGTGGACTCTTGGGCCGATCGGTGCAGCGGCCCTCGGCTGGAAGACAGTTGGGCGTAGAGTAAGGGATGGGTGGCATGTGAGGCCGAGGCCCACGAGGCCGACTGGGTGAGGGTCCATGTGCAGGGCTGGCGGCCCACGATGATGTCGGTCAACGCGCGCTAGGGCATTGCCCTCGTCCTCTCGATCCAAAGGAGGAGGCCTTGGCATCGGGCGGTTGCAGCAACGCCGACCGGTGGCAGGCAGTGAGAAGGCATGGCGAGGCCGGGAACGGGTTGGGGCAGGCGGATCTAGCCACGGATCACCAGATCCGGCGACTGGCGAAGCTTGGTCACCGTCGAGGCGAGCTTCATGGCGGCCATGGCAGCCCTACAGAAGAGAGAGGGTGAGACGAGAGGTCAGGAATGGAAGATGGGAAACGGGAGAGAGGGCGTCGGGAGGAGGAGCTACGGGGGACCTCCGGCGTTCGGCACAACACGATGGTGGGGGATCCGGTGAGCGGAGGCCATCGGGCGCGACGGGGAGCTCGGGTGCCTCTAGAGGCAGGGGCGAGCTCGGGCGCCTATGGGCTTGGGTGGGCATTGGATGGGCTTCGCGGCCCGGGATGGTGGGAGGTGGAGGCTGGAAGCGGTTGAGGATTGGGGGCACGGAAATCAAGGAAGAGGCTAGGGTTGCCGGATCCGGCAGCGCTATGTTAGGGGGTTTTGCACCGTTTTTGGACCTTCGGATCCCGATCCGACGGTCCGGAAGTGGAGGGGGGCTAGCACGGCTGTGTAGAGGGGGTTGGTCAAAGAAGAGAGGAAGAATTGTGGCCCGTGACACGAGTTTTAAAACCCAGAAAACGTCTGACATATAAAGCGATGACTGTGCTGCTACGGTTAATTGTTCGGGTATCAAACGACCTCTGATTGCGACAAAATTTGGTAGGCGGTCTACCGATAATAAAACAAGACAGCATGCCAACTTTCGGCCCAATCCGAGGATATTTCTTATGCACTTTAGAAACAATAGTATATCGATGTCGCGGGCGTGTGCATGTGTGGTTGGTCTCAAAACGGGCAACGACAAGAACGGAGAGAACCAGTGACTATGGATAGATGCCAGTTTGAAAAGTCATGTTGAAAAATTCCGATGTTATGCAGATGATGCGAATGATGCGATGATGAATGCGACAAACAATCAAATCACACGACAACAACGAAATTAAAGGGGAATCTTCTCGAGCGTGGGTCCTGGGCTGTTACATTTCAGTTCATGATCAGTTCCTATCCATGAATATTATTTGAGTCTCCTTGATCTCTTATATGCTTGATTACTTATAGCCTCATATTTCTTCTTTGAAACTTTGGTTTAGATAGGCCAAATACATTAATTTTTCTTGCCATGGGAAGAGGTGCTTTGTGATAGGTTCGATCTTCCGGTGTCCTCTTCCAGCGACAGAAGGGGCGGCGAGGAACGCATGTATGGTTGCTATTAAGGATAAAAAGATGGGGTATATTCCTACATGAATATATCGTGTCTACATCATGTCATCATTCTTATTGCATTACTCCATTTCTCCATGAAATTAATACACTAGATACATGTTGGATAGCGGTCGATGTGTGGAGTAATAGTAGTAGATGCAGAATCGTTTCGGTCTACTAATCCTGGACGTGATGCATATATAATGATCATTGCATTGGATATCATCACGATTATTTGATCTTCTATCAATTTCCCAACAGTAGTTCACCCATCATGTGTTATACTCATGAGAGAAGCCACTAGTGAAATCTACGGCCGCTGGATCTATATTTTACCATATTGTTTGCCAATCTATCTTTTTCCGCATTTGCTTTGAGATCTATTATTCCAAAACCCCAAAAATACCTTGATGCACTTTTTATTTACAAATTTTATTTTGTGTTCTTACTCGTTCTATTTATCCAATCTCATACAAACAGATCTATCTTTTACCGAGGAGAGACTAACAACCTCCCTTACGCATCGGGTTGCAAGTATTTGTTCTTTGTGTGCACGTACTGTTTACATAGTATTACTTGGTTCTCCTACTGGTTCGATAACCATGGTTTCCTAATTGAGGGAAATACTTACCGTAGATATGTTTCATCATCCCTTCCTCGTTGGGGAAATACCAACGCAATCTCAAGCCACGTCAGTCATTGTACTGAGCTTCCCCGGGGGGGCTCGGCGGCCACTGAGGGAGTCCGGGATTAAAGGGTCCTTGGGCCACCGGTTGCAACCTCTTGAGCTTGCCTTGGTTTTACCTTGAAGAGGAAAGGGTGATGCAGCAAAGTAGATATGTATTTCCCTGAGTTGTTGGGAACCAAGGTATCAATCCAGTAGGAGGAACAAGAAAGTCACCAATGGATGCACCTCCACAAACAATCAAACTCTTGCACCCAATGCTATAAAGGGGTTGTCAATCCCTTCACGGTTATTTGCAAGGATTAGATCTGATAGAGATAGATGTAAACAAGAATGGAAAGTGAAAGGTAAATAAATTGCAGCAAGGTATTTTTGGTTTATAGATCTAAAAGTATATTATGGAAAGTAGACCCGGGGCCATAGGTTTCACTAGAGGCTTCTCTCTTGAAGGAAAATATCATGGTGGGTAAACAAATTACTGTCAAGCAATTGATAGAAAAGCAAATAATAATGTAGTTATCCAAGGCAATGATCATGCATATAGGCATCACGTCCGTGTCAAGTAGACCGAAACGATTCTGCATCTACTACTATTACTCCACACATCGACCGACTCATGCCTGCATCTAGAGTATTAAATTCATGAAGAATAGAGTAACGCAATAAGAAAGATGACATGATGTAGAGGGATAAACTCAAGAAATATGATGAAAACCCTATCTTTTTACCCGTGATGGCAACAATACAATACGTGCCTCGCTACCCCTAATGTGTCACAGGGTGAGGACACCGCAAGATTGAACCCAAAACCAAGCACTTCTCCCATTGCAAGAATTACCAATCTAGTTGGCCAAACCAAACCAATAACTCGAAGAGATTTTACAAGGATATGAAATCATGGAAATAAGAATTCAGAGGAGATTCAATTAAGATTCATTGATAATCTGAACATAAACTCACAATTCATCGAATCTTGTCAAACACACCACAAAAGAAGATTACATCGGATATATCCCCATGAAGATTATGAAGAACATGGTATTGAAGATCCAACAGAGAGAAGAAGCCATCTAAATACTAGCTATGGTCCCATAGTTATGTGGGGGACTACTCACGCATCATCGGGGGAGCAATGGAGTTAATGTAGATGCCCTGCGTGATCGAAACCACCTCTGGCAAATTACCAAAAAAGGCTCCAAGATTGAATCTCTTGGGAACGGAGGCTTCTGGCGACAGAAAAGTATTTGTGTGTCTCTTTCTGATGTTGGGGGAATATTTGGGTGTATATAGGCCAAGAATTAGGGTTAGGAGACCTCTCAGGAGACGGAAAGCCTGCTAGGCGCGGCCAGGGGGCGCCTACCAAGCTTGTGACTCCCTGGTAGGTGCCCTCGCATGCACTCCAAGCCTGGTTGACTTGTTTCCTTCCAAAAAATTATTTCCAAAGATTTTATTCCATTTGAACTCCATTTAATATTCCATATCTATAAAACTCAAAAACAAGGAAAAAACAGAAACTGGCACTGGGCTCTTGATTAATAGGTTAGTCCCAAAAATAATATAAAATAGCATATTAATTCATATAACACATCCAAAACAAATAATATAATAGCATGACATCATCAAAAATTATAGATACGTTGGAGATGTATTAGCATCCCCAAGCTTAATCCTGCTAGTCCTCGAGTAGGTAAATGATAAAAATATAATTTTTGATGTGGAGTGCTACCTAATATATTTATCCATGTAGTATTCTCTATTGTGGCATGAATATTCAGATCCGTAAGACTCAAAACAAAAGCTTAATATTGATATAAAAACAATAATATTTCAAGCATACTAGCAAAGCAATTGTATCTCTTCAAAATATAATGGCAAGAGAAAGTTATCCGTACAATATCATATGGTCTCGCTATGCTCCATCTTCCCCACACAAAGTATTTATATCATGCACAACCTCATTGACAATTGAAGCAATTGTTTTCAGACCTTTATTTTATCAAAAAAAATTCAACTCTCATGCAATACATGAGCGCGGGCAATGGATATAGCACTATAGGTGGAATAGAGTATGGTCGAGGTTGTCAAGGAAAGGGAGAAGATAGTCTCACATGAACTAGGCGTATCAACGAGCTATGGAGATGCCCATTAATAGATATCAATGTGAGTGAGTAGGGATTTCCATGCAACGCATGCACTAGAGCTATAAGTGTATGAAAGCTCAAAGGGAAACTAAGTGGGGGTGCATCCAACTTACTTGCTCATGAAGTCCTAGGGCAATTTGAGGAAGCCCATCATTGGAATATACATGACAAGTTATATAAAGAAAAATTCCCACTAGTATATGAAAGTGACAAAATAGGAGACTGGTGCTACTTTAAATCACAAGTGTGGAAAAAGATAGTAGAAATGTCCCGTCTCTCTTTTATCTCATTTTTTGTGTGGGCATCTAAGGCCTCTTTTAATTATCAATTTTTTATTTAGGCTTCGCTGGCCTCTCTTTTTTATATGAAGTCCGTAATCTCATCCCCACTTGTGAGGTAATCATAGCTTCCATCATCCTTTCCTCACTTGGGACATGATGTAATAATGATAATCATCACACTTTTATTTACTCATAACTCAAATGAAAATTACAACTCAATACCTATGTCAAAATATGACTCTATATGCAATATGGAAGTGATGGTGCAAGTCATAAAAGCAAATGGTGGAAGTTGCATGGCAATATATCTTGGAATGGCTATGGAAATGCCATAATAGGTAGGTATGGTGGATGTTTTGAGGGAAGTATATAGTGTCTGTTTTGAGGAAGGTATATGGTGGCTGTTTTGAGGAAGGTGCTGGTTGCATAGGCGAAAGTTGTGTGGTACTAGAGAGGCTGAACAAGGGGGAAGGGTGAGAGTGCGTATAACCCATGGAGTCAACATTAGTCATAAAAACTCACATACTTATTGCAAAAGTCTATTAGTCATTTAAGCAAAGTATGAAACGCATGCTCCTAGAGGAGAGGATGGTAGGAGTTAACCATCGCGCGCTCCCGACCCTCACACAAAGCTCGACGATCTATAAACAAATCATGCTCCGACTTCCTTACATAACGGTTCACCATACATGCATGCTATGGGAGGCACAAAGCTTTACAAAAGTATTTTTACCAAATCACAATTACTTCCTAACATGACTCTTAACATTACCATCTTTATATCTCAAAAGTTTATGCAAGGAATCAAACTTCTCATAAACACTCAATGCGCTTAATATGGAAGTTTTTATTATATCCCTCTTGGATGCCTCTCATATTAGAACTAAGTTCATAACCTAGACCAATTACCATTCTGTTTAGAGACTCTCAAAATCATATAAGTGAGGTATGAGAGTTCAAGTATTTCTATAAAACGAAAACACCACCGTGCTCTAAAAAATATAAGTGAAGCACATAGAGCAAAATTGCCTAACTCAAAAGATATAAGTGAAGCACAAAGAGTATTCTAATAAATTCACGATTCAGCGTGTCTCTTTGAAAATATGTGTGCAGCCTGGATGATTGTGGCAAACTAAAAAGCAAAGAATCATATCATACAAGACGCTCCAAGCAAAACACATATCATGTGGTGAATAAAAATATAGCCTCGAGAAATTTACCGATGGATTGAAGACGAAAGAGGGGATGCCTTTCGGTGAATCCCCAAGCTTAGGATCTTTGGCATCCTTTAATATGACTTGCGGTGCCTTGGGAATCCCCAAGCTTTGGATCTTGACACTCCTTATTCCATAGTCCATCAAATCTTTACCCAAAACTTGAAAACTTCACAACACAAAACTTAACAGAAAACTCGTGAGATCCGTTAGTATAAGAAAACAAATCACCACTTTAGGTACTATTGTGAACTCACTCTTTATTTATGTTGGTGTTATACCTACTGTATTATAACTTCTCCATGGTTCATACCCCATGATACAATCCATAGATTCATCAAAATAGGCAAACAACTCAAAGAAAATAGAATCTGTTGAAAACAGAACAGTCCTTAGAAATATGAAAACTTCGTATACTTTTGTAACTCAAAAACTTCTGAAAAAATAGGAAAATATGAGAAATTTATATATCAATATTTTGTATAAATTTCAGATCCAATCGATGCTCTGGAAAAAAATAGAAAATTTCTGGACTAAGCGCAAAAGTTTCTGTTTTCAGCAACATCAAATCAACAACCACCATAGATCACCCCAAAGGTTTTACTTGGCTCAAACACTAATTAAAACACCAAAACACAATTACTACAGAAGTAATAATGTGGGAAATACTCAAAAACATAAGAAAAAACAGAACACAAAAATAAAATTGTGTTGCCTCCCAACAAGCGCTATTGTTAACGCCCCTAGCTAGGCAAACCGCAATAGATCTAGGTATTGTCATCTTTGGTATTGGCAACTTTTGTGAGTACCTTGTCGAATCTAGGGGTTCGTTCCTCTTTCCCCCATTTGTATGGGAAGGATCCAACGTAGTATCCAAACTTTCCAAACTCTTATTGCAAAGGGTGATCAAAGAATTCAAGCGATTTAGGTTCCCATTGATATGTTTGAGGGGTTCGAAATATTGTTGTAACTCGACTAAGTGCTTATGTAAGTCACCCAATTTGTCAAGAACTTGAACTCCCTCTTGTGAGAAAGCAAACCCCCTTTTTGGTGGAGGAACACCCAAAATCCCTTCCAAAACTTCATAGGCGGCATTCGTATCGAGCTCAATAAAATTTCCTTTTGAGGCGAAGTCTAAAAGCTCTCTATGATGCAAAGCTAAACCAATGTAAAAAATTCTAAGAAAAACTTTTGCATCCCCTTTTAGATTGGAAAAACGATAAGATTCCATTAGCCTATACCATACATCTTTCAAATTTTCCCCTAGTTTTTGTTTGAAGTAAAGATCTTCAAAATCTGGTGGCAAGGGGGACGTGGTAATGCCACACATAGTTCAAGCAATCCAACACACGAGCAAACGAAAGGCAAATGAAAGAAAGGGCAAACAAAAAGGCAAATATTTTTGGTATTTTTTGAAAATCGTTTTAGAAGTCGATGGAGGAAAACGAGAGGCAAATGGAAAATAATGTAAATGCAAGAGATGAGTTTGTGATGGGTACTTGGTAGGCTTGATGTCTATCCTCCCCAGCAACGACGCCAGAAATCCTTCTTGCAACCTCTTGAGCTTGCATTGGTTTTCCCTTCAAGAGGAAAGTGTGATGTAGCAAAGTAGATAAGTATTTCCCTCAGTTGTTGAGAACCAAGGTATCAATCCATTAGGAGTAACAAGCAAGTCACCAATGGATGCACCTACAAAAACAATCAAACTCTTGCACCCAATGCTATAAAGGGGTTGTCAATCCATTCACGATTAATTGCAAGGATTAGGTCTGATAGAGATAGATGTAAATGTGAACAGAAAGTAACAACAACAAAGCCTTTAGTCCCAAACAAGTTGGGGTAGGCTAGAGGTGAAACCCATAAGATCTCGTGACCAACTAATGGTTCTGGCACATGGATAGCAAGCTTCCACGCACCCCTATCAATGGCTAGTTCTTTGGTGATGCTCCAGTCCTTCAGATCTCTCTTTACAGACTCTTCCCATGTCATGTTCGGTCTACCCCAGCCTCTTTTGACATTATCAGCATGCTTAAGCCGTCCGCTGTGCACTGGGGCTTCTGGAGGCCTGCGCTGAATATTCCCAAACCATCTCAGACGATGTTGGACAAGATTCTCTTCAATTGGCGCTACCCAAACTCTATCTCGTATATCATCATTCCGGATGCGGTCCTTCCTTGTGTGGACATGTCGCCTTTTAGTCGGACAACACTCAGCGCCATACAACATTGCGGGTCGAACTGTCGTCCTATAGAACTTGCCTTTTAGCTTTTGTGGCACCCTCTTGTCACAAAGAATGCCAAAAGCTTGGCGCCACTTCATCCATCCGGCTTTAATTCGATGGTTCACATCTTCATCGATATCCCCATCCTTTTGCAACATTGACCCCAAATATCGAAAGGTGCCCTTCTGAGGCACCACTTGCCCATCAAGGCTAACATCCTCCTCCTCCTCCTCCTCCTTGTTCCTAGTAGTACTGAAAGCGCACCTCATGTACTCGGTTTTAGTCCTACTAAGTCTAAAACCTTTCGATTCCAAGGTTTGCCTCCATAACTCCAACTTCCTATTGACCCCCGTCCGGCTCTCATCGAATAGCACCACATTGTCCGCAAAGAGAATAAACCATGGGATATCTCCTGTATATCCCTTGTGACCTCATCCATCACCAAGGCAAAAAGATAACGGCTCAAAGCTAACACTTGATGCAGTCCTATCTTAATTGGGAATGAGAACGGAAAGTAAAAAGGTAAATAAATTGTAGCAAGGTATTCTTGGTATTCTTGGTTTGTAGATCTGAAAATATATTGTGGAAAGTCGACCCGGGGGCCATAGGTTTCACTAGAGGCTTCTCTCTTGAAGGAAAATATCATGGTGGGTAAACAAATTACTGTCAAGAAATAGATAGAAAGGAGAATAATCATGTAGTTATCCAAGGCAATGATCATGCATATAGGCATCACGTCCCTGTCAAGTAGACCGAAATGATTCTGCATCTACTACTATTACTCCACACATTGACCGACTCCTGCCTGCATCTAGAGTATTAAGTTCATGAAGAACAAAGTAACACATTAATAAAGATGAATAGATGTAGAGGTAGAAACTCAACCAATACGATGAAAACCCCATATTTTCACCCTTGATGGCAACAATACAATACGTGCCTCGCTACCCCTACTATGTCACTGGGTGAGGACACCGCAAAATTGGACCCAAAACCAAGCACTTCTCCCATTGCAAGAATTACCAATCTAGTTGGCCAAACCAAACCAATACCTCAAAGAGACTTACGAGGATATTAAATCATGCAAATAAGAATTCAAAGGAGATTAAAATAAGATTCATGGATAATCTGAACATGAACTCATAATTCATTGGATCTTGACAAACACACCACAAAAGAAGATTACATCGGATAGATCCCCATGAAGATTATGATGAACATGGTATTGAAGATCAAAGAGAGAGAAGAAGCCATCTAGCTACTAGATATGGACCCATAGGTCTATGGTGGATTACTCATGCATCATCGAAGGGGCAATGGAGTTGATGTAGATGCCGTCCATGATCGAAACCCCCTCCGACAGATTATCGGAAAAGACTCCTAGATCGGATCTCTCGGGAACGGAGGCTTCTTGTGGTGGAAAAGTATTTTGGTGGCTCTTTATGATGTTGTGGGAATATTTGGGTATTTATAGGCCAAGAATTAGGGTTAGGAGACCTGTCGAGAGACAACAAGCCTGCTAGGCGTGGACAGGGGGGGTCGCGCCTACCAGGCTTTTCACTCCTTGGAAGGTGCCCTAGCGTGCAATCCAAGCTTGGTTGACTTGTTTCCTTCCAAAAAAATTCTTTCCGAAGATTTTATTCCGTTTGGACTCCGTTTAATATTCCATATCTGCAAAACTCAAAAACAAGGAAAAAAAGAAACTGGTACTGGGCTCTTGATTAATAGGTTAGTCCCAAAAATAATATAAAATAGCATATTAATGCATATAAAACATCCAAAACAGATAATATAATATCATGACACCATCAAAAATTATAGATATGTTGGAGACGTATCACCAGCCTATCTCTACGGGTCGGGTAGTGGGCCGCCTTATGATTGTCAATGAGGGTCCGGACACCATAACCAAGAAGGAATATCTGAGGACGTGACGTGCACTCCAAGGATAAGAAGATGAGTTTAGTATATTCCTTTCCTGATGTAGCCGACATTATGTAACCCTAGATACCCCTGGTGGCTATATAAACTAGAGGGTTTTAGTCCATAGGGCAAGTTAAGCTCAATACTCCTAGGGTTTAGACAACATCATACGATCTCGAGGTAGATCAACTCTGTACTTGATACCAAATATTCAATACAACCAAAGCAGGACGTAGGGTTTTACCTCCATCAAGAGGGCCCAAACCTTGGTAAATCTCGTCTGCCTTGTCTCCTATAGCCGATCAATCAAAGATCCACATTTTTTGGACCCCCTACCCGAGATCTACCGGTTTTGACTCTGACAGCCACCTCGTTGTCATCCAGCGAGCACGCCTTGATATACCTCTTTTTGGTAATTCGCTCCTCCACCTCCCCGAGAAGCATAGCCAGGCTGAGGCTTCAACGCTCTAGAGTGTGGGTGAGGATAGGGATAGGTATCTGCGGGAAAGAAGGTGCTTCACGGGCAGACACTACGGGGTGGACCAGAGTTATGCGTTCATTCGACATGGAGGAGCACTACCGTCGATTGCACGGACGACTCTAGTCCAACTCTCTTGTGATGGATCTTCATGAGAACTTCAACATAGTCACGGGAAGGCTAGCAGAGGATGACTGTGTAGTCGAGGGTGGCGGTGGCGGTGGGCAAGCTAGAGTTCGAGCGAGGGAGAGGAGTGGTGCATGCGAGAGAGGAGGATTTCCTTTTTTTACGTAATATGAGTAGAGGTTTTGTGGTGGGGAGGGGGCAGGTGGTCTTTGAGGAAATACCGCGCGGCTACTAAAAATTTTACTAGGCGGGAGAGAAATGCTAGGATGCTCGGGCTACTAAAAATTTAGATTATGGGATTGAAGCGGCCGGGGCGGGAGCAACAAACATCGCACACAACAGAAACATAATAAGTGTGTGCTATCAAATAGGAAAACCCCGCAGAACCGCCATATTTCAAATGGCTCAAGGTGGTAGATACTTTTGCGAGGGAAGTCTCGTGGATCCCGATCGTGTTCGGTGCCCACCAGTACACCTTGTTGATGTGCCAACGTCGGAGGGAATGGTGTCCGTTGAGTGTACAATCGCAAATGGTTGTTACATTCGAATCATTTGCTATTTACTTCTAGAATAATTATGTATATAATCATTTCGTCAAAAAAATGCAGGAAAGGGGTCTGAACACATACACGCATGCATATGGATCAAAATATGTATGCACTAGGTGGTTTGATCGTTCAAAATAACCAATGTCTAACTTTGATGTGGCACATGTCTCCTCTGTCACCACTTCGTGTCGGTGGGAGGGGGAATCCTAGCTATGAATAAATGCCCCCAAATAGGTATTGCATCTCACCCATAACATAACACGAAAATGAAACATATACATGGATCCATCATGGTCAAACCACCCCATCTCTTTGCCGGTCAAAGGTGGACTATGTCCCATGTGCCGCGCAACACGGACATCCCGACCAGAGAATAAACATTTTGGTCAAACCTCTCCCAATGATGGACGTCCACCAAGGCCCATGAATGGACGTGACACCGATAACCACGTGGTGGAGTGTCAAAGACAGCCATCGCCTGCAGGTGGCGCAAACATATGTACGAAAATGTTGTGTTGCGTTTGAATTCATTAATATATACCTTATGTGCAACTTTGATGTGGCACATGCTTTGGAACGGGAAAGTCCCCCAACCCCCCCAAGCGAGTATCCGTAACGCGTACAAGTAGTATGCCGAGCGTCGATGGGAATGATTCACGCGTACGTACGCATGCGCTCAGACTTAGGTAAGGAAACTCAAATGACCTATATAATGTATACCGTAACTCAAACCAATTGAAGAATCCACCATGGTAATATCTCATTGTTAGTCAATGTGATGGAAATCCACGCGGGCCCAGGAATGGACTTTCCAACGACAACCACACGAAGGAGTATCCAAAGACAATCACCGTCTAAGCATGGATCAAACATATGTAGATATTTACATACCCATCACATAAACTTTAGTGTGGCACACCTTCCTCGGGAATCCAAAAGTTCGCATGGAAAGCGAGGTTCATGACCCATAGTATATATATACTCCCGACCCCCATTCGAGCCGATGGGAGAGACATTTATGCGTATACTACACACACTAAAATTATACCATGTAATATCACACCCATGGCCTACCGCAAACATCAACTAGAAAAGAATCCACAATAGTTAACCTCTCTCGATGCAGTACAAAAATATGCGAGGTCACAAATGCGAGTGACACTAATAATTGTACGAGGGGCGGTGTTCGAGGACAACCACTGCCTCCATGCTGCCCTAACATATGTACTGAGGTGTTGTGTGATGTTTTGAATACCCAATGCACACCTTTGCTGTGGCACCTTCGCAAACCGGAAAAAACACGGAGGTTCACAACATTTACAATGAGCACGCGCATGCACACATGTGCCCAAACTTTCGTCTGGAATCTCTCCATGATCTTCACCGAAACACGTACTAGGATGAATACACCTTTGATCAAACCCCTCTTGCGCGCGCCATGCAAAGTGATAGACCACGCGGGGGCAACGAATGGGTAGGTCGGTGGTAAGTGCATGAGTGAGTGTAAGAGAACCACCATCGCATGCATGAGACACAAACGTATGCATGAAAAATTTCATGATCGAGATGCTTTAAATATATACCCAATGCATGACTTTTGACGTGGCACATGCCTCGCTTGAAGCTGGCAATGGTTAAAACCGTTACCCGCATCCCCATGCGTATTTGTTCTATTAGGGCACTGAGAAGTGCCAACTTGAATTCCCATGGGGAAGATGGCGGGTCAAATATCTTACTCAGCGTGCATGACGGGGATGGGGATGGGATATATATAGCATTACCTGCCTTAACCATGAAGTACTTACATGTGGGTTCTAAAATAAGTAGACCACGTAATTTGCACCCTCGGTCGCCCAAATTTCCATAGATCCCACCCATCTAGACCAAATATCCCTATGAAATCCCAAAATTAGCCACAACATACTATTTATTGCGTTGAAATACTGTTTTTCATGAAATACTATTGAATGTTTTTTCTTAAATGCATGTTGGGTTTCCCCACGGGGGTAAAGAAGTGGTGACGGGGATGGGAAACTTTTTATCCCCTGGCACGGCTATGGAGACGGGACGGGAATGGGAGGGCAGTGATGGGGACGGGGATGGGACTCCAATATACCCGCTTGAGTAATCCCCATTGTGAGCTTGATGCCTAACTATCTGCACAACCCCATGTGGTGACGAGCATACGACGTGTATTGTGTGCCGGACCCAGACACCCCCACTCGTCCCACCACAGCACCGCCACTTCGAGGCATGCATGTCAATCTTTTTGTTGTATTGCACATGTGACAATAGGAGTGTTGTGTTAAAACTTAATTTTTAAAGAACATTAAGACATTTGTATACATTAAATTTTTTCCTTAGGTATTTAATTTGTATATTTCAAATTTGAACTATATGGACACGCGGTTGTGTGCCCGAATGGATTACAAATTCATTTTGTTGTCTTGGGTGCCTGTTTAGTCCCCATGGAAGGAAAACAATAAATTTCAAACATCACAATGGCACAAACATTAACTCTTGGCTTTAAAATTCCAACAAATGCCCAGCTAAGCTAGAATTCATGAAACATTGACATGATTTCATGATAGGGATCTTATAGGTCGTGGTAAATAAATCGTTCAATTTAAGAGAACTTTTCATCTAAGCTTCTTGTAGACAGGGGCTTATTAATAGATGAAACACAAAATTGTCACGTTAACATCACAAACAGCTTATTAATCCAAACTATTTTTATTTAGTTCATGTACTAGCGTTGGTTAAAGTCAAGCTTTGTAAACTTTCACCAAATTTATAGACAAAAATATTAACATTTACAATTAAAAATTAATACAATTATATTCTTTATTAAATGTACTTTCACATCATATATATTTTTCGTGGTAATTATTTCTATTTCTTTCGGTAAAGTTGGTCAAACTTTATCAAGTTTGACTTCAGTCAACTCTAATATGCAGACTATATAAAAAAAAGGGGGTAAGTGTCGTAGCTTTGCAGAAAAACAGTACATGCCCCGCGATCCATGCAAGCACATATGATTTGGCGGGACACATGGTAGCAGGTCGCCTTGCAGGTTGACCGGGATGTGTGCGAGTAGGTGTGTGAATTGATGGGAGGCGTGTTAACTATGCAGTTTCGCATGGAGACGTGTCGTCAGGCGTGTGAATTGACGGTGCGCATGCCGGCAATTCGACGTGCAGGCGGGTCAACGGGAGGCGAGACGTCCCTTTAAACTCTCGCCCGCCTCCCTCTCAAGTCCCAACTCCCCTTTATTAACCACGCCCGAGTCGTTGGTTTTAACATTCTCGCTACACACAATCCTCTTTCCCACCTGCATCCTTGCCGCCATTCTCAATCATCATCAGCGGCCTCCTTGCACCATGGGAGGGAGTAACCACGCCGGTGCCAACAAAGCACCCGAGCACAACATGAAGCTGGGCATATAGGTTGTCATCGTCGGAGATGATGTATCGTGCGGACAACGGTGTGGCCTTGACGTTGTCACCGCCGTCGTGCTTCCCTAGCCGGAGCCGGTGGTCCACAGCGACTCCGACAAACACTCCAGCAACGACAACGACTCGGACAGAGAACCGGTTGGTCATCTATACCCTTTTTTGGGAAATACATATAATAGGCTGATTGGTTTGCTACCAACATTTGGCATTGCTGCCAATATTTGGCAAAATCAAAAGTTGTCAATATATCGTTGACAATGCTCTTTTGTACAATTGTCGTTTGAGACGTTTTGCAGGTAAAGTTCTCTTGAAATGGGAAAGCCATATATCTTCGAAGAAGTTTACCGCTCAGGACCCATCGCGATCAATAATGTCAAAGGAGACAACCCAAAAGTGGATAATGGGCAAAGAATTAAACATTATACTCCAGGTACCCCAACTAACATGGAAACCAACATTATTCAAGTAATTACACTAGAAGAATATCTAAAAGAAACCTTCTGGAATGCTATAGGATCGTGAAAAAAGAATAGGTGTGTGATACGATAACAAAACCGATGCTAAAAATTCCGTAAAAATATTTTCTGTCAAGTAAGGAACATTAAAAAAATAAGAAACAACCGAGAAGGTATAGAAGGAGACCACAAGGCAAGGGGCATGCCCTACCCCCTAGGCACGCCCTACCCCCACTACTGCTGGAAGGTGCTAAGATGACACATGGACTGGAGACCCGTCGACCAAACTATGTCTGATGCATGAATCGCAAATGGTATAGTTCTAGACCCGTCGCCAATAAGCGAACTATATGTGATGAGGGATCCATCAAATACGATTGAGAAAAGAGTTGCGTGTGCGATATGTGGCATGTAGTCGTCGAGGCGAACTCTTTGCGACGAGCCAAAATAAAGCAAATGGTTAATGAGATATAGATGTGTGTGATGTACAACATATACTTCACTTGGATAGACTACTTTTGCTGATTGAGTAGAACACAAACGATTTCTCAGATGATTATGTGTGTGCTATATCACATACAAGTCACACCGATGAACTCTTTGTGATGAGATAAAATATCTAGAACGATTACCCAGACCAAGATGTGTGTGATAGACGACAAACACGTTGCCCGGATGAACTGTTTGCGATGAGCCAAGATAACACAAATGGTTACACGGATCAAGATGTGTGTGATACACAACATACAAGCCACTACTGTGTGCGATGAGCCAACACAACATAAATGATTCGACATAACAAGATGTGTGTGATACACGACAAATAGGCCAGTTACCCGAATTGTGTGTGAAGACCGATAGTTAGCATACATGTCACTCAGATGAACTGTGTGCGGTGAGCCAAAATAACAAAAATGATTTATGCTAATAAGTTTTGTATTGTGGGGCCAAATTCTTGATGCTAAACAATTGTCTGTAATTGTTCAAATCATCACCGTCATGTTTGTTGGTTTAATCATCCATGATGTGATTTGCTCTGTCTACAGAACAATAAGATATGTCTTTATGAATATATGATGCATAACCAAATTAAACATTCAATTACATAATAGACTACACATCATATGTGCACACCTCAATAAACAATTTCTACATGGATAATAAACTAGGAGAAACCCCTAAATCAACCCGAGTACATCCATTAATGGCGTGCCCTAGATGGTACGTACGAACACATACACCCTAGTGCAAATCTTAATGGCATTATATACGTTCCTTGCAATCCATGCCAACGCATCCCGCCTCTTCCTCCGTCGATTTTCCATGACCAACGAGTGGCTAGCTCTATATGACCCTAGTGGCAATGTAGCGACACTATGTGCAGATTTATTCCACACCTATCTTCCATTAATTATTCCAAGCATTTCAGGCAACCAAATCTCGGAGGTCTATGGCAGCTCCTTGCGAGGTAACCAAAGCTCAAAGTTAGACATCAGCCCCTTGCCAGGAAACCAAAGCTCGAAGGTCGACGTCAGTGCCTTGAAATGCAACCAAAGGTCATAGTTCGACCACGGACCCGTCACAGATTACATCTTTAATGAGGATAATGATTTTGTGTAGGCGCCATGGCCCATCTATTGGAAATATACCCTAGAGGCAATAATAAAGTGGTTATTATTATATTTCCCTGTTCATGGTAATCATTTATTATCCATGCTATAATTGTATTGATTGGAAACACAAATACATGTGTGGATTCTTAGACAACATTGTGTCCCTAGTATGCTTATAATAGACTAGCTCGTTGATCAAACATCATCAAGATTTCCTGGCCATAAACATGAGATGTCATTTTATAATGGGATCACGTCATCAGGATAATGATGTGACGGACAAGACGCAAACTATGAAAATAGCATATGATCGTGTCAGTTTATTGCTATAGTTCTCTACATGTCAAGTATCTGTTCCTACGACCATGAGATCATGCAACTCACCGACACCGAAGGAATACCTTGTGTGTATCAAACATCGCAACGTAACTGGGTGACTATAATGATGCTCTATAGGTATCTCCGAGGGTGTCTGTTGATTTGGCATTGATCAAGACTCGAATTCATTACTCCGTGTGACGGAGAGGTATGTCAGGGCCCACTCGGTAATACAACATCACAATGAGCCTTGCAAGCAAAGTTACTAAAGAGTTAGACACGGGATGTTGTATTACGGAATGAGTAAGGAGACTTGCTAGTAATGAGATTGAACTGGGTATAGAGATACCGATGATCGAATCTCGGGCCAGTAACATACCGAAGAATAAATTGAACATCATACGGGACTAACTGAATCCTTGATATAGAGGTTCAACCGATAAAGATATTTGTAGAATATGTAGGAACCAATATAGGCGTCCAGGTCCTGCAATTGGTTATTGACCGTAGAGGTGTGTCGGTCATGTTTACATAGTTCTCGAACCTCCAGGGTCTGCACATTTAATGTTCAGTGACATTTCGGTAGTATTGAGTTATGTATGTTGGTAACCAGAGGTTGTTCAGAGTCCCGTATGAGATCCCAGATGTCACTACGAGCTTTGGAATGATCCGGAGGTAAAGATTGATATATAGGAAGTCCCATTTTGGTCACCGGAAAAGTTTTGTGTATTTTCGGTAGTGTACCGGGAGTGCCAAGAGGGTTCCGTGGGTCCATCGGGAGGGGCACACTCACCCCACGGGCTACATGGGCCTAAGAGGTTGTGCACCAGCCCCTGGTGGGCTGGGAAACCAGCCCCTAATGGCCCGTGTGCATGGACGTGGGAGAGGGGCCAAATGGGAGGACTCCTACTAGGAGTCCACCTCTCTTGTGGGAGGTGGACTCCTCCCCTAGTTCGTCCGAAGCCATCCTTGGAGGAGGGGCTAGGGCTTCCTCCCATCTACCCCCTCTCGTCCTATATATATTGGAGGTTTTTTAGGGAAGCCCCAATCTAAAAAACGCCACGTACTACCCTCTTCTCGCTCTAGATCGTTTCTCCTGTAGATCTTCGCGAAGCCCTTCTGGATTAGTTCACCACCACCGCCACCACGCCGTCGTGCTTCCGGAGAACTAATCTACCTCTATGCTCCCTCTTGTTGGATCAATAAGGCAAAGATCGTCATCAAGTTGTACGTGTGCTGAATGTGGAGGTGTCGTTCGTTCGGCGCTAGATCGGCACGGGTCATGATTGGATCGCGGGATGGCTAGTGATTTGGATTGTGAAGATGTTTGACTAGATCAAACGCGTTTCTTAATGCTTCCTGCTTAGTGATCTACAAAGTTATGTAGATCCACTCTCCCTCCCGTAGATCCTCATTACCATGGATAGATCTTGCGTGTGCGTAGGAATTTTTTTGTTTCCCATGCAACGTTCCCCATCAGTGGTATCAGAGATAGGTCTATGCATAGATGAGATCACATGTAGAACAAAAAGGAGTTCGTGGGTGTTGATATTCAGATTGCTTACCCCATTGGAGTTTTCTTGATTCAATGGTATTGCGGGATTAAGTGGCCCGGACCAACCTTACTCGTCCACGTACGAGAGACCGGATCCATCGAGTGACCTGTGACTTTGTTGCATAAAGATGGTTGGCAGGTGTCTGTCTCTACCAATTTAGTTGGATCGGATTCAACAAAGGAGGTCCTTGAGAAGGTTGAAATGCAATTTGTGTATCACCGTTGTGGTTTTGCGTAGGTAAGAATCGTGCTTGCTAGATACCCGTAGCATCCATGTAAATTATGCAATAATATTAGAGGATGTCTAACTTGTGTTTGCCGGGTATGTTGTGATATGATATGACCAATTACATGATGAGATATATATGATGTATGAGATGATCATGTTTTTTATAGAGTATCATCACTTGCATATCGATGAGTATGGCTACCGGCAGGAGCCATAGGGTTGTCTTTAATTATTGTATGACCTGCGTGTCAATCATTAATTGCTACATAATGCTTTACTTTACCGCTAAGCGGTAGCAATAGTAGTAGATGCATGGTGGGATCGACAACCCCGATGGCGACACAGTGATAGAGATCATGATGATGGAGATCATTGTGTTATGCCGGTGACTATGGAGATCATGTTGGTGCTTTGGAGATGGAGCTCAAAAAGCAGAAGTTCATGGCCATATCATGTCACTTATGATTTGCATGTGATGTTAATCACTTTATGCATATTATTTTCTTAGGACGACGGTAGCATTATAAGATGACCCCTCACTAAAATTTCAAGATAAAATTGTGTTCTCCCCGAGTGTGCTCTTGCATGTGCGGAACACTCGGGTCAAACTTGACGAGCCTAGCATGTACAAACATGACCTCGAAACACACGAGACTGAAAGGTCGAACATGAGTCATATAGTAGATATGATCAACATGGAAATGTTCACCATTGAAACCACCTCATCTCACGTGATGATCAGACATGGGTTGGTGAATTTGGATCATGTAGCACTCGGATAATCGGAGGGATGTAAATTCGCTCGGGAGTTTTTTAAGTAATATGATTAACTAAACTCATTATCTTGAACAATAGTCTTAGTAACCTTTCCAAATTTATGTTGTAGGTCAATGGCCCGCGGAGTAGTTCCCCTAAATTTCATTGCGTTCCTAGAGAAAGCCAAGTTGAAAGATGATGGAAGTAACTTTGTAGATGGGGACCATAATTTGAGGATTATCCTCATGGCTTCCCAAAAGTCTTATGTCCTTGATGCACCACTCGATGAACCATCCGCTCCCATGTCATCTGAAGACATTGTGAACGCCTGGGAGGCACATTCTGGAGATTACATAATAGTTAAATGTGCAATGTTGTATGGCTTAGAACTGGGACTTCAAAGAGTTTTGAACGTCATGGAGCATATGAGATGTTCTAGGGGTTGAAGTTTATCTTTGATAAGAATGCCCGGATCGAGAGGTATGAGACCTCTGATAAGTTCTATGCTTGCTAGATGGAGGAGAATGGGTCTGTCAGTGAACATATACTCAGAATGTCTGGATATTCAAACCGTCTGGCTGATTTAGGTATGCCCCTTCCGCCAGAGGCGATCACTGACAGAGTTCTTCAATCATTCCCACCTAGCTACAAGAGCTTCATGATGAACTATAACATGCAAGGGATGAACAAGCCATTCGCCGAACTGTTTGCGATGTTGAAAGTCACTAAGTCTGAAATCTAGCAGGAATATCCACTATTGTAAAACCACTAGTTTCAAGAAGAATGGCAAGGGTAAGAAGGGTAAGTCCAAGAAGAGTGGCAAAGAAGTTGCCCCTCCCGTGAAGAAACCCTAGGCTAGACCCAAGCCAGAAACTGGGTGCTTTAACTACAAGGGAACTGGTCACTAGAAGTGGAACTACCCCAAGTATCTGGCCGACAAGAAGGCAGCCAACACCAAACAAGGTATATATGATATACATGTTATTGATGTGTACCTTACCGACTCTCTTGTAGTTCCTGGGTATTTGATACCGGTTCGGTTGCTCGCATTTGCAACTCAAAGCAGGAGCTACGGAATAGATGGAGTCTGGCAAAGGACAAATATCTTTTATGGTTCTATTTATATGTGTAATATATTTTATGGTCATGCACCCAATGTGAGGGGTTTATTCTTATTGAATCTCGATAGTGATGATACACATGTTCATAACATTGATGCCAAAAGATATAGAGTTGATAATGATAGTACCACTTTCTTGTGGCACTGCCACTTAGATCATATTGGTGTAAAACGCATGAAGAAGCTCCATGTTGATGGACTTTTGGAGTCACTCAATTTGGAATCACTTGACACATGTTAACCATGCCTCATGGGCAAGATGACTAAGACCCCATTCTCTGGAACAATGGAATGGGCAAGTGACTTGTTGGAAATCATTCATACTGATGTATCCGGTCCAATGAGCATTGAGCTGCACGGTGGATATCGTTACTTTCTCACCTTCACTGATGACTTAAGTAGGTATGGGTATATTTACTTAATGAAACACAAGTCTGAAATGTTTGAGAAGTTCAAGCAATTTCAGAGTGAAGTTGAGAATCAATGTCACAAGAAGATTAAATTCCAACGATCTGATCAAGGAGGAGAATATCTAAGTTATTAGTTTGGTAATCTATTAAGACAATATGGAATTGTTCCACAATTGACACCGCCTAGAACACCACAGCGTAATGGTGTGTCCGAACATCATAATTGAACCTTATTGGATATGGTGCATTCTATGATGTCTCTTGCCGATTTTCCACTATCGTTTTGGTGTTATGCATTAGAGACATTTGCATTCACTTTAAATCGGGCACCATCAAAATCTGTTGAGACGACGCCATATGAACTTTGGTTTGGCAACAAACCAAAGTTGTTATTTCTTAAACTTTGGGGATGTGATGCTGATGTCAAAAAGCTTCAGCCTGAAAAGCTGGGACCCAAAGCGGAGAAATGCATCTTCATAGGATACCCAAAAGATACGATTGGGTATACCTTCTATCTCATATCCGAAGGCAAAGTGTTTGTCGCTAAGAATGGGTCATTTCTTGAGAAAGAGTTTCTCTCAAAAGAATTGAGTGGGAGGAAGACAGAACTTGATGAGGTTGTTGAACCTTTGTTTCAACCGAAGAATAGCGCAGCGCAGAAAGAAGTTCCTGTGCAGCCTACATCGATTGAAGAGGAAGTTAATGATGATGATGATCATGAAGCTTCGGATCAAGTTACTATCGAACCTCTTAGGTCAACAAGGACACGTACTGCTACTGAATGGTACGACAACCCTGTCTTAGAGGTCATGTTGTTGGACAATGATGAACCTACGAGCTATGGAGAAGCGATGATGGGCCCGGATTCCAACAAAATGGTTAGAGGCCATGAAATCCGAGATCGGATCCATGTATGAAAACAAAGGATGGACTTTTTAAGTATTACCTGAAGGGCGACAGGCCATTTAGAAAAAATGGATCTTTAAGAAGAAGACGGACGCGAACAGTAATGTCACCGTCTATAAAGCTCGACTTGTGGCAAAGGGTTTTTCACAAGTTCAAGGAGTTGACCACAATGAGACTTTCTCACCTGTAGCGATGCTTAAGTTTGTCAGAATCATGTTAGCAATAGCTGCATTTTTCGATTATGAAATTTGGTAGATGGATGTCAAAACAGCGGTCCTTAACGGTATATAAATAGATCAAGAGAATGCTGACAAAGTTCGCAAACTCCAGCGATCCATTTATGGACTGGTGCAAGCATCTCGGAGTTGGAATCTTTGCTTTGATGAGGTGATCAAAGTGTTCAGGTTTATACAAGTTTACGGAGAAGCTTGTATTTACAGGAAAGTGAGTGGGAGCTCTATAGCTTTTCTAATATTATATGTAGATGACAAATTGATGATTGGAAACAATATAGAAATGTTAGAGAGCATGAAGGAATATTTAAACAAGAGTTTTTCAATGAAGGGCCTAGGACAAGCTGCTTTCATATTAGGCATCAAGATCTAAAGAGATAGTTCGATACGCTTAATAGGACTTTCACAGAGCAGATACCTTGACAAAGTTTTGAAGAAGTTCAAAATGGATCAGTCCAAGAAGGGGTTCTTGCATGTATTGCAAGGTGTGAAGTTGAGTAAGACTCAATGCGCAGCGACTACAAAAGATAGAGAAAAGATGGGTGTCATTCCCTATGCTTAAGCCATAGGCTCTATCATGTATGCAATGTTGTGCACCAGACCTGATGTCAACCTTGCCATAAGTATGGCCGGAAGGTTTCAAAGTTATCTAGGAATGGACCACTGCACGGCAGTCAAGAATATCCTTAAGTACCTGAAAAGGACTAAAGAAATGTTTCTCGTTTATGGAGGCGATCAAGATCTCGTCGTAAAGGGTTACATCTATGCAAGGTTTGACACTGATCCAGATGACTCTAAGTCTCAAACACGATGCGTATTTATTCTCAATGGGGGAGCGGTAGGCTGGTGCAGTTCCAAGCAGAGCATGG
The DNA here is from genome assembly GCA_022496015.1 of Hordeum marinum. NCBI lineage: Eukaryota > Viridiplantae > Streptophyta > Magnoliopsida > Poales > Poaceae > Hordeum > Hordeum marinum. The sequence goes on along the minus strand of CM039673.1, from coordinate 388,929,421 downwards.
TAGCTGATTCTACATGCAAAGCGGAGTACATCACTGCCTCGGAGGTGGCGAAGGAAGGTGTCTGGATGAAGGAGTTCATGACAGATCTTGGATTAGTGCCCAGTGCACCTAATCCAATGACTCTGTTCTGTGACAACACTAGTGCCATTGCTCTGGCCAAGGAACCAAGGATTCACAAGAGGACCAGACACATAAAGTGACACTTCAATTCCATCCACGATTATATCAAGGAAGAGGACATAAAATTTTGCAAAGTACACACCGATCTGAATGTCGCAGACCCATTGACTAAACCTCTTCCAAGGGCTAAACATGATCAACACCAGAACTATATGGGTGTTATATTCATTACAATGTAAATCACATAGTGATGTGAGCTTGATTATTCACTCTAGTGCAAGTGGGAGACTGTTGAAAATATGCCCTAGAGGCAATAATAAAGTTGTTATTACTATATTTACTTTTTCATGGTAATCGTTTATTATCCATGGTATAAATGTATTGATTGGCAACACAAATACATGTGTGGATACATAGGCAACACTATGTCCCTAGTATGCCTCTAGTAGACTAGCTCGTTGATCAAAGATGGCCAAGGTTTCCTGGCCATAGGCATGAGATGTCATTTTATAAACTGGATCACATCTTTAGGATAATAATGTGATGGACAAGACCCAAACTATGAATGTTGCATATGATCATGTTAGTTTATTGCTATAGTTCTCTGCATGTCAAGTATTTTTTAATATGACCACGATATAATGTAACTCACTTACACTGGAGAAATAACTTGTGTGTATCAAACGTTGCAACGTAATTGGTTGACTATAAAGATGCTCTACATGTATCTCTGAGGGTGTCTATTGAGTGGGCATGGATCAAGACTGGGATTTGTTACTCCGTGTGATAGAGAGGTATCTTAGGGCCCACTTGGTAATATAAAATCACAATGAGCCATGCAAACAAAGTGACTAAAGAGTTAGCCACGAGATCTTGTATTACGGAATGAGTAAAGATACTTGCTGGTAACGAGATTGTACTAGGTATAGAGATACCGATGATCGAATCTCGGGCAAGTAACATATCGAAGAACAAAGGGAACATCATATGAGATTAAATGAATCCTTGAAATAGAGGTTCAGCCGATAAAGTTCTTTGTAGAATATGTAGGAACCTATATGGGCAGCCAGGTCCCTCTATTGGTTATTGACCGTAGAGGTGCCTCGGTCATGTCTACATAGTTCTCGAACCCGCAGGATCTGCACACTTAACGTTCGGTGGTGTTTGTGTAGTATTGAGTTATGTATGTTGGTGACCGAAGGATGTTCGAAGTCCTGGATGAGATCTCGGACGTCACGAGGATCTCATGAATGGTCTGGAGGTAAATATTGATATATAGGAAGTCCCGTTTTGGTCACCGGAAAAGTTCGGGTATTTCCGGTAGTGTACCGGGAGTGACGGGAGGGTTCCGGGGGTCCATCGAGAGGGGCACACTCACCGAAGGGGCTACATGGGCCTAAGAGGTGGTGCACCAGCCCCTGGTGGTCTTGGCAACCAGCCCCTAAGGTCCCATCCGCATGGAGGTGGGAGAGGGGCCAAGTGGGAGGAGTCCTACTAGGAGTCCACCTCCCTTGTGGGAGGTGGACTCCTCCTCTAGTTCAGCTGAAGCCCTCCTTGGAGGAGGGGCTAGGGCTGACCCCCACCTTACCCCCTCTCCTCCTATATATATTGGAGGGTTTTTTAGGGTAGACCCAATTTAAAAAATCCACGTGCTTCCCTCTTCTCCCTCTAGATCATTTCTCCTCTAGATTAGTTCGACGGAGCTCGACGAAGCCCTGTCGGATTAGTTCACCACCACCGCCACCATGCCGTCGTGCTGCCGGAGAACTCATCTACCTCTCCGATCTCTATTGCTGGATCAAGAAGGCGATAATCGTCATCGAGCTGTACATGTGCTGAACGCGGAGGTCCCGTCCGTTCGGCGCTAGATTGTAGGATGGCTAGCAATTTTTATCGCGAAGACGTTCGACTACATCAATCGCGTTTTTTAACGCTTCCCGCTTAGCGATCCACAAGGGTCTATAGATCACCTCTCCATCTCATAAATCCTCATCACCATGGATAGATCTTGCGTGTGCGTAGGAAGAGTTATGTTTCCCATGCAACATTCTCCATCACCATCGGCACAGATCTCCCCGTGTCGTTCCTTGTATTGGGGAACGTTGCACGGGAAACAAAAAAATTCCTACGCACATGCAAGATCTATCCAAGGTGATGAGCATCTATGAGAGGGAGAGTGGGTCTACATACCCTCGTGGATCACTAAGCGGAAGAGTTAAGAAATGCGGTTGATGTAGCCGAACGTCTTCATGATCTAATCACGATCCGTCCCGCGATCTCATCATGCGTCGTCCCGCGATCCCATCGTGGTCCTTCCGGTCTAGTGCCGAACAGACGGCACCTCCGCGTTCAGCACACGTACAGATCAATGACAATCTCCACCTCCTTGATCCGACAAGCGAGGGTGGAGAGGTAGATGATTTCTCTGGTAGCACAATGGCATGGTGGCGGTGGTGGTGGAGCAATCTCAGCAGGGCTTCGCCAAGCGCTGCCGCAGACGCGTTTTGGAGGAGAAACAGATCTAGGGAGAGAGGGAGGGCTGAACCATGCCTTAGGGTTGTGCTGCCCTCCCTCTCCCTCTCTATTTATAGGAGGAAGGCATAGGTAGGGTGCAGCCTTGGCCCCTCCTCCAAGGAGGGTTGTCCGGCCAAGATAGGGAGGAGGCCACCTCCCACAAGGGAGGTGGGCGCCCTAGGGAGGTCTCCCTCCCCTCCAAGGCACCTCCCCACCTACCCTTGGGCGCAAGGGACCTATGTGGTCGGTTAACCAGCCCGCTATGGGCTGGGCGAAGCAACTTAGGCCAATGTGGCCCCCCGGGGTGGGTGGGCCCCTCCTAGTGGACCCCCAGAAGCCTTTCATCACTCCCAGTGCACTACTAGTAGTGCCCGAAACTTTTTCGGAACCCAAATATCACTTTCCTATATATCAATCTTTACCTCCGGACCATTCCGGAGCTCCTCGTGACGTCCGAGACCTCATCAAGGACTCCGAACAACCTTCGCTCACCACCATACATAACTCTATACTACCGAAACGTCACCGAACCTTAAGTGTGCAGATCCTGCGGGTTCGGGAACTATGTAGACATGACCGAGACACCTCTACGGTCAATAACCAATAGCGGGCCTAGATGCCCATATTGGCTCCTACATATTCTACGAAGACCTTTATCAGTTGAACCTCTATGTCAAGGATTCAGATAATCCCGTATGATGTTCCCTTTGTTCTTCGGTATGTTACTTGCCCGAGATTCGATCGTCGGTATCTCTATACCTAGTTCAATCTTGTTACCGAAAAGTCTCTTTACTCATTCCGTAATACAATATCATGTGGCTAATACTTAGTCACATTGCTTGCAAGGCTAGTTGTGATGTTGTATCATCGAGTGGGCCCTGAGAAACCTCTCTGTCACGCGGAGTAACAAATCCCAGTCTTGATCCATGCCAACCCAACAGACACCCTCGAGATACCTATAGAGCACCTTTATAGTCACCCAGTTATGTTGCGACGTTTGATACACACAAGGTACTCCTCCGGTGTCAGTGAGTTGCATGATCTCATGGTCATAGGAACAGATACTTGACATGCAGAAAACTATAGCAATAAACTAACACGATCATATGCTATGTTTATGATTTGGGTCTTGTCCATCACATCATTCCGCTAATGATGTGATCCTGTTATCAAATGACATCTCATGTCCATGACTAGGAAACCTTGACCATATTTTATCAACGAGCTAGTCTATTAGAGGCATACTAGGGACATGGTGTTGTCTACGTATCCACACATGTATCTGAGTTTCCGAGAAAATGCTTTATTGAAAGGAATTATAGAGAAAGGTATCTACAAGAGTCTTGAAGGGTACAAACAATTTGATGAGATTGTACGCAAGCATGGAGGATACCAGAAGAATTGCGGTGTTGGCTACTTCAACGCTAATGGAGTTGAATGGGAAGAAGGTCAATATCCAAATCCCAAGTTTCTTCCTCAAAAGGAGAAGTATGAAAATACTCTTCCCAAGGGGACAAACACTCAAGATGACCTTCCACCACAAGACACCAAGCTCAAGGGCGAAAACAAGCTCCCATTGGACTTTGACTCTTATGAAGATGAATCCCAAGCTTTGATGAAGTGGGTTCCCAAGGCTACTACAAGCTCAACTTCTACAAGTGCTACTTCAACACCAAGGATCCCCATCAACTTGATCTGGATTCCCAATAAAAAGAACTAGAGAGTTCTTGAGGGGTGACTCCGCCAATGAAATTGACTCATATTCATTATTGGCAAGATCTATTGCAATCAACATCAACCCTATGCAATATATCAAGGAGTCACACATTCCCTCAAAAGGTAAGCAAGGGACAAGGTAATCCACAAATCAATGGACATCATTACATATGCTTTGCACTCCATGTCCATAGATATCCTTCTATTTGTCTCTTGTGTGTTGGGACTAACCCATGTAGGTGAGAAGAGTAAGGAAACAACAAGGATGCTTCCAACTCTTGGTGATCTTCATAAACCTTGAGAATCCACCACTACCTCACCAACATGAAGTCTTCATTGACAAAACCCAAGGTTAGTTTATCCATCTTACGGGGGGATGTCACATCAAAGGGGAGCTTTACTCTAAGACTTGAGTCAAAGCATCTCTTAGAATGTGACAACATTAAATGCTTTATGTAAAAGTGGTAACCCCACTTGTGCTTAAACAATGAGTATGACCTATGATCAAGTACTCTTACTTGGCTCGTAAGTCAAATACTCATATATAGATGACTTTGTCATCGACCAAGTGCTTGTTAGATGCTAGAGTGTTTGTGCATGTTTGCCATGATTTCATTTGACATCTTATTGTGTGACCATGTTAGTCTGCATTTATTTTCTCATTCAAGGATATCCAATTGTTGCTACTTGGCTTTTGATTTATCTTTTGCCAATTGGATATACAAGAATTCCTAGGGCCACTTCTTTAGCTATCTATGCTTTCTCACCTCATACTCTATTCATGCTACATCACAAAATTTGAACAAGTGATTTTTGATCCCTCTGTGTGTGGAGCACTGGAGTTCCGTATCAACAAGGACTGACCATTAAAACCTCCCAAGTGCATCTCGGTGCAACCAATCACAAAATATCGGTCTCACCGAATGCCTACGGTTGATCTGGTTTTCAATATCGGTACCACCGATTCCATTTTCTCGGTTACGCCGAGTGTTCCTGTCAGCTCACAGTTGAGGAACTCGGTGACACCAAAAAATTAGAATCGTGTCACCGATAGTGGTGGTTATATAAGCTGTGGACCCCAATGCTTTGAATTTCAATCTCATTCGCCGCGCCTCAGAACCCTAAGCTACCGCCTACGAGACCCCTGGCCGTCGCCCTTGTCTCCCTGCGCTCCTTCGCCGCTAGGAATCGCGGTCACCGACGAAATCCACTCCCTCGTCGCTGTCGTAGAGGATCCGTGCCAAGCTAGGGTACGGATTCGATGTCTATTGCGCTCCTCGTCCGATTCTTGCGCATTAGATTCATGTTTATCTTTGATACACCCTTTGCACGTATTCATATCCACTCAAAACCTCAAAATCTTGCGAATGATGAATTTTCTAGTGTTTTGTCGTCTGCCCGATAAATCTCGGTGGAACCGAAACTGACATATCAGCCTCACCGATGTGATTTTTTGTGAGGTTGAGAACTGACTCGATGGGACCGAGTTGCTCTTTTTGGTCCGACCAAAAAGGGTGCCAAGGTTAGGTTAGAGAATCAGTCAGTCTTGGCCCCACTGGAAAATCTGTTTTGGTTGTACCGATATTTATTTGACAGAATGCAAAAAATCTTGAAAATTCATTGTTCAAATTTCAAAAACCAGCCTCATTTTGTGATGACTCATCTACTTCTTCCCTCCTATACTCTATTCACAGGGTCAGTATGTCAGTCTCATAGGACAGTCAAAATTTGGCAGAGCAGGGAGTTGACATGAGTTCTAGCACAAGCCCAGAGGCTAGTTCTTTTCCAGATCCAGGCACCCCTGGCTCTCATGGGTTGCCCAAGGCTGCCACCAGGACCAGGAAGAAGCTTAATTCTGATGAAGAAGATTCGGATTTCATTCCTGAGGAGATTCTTGCCAAGAAGCAACAAAAGGCTATCAAGAAGTTAGGAACTGAAGCTACTTCATCCAGGAGAGTTGTCATCAAGATCTATGCCAGCTCAGAAACTATCAAGGCACATGAGAGTGCCAGGGCCACTATTTTTGTTGATCCCCCAGGGAAGGCAATGCCTAAGAAGGCAGGGGAGAAGAATTCCAGGAAAAGGATTGTCCATGTGATTGGCAGGCCTACCTCCATGTATGAAGATCCAGAGGAGGCTGCTAGTGCTGCTGCTGAGGAAGAGGAGGAAGAACATGTTGAGAAAGCCCGTCCCAAGAAGAAAGCCAAGAAGCTGATGGCTGATTCTATGCTAAAGACTGGCACTTCCAAGATTACCAAGCCTTCTTCCAAGAAAGCTGTTGCACAGAAGTCCAAGAGGACTACTAGAGACATTCCAGCTTATAAGAAGAACAGGGGGACTGCCTCCAGAACTGAAGATGATGATGACCTAACTACTTTGATGAAGCTCAAACCACATCTTCCAGTGCATGATGCAGCCACTTAGTTGCATAGGACATGAAGAAGAGGAAAGACTCAGGATTGAGAGCCTGGAGAGCCATAGATCCTTATGCTCAGAGGAGGAAAACTGTTGTTGACTACAGGTTCTACACAAGAGAACAACATGACTTTTATGAGACAGTGTTGCTTGACAAGAGCCCAGCTGTTAGCGACATGAGATATGTCGATTGGAAGTTCATTAAATATAATGTGGACTACTTCCCAAGTGTCCAAGATAACTTACGTTGCATTGGTCTGGACAAGTTCATTGGCAGAGAGCTTACTGCATGGAACGACGAGATGATCATGCAATTCTACTCCACTACACACTTTTACGGAGATGGTAGAATTGTATGGATGACTGAAGGTGCAAGGTATGAATCCACTGTTGAGGAGTGGGTAGCACGTCTAGAAGTTCCAGAAGCTCAGGAAGGTGATCTGGATGTATACTCAGAACCCAAGGCAAGTCACAATGCCATGAAAGATATGTATACTCCTATCCCTGTTGACAAGGTGCAATCAGACAAGCTAGGATCCATCTATTATCTGCAAGCAGGCCTCCGTACAATGAACACCATTCTTAGGAACACCTTGATGCCCAAGTCAGGAGATGACAAGATAATCTGAGGCTACTCCATTAACATGTTGATCCACCTTGACAGGAACACTAGGATTAGAGTCATGGATTTGATTGTTGAAACAATCAAGAGGGTTGTTGTTGATCAAAAGCGCTCTTGTTGTTATGCACCCTACATCCAGTTGCTTATTTACTCTCAATTGGAGAAGCACATTTTTGCTCTAGATCGTCCACATCTGCCCCTACAGCTAGATCTTGAGGATAATGTCATGGTGATGGACCCAGATCATCCCACATCTGCTACAGCACAGGCGGAAGCAGAAGCAGTTCGAGCCGCTAGTGCTCAAGCCCCCAGATCCAGGAACGAGCAAATGGAGCTTCTGATCTCAGCCATCCAAGGCATGCAGAAGGATATCAAGGGGATTCTGGACAACCAGAACAGTATAGTGAGGATCTTCGAGATAAGAATCAAGGTTCTTGGTGATAAGGTGGACAAGTTGTCCAAGACAGTTATAGAGCTTCAGAAGGAAGTTGACTCTGTGCACATCCCTCGGGTCTCTTCTACTTCAGATGATAATGATGATGATGAGGAGGAGGAGGAGGAGGAGGAGGATGAATCACCTCTCGGGCCAGGCACCCAGTTCACCACTCAGACAAGATAAGCCACAGTGCCTGCACTAGACCTAAGGCCCTCTTCATCAGCTCCAGCTACTGTCAGCACAGCTCCTGCTCCATCAGCTCCAGGTCCTCCTGTGACAACTCTGTTGGAAATATGCCCTAGAGTCAATAATAAATTGGTTATTATAATATTTCCTTGTTCATAATTATCGTTTATTATCCATGCTATAATTGTGTTGATCGGAAACTCAGATACATGTGTGGATACATAGACAACACCATGTCCCTAGTATGCCTCTAATAGACTAGCTCGTTGATCAATGATGGCTATGGTTTCCTAGTCATGGACATGAGAATTCATTTGATAACGGGATCACATCATTAGGAGAATGATGTGATGGACAAGACCCAAACTACAAACGTAGCATATGATCGTGCCAATTTATTGCTACTATTTTCTGCATGTCAAGTATCGGTTCCTATGGCCATGAGATCATGCAACTCACTTACACCGGAGGAGTACCTTGTGTGTATGAAATGTCGCAACGTAACTGGGTAAATATAAAGGTGCTCTACAGGTATCTCCGAGGGTGTCTGTTGGGTTGACATGGATCAAGACTGGGATTTGTTACTCCGTGTGACAGAGAGGTATCTCAGGGCCCACTCGGTAATACAACATCACTATAAGCCTTGCAAGCAAAGTGACTAAAGAGTTAGCCACGGGATCTTGTATTACGGAACGAGTAAAGAGACTTGCCGATAACGAGGTTGAACTAGGTATACAGATACCGACAATTGAATCTTGGGCAAGTAACATACCGAAGAACAAAGGGGACAACATACGGGATTAACTAAATCCTTGACATAGAGGTCCGACCGATAAAGATCTTCGTACAATGTGTAGGAACCAATATGGGCATCCAGGTCCCACTATTGGTTATTGACCGTAGAGTAGTATCGATCATGTCTACATAGTTCTCGAACCTGCAAGGTCTACACACTTAAGGTTCGGTGGCATTTCAGTAGTATAGAGTTATGTATGGTGGTGACCGAAGGTTTTTAGGAGTCCCGGATGAGATCACGGACGTCACGTGGAGCTCTAGAATGGTCCGGAGGTAAAGATTGATATATGGGATAATAGTGTTTGGTCGTCGGAAGGGTTCCGGAATTCACTGGAATAGTTACGGATGTTCCCCAAAATGGTCGGGGGGCAAGAACACTTTATTTGGGCCAAGGGGTAAAGCCCATGAGGCTTTAGGAAGGTTCACCCAGGGGCCAGACGCCGAGGACCTTGGCGTCTGGTCCTGGAGTCCAAGGAGGACTCTTGCCTTGCGGGCAACCCGACCTTGAGGAGGACTTTTCTCCAAGTTTCAACCCCAGGGCTCAGCATATAAATAAAGGGGCGGGGCTAGCTCTTGGAACACATCAAGAAACCCTAAGCCACGTGCTGCCTCTCCTCTAGTTCGTAGTTTATCCTCTAGATCGGTTTCAGTGGTTCTTAGGCGAAGCCCTGTTGGAATTGCTCCACCACCATCGCCGCAGCGCCGTCGCACTGCCGGAGTACTCGTCTACCTCTCCGCTCCCTCTTGCTGGATCAAGTAGGAGGAGATCGTCATCGAGTTGTACGTGTGCTGAACACGGAGGCGTCGTCCGTTCGGCGCTAGATCGGAAGGACCGTGATCAAGATCGCAAGACTATTCGTGATTGGATCGCGGGACGGATCGTGATTGGATCATGGCACAGATCGTGATGGCATCACGGGACACTCGGCGATTTGGATTGCGAAGACAATCGACTACATCAACCGCGATTCTTAACGCTTCCCGCGTAGCGATCTACAAGGGTATGTAGATCCACTCTCCGTGTCGTAGATGCTCATCACCATAGATAGATCTTGCGTGTGCGTAGGAAATTTCTTGTTTCCCATGCAACATTCCCCAACAGTGGCATCATGAGCTAGGTCTATGTGTAGATGAGATCTTGAGTAGAACACAAAGATTTTGTGGGCGTTGATGCTTAGATTGCTTTCTCCCTTTGTTGTGTTTTGGTTCAGCGGTATTGTGGGATGAAGCAGCCCAGACCAACCTTACTCATACGCTTACGAGAGACCGGTTCCATCGACTAACGTGTAACCTCATTGCACAAAGATGGCTGGCGGGTGTCTATTTCTCCTACTTTAGTTGGGTCGGATTCGACAAAGGCGGTCCTTGAGAAGGTTGAAAAGCAATTTTATGTATCACCGTTGTGGTTTTGCGTAGGTGAGAATTGTTCTTGCTAGATACCCATAGCAGCCACGTAAAACTTGCAACAACAATTAGAGGACGTCTAACTTGTTTTTGCAGGGTATGTTGTGTTATGATATGGCCAATTACATGATGAGATATATGTGATGTATGAGATGATCATGTGTTGTATAGAATATCATGACTTACATGTCGATGAGTACGGCAACCGGCAGGAGCCATAGGGTTGTCTTTAATTATTGTATGACCTGTGTGTCAATCATTAAGCGCTATGTAATGCTTTAGTTTATCGCTAAGCGGTAGCAATAGTAGTAGAAGCATGGTGGGCGCAACAACCCCAATGGCGACACGTTGATGGAGATCAAGATGATGGAGATCATGGTGTCATGCCGGTGACGATGGAGATCATGCCAGTGCTTTAAAGATGGAGGTCAAAAGCACAAGTTCACGGCCATATCATGTCACTTAAGATTTGCATGTGATGTTAATCCTTTTATGCACCTTGTTTTGCTTAGGACGACGGTAGCATTATAAGGTGACCCCTCATTTAATTTCAAGATAAATTGTGTTCTCCACGAGTGTGCACCATTGCGTAAGTTCGTTGTGTCGAGACATCACGTGATGATCACGTGTGATAGACTGTATGTTCACATACAATGGGTGCAAGCCAGTGTTGCACATGCAGAACACTCTAGTGATGAGCCTAGCATGTACAGACATGGCCTCGGAATACAAGAGACCGAAAGGTCGAACATGAGTCATATAGTAGGTATAATCAAAATGACGATTTTCACCATTGAAACCACCTCAACTCACATGATGATCGGACTTGAGTTGGTGAATTTGGATCATGTATCACTCGAATGACCGGAGGGATGTCAATTTGAGTGGGAGTTCTTAAGTAATTTGATTAATTGACCTCATTAACATGAACATAGTCAGTAGTGTCTTTGCAAATTATGTTGTAGCTCACGTTGTAGCTCTCTTGAACTTTTATATGTTCCTAGAGAAATAGATTTGAAGGATGATGGTAGCAATATTGCAGACTGGGTCCGTGATCTGAGGATTGTCCTCATTGTTGCACAGAAGGCTTATGTCCTTAATGCACCGCTCGGTGCGCTACCCCCTCTAGTGTTGTTTGTAGATGTTGTGAACATCTGACAGGCACGTTCCGATGACTACTTGATAGTTTAGTGTGTCATGCATTACGGCTTAGAACTGAGGCTCCAAAACATTTTTAATGTCACAGAACATATGAGATGTTCTAAGAGCTGAAATTGGGATCTCAGGCTCGTGCCCATGTTGTGATATATGAGGTCTCCAACAAGATTCTTTGCCTGCAAGATGAACAAGAATAGCTCAATCGTTGAGCATGTGCTCAGATTGTCAGGGTGCTACAATCCCTTGAATCGAATGGGAGTTGATCTTCCAGATAAGATAGTGATTGATATAGTTCTCTAAGTCACTATCACTAAGCTACTAGAACTTCATGATGAACTATAATTGTGCCAGGTATGGAAATGATGATCCCTAAGTTGTTCGCGATGTTTGACACAGCAAAGGTAGAAATCAAGAAGGAGCATCAAGTGTTGATGGTTTGTAAAACCACTAGTTTCGAGAAGGGCAAGGGCAAGGAGGGAAACTTCATGGACCACAAGTCAGTTGCTGCTCTAGTGAAGCAACCCAAAGTTGAACCCAAACCCGAGACTAAGTGCTTCTATTATGAGGAGAGCGGTCGCTGAAGCAAAACAATCCTAGATACTTGGTAGATAAGAAGTTTGGCAACGTCGACAGATGTATATTTGATATACATGTTATTGACGTGTACCTTGCTAGTACTCCAAGTAGCACATGGGTATTGGATACTGGTTCGGTTGCTAAATGTTAGTAACTCAAAGTAAAATCTATGGAATAAACAGAAATTAGCTAAGTGTGAGGTGACGATGTGTGTTGGAAATGTTTCCAAGGTTGATGTGATCAACATCGCATGCTCTCTCTACCTTCAGGATAAGTGACAAACCTAAATGTTGTTTGGTGTTTGCGTTAAGCATGAACATGATTAGATCATGTTTATTGCAACACAGTTATTCATTTAAGTTAGAGAATAATGTTTATTCTATTTACATGAATAATACCTTCAATGGTCATGCAACCAATGAGAATGGTTTGTTGAATCTTGATCGTAGTAATACACATGTTCATAACATTGATGCCAAAGGATACAAAGTTAATAATGAAGTACCACATAGTTGTGGCACTGCCGCTAAATATCATATTGGTATAAATTGCGTGAAGAAACTCCATGCTAATGGATCTTTGGACTCATTCGATTTTGAATTGGTTGAGACATGCGAACCATGCCTCTTGGGCAACATGACTAACGACCATGTTTTCCGGTTTGATGGAGCGAGCAAGTGACTTATTGGAAATAATACATGTTGATGTATGCAATCCAATGAGTGTTGTAGCGTGCAGCGGATATCGTTGTTTTCTTCTCTTCACTAATGATTTGAGTAGATATGGTGTATATTTACCTAATGAAACGCAAGTCTGAATCGTTTGAAAAGTTCATGCAGAATCAGAGTGAAGTTTGAGATCATCGTTACGAGAATATAAGATGTCTGTGATATGAGCGTGGAAGTGAATATCTGAGTTACGAGTTTGGTATACAACTTAAGACAATGTGAAAGTTGTTTCACAACTCATGCCACCTAGAACACCATAGTGTGATGGTGTTTCCAAACGTCATAGTCGTGTTGTATTGGATATGGTGCGAATTATGATGTCTCTTATCGTTTTACCACTATCGTTTTGGGTTATGCATGAGGGACAACTACATTCACTTTAATAGGGCACCATCTAAATCTGGTGAGATGACACCATATGGTTTGGCAGAAACCTAAGATGTCATTTCTTAATGTTTGCGGCTGCGATGCTTATGTGAAAAGGGTTTTCACCTAATAAGCTCGAACCCAAAGCGGACAAATGCATCTTCATAGAATACCCTAAGAACAGTTGGGTATACCTTCTATCTCAGATCCAAGTGCAAAGTGTTTGTTGCTAAAAATGAGTCCTTTCTCGAGAAAGAGTTTCCCTCGAAATAATTGAGTGGGAGGAAGATAGAACTTGATGAGGTTGTTGACGGGGTTATTACCCCTGGGTAGGCCAAAGCAACGGGGTCTTCCCCCCTTCATGCTTCGAAGAAAAACTACGCGGCCGATTGGACGAGGCTGGCTGAAGGATGTCTGGCTCGAGCTAGAGCCGGCTGGTGCCCCGGACGGCCGGTTTGGGAGCCAGACCGACCCTCGGCCGGCTACGCGTGGCCGGCTGCTCCTAGGCCGCCTCTTCCGTTGACCTTGGGATGGACAGGTGACGTCCCGTCCCTCTGCACGAGGATACGGCGACGCGACGTGACCGGCATGACGGGCGGCCATGTGGCTACAGTGGCCGCTGACGCACTAGAGAGCATGGCTACAGTCTGGTTGTCCAGGCCGCTGACCTCGACGAGCGCGACCGGGCGAGGGAATAGTGCCGGCACGCCCTCGCCCTCTCGATCACCTGTCCCGGCGTGGCTACAGTGCAGCTGGCCGTCCAGCAACTTCGGTTGGCTGGCACTAGGCGACGCCAACTCGGCGGCCCGTGCTTGAGTTGGGGCCGGCTGGTGCCCCGGACAACCGGTCAGGGATCCATCCCGACCCTCAGTCGGCTGGGCGCGGCCAGCTGCTCCTGGGTCGCCTCTTCCGTTGACCTTGAGACGGACAGGTGACATCCCGTCCCTCTGCGTGCGGGTATGACGAGGCGACATGACTAGCATGACGGGCGGCCCTGTGGCTACAGTGGCCGCTAACGCACTGCAGAGCATGGCTACAGTCTGGTCGTCTAGGCCGCTAACCTTGACGAGCGCGACTGGACGAGGGAATAGTGTCGGCATGCACTCGCCCACTCGATTACCTGTCCCGGCGTGGCTACAGTGCAGCTGGTCGTACCAGCAACTTCGGTTGGCTTGCACTAGGCGACGCCAACTCGGCAGCCCGTGCCGCAGCAGGTGGGGAAGGGCCAATCACCGGGCCGGCTGGCGGGCCCCAGCAGGAGATGGGACCGCTCAACCAGTGGCCCCTACAAGTGACGAGATGACGCGAATGGCGGGACCCCCTGGCCAGCCGGAGAGGCTGCCAGCCGGGTCCCCTAGCCCTTGTACTTAGAATATATTATATGAGTCGGGGGTTGGCCTATAAAACCCCTCGAGCCCCCCATGCAATGGGGAAGGATGATCGCCCCAACCCTCACACATCCAGAGCTCTCACACCCCCTCTAGCAGTGGAGGAAGACGAGCCGGCTGCCCCTTCTTCCTCCTCCAAACATAGCTCCAGGGGCACCCTTGTATACATACTCATCCCTCCAACTAAACCAAGCAGGACTAGGGGTATTACCTCCCTCGAAGGGCCCTGAACCTGGGTACATCACGTGTCATCACCGCTTGTGCCCAATCTCGCACCCAGAGCCTATCGGCATCCTCCGGCCCCAACACCCATGATAATCCACCCTATGGAATCTGCCGTGAGAAAACGACGATAGATGGTGCCCACTGTGGGGCCGTACGCGGCGCCGACCGGATTCATGCTTTGGGAGGGACCCCTCGCCATTCCCTAGCGTCCCCACACGCCCAGGCAAAATCGTGGGCTCGTGGGGCTTGCTCCGGCATGCCCCACGGGCAATTTCGTGGGCCTCACGGCTAACATCGACACGCTCACTTAGCGCTTCGGCAGGCTCAGCCTCGCCGAGACTCTGGCCATTGACGAGTACCCCGCGCAGGTGCTCGTCTGTGCTGGTCCGCCGACGGCCGTGGGCGCACATAGTGTGACTCAGTCCAGCGGCTCTCACGGTCACGTGGGAGTAATGGCCATCACTTCCTCCATCGCTTCTGGACGAGCGCGGGTCGCGCCTAACGCGGCCGCTGCCTGTGTCGGCACGTCCGACCGGCTCGGCGTGGCCCTCCTGAGCTTGAGCACTCTGATCACCCCGAAGGCAAACCCCGACACCGCAGCGGCTGATCTCGAGGCGGCTTGTCGCATCCTATTCGAGGATGCCACCGCCCTCGTGGCCACGTGGCGCCGCATGGAGGCGGCACAACGGTAGTATGCTTCCACCTACGGACTCACCCCGTCTGGCATCAAGCTCAGCCGGCGCGGGGCTGTGTGCGACCACAGTCGCATGGTCGCCGAACTCCTTGGTGGCTAGATGCCTTTCTATGACACCCCCGCAGCCAACCTGCGGGCTCTCAAGGTGGCCTACGAGGAATTGGACACCTTGGAGGGCGAAGAGCATACCGCCCACGAGCGCCACATCAAGGAGCTCATCGATGCTGCTGATGCGCAGTAGCATCTGCTCGCGATGGGCGGCGCTGCCACTGAAGGCCCCTGGCCCGAGCGCGAGGGCACGGGAACTGCCGGTCGCCAGGCGGTCGAGTACTCCTGCTCCCCTCGCGTCTCCAGCCGTCGGGACGATATGAACTACCCCCGGCCTTCTCAGCCACCGGGGAGCGAGCAGCCGGCTGTTAATAGCCGGTGCACCAACAACCCGCCTCGAAGCGGCTGCCATCACAAAGCGCTGGCATCCGGCGGCCGGCGCAGCCGCAGGCACATGCCGCCCCCGCGGAGCGAGTTGGGACAATCGGTTCCATCTACCGTCCGCCTCGATCTCTCGGCTTGGCTCGGACCACGCGTCCCCTGCAGCGAGAACAACGCCCGCAACCGCATCAACAAACTCGCACAATCCGCCCTCCTTGAGGAGGAGGGCTCGATTGGTCCGGCTTGCTTCGGCCCCGGATCCGCACCAAGCCTTTTTCCAACCGGCTTTATGCTCCCACGGGACACCCCGAAATATAATGGGGCAGCCAAGCCCGAGGACTGGTTGATCGACTACACCACCGCGGTTGGCATCGCCAGGGGAAACAAGCGCGTAGACGTTCGCTACGCCCCCCTCATGTTGAGCGGCTCAGCTCACACCAGGCTCAACAGCTTGGTGGCCGGCAGCATCAACACTTGAACGGACTTCGAGGAGGCCTTCGTTTGCAAATTTACCGACACTTACAAACGGCCTGGCCATCCCCGTGAACTCGCTATGTGTGTTTAGGGGCCGGACGAATCCCTCTGCGACTACCTCACTCGATGGACTGAGCTCCGCAACTCCTGCGAGGGGTGCACGAAGTACAAGCCGTGTAGTACTTCATTGAAGGCTCACCCCCCTCAAGCACAAGCTTTTGTGCTTCGAGCCGGCCACGCTTGCCGAGCTCATGACAAAGGCGGACATGTACGCCACGGCCGATTCGGCCATCTGGGTCAAGACGACCCCGCCTGCCAAGACGACGACAACACCGGCCACGACCCGGGTGGCAGCCAACAACCGGCAGCCGCAAAACAACAAGCGCAAGAACGACCAGCCGGATCCCCACTACGGGAGCCGACAGGTCAACACCATCGAGGAGCAGGAGCCGGATGCCCAACCTTCCGGCCAGCGCCAGCGCACTGGAAATGCTGCCTGGCAGCCGAAGCTCACCTTCCAGCAAATGCTCGACCTCCCCTGCAAGAACCACTCAGGGGCCAAACCCTCTATCCACACGCTCCGGCAATGCAGCTTCTCACAGCGATTGGCCCAGGGGGACGGCCTTCTAGCTCCACCCGTGCCGCCAGCCCGTCCGCCAGCCCCGGCCCAAGCTGCTGCTCCAGTGCCGGCTCCGGCTCCGGCTTAGAATGACGATCGTTTGATCGACCAGTTCCCCAACCAAGGCGGCTGTTACGTTGTCTTCACTAGTGAAGAGACGGGCAAACATGCCCAACGTCATCTCCAACGTGAGGTGAACTCCACCATGTCGGCAACTCCCCCAGTTCATGCACTGGTCGGAGAAGCCGGTCATTTGGAGCCAGGCTAATCACCCCGCTGTGATGCCGAATTCCGACAGCTATGCCTTGGTCCTTGACCCCACCAAAGGAGCGAACTTGCCGCTTCTCGTGGGTGCTGATAGATGGTGGCAGCAGCATCAACATCCTCTACCTCGACACCATGCACAAGTTGCGGCTGAAGATAGAAGACCTGCAGGCGAGCCGGACGATTTTCCATGGCATCGTGCTTGGAAAGTCCTACTCCCCTGTCGTCAAGATCACACTCGACGTCCTCTTCGGCGGACCCAGCCACTTCCACTGCGAGTCGGTGCTATTCGAGGTCATGGACCTTGCAAACCCCTACCACGCATTGTTGGGCCGACCGGCTCTTGTCAGCTTCATGGCAGTCCCCCATTATGCCTACCTCAAGCTCAAGATGCCGAGCTGCAAGGAATCATCACCATCAAGGGTGACTACAAGATGTTGCTTGAGTGCGCTCGAGATGGCAACCGGCTGGCCGAGGCCCTGGAGATCGCCGAGGAGAAACGGCAGCTCGGCCGGCTCATGGCCCTCGCTGCCAGCCAGCCAGCCGTGCCGGCTCCTCCCTCGCAATCTGTCGGCGAGGCGTCCTTCTAGCCATCCAAAGACACCAAGCAAATCCTGCTCAACCCGGTCAACCCGTCTCAATGTGTCACCATCGGCTCCCGCCTCAAAAGCAAATAGGAAGGCGAGCTCGTCGACTTCCTCCATGAGAATCGGGACATCTTTGCATGGTCCCCCAAGGACATGCCGGGTGTTCCAAGGAAGTTTGCCGAGCACAAACTCCACGTCCGGCCGGACGTCAAGCCGGTCAAGCAACCCCTATGCCGCTTCTCCGAGGAGAAGCAGTGTACTATAGGTGAAGAGATCGCCCGGTTGCTCGCAGTCGGGTTCATCATGGAAGTGTTCCACCCAGACTGGCTGGCCAACCCAGTCCTCGTGATGAAGAAGAACAAGACCTGGCGCATGTGCATCGACTACACTAGCCTGAACAAGGCATGTCCCAATGACCCATTCGCTCTGCCATGGATTGATCAAGTCATCGACTCCACGGCCGGCTGCGACTTGTTGTCCTTCCTGGACGCCTACTCCGTCTACCACCAGATCAAGCTGGACCCCGAAGACCGGCTCAAGACCTCCTTCATCACGCCCTTTGGGGCCTACTGCTACATCACCATGTCCTTCGGCCTGAAGAACGCAGGCGCCACCTTCCAACGGTTCATGCAGAAATGCCTCCTACCTTAGATAGGCAGGAATGTCTACGTATACGTCGACGACATCATCGTCAAAACCAAGAAGCATTTAGCCTCCTCGACGACCTCTGGGAGACCATCGTGAACTTGCGCAAGCACAAGATCAAGCTCAACCCGGAGAAGTGTGTCTTCGGTGTCCCGGCTGGTAAACTCTTGGGTTTCTTCGTGTCTGCCCGCGGTATCGAATCTAACCCCAAGAAGATCAGCATGATCGAGCACATGCCCAAGCCGACCCGGCTCCGCGATGTCCAGAAGTTCACCGGCTGCCTTGCCTCGCTCAGCTGGTTCATCAGCCGGCTGGGGAGAAGGCCTTGCCCCTCTACAGGCTCCTTCGCAAGACGTCTCTGACCGAGCTGGACCAAACCAAGAAGCCGGGCATTTTCGACTGGCCCGACGAGGTGGATGAGGCTTTCCGGGACCTCAAGAAGGCTCTCACCCGCAGGCCCATCCTGGTCGCGTTGGCTAAGAAGGAACCCCTGCTCGTCTACATCGTGGTGACCACCCGCGTCATCAGCATCGTCCTGGTGGTCGAGCGGCCGGAGGAGGGCAAGTCCCTACCGGTCCAGCGACCCTTCTACTACCTCGGCGAGGTCCTCTGCGTGTCCAAGCAGAACGACCCCCACTACCAAAAGATGTGCTATGGCGTATAATTTGCCGCCAAGAAGGTCAAGTAGTACTTCCAAGAACACGCCATCACCTTGGTGAGCACGGCCCCGCTCGGCGAAATCATGAGCGGCTGGGACCCCACCGGTCGGATCGCCAAATGGGTCATCGCCCTTGCCGATCACGAGATCAGTTACGAGCCAAGAACCGCCATCAAGTCACAGGTGTTGGCTGACTTCCTCGTCGACTGGGCGGAGACGAAGTTCGTGCAGCCTCCCCCAGATTCCACGCATTGACGCATGCATTTCGACGGCTCGAAAATGAGGACCGGCCTGGGTGCCGGCATAGTCCTCTCCTCCCCGAAGGGCGACCAGCTCAAATACGCTCTCCAGATCCACTTTGCTGCCTCCAACAACGTGGCCGAGTACGAGGCCATCGTCCATGGCCTCCGGCTCGCCAAGGAGATCGGCATCAGGCGCATCCTCTGCTTTGGCAACTCCGACCTCATGGTGCAGCAAGTCTCTGGCGAATGGGACGCCAGGGATGCCAACATGGCTAGCTACCTCTTCCTCATACAACATCTCACCGGCTCCTTCGAGGGCTGTGAGTTTCATCATGTCCCATGGGCGGACAACGAGGCGGCGGATGCGCTGGCAAAGATTGGCTCCACCCGGCAAGCCATCCCAGCCGGCGTCTCCCTCGAACGCCTGCTCAATTCGTCGATCAAGCCCTCCCTGGAATCAGAGTCAATCTTCGTGCCGGCGGGCGTCGCCAGCCCATCGACGGCCCCGACTGCCTCTCCGGCACGTTCACCACCGGCTCCCGAACCGTTGGCCACCCAGCCGGCTCCAATCAAGCCGGCGGCGTCCGAGTCGGCTGTCTCCAACGGCGCGATCGTCATGATGACCATCGACCAGCCGGCCCCGGGGGCTGGCGAACTGGTCCCGAGGACTGATCATCCAGTCATAGGGACTCCCGAGCCAGTCCCGGGGGCTAGCACGCTAGCCCCGGGGGTTGGTCATGCGGCCTCGGGAGCTCCCAAGCCGGCCCCCGTCATGGCCCCCTCATGGGCCCAACCCATCCTGGAATTTCTTCTACAGGGCGAGCTGCCCCCGGATGAGGCTTTCGCAAGGCAAATCCAACACCAGGCCACGGCCTACAGCATCATCAACAACGAGCTCGTCCACCGCAGCACCACCGGCGTCTTCCAATGATGCGTCGAGCCGGAAAAGGGTCTGGAGATCCTCCTCGACATCCACCAGGGTGAGTGCGGGCACCATGCCGCCTCCAGGACCCTGGTGGCCAAGGCCTTATGCCAAGGTTTCTTCTGGCCGACTGCTCTCGAGGCAGCCTAGAAATTGTTCAACGAATGTGAGGGCTGCCAACGCTTCAGCACGTAGAGCCACCTGCCGGCAACAGTCCTCCAAACCATCCCCCTCTTGTGGCCCTTCGCCGTTTGGGGGTTGGACATGGTGGGCCCATTCAAGACCACTCGAGGTGGCATCACGCACTTGCTGGTGGCTATCGACAAATTCACCAAGTGGATCGAGGCGCGGCCAATCAAGAAGTTGGACGGCCCCACGACCGTCCGGTTCATCGACAACATCATGGTGCGCTACGGCGTCCCCCACAGCATCATCACCGACAATGGCACGAACTTTGCCAAGGGCGCACTCGTGCATTTCTGCTCCAAGCAAGGAATCCGGCTCGACTTGGCCTCCGTCGCTCATCCGCAGTCGAACGGCCAGGTCGAGAGGGTGAACGGCCTCATCTTGTCCGATATCAAGCCCCGGCTCGTGACGTTGCTGGTAAGGTCGGTCGCTGCTAGATCGACGAGTTGTCGGCTGTCCTTTCGAGTCTCAAGACCACCCCAAACCATTCAACCGGCTACACTCCTTTCTTCCTTGTGTATGGGTCCGAGGCGATCATCCCTACCGACATCGAGTTCGATTCGCCTCGGGCCGCCCTATACACGGAAAAGGATGCAAAGGAGGCAAGAGAAGACGATGTCGACCTACTCGAGGAAGCTCACGAGTTGGCCTTGAGCCGGACGGCAATCTACCAGCAGAAGCTCCAGCACTACCACAGCAAGCGGATCCAGCCACTCTCCTTTCGCGAAGGGGACCTGATACTCAGGTGGATCCAGCGAACAGCTAGACAACACAAGTTGTCCTCCCCATGGGAGGTCCCGTTCATCATCAGCAAGGCACTGCACAACAACGCGTACTACCTAATAGACACCCAGAAGCCGCAGAAGCGCAAGAGAGACGCCTTCGGTGAGGAGATGGAGCACCCGTGGAACGCGGCACTCCTATGCCTGTTTTACTGCTCAGAAAAACCAATGTATGTATGTATCCCCGCCCTTTTGGGCTTATGAATGCAATGGGCACCCCAGGTCGGCCTTTGGGGTACGCCCCGTTTCATTTCGCTCAAAAGTTTCCTCACTCACCGACTCCCCGACCCGACTCCCGGGCCCGGGGGGCTAACCGGTTGGACCTAGAACGCTTCTCTAGAAATTGGCTAAGTAATGTGAAACGACCAAACCTCCCCGCCCTTACCAGCTACAGAATCAGCTCTCGGCTGTCCGGCGAGGCCTCGGGGCGGCAAGGTTTGGCTCACACGAAAGGTCAAATGAAGGGAGACCCCGGCTAGGCCCAGCCGGACCATTGCCATGTCTCTACCACTCTACTTATCCCTAAAAGCCCTCGCAATTCCTAAGTTCTGATCCGGCTCCCCTGAGGGATGCCCCGACCCAGCCACAGACCGGCTCCCGACTGTCGAGCTGGTGGGGCCAAAACCAAAGTGGAAAAGGAGAAGTACCGAAGAAAGTCAAGCGGGCAAGAAAGGATAAGAAAGTGTCAATATGAGCAACAAGGCAAAACATGCCAAATATTCATAGCATAAATGTTAAGACAAAAGCGGCTCACGGCCAGCATAGTTCATTACATCAAACACCCCCAGTGGCTGGATTCGAGCCTAATTTGCAGGGAGAAAAAAGAGAAAGATAAAAAATGCCCGGGGGCTCAGGACACCGGCGCGTCGCCAGCCGGCGTGCCCCCAGCCGGCATGTCGCTGGGCGACTCGGCTCTCGCCTCTGAGGTGGTCGCGGCCTTCGGGTCGGCCTCCTTGGCCTTCGAGGCGGGCTCCTCAGTTTTGGCTGTCTCACCGCTCGAATCGGTGCTCTCGTTGGCAACCACATCATCCGCCGAGCCTTGGGGGATGCCGAAAGAGTCCTTGGGCAACGCCTCGTCGTCCTTGCCAAGGGCCGGCAGGAACTCGTCTGCGTCGACATACGACGCGAGCTCGTTGGCCCAGTGGATAAGGGCTCACGAGCCTCCCGCTCCGCGACCGGCACATCCCGCATGGTCGCTAGCCGGCCTAGATCCACGCCGCGATACCATGACGTTACGAACCGGAGCGCCATCTGCGCCACGGCTCGGGCGGCCAACGCCTTCCAGGCTTCAAGGCAGGGGACGACATGCTCCAGCCACTAGGCCACATGGTTCGTCGGAGCTCCCCCGTGACCCGGCCACAGCGCGGCAATAACCTCTTTGCCGGTTGTCTTCAGCTAGTCCACGCTCCGCTCAAGATGGGTCATCCGCATCTCGATGGCGAGCCCGATCTCGTCCACGTCCCACGGGCCTCCTGCTCGATGGAGCGACCCTATTCCCGAAGGTACTCCCGGTGCTCCTCAATGGCACGCGTAGTGCGACGCTGAGTTTATGGGAAGCACCCTAAGGGAAAGAAGAAGAAGAAGGAAAGGAGAATCAAAACACAAGAATCAGCAAAGGGAAGAGCAACCGGCTGGGGAAGAGAGGGAAAGGACTTACCATCAATAGCATCGTCCACCCCAAGGGTGAAGTTGAGCACCGCCGTCCGCTCCGCCTCCACTGCCACCCTCGATGCGGCAAGGGATCCCCGGACCTCCTCGAGCGTCCTCTCTAGGTGGGTCACTTCGTCTTGGAGGGCCGCGGTCCGCCAGGTGGCGTCAGCCGCCTCCTTGACATCTCTCGGGCCGCCACCTCCTTCGCCGCTTCGGCTATGAGCCGGTCCCGGACCGCCTCCCTGTCCACCAGCAACACGGTGAGCCGGTTCTTCTCCTACGTGGCCGCCTGGACGTCTTGGCCCACCTGGTCCCTCTCGGAGATGAGCCCGACCTTCTCCACCCGAAGGGTGGCCAGGTCACCTGCAAGACACGACAGGCGTCAGCCGGCTCTCGGGGGCTACGTACCTCTCCTGCGAAGTTCAACTGACCTTGCACGCGCGCCAACTCCTCCTCCAAACAGTAGAAGCCGTATTTGACGCGGTCATGGATGGCGACCGCCTCCTCGAATAGCTTCTGCCGCGGGGAGGTTCCCTCCTGTCGAAAGGGGCCAAAAGATCAAGATGTGATCAAAAGAGATCCGGCCCGGCTTCCCATCAGTCGGCCTGCATCTCGGGGGCTACACCCAGTGGGTATGCTCGCGCGCCCCCACTAAAAACTCTAAGACAAAACTCGCGGGCCATCCGGCGTGTTCTATCGCACCAGCAGCTGCGGTCAGCACATCAAAGTAAGATCTCCAGCCGGCTGTCGGCTAGGGAAAATCAAACGAAAAGAAATCGCCTCGACGAAAAACATACTAGGGGAGGCCGGTTGATGCGGTCATACGGCTCCAGGACGAAGGACCACGAGGTAGGCTTCAGCTTGAACGTCGTAAGGGTGTTCACCCGTTTCGCCACTTGAGTCGGCGTCAGCTCGACGGTGGACAGCCGATAGGGGTCATGCCGGCCAGACATGTCGCAGATCTGGTGCGGCCTCAGTTGGAGGGGCGACACCCAGCACGAGATAAAGGCCACCACCAGGTCGGCGGCAACTAGCCCCTCAGAACTCTTCAGCTGCGTGAGCCGACCAAGCTCCTCCAGGGCCACGCCGCGCAGGGCAACCCCTAGCGAGTTCAATTGGATGGACTGCCTGCCATCAAATGGAGGCAGCCAAATGTAGTCCTTCTTCGAGTCGGCGTTCTTCACGTAGAAGAACGTTCGGTGCCACCCCTTGACGGAGTCAATGATAGAGAGGGGGGAAGCGAGCGATGCCACGGCAGCACACCATCATGCCCCCGCAGGCGTCGCTTTTCAAAGGCTTGTGGTACAAAATAGCGTTGAAGAGTTCGATGAAGGGAAGAATGCTGAGGTACCCCTCGCACAACGTTACGAAGGTGGAGAGATATAGAATCGGGTTCGAGCCGAGGTTATGCGGCTGGAGGTCAAAAGTATCAAGAAAGAGGAGGAAAAAGAGACTCACCGGGAGCCTGAAGCCCCGGGAGAAGTGCCAAAGGAACACGAAGTGTTCCCCTAGCCATGGCGCCGGTGCCATCTAGTTGCCCGGCACGCGTGCGACCACCCACTCCTTCGGTAGCAGCATGCACATGCGGTGGAGCTCGGCGATGTCCGCCTCATCCACAATGGAGCCAGCCCAACTCCTGCCGCGTCCATCGGCCATCGCAGCGGCGGTGCGGCGTGCGAGCTTGGTTGCGTGTTCAGGCGGGGTATAGCGTGGGGAAGGCGATGAAGCAACAAGGACGGGCAGCGAGGGGGCGAGTGAGATGCGGGTATCTCCGCCCCCTGCCTTTCCTCTCCTTTTATAGGGGAGGCCACGATCGGGGGATGTGGGATTAACTGCGCCCACTCCCCTGAGACTCCACGCACGCGTGGGTGGCCCCGGGTCATAACGGCCGCTTTGGGGCGCAGAGGATCTCGGCCTGTGCCCCGAGGCCTACTGGGCTATGCCTGGGGTCCTAGCGGGCTAGGCCCAAGCGACGTCCCATCTCCCCACGTGGACGGGACCCACGACATCATCACTCTCCGCGTGGCGCGCTACGTGCCGGCATGGGTCCCGGGGCGGCATGGCGGTACCCAAGGCATCAGGCCCAATGGCCGACCCGTCTGCCCTTTCGGCTTCGAGCCGGAGGAGGGCTTAGCTGGGGAAGCCGCCGGCTCCCCTCCGTCTGCCGGACGCGAGCCCCCGTTGGCTTCGGGGACTACTAACAGGGTTATTACCCCTGGGTAGGCCAAAGCAATGGGGTCTTCCCCCCTTCACGCTTCGAAGAAAAACTACACGGCCGGTTGGACGAGGCCAGCTGGAGGACGTCCGGCTTGAGTTGGGGCTGGCTGGCGCCCCGGACAACCGGTCAGGGAGCCATCCCGACCCTCAGTCAGCTGGGCGCGGCCGGTTGCTCCTGGGCCGCCTCTTCCGTTGACCTTGAGACGGACAGGTGACGTCCCGTCCCTCTGCGTGTGGGTATGACGAGGCGACATGACTAGCATGACGGGCGGCCCTATGGCTACAGTGGCCGCTAACACACTGCAGAGCATGGCTACAGTTCGATCGTCTAGGCCGCTAACCTCGACGAGCGCGACTGGACGAGGGAATAGTGTCGGCATGCACTCGCCCACTCGATTACCTTTCCCGGCGTGGCTACAGTGCAGCTGGCCGTACCAGCAACTTCGGTTGGCTGGCACTAGGCGACGCCACCTCGGCGGCCCGTGCCGCAGCAGGTGGGGAAGGGCCAATCACCGGGCCGGCTGGCGGGCCCCAGCAGGAGATGGGACCGCTCAAACGTTGGCCCCTACAAGTGACGAGACGACACGAATGGTGGGACCCCCTGGCCAACCAGAGAGGCTACCAGTCGGGTCCCCCGCCCTTGTACTAAAATATATTATAAGAGCCTGAGGGTGGCCTATAAAACCCCCCGAGCCCCCCATGCAACGGGGACGAATGATCGCCCCCACCCTCACACACGCAGAGCTCTCACACCCCCTCCAGCAGTGGAGGAAGACGAGCCGGCTAATCCTTCTTCCTCCTCCAAACACAGCTCTAGGAGCACCCTTGTATACATACTCATCCCTCCAACTAAACCAAGCATGACTAGGGGTATTACCTCCCTCGGAGGGCCCTGAACCTGGGTACATCCCGTGTCATCACCACTTGTGCCTAATCTCGCACCCGGAGCCCTCGGTATCCTCTGGCCCCAACACCCACGATAAGCCACCCTATGGCGTCTGCCATGAGAAAATGACGACAGTTATTGAACCTTTGTTTCAACCAGAGAGTAGCGCAGCGTAGAAAGATGTCTCTGTGGAACCTACGTTAGTTGAAGAGGAAGTTAATGATGATGATCATCAAGCTTCGAATCAAGTTACTATCAAACCTCATAGGTCGACAAGGACGTGTACTGCTCGTGAGTGGTATGACAACTCTGTCTTGGAGGTCATGTTGTTGGACAACGATGAACCTACGAGCTACGGAGAAGGGATCATGGGCCCGGATTCTGACAAATGGTTAGAGGCCATGAAATCCGAGAAAGGATCCATGTATGAAAACCAAGTATAGACTTTGGTAGACTTGCTCGTTGGACGGCAGGTCGTCGAGTACGAAGGGACCTTTAAAATGAAGATATAGACTGATGGTAAATGTCACCATTTATAAAGCTCGACTTGTCGCAAAGAAGTTTCTGACAAGTTCAAGGAGTTGACTACGATGAGACTTTCTCACTCGTAGCGATGCTAAAGTCTATTGGAATTATGTTATTAGTTGCTGCATTTTTCAATTATGAAATCTGGCAGATGGATGTCAAAACATTGTTTCCTTAACAGTGTACTTGAGGAAAGGTTGTATGTGATACAACCAGAAGGTTTTGTCAGTCCTCAGGATGCTAAAAGGTGTGCAAGCTCCAGCAATCCTTCTATGGGCTGGAGCAAGCATCTCGGAGTTGGAATATACGCTTTGATGAGGTGATCAAAGTTTTTGAGTCTATAAAAAGTTTATGAAAAACTTGTATTTACATTAAAGTGAGTGGGAGCACTATAGAATTTCTGATAAGCATATGTGGATGGTACATTGTTGATCAAAAATGATGTAGATTTTCTGTAAAGCATAAACAGTTGTTTGAAAAGAGTTTTTCAAAGGAAGACCTGGATGAAGCTACCTAATTGTTGAGCATCAAGATCTATAGAGATAGATCAAGATGCTTGATGACACTTTCAATGAGTACATGCCTTTACAAGATTTTGAAAGAGTTCAAAATCGATCAGTCAGAGAAAGAGTTCTTGTCTGATTTGTAAGGTGTGAAGTTGATTAAGACTCAAAGCTCGACCACGGTAGAAGAAAGAGAAAGGACGAAGGTCGTCCCTATGCTTTTGCCATAGGCTCTATATAGTATTACATGCTGTGTACCGCACCAGTGTGTGCCTTGCCAAGAGTCCGTCAAGGGGTACAAGAGTGATCCACGAGTGTATCACTGGACAACGCTCAAGATTATCCTTAGTAACTAAAATACTAAGGAAATGTTTCTCGATCATGGAGGTGATAGAGAGTTTGTCATAAAGAGTTACGTCGATGCAAGCTTTATCACCAATTCAATATGACTCTTAGTAGCAATCCGGATACGTATAGTGGAGTAGCCATTTGGAATAGCTCCAAGTGGAGTGTGGTAGGAGTGTCTACAGTATGACATAGAGATTTGCAAAGTACACACGGATCTGAATGTCATAGACCCATTGACTAAAAGACCTCTCTCACATGCAAAGCATGATCGAGCCCCAGAACTCATTGGGTGTTAGATTCATAACAATGCGAATCATATGGAGATGTGAACTAGATTATTGACTCTAGTGCAAGTGGGAGACTGTTGGAAATATGCCCTAGAGGCAATAATAAATTGGTTATTATCATATTTCCTAGTTCATAAAAATCGTTTATTATCCATGATATATTGTATTGATCGGAAACTCAGATACATGTGTGGATACATAGACAACACCATGTCCCTAGTATGCCTCTAATAGACTAGCTCGTTGATCAAAGATGGCTATGGTTTCCTAGTCATGGACATAAGATGTTATTTGATAATGGGATCACATCATTAGGAGAATGATGTGATGGATAAGACCCAAACTACAAACATAGCATATGATCGTGTCAGTTTCTTGCTACTATTTTCTGCATGTCAAGTATCTGTTCCTATGACCATGAGATCATGCAACTCACTGGCACCGGAGGAGTACCTTGTGTGTATCAAACGTCACAACGTAACTGGGTGACTATAAAGGTGCTCTACAGGTATCTCCGAGGGTGTCTGTTAGGTTAGCATGGATCAAGACTGGGATTTGTTACTCCGTGTGACGGAGAGGTATCTCAGGGCTCACTCGGTAATACAACATCACTATAGGCCTTGCAAGCAATGTGACTAAAGAGTTAGCCACGGGATCTTCTATTATGGCACGAGTAAAGAGATTTGCCGATAACGAGGTTGAACTAGGTATACAGATACCGACGATCCAATCTCGGGCAAATAACATACTGAAGAACAAAGGGAACAACATACGGGATTAACTGAATCCCTGACATAGAGCTTCGACCGATGAAGATCTTCGTAGAATATTTAGGAACCAATATGGGCATCCAGATCCAACTATTGGTTATTGACCGTAGAGGTGTCTCGGTCATGTCTACATAGTTCTCGAACCCGCAGGGTCTGCACACTTAAGGTTCGGTGACGTTTCAGTAGTATAGAGTTATGTATGGTGGTGACCGAAGGTTGTTCGGAGTCCCGGATGAGATCCCGGACATCACAAGGAGCTCCGGAATGGTCCGGAGGTAAAGGTTGATATATGGTATAATAGTGTTTGGTCTCCGAAAGGGTTCCGGAATTCACCGGAATAGTTTTGGATGGTTCCCGAAATGTTCGGGGTGCAAAAACACTTTATTTGGGCCAAGGGGTAAAGCCAAGAGGCTTTAGGAAGGTGCAAAAGCTGTTTTGCGGAGGCCAGGGGCTAGACGCCAGGGACCCTGGTGTCTTGGGCCGGACGCCGAGGACCTTGGCGTCTGGTCCTGGAGTCCGCGGAGGACTCTTGCCTTGCGGGCAAACCGACCTTGAGGAGGATTTTTCTCCAAGTTTCAACCCCAGGGATCAACATATAAATAAAGGGGCGGGGCTAGCACTTGGAACACATCAAGAAACCCTAAGCCACGTGTTGCCTCTCCTCTAGTTCGCAGTTTGTCCTCTAGATCGGTTTCAGCAGTGCTTAGGCGAAGCCCTGCTGGAATTGCTGCACCACCATCGCCGCAACGCCGTCGTGCTACTGGAGTACTTTTCTACCTCTCTGCTCCCTCTTTATGGATCAAGGAGGAGATCGTCATCGAGCTGTACGTGTGCTGAACACGGAGGCACCGTCCATTTGGCGCTAGATCAGAAGGACCGTGATCAAGATCGCGAGACGATTCATGATTGGATCGTGGGACGGATCGTGATGAGATCACGGGACGGGTCATGATTGGATCGCGGGACGAATCGTTATGGGATCGCGGGATGCTCGGCGATTTGGATTGCGAAGACGTTCGACTACATCAACCGCGTTTTTTAACGCCTCCCGCTTAGCGATCTACAAGGGTATGTAGATCCACTCTCCCTCTTGTCGATGCTCATCACCATGGATAGATCTTGCGTGTGCGTAGGAAAAATGTTATTTCCCATGCAACGTTCCCCAACACACTCCAGCTCCATCAATGACAACTGCAGAGATCTTCGCCGATGCCGTTATCTCGACTCCTTCATTGACAACTGGAGGAGATCAGCTCAAGAATGATTACTTATATTCCTTTGAACTTTTTGGTAACTTGTTGACAAAGGGGGAGAAGTGTATATAAATCATTAGGCTTCGAGTGAGAGAGTGTTTCGTGTTTGTTGCCTTTTTGAAACAATTGCTTTTGGTTGCCGTGATACTCTTTTGTTTTGCTTCTGATACACGCTTGATGATGTTTGATCATACGTTGTAATGTGTGATGCTACTATTTCCTATCATCTTAATGATTATGTGATGATCATTCATCTTTGGTTGATTGTGTTGTGCTATGATGTTCATTCCAATTACTCTCTCACACCACCAAGTGGTATGTGACATGTAAGAAGTAACCCATGTACCTAATCGATTGTGCATTTGCATTCAAACACAAATTTAAAATAATGCACAAATTTAGGGGGAGCTCTTGCTTATCACATACTTCTCAAAGTGACGGTTATATTCCATGATTATATCTTTATCGAAGCTTTGATCTATATGTTGTCATCAATTACCAAAAAGGGGGAGATTGAAAGCACATTTGCTCCCTCGGTGGTTTTGGTAATTAATAACAACATATAAGTCATTGAACTAATTCTTTCACCAAGTATATTTCAGGACAAGTTCAATGATAGGGATGGCTAAAGGATTGTAGAATCACCCCAAGATTCAAGGAAATAGGTTGGCCAAGCTTCAAGCAAGAGGACTCTACATTTTAAATTTGTGAGAAATCACTTTGAGTCCATAGGAAAGCCAATACTATTAAAAGGGGGTAAAGTTTTGATGATGGACAATATGCTCAAACGTGCACAAGTGATAGTCACCAAAACATCCACAAACTCTCCCACCAAAGTCTTTCCCAAGCCAAATATGCAAAATCGATGCAACCAACATTCCTATCCCGGTGCCACCGATTCCAAACCCTAGACAGACTCAGCCAAACCCTAACACTTTGGTGCAGCTGACACTGCACTCGGTACCATCGAGTTGGGTTGCAAGGATTCTCTTACGCAAGTTCTCATTTTCGGTCCGACCGATAATGGTGAATCAGCGTCACCAAGATTGGTAAATCTGACCATTGGTCACCTTGTCAGTGCAACCGAGAATTGTATATCGATCCCTCCGAGATTCAAAAGTTGATACTTTTGGTCACTTTGGTACCATCGAGATTTACACATCGGTGTCGAGTCTGACTTATTGTGTGTAACGGTTGGATTTTTGGGGATGCCTATATATACCCTTCACCACCACCCACTCGAAAGAGAAGCACTCAGAACTATTCCATACCTATCCAACTCGGTTTTCTAAGAGAGAACCACCTACCCTTGTGTTGAGGTCAAGATCTTCCAATCCAACCATATGGATCTTGATTTCTAGCCTCCCCAAGTTGCTTTCCACCAATCCCATCTCTTCTACCAAGCCAAATCTGTGAGAGAGTGATTGTGTGTTGAGGATTCTATCATCTTGAAGCACAAGAGCAAGGAGTTCATCATCATTACTGAGCCTATTACCTTTTGGAGGGTGGTGCCTCCTAGATTGGTTAGGTGTCGCTTGGGAGCCTCCTACTTCGTGTTGTTGAGTGAACCAAGAAGTTTGTAAGGGCAAGGAGATTGCCTACTTCGTAAAGATCTACCCATAGTGAGGCCAGTCCTTCATGGACGGAAGCCACATGGAATAGTCAAGGTTGCTTCTTCGTGGAACCCTCCGTGGGTAGAGCCCTCCATGGACTCTCGCGACCGTTACCGTCCTTGGGTTTAAGACTCCATGAACATGGACATACGATAGCACCACCTATCGAAACCACGGGAAAAATAATCGTGTCATATCTTGCGTTTGCTTTCCTAACCCTCTCTTTACTTACATGTGCAATGTCTTTACTTTCCACTGCTACACTCTTAGACATGCATGTGTAGGGTGTTACTTGATATGCTATGAATGCTAAAACTTGCCAAGAATTAAAATTGGGAAAAGGCAAAAATTTTATTTGGTCAAGTAGTCTAATCACCCCCCTCTAGACCTACTTTCGATCCTACAATCGGGCCCTTATGTGGAGCGCTATGTACCATGCTATGTTGTACCTATGGACACCAGCCCAGATCAGGCGCCTGTCGCAAGCGCCAACGCCCCCCCCCCCAGGAATAGGGAAGGCCCCGGGCGTCCTCCCCAAGCCAGGCTTGGGGGCTTCCCCCGACGAAGCACTAAGCCTGGACGGCGCAAGAAGTAGAAGGAGGGAGGACGCCCCCGGGCCTGTGGGGCGCGGCACAAGTTGTCGTCCTCGTGGGCAAGCGACATCGAGACGAGCCCCGAGGCCTCAGGTGTGATGGCCTAGGGGAGGGACATCAAGACATAGGTAACGCGGGCCACCCGCGACAACTGGAGCGTCAGCACAGCCTTAGGAGGTTGGGCCTCACGAGGATCCCAAGGCCCTATTCGGTCGGTGCCCCAACACCTCGCAGGATGGCTTCATCGACAAAACACCTCCATGGCTGTGTCAGGTGTGTTGTGCTCATGTTTGGGCCATAGGAGTGCAATCCCGTGGCTATGCGGGAAACAACGCATTCGGGTTTGGGTCATGGAGGCTTGCAACCGAGCAGAAATGCACTAGTGGCTCTTGACGAAGTTGGGAGCTATCGGGCCAAGCGCCTAGGGGCTTGCCTAGCTATCTACGGTCGTGACACTCTCTCGTAATAATGAGTGGCTCGTATATGCCTGAAGCCGCCCCCCCCCCCCCAAGGATGCAGAGTGGTTCCCACCGACACAATGTGGCAGCCCCATGCTCTGTGCTGGAAGAGAAGTCAACACTGCCCATCAATGGCCATGCCCATGCAACATGGATGCCCTACACTCAGCGCTAGGGGAAAACAAAGACTAGCCTAGGTGCCGAACGCGGTGTTTGCTTGCTTCTTTTTGTGTTCAAATTGCCACTTTTTGGAACGAAGTTTGAGGAGTTTGAAACTCTAAATTTAAAAGAAAATGGGGCACGCACTTCTCTCTCATTTCTCTCTTGTTTTACCGGTCTTGAACTCTCTTTTCTAGATTGGTGTTTCACAAGGGGCCAGGCGCTTCGGTCCTCCACGAGGCACCTTAGGACTGGATGACAAACCCCTGTCGCCTCAGGGACTTGGACCTTTGGGTAGTTGGCCCCCGCTTGGGTGCTCCGATCACAGCACGGCACCACGGCATGGAGTCTCAGGAGGCCCCAGTGCCTAGGCCTCCTAAGGCAGAACCTGATAGGGCGGAATGGGGGCCACTTGAGTGTCAAGGGGGCTCCTGAGCAGCAGACCTCAGGAGCCTTACCGGTCATATCGCCACTCGGCACCCTCAATGTCGTACTTGGTGATCCGGTCGGCATAGAGGGTGTCGGGGCCTCACCTCGTAGTTGCGTCCTTGGTGATCCGGTCGTACACTACGGTGGTAGGGAAATGTGTGGGACTGGGACCTGCCGACGCAGAGCTGCTTGAGCGTCAAAGGGGGCTCCTCAGTTGCACGCCTCAGGAGCCTTACCGGTCATATACCACTCAGCACCCTCAATGTCGTCCTTGGTGATCCGGTCGGCATCGAGGGTTTCGGGGCCTCACCTCGTAGTTGTGTCCTTGGTGATCCGGTCATACACTATGGTGGTAGGGAAATGTGTGGGACTGGGGCCTATAGACATAGAGCGCCGAAAGGGCTCCCAACCCTCCCCACTCGTAAGCAAGGAAGAGGCGCCCTAGGCGGTGTAGTCGACAGCCTGGCCGTGCCTCGCAACAGAGGAAATCATCAACAGCCCACAAAGCTAAGTACACTACCAAACCAAGCAAGAGCTCCCTGATTCAACGACGGCTCGGAGACGGGACGAGGGTTGTGCACACTAATATGAGGATGCAGGTACTGCGGGCCACTACGCGTGGCTATTTGAACTCCTGAGGCCTGAAGCGCTAGGGGACACGATGCGAGGACACAGACTCGGCAACGACGAGCAGGAAGGCCATGAACCCGAGGCTGGTAGCCACGGACTGCCCCCCAGGAGGGAGCGCCTTGTGAGGGCCTAGCCGGCCACCATCGTCGGGTCGTATCAGCGGCAACGCCAAGCCCCGCGCAAGAAAACTAAGTCACGACATTACAAGCAGCCAACTGGTGATTCAAGGACAAGAAACAAAGACAAAGGTAATGCGCAAAAGATTAACGCCCATCAGGGCCAAGTTCTTCTTAAACTTTTACAGGTACCAGGAAGGAGAAGTAGGGGGAGTCTAGGCGGAGGAGTCGCTGTCGCCGTCCGAGTCGTCGGCCGCCATGGCACAAAGGCTGCCCACCCCTCCGGGAGCGGGAACCTGGATGAACTGTTCGACTAGGGACTCCACATGCGGGCACACCTCTTCCCAGAGGGGCCTCTAGAGCCCCTTAGGAACCCGCTACACAACGTGCTGGAGGTCGAACTCTGGGACGACGCAATGCAGGTTGGAGAAGACATGCGTCAAGGCAAGCTCCAGGAGGTCCCGCGCGTGAGCCTCGCTGTCCGCATTCACGTAGGAGACGCCGGTCTCCAGCGTCTCCACCACCTAGCGAAAGAAGTCGTGGTAGCCCCCGTAGCCCTGCACATTGGGGAGAGCAGGGGCTTCCTCGATGAACTGGCTCACCGCGTCGGCCGTGCAGTGGGCGATGTCGAGGTACTACTTGGCGCGCTGGGACTCCAGCATCTTGGCGTAGGCCGGCTCGTCCTGCACGGCCTGCACAGCGTCGGCCGCTTCCTGGACCTGGGTCTAGAGAGATGCCAGCTTCGCCCTAGCCTCTGCCTCATCCTAAGGGCGGCTTGGAAGGTGGCGTTGGTGGTCATCAGCTTGGCCCACAGTGTGTCCACCTCCTCCTGGAGCTTGCAGCGCTTGCGCTTCTTGGGCGTCGGCGCCCTAGAAGGAGGACATGATCAGGCCCGATGCATCGATCATGTCAACAAAGGAAGAAGGAGAAGGCGGAGCACTTACTCATCCACCATGGCCCAGCGTCGGCGGACTTGTGCCGACCCCGAGGCCCCCCTGCCACTACCTTCGGAGGAGGGCGAGGGAGCTGATGGCCCATGTGCTCCCCCGCACCGACGACGCTTCCTCCAGACACCATGAGGAAAATGAGAAGCCGAGGAGAGGGAGAGGGTTTTCTCTGGATCTATAGGAGCAGACGGGCGCTTTGCAATGGCAAGCCCCACCCCCCACCGAAGGCGGATTTATAGCCATGGCCTATGACACAAGGCGACAAGGGAGAGAAGACAACATGCGCCCCTTGGGCGTCGAAAAGGCCAATTCAATCGGCGTGCAACCCTGCTTCACGTCGCCTCGCCTGACACTATCGGGTCACATCCGCGTGGCCTGAGGATTGGAGGCCCAAGGGAGCAACAACATTTAAGGAAGGGTAATGATGGTCGGCTCTGCACACGGGCGTCGCATTAGTTTAACTTGGGGCGGTTCCTGACGGGGGAGCGGGGGCGTCGCCGCCCAGGCGTTCGACGCGTGTACAGCCTGGCCCGCAGGCGTTTGGGGCCCACAGCGCCTCGGGCCACCTTCGACGGCTCCGCCTAGAAGCCAGCTTGGGCGCGCCTTGGGCCCGGGGGCTACTGTCGGTGTTTTGGGAGTGGGGGTACCCAGCCCTGCCTGCCTGCGGCCCAGGGCATGTCCCACTTCGTCAGCCAGACGTGGCCTGGCGCGGCTCCGCTCAAGAGAAGGCCCTCGCAAGGCCCACACACTCACGAGGAAGAATGACACCAAGACCAACAAGGATGGCCCTCCTCAGGCCCCCTCAGGAGCAGAAGAGATCTCTATGCGATACTCAGCCTCAGGAGCCAAAGATGACGCAGGGAAGGACAGGCAGGCGTCAGTGCGCCAGACGGTGCAGTTTCCCCTTTGGTGCAAAGGGATCAGGGACGTACGCAGGTTCCCAAAGCGCCACCCAAAGATTACCATTTCAGTGCAACGAGACCACGACCACGAGCCCCGCAGGGCGGATGTCACCATTGAGCCCACCTTTGCATCATCAATAGCTACTTTGCAGGCAAAGACCACGTTTGGGTAGGGCGCGGATGTACTCCTGTCCCCCTTCAAATTTGGCCGTTGTGGGATCCCTTCCTGCCATTGTGATAAGGGAAGAGGACCCGGGCCGCTGCTATATATAGAGGCTAGGTCACACCGTAGAGGGGATCTGATTCACGACTTAGCCATCCGACGAACCACCAGACAAGGCAGAGAGCCAAGAACACCACTCGAGCCCCATCACGAGGCTCGAGATGACTGTACTAGTTCATCCACCACACCTCACCTAAAGGCAATCCACCAAAGTAGGAGTAGGGTATTACACTTCACAACGGTCCGAACCTCGGTAAACTAGCGTGTCCATCTTCTCCCTCGTCATTGTGCGAGTTTGCCGTGGTATCATCGAGTAGCGAGCTAGGTAGGGCGAGGCTGTAGGGGTTCTTTGCACACGCCCCTGTGTTCAAACCTTAAGGGTTTTGCGGAGCCCAAAATCCGACAACTACATCTATTGTTGTAGGAATCTATGAGCCACGTGGACTAAGCAATCTTATTACCAAGGGTATCAAGACTACAAAACCTTAATGGGTGAGGTATGGTTAAGTGGTGAAGTTCCAGCAAGCATTGGCTAACTTAAGAGTACAAGAATAATAAGAGTGATTTACACATAAATGTACATGAACTAGCAATGATCGAGAAGTGATCCTGAACCCCTACTTATGATTCAAACGTAACCCCAGCGTGTTGTCTTCCCAAACTTCCTCAAAAAGAGACAATCATGATTAAGCACATGGTTGGTGTATTTTAATCTAGTTTACTTCTAGTTTTCTATAACCAAGAATTATAAAGTTGCCAAGTTGCCACATAACCACGGGGCACTGCTTTCAAAAAGATTTAACCCTACAGGGGTGCTCCAACTCATCCAACACAAACTAACCACAAGCCGCGGTGGAAAACCTCAACCGTGGGATAACCCGAAGTGTTCTTGGAATCTTGGTGCACAAGAAATTTGTTAAAGGTAAAACAAATCGAGCAAGACTACCCGACAAGCTAGAACCTTATAGGAGCCTGATGTCTACTACGCAACTTTATTCTTGTAGACTCATGTTGGTCCTCCAAGCATAGAGTTTTGTAGGACACTAGCAATTTTCCCTCAAGTGGAAGAACTAAGGTTTATCAATCCGTGGGACGTGTAGTATGAAGATTGTATCTCTCAAGCAACCCTACAATCAAATACAAGAAATCTCTTGTGTCCCCAACACACCCAATACAATGGCAAATTGTATAGGTGCACTAGTTCGGCGAAGAGATGGTGATACAAGTCCAATAATGATACTAGATATTGATTTTTGTAATATGCAAATATAAAACCAGCAAGGTAGCAAGTGACAAAAGTTAGCACAAATGGTATTGCAATGCTTGAACACAAGGGCTACGGTCCGTACTTTCTCTAGTGCAATCTCTCAACAATGCTAATATAATTGGATCACATAACCATCCCTCAACGTGCAACGAATAGTCACTCCAAAGTTCTTATCTAGAGGAGAGCATAAGAAGAAATTGTTTGTAGGGTATGAAACCACCTTAAAGTTATCCTTTCCGATTGATCTATCCAAGAGTTCATACTAAAATAACCAAGTTATACTTTCCTATCGATCTATCTAAGAGTTCATAGTAGAAAAACACCATATGATACGCATCAACCAACTCTAAGGTCACCT
This sequence comes from Hordeum marinum, assembly GCA_022496015.1. NCBI lineage: Eukaryota > Viridiplantae > Streptophyta > Magnoliopsida > Poales > Poaceae > Hordeum > Hordeum marinum. The sequence goes on along the minus strand of CM039673.1, from coordinate 388,892,136 downwards.
AGATACTCCAATGTCACCACAAATATCCATGAGTTAATTATACGATACGCATCAAACAATTTCAGATTCATAATACTCAATCCAAAACAAAGAACCTCAAAGAGTGCCCCAAGATTTCTACCGGAGAATCTAGGACAAGAACGTGTATCAACCCCTATGCATAGATTACCCCAATGTCACCTCGAGAATCCGCAAGTTGAGTACCAAGACATAGATCAAGTGAATCACTTGAATACCCCAATGTCACTACGGGTATCCGCATGCAAGACATATATCAAGTGTTCTCAAATCCAATATTCAATCCAACATAACGAAATCTCAAAGAGAAAACTCAATTCATCGCAACAAGATAGAGAGGGGAAACACCATGTGATCCAACTATATTAACAAAGCCCTTGATACATCAAGATCATGCCATCTCAAGAACATGAGGGAGAGAGAGATTTAACACATAGCTACTGGTACAAACCGCCAACCCCAAGGCTGGACTACTCCCTCATCATCATGGACTCCGCCGGGGTGAGGAAGATGGCCACCGGAGATGATCTACCCTCTCCGGCAGGGTACTGTTTTCTCTCCAGGTTGGTTTTTCATCGATAGAGAGGCCTTGCAGCCGTGGAACGAGGAGTCTAGGGTTATTTCTAAATTTTGTCTATATTTATCAGAATTTTTGGCATTGGTTTCACGCGATGGGCCACGAGGTGAGCACCCTCCACCAAGGCATGGTTTGGGGGCCTGGCGCGCCCTGCTGGAGGGTGGCCACCTCATGACTCTTCTATCCCTCACAAGAAGCGTGGAAGGCCTATTTCGTTCCAAAAAAATTGTCAAAAAGTTTCTGGAAATTCTGAGAACTTTCATTTTCTGCACACAAAAAAACACCACGGTAGTTTTGCTGAAAACAACGTCAGTCAGGGTTAGTTCTAAATAAATCATATAAAGTGCGTCAAAACCATATAAAAGTATTGTAAACATAGGTGAATATGGCATGAATACTTCATAAATTATCGATACGATGGACACGTATCAGCATCCCCAAGCTTAATTCCTACTCGTCCTTGAGTAGGTTAATGATAAAAGAAATAATTTATGAAGGGTGAATGCTAGAATAGTGCATAAGTTTGATCAATGATAATTTCAACCACTATTCCTAGCATCATAACAGCAACTCTTTCTCATAAAACTCATCATGATAAATTAGCAACCAATTCACATGTTATGCTTCAAACAATGAATTCTCTTGAAACTTAACAACCTATGTTCTTAGTCACCAAACAATTGCAATTCAACTTATTCTCAACAAAGTCTATGTAACAGCTCCACGTACTCAATCATCATATAGTCTTGTATGAATGCTAGTAATCAAAGAATTTTTTAGAAAAAATGACATCCATTGAACACAAACAAAGATAGGGGCTTAATGTTTCGCCTCCCAACATACTTATCATAAAGATAATTGTCAACAATAATAAGGCATGATCAAATATATGTGACTAGCCATATGTGCCTAGATATTTTGCCACCACATGATGATTGCCAACTAATAGATTGAGGTTGTAATAAGAAGTTGACTCAACATGAAAAGTAAATAACATGAAAGTAAAGAGATTGTCCCTTCCCAGAGGGAAGCGGGCATTTGCATATGTGCCAGAGCTCATTGTGTAAAACGGAGATGAATATAATTTTGGGAGGTGCACCCTTCCTGTAACGTCACTACCAAGAGTTATCAATATCTTACATGTTAAACACATTAGTGGCGGTTCCCAAGCGGTAAAAGTAAAGGTTTACTCCCCCTCCACCAACAAACACACTCCACGGCTAGCCGAATCCATGAGTACCATCCATACCAACAACATTCCTAGGGGAGTTTTGTTTAATTATTTGCATTTTTTTATTTCGGGACTAGGAATCCCTATTACCGCCCCTCTCGTGTAAGGACGAGTAAATGAACACTCATCATGAGAATAACCCTCTTACATGGAAGATACTGACCTCCCTTGTCGCTCCATGAGCAGTCCAGGCACACAAAACAGATGTTCATTTTAAATTTTAGAGGTGGCACATGCAAATTTACTTGCAATGGCAGTGAAATACAATATATAGGTATGTATGGTGGACTCTCATGGAAGAAACTTGGATCAAGGATTTGGATGCACAAGTAGTATAGTTAGTACGAATTTTTGGCTAGCAAAAGGTTCCAAACAAGCACCACATTTTGGTGGATCCATAACAATATAACTTCTCTGCAAATATACGCAACCATAACTCATTATGTTGTATTCCTTGTCTAACTTCAACTAATTTGCTCAAGTTTGAAACTAATTAATGGGTATTCACAATCATAGAATATGTCCAAGATAATATATTTGTATGTGAAAGTTCTCTTCCTTATACTAATCATTCACGAATTGCGTGTATGACCAATATTGTGATTGTCAAACTACAATAGGTTTTACTTTCTAAACTAGATGTGAAGATACTACTAAGCATAAAGCACATTGATAATTTCATATTTATGATATTCAATTCATTCACAATTTACTCATAGGATATAAGTGAAGCACAAGAGTAAACATCAAACTACTCTCAAAAGAAATAAGCAAAGATTAATCAGTAGTCAAAAAATTACGTAGCTATGTGAGGGCTCTCTCTCAATAAATATTTTCAGATATGAGTATTTTATTTAAACAGCAAGAAAAAGAAAAATAGCACTTCAAGAATAGCACATATCATGTGGACAAACAAAAATTTAGGCTCAACATTGGCTAACCGATATTTGTTGATGAAGGTGGGATGCGCAGCATCCCCAAGCTTATATGCTTGAGACTTCTTGAAATATTTACTTGGAGTTCCTTGGGCATCCCCAAGCTTGAGCTTTTGTATCTCGTTCAATCCTCTCATATCACGGTTTCATCTATTCTCAAAAACATCATCCACACAAAACTTAAAAAAGAACTCGTGAGATATGTTAGTGCACATAATAATAAATCAACTCTTTATGTACAACCAAGACAAGTTTCATAATAATTTCGCACATAATCTACTGTTTACTATCATTTCCACTATTTATATCTACCAATAAAGGCTATGGAAACTACAGGAAAAGTAGATAACAAAACTATGACATCAATTTGTCCAAACAGAACAGTCTGTAGAAATCTATTAAAATAGTGTACTTATGTAACTCAAAAAATTAAGAAAAAATATTCAATGATTAATAATTTATATGAAAACATTGTGTAAAATTTTTAGAAACTTTCCACGTTCGAGTAAAATATGACAATTCAAACACTACAGAAAAAGTTTCTGTTTTTACACAGCACACATCGAACATGTAATTCAAGCATCCTAATGCAATTCTTGGAATTTTTATTACAAAAAATATTATAAATAACATCTAACAGAGGAAAAAACTATAATTAAGCTCCAAGAAAAACACATATCATGTGACGAATAAAAATATAGCTCCAAGTAAGATGTACCGATAATGTTGGAAACGAAAGAGGGGATGCCTTCCTGGGAATCCCCAAGCTTAGACGCTTGAGTCTGCCTTGGATATTACCTTGTGGGTGCATTGGGAATCCCCAAGGTTAGGCCCTTTCTGCTCCTTATTCACCTCATATCGGTATCTCACCCAAAACTTGAAAACTTCAATCACACAAAACTTAACGGAACTTCGAGAGATGGGTTAGAACAATAAATATAGATCATTCAACCAGCTACTGTTAAGACAAGATTCATAATTATTAACACATTATAACTATTGTATTCCATCATTACCATAATTTATAACACAAAATATAAGCTATGGGAACACTTAAACAAACAAACTATGCATGCAAAACAGAATCTGTCAAAAACATAACAGTCTGTGATGATCTGAATGATCACCATACTTCCCTGACTCTAAAAATTCTAAAAAGTTAGGAAAACGCATAGAATTTGCATGGAAATTTTTTGTAGAAAATTCAGAATTTTTTGAATCCCTAGTAAAATCAGATAATTCATATACTGGACGTAAAACTTTCTGTTTTTGCACACAATCAAACAATCAAGTATCCACACTATCCCAAAGGCTTTACTTGGCACTTTATTGAAATAAAATACACAAAACATGATTAATACAGTATTGTAATCATGTGAAAATATAAAAACATAAAGTAAAAGTGTTGGGTTGTCTCCCAACAAGCGCTTTTCTGTAACGCCTTTTAGCTAGGCATGATGATTTCAATGATGCTCATATAGAATAATAATTGGAACGTGCAAGAGAGCATCATGAATCACATGAAAAGCACATTTAAGTCTAACCCAATTCCTATGCATAGGTATTTTGTGAGCAAAAAATTTATGGGAGCAAGAATCAATTTGCATAGGAAGGCAAAACAAGCATAACTTCAAAACTTTCAACACATAGAGAGGAAACTTGATATTATTGCAATTCCTACAAGCATATGTTACTCCCTCATAATAATTTTAAGTAGCATAATGAAGGAATTCAACAATATAACTATCACATACAACATTCTTTTCATGATCTACAAGCATAGAAGTTTTATCACTCTCCACATAAGTAAACTTTTTCCCATTCATAATAGTGGGAGCAAACTCAACGAAATAACTATCATGAGGTACTTGATAGACATAACCACTTTGAATATTAAAACCATGATAACAAGTTTAATGGTTGTCATTACTCTTTATATCATAAATTTCATCATAATAATCATCATACATAGTAGGCATTTTATCATCATAATGGTTTTGCTCATCAAAACTTGGGGCACTAAAAATATCATATTCGTCAAACATAGAATCCCCAAGGTTGTGGCTTTGCATATCATTAGCATCATGAATATTTAGATAATTCAAACTAACAATATTTCTATCATACTCATCACTCAAGGAATTCTCATCAAGTATATTCATAAATTCTTTCTCTACCAATTGAGCACAATCTTCCGAACCATCATTTTCATGAAAGACATTAAAGAGACGAAACAATTGATGCAACCTAAACTCCATTTTTTTGTTTTTTATAAAACCAAACTAGTGAAAAACAAGAAACTAAAAGATTTGATTGCAAGATCTAAAGATATACCTTCAAGCAATCACCTCCTTGTCAACGGCGCCATAAAAGAGCTTGATGTCTACTGAGCAAATTTATTCTTGTAGACTCGTGTTGGGCCTCCAAGCGTAGAGTTTTGTAGGACAGTACCAATTTTCCCTCAACTGGATGACATAAGGTTTATTAGTTCATGGGAGGTGTAGGATGAATATGGTCTCTCTCAAGCAACCCTGTAATCCCACAAGAAATCTCTTGTGTCCCCAACACACCCAATACAATGGCAAATTGTATAGGTGCACTAGTTCGGCAAAGAGATGGTGATACAAGTGCAGATGGTAGATATTGATTTTCATAATATGAGAATATAAAAGCAGCAAGGTATCAAGTGACAAAATTAAGCACAAATGGTATTGCAATGCTCGAAAATAAGGCCTACGGTTCGTACTTTCGCTAGTACAATCTCTCAACAATGCTAATATAATTGGATCAAATAACCATCCCTCAATGTGCAACGGATAATCACTCCAATGTTCTTATCTAGCAGAGAGCATAAGAAGAAATTGTTTGTAGGGTATGAAACCACCTTAAATTTATCCTTTCCGATCGATCAATCCAAGATTTCGTACTAAAATAACCAAGTTATCCTTTTCGATCAACCTATCTAAGAGTTCGTACTAGAATAACACCATATGATACGCGTCAACCAACTCAAATGTCACCTAGATACTACAATGTCACCACAAGTATCCATGAGTTAATTATACATACGCATCAAACAATTTCAGATTCATAATACTCAATCCAACACAAAGAACCTCAAAGAGTGCCCCGAAATTTCCACTCGAGAAGCTAGGACAAGAACGTGTATCAACCCCTATGCATAGATTACCCAAATGTCACCTCGGGAATCCACAAGTTGAGTACCAAGACATAGATCAAGTGAATCACTTGAATACCCCAATGTCACTACGGGTATCCACATGCAAGACATGTATCAAGTGTTCTCAAATCTAATATTCAATCCAACATAACAAAATGTCAAATGTAAAACTCAATTCATCACAATGAGACAAAGAGGGGGAAACACCATGTGATCCAACTATATTAACAAAGCCTGTGATACATCAAGATCGTGCCATTTCTAGAACACGAGGGAGAGAGAGAGAGAGATTTAACACATAGCTACTTGTGCAAACTGTCAGCATTGAGGGTGGACTACTCTCTCCTCATCATAGAATCCACCAAAATGATGAAGATGGCCACCAGAGATGATCTACCCTGTCCGGTAGGGTATTGTTTTCTCTCTGGATTGGATTTTCGTCGATACAGAGGCCTTGCAGCGGCGGAACAAGGAGTCTTGGGTTATTTATGACTTATTTACTTTCATGTTATTTAATTTTCATGTTGAGTCAACTTCTTATTCCAACCTCAATCTATTAGTTGGAAAGCATCATGTGGTGGGGAAAGATCTAGGCACATATGGCCAATCAAATATATTTGATCATGACTTATTATTGTTAAAAATTATCTTTCTGATAAGTATGTTGGGAGGCGAAACATTAATCCCCTATCTTTCTATGTGTTCTATGGATGCCATTTGTTCTAAAAATATGCTTTGAGTACTAGCAATCATAGAGGATTATATGCTCATTGAGTATGTGGAGCTTTTACTTAGACTTTGTTGAGAATAAATTGAATTGCAATTGTTTGGTAACTAAGAACATGGGTTGTTAAGTTTCAAGAGAATTCATTGTTTGAACCATAACATGTGAATTGGTTGCTAATTTGTCAAGATGGGTTTTATGAAAAAGAGTTGTTGTTATGATGCTTGGAAGAGTGGTCGAACTTATCATTGATCAAACTTATGCACTATGCTAGCATTCACACTTCATAAATTATTAATTTTATCATTTACCTACTCAAGGACGAGTAAGAATTAAGCTTGGGGATATCGATACGTCTCCAACTTATCGATAATTTATGAAATATTCATGCCATATTTAACTCTGTTTACAATATTTTTATATGGTATCGATGCACTTTATATAATTTAATTGGAACTAACTATGACTGATGTTGTTTTCAACACGATTACCGTGGCGCTGTTTTTGTGTGGAAAATAAAAGTTCTCAGAATCGCCCGAAACTTTTTGAAGATCTTTGTGGAACGTATGAGAAATACTAGAGCGAAGAACCACTAGAGGGGCACACTAAGTGCCCCTAGGCAAGAAGGTGCACCCCAGGGGCGTCGCGCATGTTGCCTTGGGACCACCTCATGGCTCCGTTTCTCATGATTCTAACACTGAAAAAATCCTATAAATAGATAAAGCCCCACAAATAAACCTAGAACTTCCGCTCTACCATCGCAAGCCTCTGTACTGACTAAATCTCATTCGAGACACGTTTTCGGCACCTCACTAGAGGGGGAAATCATCATCTGAGGCCATCATCATCACCCTGGCGGTCTCGATGACGAGGAGGGAGTAGTTCACCCTCAAGTCTGACGGTATGTGCCATTAGTTGTGTGTTTGATCTCTCCCTCTCTCTCTCTCGTGTTCTTCAGATGGCATGATCTTGATGCATCACGGGCTTTGTTAATATAGTTGGATAATATAGTGTTCTTCCCCCTCTATCTTGATGTGATGAATTGAGTCTTTCCCTTCGAGATCTCTATATGTTGGATTGAATACTTTGGATTTGAGAACACTTGATATATGTCTTGCATGTGGATACCCATGTTGACAATGGGGTGTTCTATTGATTCACTTGATATATTTTTTGGTAATCAACTTGCGGATTCCCGCGATGACCCCCAGGATACGTTTGTGCGATATATTTTTTGTAAAATTGTGCGATATCCTTATAAAACTGTATACGGAGGATGAAACTATACACGGATAATACGGATGAAATGTTTGGGATTGTTTCATCCTTCGTATATAGTTTTATAAAGTTAACTGTATGCACTCTTAGATCTTATCACAGATGGTCTCTTAGAACTAAATGTATGTGATAGTGCCTTTATCATACACTGTTGGGGATATGACCCCTCGGTATACCAAATCTTGTGAGATTAGAATCTAAAACATTTGGCGCCGCCTGCCCCCCCCCCTTGGCCAGCTGGCCGGTTACCCTCGGGGGACAGCCCTCCAGCCAGTGGCTGGTTGGGTGGAGGATGGCTAGACCGGCCGTCCATGGCAGCAGCCGGCTGCTTAGCACCCATCCCATCCATCCAGGCGAGCATTCGACGATGTGATGTGACCTCCCATGATGTGGCGTGCATGGCTACAGGACCCCTTAATGGGGAGAAGCTTGGCAATAGGACCCTTGACAAAAGCAAGACGATGCTACATGACCACGGGTACCGTTGACCTTGATTGGGCAGTCCGGTCCTATAGCAGGCGTGTGCCTACCTACTCCATGACGACTCTGAGTACTTCCCACACTGTCTAAAAGCCAGCAGGCCTCGTACCTGACAAGACCCAGCACTGGGTGGGACCCATGATACGTCCATTATGCATCATGAATTCTCATTAATATTCATGATATGCTTGTCCAATATTTCCCATTATCATACAATTCTTATGTTCTTTCTCTTTGATTATGCAAGATACATCACAAGGAGGCAAATATCTAGAAACTGGAATTCTGGGTCGAAAAACAGAGAAAAAGGCAAAGAAATCACCAGACTCCAAATGACATGAAACTTCACGGAGAATATTTTTTGGAATATTTAAGAATTTTTGGGCCAAAAATATACTAGAGGGGGGCCACCAGCTCGCCACAAGCCAACAGCCCCCCTAGGCCGCGCCCTGATAGCTTGTGGGGCCCTTGTTGGCCCTTCGACGCCCCTCTTCTCCTATATGGTGTGTTTTACCCTAGAAAAAATTATATGCAACCTTTCAGGACGAAGCGCCGCAGTCTCGAGGCGGAAACCTGGGCACAACCTTTCCTCTTGTAGGACAGCAAGCACACATTTTACATGTCCAACATGATCCTCCAAAGCTTTGCTATAAATCAATATGTCATCAAAGTAAACCATTACAGACTTGCTAATGAAGGACCTAAGCACATGATTCATCAATCGCATGAAAGTACTTGGTGCATTCATTAATCCGAAAAGCATAACCAACCATTCATAGAAGCCAAATTTTGTCTTAAATGCAGTTTTCCATTCATCGCCCTATTTCATTCTTATTTGGTGGTATCCACTTCGCAAATCAATTTTAGAAAATATGGTGGAACCACAAAATTCATCAAACATGTCATCAAGCCTAGGTATAGGGTGTTGATATCTCATAGTTATGCTATTAATGGGTCTACAATCAGTGCACATTCTCATAGTATCGTCATTCTTTGGAACTAAAAGAATTGGAACAACACAAGGAGAAAGACTTTCCCTTATATACCCTTTGTGAAGAATATGTTATACTCACCTCTGAATTTCTTTCATCTCCTTTGGGTTTTCTCGGTACGGTGGTCAGTTTGGTAGTGGGGCGCCCAGAACCAAGTCGATTTGTTGTTCAATGCCTCGCTTCGGTGGCAGCTTGGGTGGCACCTCCTTGGGAAACACATCCTTATATTCTTGCGGAAGATCAAATATAACACTATGAAGAGTTGAGGGTAAGTCGTTAGCAGCCAATAAAGTATCTTTATACATGAGTGCAAGCAATGGAGTATTATGTTCTATCAATTCCCGCATATTCATTTTCCTAGACATCATAAATAATACCTATTTCTCCCAGGGCTTGGTCATATTTGGCTGTGCAGCTTTTTGCTATGGAAACATCCCTCACTATGTTGGCGCTCACTCTTTGTGTATGATCACTCTCTCCCTTTTTCCTTCCTTTCCTTTTCATCTCATCAAGGTAGACTTCCTCAGGTGTTATGGGCACGGGTGTTATGGGCAGCCAAGTGAACTTTTCTCCTCTATGGATAAAACACAATAGATTAGCACGCCCGCTGATTTGCACATCACGGTCATGCAACCATGGTCGTCCTAGAAACAAGTGACAAGCATGTATCGGCACCACATCTCACCCAACATCGTCCTGATATGTCCCCACTGAAGTTGGTATTCTCACGCTGCTCACCACATTTATTGCGCCACAATCATTCAACCATTGCATGCAGTACGGATATGGGTGACGTTTTGTTTGCAGTTGAAGCTTCTTAGCCATCTCTGTGCTTGCAATATTATTATAGCTGCCACTATCTACAATCACTCGACATAGCTTTGAATTGACAAGGACACGGGTATGGAAAATATTATGTCACTTCCCTTTTTCCTCCTCCATAACTTGGGCATTAAGGGAACGACATACAACCAACGCTTCATGAGTAAGTTCTTCATGAGACAATGTAGTGCCTCCTACTTCCCATCCTTGGTCCTCTTCCACTTCATCATTGCCACCTTCGGTGTCACTTTTAGACTCCTATTCACCTTGTTCATTGATGATCCTATTTCTTTTGCTTGGACATTATGAACAAACGTGACCTCGTCCTTTGCACTTGTGGCATTGAATGTCGCTGCTGCATGTAGAACTCTTTTCTACAGGTGCATCGTAGGATGCTCCTGCTGTAGGTGATGGCCTTTTTCTTGATTGCGAACAAAGGGTGAGGAAGCTGTCAAAGCATGTGGGAGTCTCAGTGGAGCACCCTCAAACTAAGAACCATATGGTTGTTGTGTTCTCTGTCGTGAGGATATGGTGGTGCGGCCTTGAAAGCCACGAGCATGACCATCACGCGTATTCTTCTTCTCAGGTCATACAGCTTGATGTACCACATCTTGCAGCGTGTCATAAGGAAACATCTCCACAAAATCTGAGATCTCATCATTCATCCCATGTAAAAATATCGCCATCTTCGCCTCATCACTCTCATGGGTTCTTGTTCAAATCAGCAGCACCTCCATCTCTTTATAGTACTCATCAATAGTGTGGGAACCTTGGGTGAGCTCCTGCAACCGCTTGTATAATTGCCTCTCATAGTATGATGGAACAAAACGGCGCCTCATGACTTGCTTCATCAAAGTCCATCTACAGATATAATTATTGCCCGACATCAATCGATCATCTTGTAGCTCATTCCACCATGTAAGAGCATAACCAAAGAACTCGATAACAACAAGATCAACTCTCTTGGCTTTCGAAAAACCATGGATGCGAAATATCTGGTCGCACTTCTGCTCCCACTCAAAATATGCATTTAGATCCTCTTTTCCCATCAATGATGGCACATTTAGCTTCACTTGCTTGGTTGTCATGGTCATCTTGGTCACAACGGTCATAATGATGACCATTGCGACCAAAAGCAGCACCACAATGAAGTGGGGAGCATGGTTCATAGTCCCCCATACCTTCACCTTCATCACCATGCTCGAAGAGATCTTGTCGATGATGTCATCACCTATGTGCAACTCGTCGCCTATGGCAGCAAACCTGCGGGGGCTAGGGCCTCGCCCGCGAGCTTCTCCTCCATGCAGCCCACCCTCATGAGGGGGAGAAAATTCACCACACCTCCGTTCAGCACCATCAAGAGGAGCACCATGGGAAGCGCCTCATGCAGCTCTTCAACGACCATCATGATGGTCCTTGTTTCCTTAACATTGCCGGTTGTCAACGGCCATCGAGGCAACGGGGTTGTGTTGATGTAGATCCCCATTACCCGCGATAGGAAGACGACCTCTGAACGTCCTTTGCATAGTTGTAGCTATACTTTCTTCAACCATATCATCAAGCGCCGCATGAGTCTTTGAAAAGTCATCTTCCACATTTGATGTCCATGTACACTCGAGTTCGAACCTAACACGTTAACTCTTGGAACCTAACATGTTAACCGATGCAAACCAAATGAAACAAGATTTTTTTGTAGATCCTTGCACCATGTTTGAGCTCCAACAGTTGCCAATACAACTTCTGAAATTTCTCACCAAACTTAATATGATTGCACACTTTCTCAACAGTTTATCTTCTCCTATTTTTTCTTTTTTTGTTCCTCTCATTCTTTGGCAATGTAACACAATAGATCCAACAACAAGACTCAAAGGGAAAAAAAGCAGCAACTTCGGGTAGAACTTGGTGCAAACACAAAGAGGAAAGCAAACAACCAGATCTCGGTAAACAGAGGCTTGGATTTTTGCGTGTGGCTTTTTGGTTTTGTACTCTAGGACGGGGGAAAACCAAGCTAAAAAGGATAGATCGAGCAACAAAGGATACAGATCCTACCGTGCAAATCTTGCTCTGGTACCACAATATAAGACATCGTCTAGGGAGTAGACGGTCTACAAGGGGAGGTCCGATCTTCATGGCATAGGATCGATAAAATGATGGGGATAACTAGTCGCAAGCATCCCATAAATGGAAAATAAGAGCTTATGACCCGACGAGGAGGATGCTCACTAAGGTCTGCAATCCAAACATTCACCGGCCCACAACCCACAATACTACCCCACACAACCACGCTCAAGTCATAGAGCACGGAATAGGTGCAATCCGCAAGGAAACCATGAACTCTAACCCACACAACACGATCTAGTCATGGAGCAAAAATTAGGAGCAATTTCTCAAGGAATCACGAGAATAAGGATAATAAGAGCTCTCCAATATTAGGAGTCTATGTCTTTGGTCTTTGATAGAAATGGCAAAAAGTCCCCAAAGAAGGGTAGAGCTAGCCTATTTATATTAGGAACAACCCCCGTGGAGGTGTCAAAGCAAACAAGCTTAGGTATGAAACGAAACTAGCTTGGTTTGACTAAGTGGCTTGAGACTTAATGAGGTAGCTTCTAGAAATCTCTGGTTGGTGGTTCCTGACCAAACATTATTTACTGGAGTCGAACAATGTTTCCTTCAGTAGAAAACTTGACTTCTGGAAACCTTTCGCGAGTTGGGTTATCCAAACTTGTGCATAACATTGTTTCACCAGCGCCAAAACATTGTTTCTTTAGCAGACCACATATTTCTTTGTAACTCTCTTTTGTCGTCATAAACCATTGTTTCGACACGGACTGAAAGTTTTGTTGGTCTTCTTCAACCTTGCACCTGAGTTCAACCAACAACAAAGGAGGTGAAGGCACAACCATATTTTCAAGGTCAAATGATAAACTTAAGTTAGCGTTCACCTGATCATGTATTTGCTTTGCACGACTTCTTGTGATTCGACCTTTGATGACTGGTGGTGTGATGTTCATGGTTGGCATGTCCTCATCACCATTCGAAATAAATTTGCATGTGCCACCTCTAATATTTGAACAAACATCTGCTTGTGCACTCATACTGCTCATGTAGCGACGGGGCGGTCGGTATATTCCATGCTAAATGAGTTATTCTCAAGACAATTGTTTATTCGTCGTCATTGCACGAGAGAGGCTGGTAAAAAGGATGTCCAGTCTTGCAAAAATCAAAATTAAGTAAACTAAACTCCTTGGGACAGTTGCTATGTTGGCAGGCACCTGTGGATTCGGTTAGCCATGGTTTGTGTATGGATGGTGGATAGGAGTAAACTTTACAATTCTATTTGGGAACTGCTAGTAATGAGTTTGGCATGGAAGATATCGAAAACCTTTATCGTGACGTTGATAGGAAAAGTGCACCTCCCAAAATTACAATTACAATTTTGTTTTAAAACTTGAGGTCTGGCACGTATGGAAATCAATGCTTCCCTTCACGAAGGGCCTTTCTATTTACTTTTATGTTGTTTGTGAGTCATCACCTTCTTACTAAAAGTACCAGATCGGAGAGCACTATTATCATTTTTATGAAATGACTTTAGTTAATGTTGGATGCATGTGAACATGACTTGATCTCTCCTACCCTCAATTCTAATGTTTAGTTGCTGACTGAACCTTGGAGATACTCTACATTTATGTTTTGCAGTCTCTGGAAAGGATAGCGAAATACCATGTAATCATATTATATCATGATTGTTTTGAAAAATTCTTGGCATGTTAGAGAAATTATTATTGCTTACTAGTTGGTTATGTATTTCCATGAGTGAATATGATGTTTAAATTGTTATCAAGGATATGGTTATTTATGATTCATACAAAAAACCTTAACACCAGCTAAGCATATATATGGCAACAAGAACAAAGAATTTGTAGAAGTTTTCTTTATCACTTTCAGTTTATCAACTGAATTCCTTGAGGACAAGCAATGAGTTAAGCTTGGGGGAGTTGATACGTCTCCAACGTATCTACCTTTCCAAGCACTTTTGCTCTTCCTTTGACCTCTAATTTGCATGATTTCAATGAAACTAACCCGGACTAGCGAAGTTGTCAGCAAAACTACCTTGGCGTTATTTTTGTGTAGAAACAAAAGTTCTGGAATTGGAAGAAACTTTTTGTGAATTTTTTGTGGGATATATAATGACTTATGAAGAGAAGAACCATCAAAGGGGGGTTGCATGTGGCCACGAGGCAACAGGGTGCACCCACCCACCTAGGGCATGCCCTATTGTGTGGTGGGCCCCATTAGGCTCCCCCGACCCTGATTCTAGTCCTATAAATTTACATCTTTGGATAAAAAATCAAAGAGAAGTTTTGATCGCGGTCTAAGAGATGAAGCCATTGCCACCTCGCGTTCTTCCTCGGGAGGGTTGATCTGGAGTCCGTTTGGGGCTCCAGAGAGGGGGGATTTGTCACCGTCATCATCACCAACCCTTCTCCGTCAACTATTCCATGATGCTCACCACCGGGTGTGAGTAATTCCTCTTTAGCCTTGCTGGTCGGTGATGGGTGTGGATGGAATTGATCATGTAATCGATTTAATTTGATAGGGCTTGATCCCTAGTATCCACTATGTTTTGAGATTGATGTTGCTATGACTTTGCTATGTTGAATGCCTGACTAGGGCCTAAGTGCCATGATTTCAGATCTGAACTTATTATATTTTCTCTTAATATGGAAGCTTTTAGATCCTATCTTGCAAGTTGTATGCACCTATTACGTGTCTCTATCCGCATACCCCATGGTAACAATAATTGGGATTCTTTCTAGTGATTTATGTACTTTGAGGAGTGCACGTATTCACCATGTGTTAATGCTTGGTTCCGGTTCTCTATTAAAAGGAGGCCTTAATATCCCTTAGATTCCAATACAACCCCGCTGCCACGGAAGGGTAGGACAAAAGATGGCATGCAAGTTCTTATCGCAAGCACACATGACTATATACGGAATACATGCCTACATTATATTGATAAATGGGAGCTAGTTCTATGTCGCTCTAGTGTGTAACTATTACATGATTGATGCCATCCATATCTTTCCATGTAGCGACCAGTCCTGGAAAGGTCAAGCCTCTGTGTGTTCTGTGCCATCCCTGGATTAGTATGCTGGCACACACAGTACATCAATGTATATATCAAAGTGCAATCACATGTAATTAACGTAAATTGATATATACCTTAAAATCTCAGTGGAAACAGTCAAAGGGAGTGGAGTCCCAATAACACCAACGGCAGGTTGAGTGCAGACCGTAACCCTGAATCGTACTCTTACCCGTCGTAGAGCTTATCTGCAACATAAGACGTTGCAGTCGTGTAGGTCAGTACATTGAATGTACCGTCAAGATCACCATAGTAGAATAGAAGATAAAAACTATTCTATATGCAGTAAGGCTTTGTGGCTCTGGGTCTGAGTTTTTGCATAAAAGCTGATTTTATTTTCTTTCCCTGCAACAAAGGAATATCAGGAGTTTTCACTATAGAGTTACCTAACATGACATGGTTCCGCCAACCAATATCTTAATGCCCACAAGTATCATAAGTTGCCCACAATTAATTATCAGTCCAGTGTTGAGAGTTCAGAGATAGATCCAAGTCTAGAGGCTCAAATTGTCCGTAACCGGGGACACAGCTAATCGATTAGGTTTAACTCTGCAGAGTGTTGTGCACTTTACCCACAAGATTCGTTCCCTCCTGGTAAGTCCTCGCACTGCCGGGTATTTGAGAACAGGATGAACGAAACATGTTCTTTCCGAGTGTTTCCCTGACTACTGTCAGTGCCCATCCATTCCTAACGTCGACTACATCTCGTAGCACTACCCAGCCAGAGTCACACAAAGATCAACCAAGCCAGAGCTCATAATGACTTGTGGCTACATAGGTAATCTTCCGGGCATGAAGTATTCATCCGTGTCTTTGAGTCTGGGTGAAGCTTTCCGCAAGATGTCATGGCGCTTCTCCATGCATCCCGGCCATCCACTGGTTACTCCAGGGATGCCCAATCAACCATCCTTCACCCAGTAGTGTGTATTGAAAACTTGTTTCTCGTGTCTCAAAGTCTTGAGGTCTTGAATATGCCTTCATGGAGTTGTCGTCTTGACGTAGAGTCCTCCTTCTCACACCACTCACGAACACTCATACCAAACCCCATCTACTTTAGCATAGCATAACAAATAACTAACGTTCCTGGGGCTTTAGTAACAAGTGGTGGGTTCCTACCTCATGTATTCTACTTGACTACAAGAATTTTCAATACCACTACTGGAGGGATTTGTTGAAGGATATCACTACATGCAATAAAACATAGGTATGAAATAGATGGTCAAAGTGAACTTGCCTGTACTGTTGATGAAGAAACATGTCGCTCTCAGAAATACTTGATAGACTATTCGTCACTCTCTGATAAAAATCTATATAACCAAACATTGCATTCATATAAGCAATCATACTAGCAATCAATACTAACAATCAAAGGAAACACAAAACTAAAAACAACAAGGTTGTGATGAAGGAAATACTTAAGGCAAAACTCAAAAAAACAAAGTTTCATCAACACAACTAAAGTTGGTTTTCTCTTCAAGTAAATCCTATTTTCAAAAGTAAAAACACAAAACAAAAATAAAGTAAAATATAACAAAAGTATTTTAGTAAATATTTTACTTAGCAAAAAGAATTACTTTTGAAGAACAACTAAGATTATGAAAACAACACTCTAAACAACATAGGTTTTTGTCTAATAAACCTAACAAAAATTAATAAAATATTAAAATAACCGAAAACAAAATATATAACAACTAAGTTAACAGAAAATATTTTATAAAACTATTTTATTAAAGTTTTTTTCAAATAAGAAGTCAAACTAGCAATGAAATCAATTTGCAAGTTACTATGAAACTAGGATTGATTTTCATGCTAACAAAATATAATAAATCACATAAAAATAAATTTGGTTGAAGTACTTCTGATAACTAACATAAAACAAAGTAAAAAATCCAACTAATATAAAAGAAAATAAATTAAAAAATTTGAAACAAAAGAAATAGAAATAAACCTAAAAAGATCTAAAACATAATTTGTTAAAAAGACAAATTTAAAATATTCTAAAAATTCTACAATTATACCTAATGTTAAATAAAGTCACTAGTGACAACTAGCAAAAAGAATCAACTAAACATATATTTTTAAACTCAAGATATTCAGAAAAAAGATTTAAATCAAATCTGTTTGAATTCAATTTTAAATTATTCAAATATGGTCAAACTTGATATCTACAGAAACTAGATGAAATTAGTGACAAGATACAAAACGAATCAATTTAAAACTTAAAAGATATAAAGAAAACAAAAACAGAAATATTCTGTTTTAAAAACAGAACTATTCTGTTTTAAAAACAGAAAACAGAATAAAGAAAAAAAATCTAACTAACGGACAGGAGTACATGCGGCGCTCTCTGATTGGCTATAGGGGTGTGCGCGTGGGTGCAGGCGAGCGGACGACCGATAACTAAAAGAAAATGGTTTAGCTAATAAAATTAAAACACGCGATCTAATCGTATTTGTTCGTTTACGATCTGACAGGGGAGAGGTTCCGATGCTCACCGCGGTGGGGTTGGAGTCCGGCGAGAGCTCCGGCGATGTCCGAGGTGGCGGGGTCGTCAGGGACGGTGCTACGATGGTCGGGGACAGCGTCCGAGGGGTCCTGTCGATGACGGCAGACCTCCGGCATCCGTTGGTGGTGACGGCGAGCCGAGGGAGCGTCGGAATTGACCTCCACAAGCTCGGGATGGTGGTGGCCGAGGGAACTCCGGCGAGGTAGTGGCTACGGTGTGCAGGAGGTCCCCGGCGAAGGCGAGGGCACCAGGCGACTACGGCGAGGGTGGTGGAGCGGTTGGTGGCCTCGGGTGGCGAGGGGAGTGGCTAGGGCGAGCATAGGGTCGACAATGGCGCGGCGGCAACCGGTGGCTCCGGTGAGCGATTGCGGCGGCGACAGGGCACGGGCGTTGGGGTTTCGGAGGGGAACGGGTCGAGGGTGAGCTCCTGTATTTATAGGTGGCCTCGGTGGTCGTAGAAAGAAAAGGAGAGAGAGATCCGGCTCTGTGATCTCGCCCGCGAGGGAAAGGAAAGAGGTGGGAGGAAAGAAGGAAGGTGACCGGCGGTGGTTTCGATTAGGTGGTGGGACCGGAGCGTCAGTGAGAGGGAGGGAAAGGAAAGAGAGGTCGGTGGACGATCCGAATTGATGTCAGATCTCGCGAGAGGGAGACACGGACCGGGTCTTTCCTAATGGGCTTCGGGTTTCCTAAAAAGAAGATTTGTTTCCTTTTATTTAAAAACAGAGAAGGAAACTATATTTTAGGCAATCAAAACATTTCCTAAAAATAAAGTTTATATACCGAAATGATCAGGGAAATAAATTCAATAAGATGGACATTTTTCCACGGCCACAATAAATACTTTAAAAAAAAGTATTTTCAGAAAATGCCTAAATGGCTTTATTTCTTTTTGCAAATATTTTTCAAATAACCCCCTAGGTTTTATGGTTCAAATGCTTCACAAAAATAACCCTGGTGTGGAGTGTCATATTACTCCTCTCAAGTTTCTTGTCAAGGGTATTTGAATTCTTTCAAATTTAAAATGGAACCAAATATGAAATGAATTCCATATCAGAAAATTTCAAATGCTTTCAAATTCACTCTTCAAATCTTTTTATATTGAATAAGTCATGTCATCTTCTCTCACTGATTTGAAATGTAGGAATTTGAATTCCAAAAACATATGGGAAACTCATGTCATTCCCTCTCATTCAGAAGTTTTCAAAAAGTTTCAAATTTTTCACTCAATTTCAATCACTCAATCAAACAAACAATCATTCTAATATTTACTATAACATTCCAAAATTTGGGATGTTACATTCCATCACTTCACTATGGCCTACACTTTACATATACTCAATCTTTCTAAGTTACTATTGATGTTGCCACCGTTATCACTGCTACGAAATTGTTGTTGTCACTATTGTTACAAAATTGCTGCTATCACCGTTACAGCTACTACTAGTATTTGTCATGCAACTAAACCTTTGCTGCAGAGAGATATCCCAGGTGCGGTTGAATTGACAACTCAACTGTCATGGACGATAAATATTTTTTGGCTCCCCTTGTGTCGAATCAATAAATTAGGGTGAAATGCTACCCGTGAAGATTGTCACGGTCCTCTATATGTGTGGGTTATCATGCCCTCCCATTTTTAGCATTAAGTAAGCTTAGTGTGGGGAGACATGGAGGTTTTCCTTCCAAGGAGTGTGTGATAGCTGCTCCTAAAGGGGGACAATGTCGAAGGTTAACTCTTCGCTTCAAAAAAATTGGGTGTGCCGAAGACTACGTCTAGGGTCACCATTGTCGAGCATTGTGCTTCAATACCTGGTATGATACCCTTGAAGGTGGTACTACTGCGTGTGACCTTGCTGGGTCGATATGCATCTTTTTATTGTCTCTGCACAAATGAGGTTGAGGCTGCCGCCACTGTCCATGAGGACCCAGGTCAGATGATAGTCGTCAACCATGGGGTCAGGGACCAACGCCGTTGTGCCACCATGGAAGATGCTGGTTGGGTGGTCTCATCCGTAAAAAATATCAGAAATCATGGATTAGATTTTGGCATCGCAGGCTCCATGGTGTATCCAACGTGGAGTGTGTGCTTCAGCTCCTTCCTGCTGACGTGCATCACATATATCATGTTCACGTCCTTTACCCTCGGAGGGAACTACTTCTGGCTTGCATTACTTGTCCCTAGTTGGTCTCTATCCTCATTATGGGTTGACCTTTGCCTTAGTTTTCATTCATGGTGTTTCCGACCTGCTTAATAACCCAATTATTCTGATTGGTATGTGTGGCTGGCTTGTTAGGACTGCTATGAATGTCGCATGGTTTATCCAAGATTCTGTCCAATTGACTTGGGTCATCCCTGCCTCCTTGGAAAGGCTTATTTTCATTGTCACACTGAAAGCACATTTGCTCCCTTGGTGGTTTTGGTAATTAATAACAACATATAAGTCATTGAACTAATGTCTCCACCAAGTATATTTCAGGCAAAGTTCAATGATAGGGATGGCAAAAGGATTGTGGAGATTCTGGGATTACCCCAAGATGCAAGGAAAAAGGTTGGCCAAGCTTCAAGCAATAGGTCATACACATTACACATTTGTGAGAAATCACTTTGAGACCATAGGGAAGCCAATACTATTAAAAGGGGGTAAGGTTTTGTTGGTGAACAAAATACTCATGCATGCATAAGTGATAGTCACCAAAACATCCACAAGCTCTCCCACCAAAGTCTGTCTATAGCAAAACATTCAAAATTGGTGCAACCAAGATTCCTACCCTGGTGCCACTGATTCCAGAACCTAGACAAACTCAGCCAAACCCTACCCACTTCGATGCAACCGATTCCATACCGGTGCCACCGAGTTTAGGTTGCCAACTTTCTGTTATGCAAGTTCACATTTTTGGTCCCACCGAGAATGTTGGGTCGGCGTCACCCAGATTGAATCCGACCATTGGTCACCTTATCGGTGCAACTGAGATTCCTATATCGATCCCTCCGAGATTCAAAAGTTGCCACCTTTTGGTCGCTTTGGTACCACCGAGATTAACACATCGGTGTCACCGAGTTGGTCATTTTGTGTGTAACGGTTGGATTTTTAGGGATGCCCATATATACCCCTTCACCACTACCTACTCGAAAGAGAAGCACTCAGAACTATTCCATACCTATCCTATCAGATTTTCTGAGAGAGAACCACCTAACCTTATGTTGAGATCAAGATCTTCCACTCCAACCATATGGATCTTGATTTCTAGCCTCCCCAAGTTGCTTTCCACCAATCCCATCTCTTCCACCAAGCCAAATCTATGAGAGAGTGATTGTGTGTTGAGGAGTCTATCATCTTGAACCACAAGAGCAAGGAGTTCATCGTCATTACCGAGCCTATTACCTTTTGGAGGGTGGTGCCTCCTAGATTGGTTAGGTGTCGCTTGAGAGCCTCCTACTTCGTGTTGTGGAGTGAACCAAGAAGTTTGTAAGGGCAAGGAGATCGCCTACTTCGTGAAGATCTACCCATAGTGAGGATAGTCCTTCATGAACGGAAGCCATATGGAATAGTCAACGTTGCTACTTCGTGGACCCTTATGGGTGGATCCCTCCTTGGAATCTCGCAACCGTTACCCTCCGTGGGTTGAATACTCCATAAATGTGGATGTACGATAGCGCCACCTATCGAAACCACGGGAAAAATCATCGAGTCTACAATTGTGTTTGATCTTCCTACCCTATCCCTTTTACTCATGCTTGTTGTTATTTTGCGCTGCTATACTCTTAGACATGCATGTGTAGGGTGAAATTGACTTGCCATGAATGCTAACACTGCAAACACTAAAATTGGGGAAAAGGCAAAACTTTTATTTGGTCAAGTAGTCTAATCACCCCCCCCCTCTAGACCTACTTTTGATCCTACAAGTGGTATCAGAGCTTTGGTCTCCATTGCATTGGTTTCACAACCTAGGAGAAGTATGTCATCTAGTGAGGGAAATTATCACCATAGAGGTCTGTACTTTGATGGCACAAATTTTGCTAGTTGGAAGCACAAAATGAAAATGCATTTGCTTGGTCATAATCTTGCTGTTTGGGCTGTTGTTCGTGTTGGCTTGCAAGGTGATTTTTTTGCGGAAGGAAAGGAACCCAATCTTGAAGCAACTTCGGATGAATTGAAGATGTTGCAACTCAATGCTCAAGCATGTGACATTCTCTTCAACTGCCTATGCCCCGAAGAATTCAACAAAATCAGCCGCCTTGAACACGCAAAAGAGATTTGGGATACTTGGGTTGATATGCACGAAGGAACTGAGTCCATGAGAGAATCCAAGTTAGATGTTCTTCAAGGTAAGCTTGACAAGTTCAATATGAAGGATCGTGAAGGAGTCGCTGGGATGTACTCTAGGCTAGCTCTCATCACCAATGAGATTGTCGTCTTAGGAAGCGAATAAATGACAGACAAATTCATCATCAAGAAGATATTTTGAGCTTTGGATGATCGATATGACACCGTTTGCACATTGATCCAAATGATGCCCAACTACAAAGATCTCAAACCAACGGAAGTGATTGGTAGAATTGTTGCTCATGAGATGACACTCAAAGACAAGGAAGAGCTTCAACACAAATCTAGCGATGCTTACAAAGCCACAAGCGATGCTCCCGCTACCTCAAGCGACAACCTTGTCACAAATGAAGAGATAAGCCTCATGGTCAAAAAATCAACAAGTTCTACAAGAATAGAAGCAAAGATCGTAGCTCCAATTAAAGATATGAAGAGAAGCGTTCGTCAAGTCATGACCGAAACTGCTACAATTGTGGGAAGCCCGGACACTACTCCAATGAGTGCACGGCTCCCTACAAACGAAGAGAAGAGTCACCAAGCAGACGAAGCTCAAGAGATGAATCACCTCGAATAGAGAGAAGGAGTAGAGATGATCGTTATGAACGAAGACCCTCAAGGAGAAGTAGAGATTTAGAGAAGAAGGACAAGTACACCAAGATCTACTCAAGAAGGAAACATCAAGCTCATGTTGGTGAATGGGTTTCTGGCTCTGACTCCGACAATCACTCCGAGAGAAGCTATCACTCCAACTCTGACTATAGTCAAGATGAAGGTGTTGCTGGAATTGCACTAGTGACAACCAACTCCTATGATCTATTTGATTCACCAAATGAAGGGAATGGAAGTTGCTTCATGGCTAAAGAACCCGAGGTATCACACCCTGAATATCTTGATTTCGATAGTGATGGAGATGATTTGCTTTATGATGATGACTTGCTATGTGATAAAACTAGTGATGTTGATCGAAATGAACTTGATATTTCTCATGCTAGTCAAGATAGGTCGACTGACGATGATAACATGAAAATAGAAGAACTAACTAAATAACTTAACACTCTTAATTTAGCCCATGAATCTACTCTTGAAGATCATAGAGAGCTTGTAATAACTCATGAGAAGATACGCTTCGAGAAGCTCCATTTGGAGCAAGAACATGAATTTCTTAAAGCTATCAATGACGATCTCCAAAAGAAGACTTCATCTTATCTTGCCAAATGACTACTATTGCCTACATTCATGCCACAAGTTAAATCTAAGCAAACTAGTAACAAAGGCAAGAAAGGTTCTTCATCTAGTAGCAACAATAAAACTGCTAAACCCAATGATGTTGCTCCTAGTAGTTCTATTGACTACACTAATGATGATTCTCTTAGACAAGTTACACTTGAGCAAGAAAATGCTTTATTGAAAGGAATTACAGAGTATCTATAAGTGTCTTGCCGGGTGTAAGCAATTTGAGGAAATTGTACGCAAGCACTGAGGATACCGGAAGAATCATGGTGTTGGCTACTTCAACGCTAATGGAGTTGAGTGGGAAGAAGGTCAATATCCCAATCCTAAGTTTGTTCCTCAAAAGGAGAAGTATGAAAATACTCTTCCTAAGGGGACAAACACTCAAGATGACCTTCCACCACAAGACCACAAGCTCAAGGGCAAGGAAAAGCTTCAAGAGGACTTTGACTCATATGAAGATGAATCCCAAGCTTTGGTGAAGTGGGTTGCCAAGTATACCACAAGCTCAACTTCTACAAGTGCTACTTCAACACTGAGGATCCCCATCAACTTGATGTGGGTCCCGAAGAAGAAGAACTAGAAAGTTCTTGAGGGGTGACTCCGCCAATGAAATTCACTCACATTCATTATTGGCAAGATCTATTTGCAATCAACATCAACCCTATGCAATAGTTCAAGGAGTCACACATTCCCTCAAAGGTAAGCAAGGGAGAAGGTAATCAACAAATCAATGGACATCATCACACATGCTTTGCACTCCATGTCCATAGATATCCTTGTATTTGTCTCTTGTGTGTTGGAACTAACCCATGTGGGTGAGAAGAGTAAGGAAACAACAAGGATGCTCCCAACTCTTGGTGATCTTCATCAACTTTGATCATCCACCACTACCTCACCAACATGAAGTATTCATCGACAAAACCCAAGGTTAGTTTATCCCTCTTATGGGGGTATGTCACATCAAGGGGTAGCTTTACTCTAAGACTTGAGTCAAAGCATCTCTTAGTATGTGACAACATTAAATGCTTTATGTAAAAGTGGTAACCCCACTTGTGCTTAAACGATGAGTATGACCTATGATCAAGTATTCTTACTTGGCTTCTAAGTCAAATACTCATATATAGATGACTTTTCCATCGCCCAAGTGCTTGTTAGATGCTAGAGTGTTTGTGCATGTTTGTCATGATTTCATTTGACATCTTATTGTGTGAGCATATTGGTCTTCATTTATTTTCTCATTCGATGACATCCAATTGTTGCTATTTGGTCTTTGATTTATCTGCTGCCAATTGGATGGACAAGAATTCCTAGGACCACTCTTTAGCTATCTATGCTTTCTCACCTCATACTCTATTCATGCTGCATCACAAAATTTGAACAATCGATCCCTCTGTGTGTGGAGCACTCGGAGTTCCATGTCAACAAGGACTGACCATTAAAACCTCCCAAGTGTGTCTCAGTGGAACCAACCCCAAAATATCGATCTCACCGAATGCCTAGGGTTGATCTGGTTTTCTATCTCGGTACTACCGATTGCATATTCTCGGTTACACTGAGTTTCCCTGTCAACTGACAGTTGAGGAACTTGGTGACACCGAAAATTTACAATCGGTATCACCGACAGTGGTGGGTATATATACTGTGGACCCCAACGCTTTGAAATTCATCCTCAAACCGTCATGCCTCAGAACCCTAAGCTGCCAATTTCAAGACCCCTGGTCATCGCCCTTGTCCCCCTGTGCTCCTCCGCCGCTGGGAATCGCTGCCGTCGACGAAATCTTCTCCATCGTTGCTGCCATAGCGGATCCGTCGCCAAGCTAGGGTACGGATTCGGCCCCCTCTTGCGCTCCAACCTCCAAATCTTGCGCATTAGGATTTCTGTGATATCTTGTCACTGTTTGAAAGCCTTCTATCCACAAAAGGAATCCCATAGATTAGAGAACCGTGGAATTTTAGGGTTTTGCCGTCCGCCCAATGAATCTCGGTGGAACCGAAGCAGGCAAATCGGTGTCACCAATTTGGACATCTGGGGTACTGAGAACTTTCTCGGTGAAACCGAGTGCACCTTTCGGTCTCACCGAAAGTGGTGCCAAGTTTTGGCTAAGGAGGAAGTCTGTCTCAGTAGCTCTGATAATTTTGCTTTGGTTGTATCGATATTCATTTAACAGAATGCAAAACTTTGAAAATCTATTGTTCAAACTTTCAAAAACCAGCCTCATTTTGTGATGACTCATCTTCTTCTGCTCTTCTATACTCTATTCACAGGGTCAGTATGTTAGATGCTGAGGACAGTCAGAATTTGCCAGAGCAGGGTGTTGACATGAGTTCAGGCACAAGCCCAGAGTCCAGTTCATTTTCAGATCCAGGCACCCCCAGCTCCCATGGGTTGCCCAAAGCTGCTACCAGGACCAGAAAGAAGTTGAATTCAGATGAGGAGGATTCAGACTTTGCCCCTAAGGAGATTCTTGCTAAGAAGCAAGAAAAGGCTGCTAAGAAGTTTGCTATTGAAGCCATTTCTTCTAGGAGAGTTGTCAGCAAAATCTATGCTAGCTCTGAAACTATCAAAGCACATGAGAGTGCTAGGGCTACAATGTCCATTGATCCCCCAAGGAAGTCTATGCCAAAGAAGGCAGGGGAGAAGAAAGCCAGAAAGAGGATTATCCATGTGATTGGCAGGCCTACATCCATGTATGAAGATCCAGAGGAGGCTTCTAGTGCTACTGCTGAGGAAGAGGAGGAAGAACATGTTGAGAAGGCTCCTCCCAAGAAGAAGGCCAAGAAGCTTATGGTTGATGCTATGCTAAAGACTAGCACATCCAAGGGCACTAAATCTGCATCCAAGAAGGCTGATGCTAAAAAGCCTAAGAGGACATCTAGGCAGATTCCAGCTTCTGAAATGAACAAGGGAACTGCCTCCAGAGGTGAAGATGATGATGACTTGACAACCTTGATGAAACTTAGACCACATCTTCCAGTACATGATGTCAGCCACCTAGTTGTTAAAGATATGAAGAAAAGGAAAGACTTAGGTTTGAGGGCATGGAGATCTATAAATCCATATGCCCAGAGGAAGAAGGTTGTTGTGGACTACAGATTCTACACCAGAGAGCAACAGGACTTCTATGAGACAGTCCTGCTAGACAAGAGCCCAGCAGTCAGTGATATGAGATATGTTGATTGGAAATTCATTAAGGAGAATGAGGACTACTTTCCAAGTGTCCAAGATAATTTCCACTGCATTGGTCTGGATGAGTTCATTGGTAGAGAACTTACTGCATGGAATGATGAGATGATCATGCAATTCTACTCCACTGCACACTTCTATGGATATGGTAGGATTGTATGGATGACTGAAGGAGCAAGATATGAATCCACTGTTGATGAATGGGTTGCACTTCTATGAGTCGCTGAGGTTCAGGATGGAGATTTGGATGTATACTTAGAATCCAAGGCGAGCCACAATGCCATGAAGGATATGTATACCCCTATCCTTACAGACAAAGTGCAATCTCACAAGCTAGGATCCATCTACTATCTTCAAGCTGGCCTCCGTACCATGAACACCATTCTGAGGCACACTTTGATGCCCAAGTCAGGAGATGACAAGATGATCCGAGGCTACTCCATCAACATGCTAATCCATCTTGACAATCACACTAGGATCAAAGTCGTGGACTTAATTGTTGAGACAATTAAGAGGGTTGCTACTGATCAGAAGCGCTCTTGCTGCTATGCACCCTACATCCAGATGCTTATCAACTCTCAGTTGGAAAAGCATATATTTGCTCTAGATCGTCCACATTTGCCCCTACAGCCAGAGCTTGAGAACAACATCGTGGTGATGGACCCAGATCATCCCACATCTGCTACAGCTCAGGCAGAGGCACAGGCAGTTTCTAGCCACTAGTTCTCAAGTCCCTAGATCCAGAAATGAGCAAATGGCTTTGTTGATTTCATCAGTTCAAAACATGCAGAAGGACATTATGGGTATTCTAGACAACCAGAATAGTCTTGTGGGGATCTTTGAAACAAGGATCAAGACTCTTAATGATAAGGTGGACAAGGTGACTAAGACAGTTACAGAGCTTCAGAAGGAAGTTGACTCAGTGCACATCCCTCGGGTTTCTTCCACTTCTTCTTCTTCTGATGATCATGATGATGAGGAGGAGGATGGATCACCTCTCAAGCTGAGCACACAGTTTACTACTCAAGCTAGATCAGCCACAATGCCTACTCCAGACTTGAGGCCCCCTTCATCATCTCCCGCTACTGTCAGCTCAGCTCCTGCCCCATCAGCTCTAGCTCCTCCAGTATCCACTCCAGCTCCATCCATGACATTTGTAGAGATCTTCGCCGACGTTGTTCTCTCAACTCCTTCATCAACAACCGGAGGAGATCAGCCCAAGAATGCTTAGATATATGCCTTTGAACTTTTTGGTAACTTGTTGCCAAAGGGGGAGAAGTGTATATAGATCTTTAGGCTTCGAGTGAGAGAGCGTTTGGTGTTTGTTGCTTTTTTCAAAAACAATTTATTTTGGTTGCTGTGATACTCTTTTGGTTGCTTGTGATACACGTTTGATGATGTTTGATCATACGCTTTAATGTGTGGTGCTACTATTTCCTATCATCTTAATGCTTATGTGATGATCATTCATCTTTGCTTGATTATGTTGTGCTATGATGTTCATTCTAATTATTCTCGCATACCATCAAGTGGTATGTGACATATAAGAAGTGACCCATGTACCTAATCGATTGTGCATTTGCATTCAAACGCAAATTTCAAAAATGCACAAATTTAGGGGAAGCTCTTGATTATCACATACTTCTCAAAGCGACGATTATATTCATTGATTATATCTTTGTCGAAGGTTTGATCTATATGTTGTCATCAATTACCAAAAAGGGGGAGATTGAAAGCACATTTGCTCCCTTGGTGGTTTTGGTAATTAATAACAACATATAAGTCATTGAACTAATGTCTCCACCAAGTATATTTCAGGAAAGTTCAATGATAGGGATGGCAAAAAGATTTTGGAGATTGTGGGATTACCCCAAGATGCAAGGAAATAGGTTGGCCAAGCTTCAAGCAAGAGGACTCTACATTTTACATTTGTGAGAAATCACTTTGAGTCCATAAGAAAGCTAATACTATTAAAAGGGGGTAAGGTTTTGTTGATGAACAAAATATTCATGTGTGCACAAGTGATAGTCACCAAAAACATCCACAAGCTCTCCCACCAAAGTCTATCTATTGCCAAACATTCAAAATCGGTGCAACCAACATTCCTATCCTGGTGCCACCGATTCCAGAACATAGATAAACTCAGCCAAACCCTGGCCACTTCGGTGCAACCGATTCCATACCGATGCCACCGAGTTTAGGTTGTCAACTTTCTGTTATGCAAATTCACATTTTTGGTCCCACCGAGAATGTTGGGTCGGCGTCGCCGAGATTGGAAATCTGACCGTTGGTCACCTTATCGGTGCAACCGAGATTCATATATCGGTCCCTCCGAGATTCAAAAGTTGCCACCTTTCGGTCACTTCGGTACCACCGAGATTAACACATCGGTGTCACCGAGTTGGTCATTTTGTGTGTAATGGTTGGATTTTTGGGGATGCCTATATATACCCCTTCACCACTACCTACTCGAAAGACTTAGAACTATTCCATACCTATCCTATCAGATTTTCTGAGAGAGAACCACCTACCCTTGTGTTGAGATCAAGACTTCCACTCCAACCATATGGATCTTGATTTCTAGCCTCCCCAAGTTGCTTTCCACCAATCCCATCTCTTCCACCAAGCCAAATCTATGAGAGAGTGATTGTGTGTTTAGGAGTCTATCATCTTGAACCACAAGACAAAGGAGTTCATCGTCATTACCGAGCCTATTACCTTTTGGAGGGTGGTGCCTCCTAGATTGGTTAGGTGTCGCTTGGGAGCCTCCTACTTCGTGTTGTGGAGTGAACCAAGAAGTTGGTAAGGGCAAGGAGATTGCCTACTTCGTGAAGATCTACCCATAGTGAGGCTAGTCCTTCGTGGGCGGAAGCCATATGGAATAGTCAAGGTTGCTACTTCGTGGACCCTTATGGGTGGAGCCCTCTGTGGACTCTCGCAACCATTACCCTCTGTGGGTTGAAGACTCCATAAACGTGGATGTACGATAGCGCCACCTATCGGAACCATGGGAAAATCATCATGTCTACAATTGTGTTTGATCTTCCTACCCTATCCCTTTTACTCATGCTTGTTGTTATTTTCCGCTGCTATACTCTTAGACATGCATGTGTAGGGTGAAAATGACTTGCCATGAATGCTAAAACTGCAAACACTAAATTGGGAAAAAGGCAAAACTTTTATTTGGTCAAGTAGTCTAATCACCCCCCCCCCCTCTAGACCTACTTTTGATCCTACACGCACACTGATTGTTGAATCCTACATTAATTGTGGTCTCCTCGGTGTCACTGTTGCTTCCTCTATTGCGGCACTTGTTATTCCTGTTATGCCGAGACTTTCCGTTCCCATCGCGCACCTCGGAGGTGCCTGGATCGCTAGTATGGTTGCTCTTTTGAGCCAACCAATTATCCTCACAGATGAAAAATGGAGTCATAAAGTGTGTGAGGGACACCATTGTTCGCTGCTTTTCTTGTCCGAGCTCTGTGGCCAACCATTCATGACGAATGTTGTGCTTGAATGCACCTATAGCCTCAGTGTCCGCGGAGACCACTATCTGGTTTATCTTAGTTAAGAATCAATTCCAAAATCTTTGGGATGACTCCCCTGCTTCTACACGACACAAGTGAGGTCTTCGACATCCGAAGGCCGGATGTAATTAACTTGGAGGTTTGCTCGGAATGCATCTTCTGTCTTCCCAAGTGCCGATATAGTCCTCAAAAAGGCTGCTAAGCTAATGTTGAGTTGATCATTTAAGGTTTAAGAGTATATATTTGATGGCATGGAGATCATCACCCCTATACATGTGCACGTACATGAGGAAATCTTCAATCCACACGATGGGGTCCATTGTTCCGTCATATTGCTCGATATTTATGGGTTAAACCCTTTTGGGAATGCTGCCACATCACTTCGTCTGTAAAGCACATGGGGTGAGAAGCTCCCCGCATCCTTGGGGTCTCATGACGAACATCGAACATGGTTATGTTTGGTCGCGCATATAATCTCACATGTCACCATTCTTGGCTAACCAAGCTAGGTATCCCGCCTATCCAGTAGCTGGGCATTCCCCAGATTTGTAAATCGACAGTGGTGGGACCACTGTCCTTGAAGGAAGCTTCTCTCTCAGATCTTATTTGTTCAGGGGGCGTGGTGATCTACTCTGCCCCGACGCCAAGAAGGTTCATCGATATTATTTTCTCATATGATGGCCTATCTCAGCCTCGAGGTGGACGGTCATGCTGCTCTGCCCATACACTCTTACATAGAACGGTGTTCTCGCCCTCCTCGTCAAGTTGTGGAAGAAAATTTCTTTGGGGGTAAGGTTTATTAGGCTCGATTTTCGCAAGCTTGTCATGAAGATCATGTTTATCCCTGAGGAGCTCGACCCATCCGTCGTTAATCTCATTGTGTTTGGATTAAGCTGCTGAGTTTTTTGCTTAATGCTTTTGGCCGTGGTGGCCAATTGCCTGCGGAAATTTTTGAGTTGAGATGCCTCAAGGGGCTCATCAATAACATCAAAGTCATTGAGGCCGAGGTGTGTATCCTCCTCCGACTGCTAATAATAGTCGATGTCCTCGGGGTCATCGTCATCCTTTATCATCAGATCATCATCTTTGTTATTTTTACCGGCGCCGACATCATTGTCGGCATTCTGGTCATTATCATCATCTTACGCAACATCATTGTTGCGATATCATGATTTTTGGTGCTGACATTGCTCGCCTCACCATTGTCGGTGCCTCCATTACAATGTCCCTTACGTCAGAGGTTAGGTGGTTTGTCGCTTCCTCTTCTATCCTTGGGCGTATCCACCATGTCGACGTCGTAGCTGGATGTAGTTGCTCACTTGCCGGTGTCAGTGGTGCCAGGCGGAAAGGTGGAGTCTGACATATTGTCGACATATTTAGCCACATCAACCACCACATCAGAGGTGTATGCTACAACAATGGTTAAATATTTGATGGTACCGACTAGGTGGTGGAGGGTGGGTAGAAAATTTCGGCCTATCCAGGATTTTACTAGATCTGATCGTAGATCGAGGACCGGTCATTTAAGATAGCGAGACTATGAATACAATCTAGCATCTCATCCACAAGTGCCTTGTTGGTCTCGCCCATATCTTGACCAAGAATTCAGCTTAGCTGAATCTTGCCCTAGGTTGCATCTAGTGTATCATCGGTGATTCCGTCGGTCAAACTTGATGCCTGCTTTGGAAAATCCGTGTTCGGCTCTGAGCTCAAAGACAAATCCGGTGTGTGATCTGCGCTAGGATCCTGAGCTAGGATTGAATCCAAGATCATTGTGATGGTGTTGGTGATGTCTTCGGACTGGTCTGACACCCAACCCGAGATGCAAGTTTGTTGCGGGCATCCACAACGTACTCCATGTTTCCAAACCGGATGGTCTGGCCTCGAGAAAAATTCTCGATCTCACCAAGGTAGTCAGTTGCATCGGCATGGAGCGTGATGCTACTGAAGACAGAAATTATCTAGGGAATTAGGTCTTCCCACAACTAATGTTGTCGTCGATCCGAAGATGAGCCATCGAGCTATTTTGAACACATAGTAGGACCTATATGGTTCACCAATGTCGGGGTTAAATCTGGTAGATCTTAGGTAGGGGGTCCCAAGCTTGTGATCTTACCTTGATGGTAACAATACAGAGAGGGACACACGGTTTTACCTAGGTTTGGTCCCTCTCGAAAAGGTAAAACCCTATGTCCTACTTCTATTGTATTGATGTAGTACAAAGTAAAATATGATCTACCTCGAGATCGTGTATGAATGAATCTAACTTAACTCTATGGACTAAACCCTAGGTTTATGTAGGGACCGGGGGTACCTAGGGTTACATGATGGTCAGTTACATCTAGGGATAGGCTTGCCGATTATTTGAACATGTCTTGAAGTTTGTGCCAAGTCTTTGAAGGATTCCATCTTGAGTATGTCGGGACCATGATAGGATGTCCCATTCCTCGGTTGTCTAAGGGTCCTCGGCCCGGCCCATGACTGGTAGATTGACATGGCTAGCACCCCCTAGTCCACGACACTATCACCGAGTGTTCTAAGAAAGACAACCGGCCGGCAGCGATGTCGCACACGCTTGTCAGGCGATGCCTTCTAGCAACGGTGAGTTGAGTAGATGATAGGGAGGTGGTGGTTTCTTGTGGCTAGGGTTCCCTAAAAATGCTACTTATAGATTTGCTTCGATCCTTTTTCTAGAATCTTATAATTTTCTTAACAGATGTACATACATTTCGATAATTTTTTGTTCAAAGTTATATTTTAAAGACCTTTTTAATGTATAACACATAACTTATTTGTGACACTTTTTTTAGAACAGTCACTAGGGAATGTGGGGATTCCCACGTGAATGCATCACTCAAGGGGCCATAATGCCAAGTTTACACAAAGTTACATGTGTGGGAGGAAAGGCACTATTTCCCAAAGATAGTGGCCACCTTTTGGGTGGGAAACCTAAATGTATAAGTCCAAAATGTGAAGTCTGAGACTAACTTTGTAACAGTTACCGATGCCGAACTTATTTTGGAATGGGCAAGCAGTATGAGAATCCCATATCTTCCAAAGAATGGATAGAGCAATAGAGGGTTGGATATCGTTGGAGAGCCTAGGCAAGACGTAACCTCTTGGATGAGGTTGATGGAGTAGGGCGGAGGCATCAACCCAAGGCGAAGCCATACCTGAGATGCCTTGAGCCAGAGTAAGAAGATGTGAAGAGCGTCCTCAATATGAGCGTCACATTTCGGGCAGCAATTATCAATGGCGATGGACTTGTAGATGTTGACACTCAATTTTGGCAAGGAAGAAAAGACTATTAAGATGACCTCAAATAAACAAGTGCTCTGCATGAAAAAGTTCCGAATTTTACACACGAACACCTTTGAAGTTTGGGTCATCGCCATCTGATATCATCTCGAGGTCTGGATTTGTGCTTGAACTACTAAGTTTTTGTATTCAGAGTATTGTTCGGTCGATTACGTGTCCAAGACGGCCTCATACGAGAAAATGTTCTACATACATTTTATTTACCTTGTTGAAACAGTTGATTTTGGTATGAAAGTCGTCTTAATGCAGGGTCATTAGAGCCATTGGAGTACGACCCTACTACAAACAAATTGTGGCGCGTCCCATGAGACAACCATATAGTTGATGTGTGGTGGGTAGCACCATAGTGTTCTAGTTTTGCACGAGACATTCGGCCCTCAAGATGGCCTTAAATCGGAAAATGGTCAACACTAAAGCTGTTCGTCTCATCAAAGCGGTTAAATTTTCTTTCCGCTTGTCTTCATCCGAGGTTGTGTGTGGCATGTAAGACAAGAACCGAACTGATGTCTCGGATATACACTAGTAGAAAAACAGGCCTTTTGTCCCGGTTCGTAAGGGCCTTTAGTCCCGGTTGGTATTACCAACCGATACTTATTTTTTATTTTTTATTATTTTCAAATCTTTGAATTATTTGACAATTTAATCTCTAATCATCCCTCCTCACTAATTTGGATTTATTTGACAATTTAATCTCTAATCACCCCTCATTCCAAATCATCTAACTTCCCGACCGGTCACTCATCCTCTCACTACTCCAACCCAAGCACGCTTAACTTTCGAGTTCTATCACCCCTAGTTTCCAAGTTTGCACTTGTTGTTTTCTTGACAATAGTAAGCTATCAATCTTATTAACCCTTGGGTCTTGATGTAACATGATTTAATTTTTTCAATTCCAAACAATTAATAAAATAAACAAAAATAAATGATTAATAATAATATTGAATTTCAATGAAAATAAAATAAGTAAATTCATTTTTTGCAATTTATTCATTTAATATGGCATAATTAATATCTTTAAACCTGTAAATCGAAATTCAACAAATAATATATCCATGATTATCAAAAAAACGTGAGGAATCCAAATATGATATCATTTATTTAAAAAAATATTTTTTGTAACACTTTTTTTCAACATCGTATGCAAAAGTTATAGCCATTTTACTTTTTCATAACACTTTTTTAATCTTGTTTCAACTCCAGACTTTTTGTGCATTCAACATGCACCATCCAAAGCCACATTATCAATTTTCAAACCTTTCACGCTTCATTCGCTATTTTCATACATTTATTAATTTTTTGAGCTAAATGACCCTGAAATTGAAAAGCACTACAAATGAACTCTGAAAATGTTGAAACTTGGCATGGTATCATCATTTCACCCACATAGCATGTGCTAAAAAGTTGAGAGGCTTACGGTAAAAACCAGATGCACTTCGTGTACAAACTGGACAATCCCTTTCGAAGTATCAGGGTTTTGGACGAAAACTCATCTGTTACAAAGGCATTTCGTTTTTTAAAACTTATTTAAATTCCAGAGTTTTTGTGCGTTTAACATGCACCATTCAAAGCCACATCATCAATTTTCAACCATTTCGCACTTCATTCGCTATTTTTCATGCATTTATTAATTTTTTTTGAGTTAAATGACCTTGAAATTGAAAAGCACTACAAATGAACTCTGAAAAGGTTGAAACTTGGCATGGTATCATTATTTCACCCACATAGCATGTGCTAAAAATTTGAGAGGCATACGATAAAAACTAGATGCACTTCGTGTATAAACTGGACAATCCCTTTCGAAGTATCAGGGTTTTGGACGAAAACTCATCTGTTACAAAGGCATTTCGCTAAAACTTATTTAAACTCCATAGTTTTTGTGCGTTCAACATGCACCATTCAAAGCCACATCATCAATTTTCAGCCATTTCCCACTTCATTCACTATTTTTCATGCATTTATTAATTTTTAAGCTAAATGACCCTGAAATTGAAAAACACTACAAATGAACTCTGAAAAGATTTAAACTTGGCATGGTATGATTATTTCACCCATATAGCATGTGCTAAAAAGTTGAGAGGGTTACGGTAAAAACTAGATGCACTTCGTGTACAAACTAGACAATCCCTTTCGAAGTATCAGGGTTTTGGACAAACAATCATCTGTTACAAAGGCATTTCATTTTTTAAACTTATTTCAACTCCATACTTTTTGTGCGTTCAACATGCACCATCTAACATGTGCCTAGGAGCAAAAGGAATTAAATTAAAAGCTATTTTTAAACTCAATTTATTCACAATCTAGGGTTTGAAGCAAATTTGAACAAAATCAAATTTAAACCATTCAAATTTGAAAACTAATTGCACAAACACAAACTAGACAAAATTTTGAATCTAATACAAAAAAGAACCACTCGAAAACATCAAATATCCTAAAAGATATAAGCAATTTAAAACAGAAACTAAAAACAGAAAACAAATAGAAAAAACAAAAAAAACTTTCAAAACCCTTTAGTACCGGTTGGTATCTCTAACCGGGACTAAAGGTCTAGCATTTAGTCCCGGTTGGAGATACGAACCGGGACTAAAGCCCCATTAGTCCCGGTTCGTATCTTCAACCGGGACTAAAGGCTTCACCTTTAGTCCCGGTTGAAGACACGAACCAGGACTAAAGGGTATCGGCCCCTTTAGTCCCTCAAAAGCTCTCGCTGGCTGTACTGCCTACCGCGCTTCCGGTGAGGCTTCTTCGACGTGAACTGTGGTGCATTGCTCCCGGTGTCAAGGATACACGTGACGTGTTCGTGTGTAAACAGTAGAAGATGTTGACCTTTAAGTTTAGATGTTTTTTAAAGAGTAGCCATCCAAATATTTGTAGCTTGATTGGAACCCAGAGGACCAAATGAGTGGTAGACTGATAGTTGGGCTCAACATGCTCGTGGTCAGAGGAGAGTAGAGAGTAGGCATTTTTGGAGGAGAATGACAAGCCATGGATGAGGAACAGAGCATCGTCGTCGTCGTTGTAGAGAAAATCCTGCAACAAATACAACACGTAATCGAGCTCGACAGAACCAACTTATTTATGATATGGAATGTCTATCTTAAGATGACTAGTGCTAGGAGAGAACCTGAGAAGGGGGCTGTTTATGCAAGAAGCCACCAAAAAAACTGGTCCTCAAGCTGGGAGGTTGCCACTCTGTTGACAGGTCTGTTGGTAGCAGATATGTATAGTCAACGATAGTCAATCAAAAGATGGGGTAATAACTTACTCTTGTTCCAAGCGGAGCGTGACCATGAGATTGTGCATGCATTGGGAGTAGCTTGACTTTCGAGCACAGTTCAGTGAAGGCTGTTGTGCATGGGAAAGCAGGTCAAGGACATGATAATAAGAACACTGCTAAAACGAGTTACTATCTTCAGAAAAATAGAATTTCACACAATCAAAATAATCAAGTACTCCCACTGTAAACTAATATAAAAGCATTTAGAACACTACTTTAGTGATCTAAACACTCTTATATTATTTTACAGAGGGAGTACTATACGGCCTGCCGTGACCAAAACTAACGCTCGATCTAGTTTTCAGATTACAAGCTATTACTATTTCAGAAACAGGGTGCAGATCTCCACAGCTCAGCACCAAAGTCTTACGCGGATACATTTTCTCTCTCTCTCTCTACCTGCGTGTTTGACTGCACCTTGAGCAGCAGCAGCCTAGATGCTAGTAGTACTGCAAAGGGACCATACTCCTAGCTAGACCCAGCCCCAGCCCCAGCCCCAGCCCCTTGTTGATAAAAGTTATTCATACAGTTCAAATAGTGGTAAGAGTATGCATACATGCACATATAAGTACATGCAGCCGAGTCTGCAGTAAAAACAGAACAGAGATCAGGCAAGTAAAATATATACTGCTACTAGTACCAGTGGTGTTTTTGAGTACTGCAGTAGTACTCCTACTAATTAAAAAAATGCCAAAGCAAGAAAACAAAAGGCAACCTTATTTTTCCTTTCCCTCCCGCTTTGCAAAGATCCTTCCTGCCCTTGCTCCCACTACTATATAGCCTCCCCCTCGCCTTCCATTCCAGCCAGAGAGAAAGAAGCAGAGGGCGAGCGAGTGAATGATAGCTAGGCAGGCAGAGAGACAGAGAGGCAAGGCAAGGCATGGCAGGCTCCATGCAGCCTCAGCTTGTGAGATGTAACTACTAGGGTGGGCTGGTGGTGGTGCGTGGTGTGTGGTAGCATGAGCATGATGGTGGGCGATCTTGTGCTGGCTGCTCCGGCGATCCTGCTCGCCGTGCTCCTGGCTCTGGTGCTGAGCCACTTCCTGCCTTTGCTCCTCAACCCCAAGGCTCCGAGGGGCAGCTTTGGATGGCCCCTTGTTGGTGAGACCCTCAGGTTCCTCACCCCGCACGCTTCCAACACGCTGGGTAGCTTCCTGGAGGATCACTGCTCCAGGTATTTCTTTTCGTCATCATTCACCGCGGTCACACCCCAAGATTTCTCGACGATGCAATCAAGCACGCAGTATTGTTTATCATTTACTCATGTGGCAGCAAGAGATGATGCATGTCGTGCATGTTGTCCTGAGTCAGCAGCTTTATCTTTGTTTCTTAGCTCCCAGGCTGTGATATATTTGAATTTGTACAGGTTTTTTGTGTACAAACTTATTTCTGAAAAGTTGTTTTGTGGGGGGAAAAATGGAAAGATCTCATAAGACCCTCTAACAAATGATGGCGACTAACACACGCACACACACACAAAAATAAAGATTAACATTGCTGATGTGATGATGCAGGTATGGGAGGGTGTTCAAGTCCCATCTGTTCTGCACCCCCACCGTGGTGTCCTGTGACCAGGAGCTGAACCACTTCATCCTGCAGAATGAGGAGAGGCTGTTCCAGTGCAGCTACCCCAGGCCAATTCATGGCATACTGGGCAAGTCCTCCATGCTGGTGGTCCTGGGGGAGGACCACAAGAGGCTCAGGAACCTTGCTCTGGCCCTGGTCACCTCCACAAAGCTCAAGCCAAGCTACCTTGGCGACATTGAGAAGATTGCGCTGCACATAGTCGGATCATGGCATGGCAAGGGCGGCAATATCACCTTCTGCGAGGAGGCAAGAAAGGTTGGTTACCCAGTGCATGCACTAACTACAGCCAAAGCTAGCTAGACATGCATCAGTAGAGAGAGAGAGAGAGAGAGAGAGAGGGACATGATCCCGTGAAACATGGAGGAAAAACTCTGCACATGTTACCTATAGCTACATCATCATGCTGTTACTCGCTGATGCATGGATATTTTTCAAAGCTGGCTTTGACTTACCAGGTTGTTGTTTTTTTGACTTTTTTTTCTCCTTTGGGCACAGTTTGCATTCAGTGTGATAGTGAAGCAGGTGCTAGGGCTGTCACCAGAGGAGCCAGTCACTGCCATGATACTGGAGGACTTCCTCACCTTCATGAAGGGCCTCATCTCTTTCCCTCTCCGCATCCCAGGGACCCCCTATGCCAAGGCTGTCCAGGTAACTGAGTAAACAACTCTGGTATTTTTTATGTACTTCACCATGCATCAAGCTCATGAAACTCTGGTATTTTTTATGTACTTCACCGTTTGTGCCAAGTTTACATCGAAGATACGTATGTGTATATATTGTTCTAACACTGAGTGAGGTTCTTGGGTACGTTGATCATTCCTCACAGGCCAGAGAGAGGATATCAAGCACTGTGAAGGGCATTATTGAGGAGAGGAGGAAGGCTGACTGCTGCAAGAAGGATGATTTCCTCAACGTGCTCCTGTCAACCGATGAACTCTCTGACGAGGAGAAAGTGAGCTTTGTGCTGGACTCCCTGCTAGGAGGATATGAGACCACCTCACTCATGATCTCCATGGTCGTCTACTTCCTTGGGCAGTCAGCTCAAGATCTGGACCTAGTGAAGGTACATACATACCTGATCAAGCTTAAGCCACAGGTGATTGGTGGTTGTGTGCATGTCACTTATTATAATATGAACATGCTGTGCATGCAGAGGGAGCATCAAGGCATAAGATCTACCAAAACAAAGGAGGAGTGCTTGAGCTCTGAGGACTACAAGAAGATGGAATATACCCAACATGTAAGCAAGATGATGATCATTCAGTACATGCTTTAGGATGTGTAGCTGGTTGGTAAGCAGGGAGCCTTTTTCTTTCTATTATCAGCCATCCACACAAATATGTGACCCTCCAAAACTGATGTTCTTTTTTTCTGTCCATATGCCTGCCTATATCTGGAATTTTGACTAGAGCAAACAACACTTTGCAACAACAGTGCAAATGGGGAAGGGTCTCTTAATTTGTTCTGTAATAATTGGAATGGTTGAATGATACATACATGCGTGGATGTCCTTTCAGGTTATCAATGAGGCGCTGAGATGTGGAAACATTGTCAAGTTTGTCCACAGGAAGGCCCTCAAAGATGTCAGATACAAAGGTAATTAACCCTGCTAGTACTTGAGGCTTTCCCAGCAGATCCCATTGTGCTCATCACATGATAATGGATCAGGCAAAGGGGGCGGTTGGGCCTTTATTGCTGATTTGTGAGCATTGTTATTCCTAAACACCTAGCTTTTGATAGAAGATGCTCAAAAGCAAGTGGACCTCTTCTTTTGCTCTGTTGCAGAGTATCTGATTCCATCTGGCTGGAAGGTCCTACCTGTTTTTAGTGCTGTTCATTTGAACCCCTCACTTCATGGAAATGCCCAACAGTTTCAGCCTTGCAGATGGGAGGTATGTCTGATTTCCATAGCATGTGCATGGGCATCTATATTTGTAGTGAAGTAATGAATACAACTTAGTTTATGCAGATTGGCTTTAACATAATATACTTGTTTAGGGAAGCTTAACTTTGACATAATATGCTTTTTTATAAAACTATCTTATACAATGAAAAGGTGAGAACAAATCAGAGGAGCTTATCTGTAGCTTTGAGAGAATCCTCTTTAAGGTTGCTCTCTTAACTAATTGATGCCTTTAATTGGTGAGTGTCCAACTAACCCATGCCATAATAATTACTTGCAACTATCCTGGTATCTTCAGATGCCAAGCAGGCTTTGGCTGAGGACCTAGTGCCCTCTGTACATGGTCCTAACCATGATTCCTCCCTCAAAGCCAGCATCCTTGGCTTTGCTTCCTCATTTTATTAACTCCCTTGATGAAGCTAGCTCATATGCATGACTTGTATAATTGATTGATGCAACAGGGCCCAAGCCAAGGTACAAGCAAGAAGTTTACGCCCTTCGGAGGTGGCACCAGGCTCTGCCCTGGATCAGAGCTTGCCAAAGTAGAGGCTGCTTTCTTCCTCCATCACCTTGTGCTGAATTTCAGGTAAAACATTTGTCCTAGCCGATTAAGAGATACACAGGTAACTACTAACGCAGCAAGAGCAACAAATCGGAGAAACGAAGAACGTAAATATTTTTTTAAGGATAAATCAACTTAAGAATGAAATTAACCAGAGGAAATTAATATGAATAGCATGACAGCAGATTGATACAGTCATCAATCTCATACTAATGGAGATACTGTGCAAACATGGCAGCATGGAGTCTCCAATAAGTATGACATGCAAGTTGAGTGGTACCAAATCTGGTCCATAGATATCTGCAGTTATCAGACTGTGACAGAAGAAAATGCATTTCCTTCTCTATTTTTTTCAGAGTAGAGAGATAAGTGCTTACTGAATCTCTCTATATAGTTACTGATCATGGTATAATTTGGCGCCCTGCAGATGGAAAATCGATGGCGATGACATTCCAATGGCATACCCGTACGTGGAGTTCCCGAGAGGCCTGCCGATCGAAATCGAGCCGATTTGCTCCCAGTCTTGACTGGGTTCTTGCAGCTGCAGACATGGTGGTGAGTGAAAAAAGAGATTTCAAGCAGTGAAGTGAAGAAGCGCTGATGAGTAGCTAGCTTAGCTAGTTGCTGGAATGGGGTAGCTGAGGAGGTTGTGATCTCCTCTGTACATGGTGTACATATATTTTGTCCATTGTGATTACTTGAGGTGGTTGGGTCACCCTGTTACATCCTCCGCTGTTTGGACTACTATCCTATAGAGAGAAAAATGGGCTCCTGGGGTTTACATTTACTTGTTCTGAAACTCAGTAGGGGGGAGATATGTATGAGCCGGACCTCACTGAAACTTCGAAACAATGTTCCTGTCCTTGCCAAATAGACCGTGTAAGAGAACATTGGCATACGCACACCAGTCAGCACAGAGTCAAGTTATTCTTTAAAACTGGCATTAACCGTTAGGATAAAACACATGGAGTCCCATTTGTGTAGGATTCTATGAGCGGCTTTTGGAGAGAACGAATCGAGTCCTTCAGAATTCTATTGAAATTCCCATGCTCAAATGGAGAATGAGAGGTGATCAACGAAAAGCATCTCACATTCTTATCGCTATCTCTCCAAAACAGATCGCATAACTTCCCCTCACACGCGAAGAAGTTCATCTCCCAACGCCAGCCGATCCGCCGGCTCTCACCCCCTCCCCCCTTACCCCTCTGGTGGTGGCGCAAGGGTTGGGGAGCCCCGGCTCCCTGTTCGGTATTGTTAGGTTTAGCATTTGTGTTTCGGGTGACAGCGCTCAATCGGTTTTTCAGGTCACCGCTTCGACGGCATTCAACAAAGGCGTCGAGGAGCCATGGATTTTTGTCCTGGCGAGGTCTTCAAGAAGGTGATGAGGCTTTGTTATCGTCACTCCGATAATTTCTCCAGCACCCGTGTGGAGTTGAAAGTGGTTGTGTCAGAGATGGAAGGCACTACGCCGTTGGTCGCATCCAAGTGATGTTACACCCGGTGGTTTTATGGTGGAAGATGGTTGACGTTTCTGGATCCCCTCAGCAGCGTTGCGGCTTGAGGCCTTCATGAATCACAATCCAATAGGGGTGGAGTGCATCTTCGGCCGACGCCCACAGCGACATGTGCGGTGCCGCGAGCGGTGTCGCATGTTCAGAGGCTCTTTCTGCTATGGATTTCTATCTTGGCTTGTTGGTGGGACTTATTCTCTCCGACGACGATGGAGGTTCAAGTTTTGCAAAAACTGTGGCCCATACAGGTCTCGAACCTGTGACCTTCGCGTTATTAGCACGACGCTCTAACCAGCTGAGCTAATAGGCCTTGTGTGTCAATACTTCGAGTAAAGTAATTATATTTGTGTCATACGCTTTTTTCAGTTCCGAGTCAGTCAAAACAACGTATTGGCAAGCGACCTGCAACGCAAAGTATCTTAGTAGCAAAGATACTAATATAGACAATGTTTAAGTGGCATTAAGTGAGAATTCATACTTACAACAGAATTACAGCAACTTCGCAGACATACACACGAACTCACAAACCAGGGAACACACTCACTGCTGCCTTATTGAAGAACATAAATGACAAGATCAACAACTAAATCAAGAGAAATTAATTTTGACAATGTCCAGAGAGGGGCAGTTCAGTTTACGAGTTCCTAGACACTGCAGAACTTGAGGCCTTAATCTTAGGGCTTCAGGAAATCGGGCTGGTCTGTGACTGACCTAACCCATGCCCATTTGTGGTCATTCACATCGACTGGGTTCTTAGCCACGGCAATATCTTCCAATGGTATGTAGCTGTAGTTCCCATTTATCGGGCCAGGTACGAAGCCAGTGAACCCAGCCATGATCCCATGGATGGCTGAGTGCGCCAACAGGGTGCAATACAAATTATCAGTAGCATTTGCTGGGACTGCTCGAATCATGTAAGTAGGATCGATATACTTCACGGTGAACAACTCAGAGGGGTGCTCTCTCTTCCACCACCTGCCCAGCTCAGATTTCAGCCAGGGGCCAACGTCAAGGAACAGCATGTTGCCAGACTCATCCTGCTCTCGCTTCTGGTCATCAGTCCGGGGAAT
Organism: Hordeum marinum; assembly: GCA_022496015.1. Lineage (NCBI taxonomy): Eukaryota > Viridiplantae > Streptophyta > Magnoliopsida > Poales > Poaceae > Hordeum > Hordeum marinum. The sequence goes on along the minus strand of CM039673.1, from coordinate 388,848,755 downwards.
CAACTCCTGACCAGCGCCTTCAGCAACAACGACGACAGCATGTCCCTTCTTCTTTATCCTTTCATACAGGAACTCGAACAGGCCCCCCTTCCCTTCAACGTGAAAATCAATCTCAGGAATCAAACAGCAGTCGACGTCTCGGCTGCTCAGGGTGGCATGGAGAGCAATGTGGCCCGTGCTCCTGCCCATGAGTTTGACAAGACCGATGCCATTCACAGCGCTCACAGCCTCCACATGTGCCGCGTCGATCGCCTGCTGAGCAATCTCCACTGCAGTTTGAAACCCAAACGACCTGTCTATGATGCCGATGTCGTTGTCCACAGTTTTGGGGATCCCTGTAATGGATATCCTCAAACCACGCCGTTTGAACTCTTCGAATATCGCCACTGCTCCTCTCATGGTTCCATCCCCGCCAATCGCATAGACCTGTGAATTGTCATAAAAGGGATATTCAGATAGGATAGTAACATGAAGGCCTGAAGAAGAGGAACAATTGGCATGTGAACCAGCACATTTAATATTGTACTTCAATTTTTTGGGCAATAAAAATCAGTGTACAATCCTTTTTTATAGCGTGATATAGCATCGCTATAGCGGATTTTAAAGGCTGCGCTATGTTGTCATAGCATGCTATTTTTTCACTGCAAAATGTCGATCCTAACTAGCACGGACAGTCATGACTAGAGCCCTTTCAGACTTTTCTGTAATATACACAATGATCCTTTAAATCTCATCTCAGAACAATTTTAGTACATTAGAGTAAGTACCCGCAAAAAAAAAAAAGTACATTAGAGTAAGGCCCAGGCGATCCCAGTCCCAAGTGCTTACGCATTCTGTACATCAGCTGATGGTTTTGCTAGTAATCATATTCTCTAGTAGTAAAAAACTAAAAGCTGCGTCTGAGTTGCTTGTACCTGCGTATACCCGCGCGCGACGATGCCATCGACGATCTTGTTAAGATCGAAGCCACCACGTGTCGTCTTGAGCGCGGTGCCGCCCTTCTGGTGCCAGTCGTCCACGGAGGCCGGGTCCAGCCGCACGTGGTCATCGTCAGCGCCGTAGAACCCGCGGTACCCCGCGGCGACGCCGAAGACGTCGGGGACGCCGTAGAGCTCATGGAGCCCCACGACGAGCTCCCTCAGCACGGTGTTGAGGCCCGGGCATAGCCCCCCGCAGGTGACGAGGGCGGCGCGGGCGCGGGCCGGGTCGACGGCGAGGCTCTCGCGCGGGCCCGCGCGCCGGTACGCGACGAGCGGGTTCGGCTTCCCGGAGGCGAGGTCGAAGAAGGCGTGGCGGAGGGAGACGTCCCCCGGGGAGATGTAGAAGGTGGGGGGCGGATGGAAGTAGGGGTGGCTGGAGATTGGATTGGGGATCGTGGTGGCGCCGGAGGGCGAGGCGGGGAGCCGCGGCGCGTCGCGGAGGGTGAGCGGCGGGAGCGTCACGGTGGTGTTGGTAGGGGTGGAGGCGGCGTGGTCGCCGGAGTTGGGGACGGCGGGATCCATCTGCTCTTGCTGTCGGTCAGGGCGGTGGGGAACTGCGGAGTGCCGGAGTGGTTCGCAGCAGATGAAAGAAAGGGAGGGGTTTGAGCGACGCGTGGCGGTTTACTTAGAGCTTCTCGAAGTTGAAAGCGGCGCCGTGTCAAGGGGCACCTCATCGGTAGTGACTAGCAAATGGCCAAATGGCAGTCAAGAGAAGACTAACAAATGGCCACGTAAACAGTACTAGGTGTACAATCTGAGGAGATTCGTGTAGGGCAGAACATATGCTAATCCTTTAATTCACTATAAGCTCTCTATAGAATTGAAGTGCTAAGAATCAACTGAGGTCTTCAATTGCGAATTGGATGTACAATTTTGATCGGATCGTGTCCAGGAGAAGCATTTGGGCCCCGCAAGTCAGAGGGTGGACGCGGCGGTTCGAGCTAGACCCAACGGTGTTTGTTGCATGTTGCTCGTGTAGGACTTGTGTGTTGCTTCTGTGTCCCGTTGCATGTGCGGGGAGAACCGGAGAAGGGGGGCGATATGCGAAGAGAGTGAAGCTATCGACGCGTGAGGCTTTTGTGGGCTGGTGGGCACAACTTCCTCTACCTACGGCGGGAGGAAATCCGTTGTTGTTGTCAGGTGCTTGCTCCTTCATTCCTCGTCCGTTTCGGTGGTTGCCCGGCATGGCATATGCTTCTCCTCCCTCTCCCCTATTACTTCCTGTGTTGATGTGGATTTATGTTTTCCCGTGGATTGGTGTGGTGGGCCGCTGAGAGCTTTAGGTAATACAAGTGTCGAGGTTGTTCTTGTGGTGGTTTGTTAGAGCGCCATTTTTTTAGGGTAAAAATAGATAATCCGGTGGGTTCTTTGCACTATTGTTGTTGTCACATCATTCGTCATCTTGCGGATTTGAATCCTCTAGGCGTAAGTAGAATTTCGATATGGCCATGGTAACCAATGAGGTGGCACGGTGCCGAGCGGGTCAGGTTCTAAAGAAAGCGGAGCGACTCGCCAGTCGTTTCGGCTAGGGGAAGACCTTGTATGAGGTACATGCTACCCTCTTCATCCCTCACGACAGGGTTTCGTTTATTTTTATTGATGTTTTGGTGTTTTGGGAATAGCTTACATCTCTAGGTCGTGGTTGCAAACACATCTCCTCCCGTGTAGTCCACAAGATCCATAATTTTAGTAATTTATTTCTTCCTCTAATTGATTACAGTCACATTGTAGTGCATGGAGATATCCTTTGTGTTAGATTGCCTCTATGAAATATGTGTCTCAACTATTGTCCGTCTGAGCTATTATGCTTGCAGATTTGTTGGTGATATAACTTGCCCATCACTTGTTTGTTCAAATAACCCACATAGATCAATTTTCTTCAATAGCTTAACCAATTATTTCGAATGCTCTTTAATAAAGTGTACTTCTCAACCCCTATGTATCTAGGTTACATGACTTGCATCGGATTAATTTCATATATTGTTTTCATCTGCTCCTCTGTTCCTCACAAGATTTATGTATTCTTTTTATAACAAGTATGAGGTTCGATTACTACTTTCCAATAAACATTTAGAATGTTGTTGAATATATACTGCTTTTGTGTAGAAAATATCTTGACATTTTAAACTTTGCCAAGATACCTAATTTTGGAGCTCCCTCAATCAATTGAGGTCTCGAGTTTAGGATTTGTTTCACAATTTTGATCAGTCATCGCGATCGGCTTCCTCTCTTGGAGCATTGCAGCATGTTCCTTCTTGACCCCGATTATCAGTTGGTGTAAACGTTGTTTGCCTTACCATTTCTGCAGCTGCCCCTTGACTTGTAGGTCATTCGCATTGCTCGACGGTCAAGCGAAGAGGGGAAAACTTAGTTAGGGTGTTGTTTCCTTCTACTGGAAGGCTCGGTCGTTCCTCGTGGTGTGTAGGCAAAGTGACGGCGGGCCAGTTGGTCTTTGGCGGTCCTCGATTCCCTCCAGTCGTCCAAGCATCGACATGTGTTCTTCACGTTGGTGATCTCCTTCCGCTCCAGGTTGTGCTTCATCCACTTTGTCCTGGGCATGTCCTCCCGTCTTCCTGCGGTGGTATGTTATTCTCCCTTCGATTATTCTAGATTCTTGCATGCGGGCTTCATCGTGCATTGGTTATCAGTAGTTCATGTATCTTTGGTACTAGATTGTAGGATATTTTGGTGTGCTTTGTTCTAGGTTGTTCCGTTTTGTGTGCGCGTCCTCCCTGGCCGACCTAATCGCCTCTTTAGATAGATGCACATTGTGGTTAGTGTGGATGAGGGATGCTTTGTGTTTCCCTCGGATTGGTCGTTGGGTATTCAATTTATTGGAGGTTGTTGTTGCCCATTCTATGGCATCCCTGGGTGTTTGATTTATCAAGGGCTGCTTCTGCTGCTCCCTTATATGGTGGCCGCTTGGGTGTATGGGTTGTTTTTTCTTTGTGCATGGATGTGTAGACTATGGTCTTTCTTCATGGATTGTGATGTTGACGGTAAGAGAATGTTGTTCCTTAATATATGTTCTATGCTTATGTTTTGATACGATTAACGCCCTACAGGAAGAACATTAGGACACAGAGGAAATTGGCTTCTTGACAGGCAATTGATTATCTAGAAGGAATTCAGAGCTTATACTAGGAACTCTCGAAAAAATCACTATGTTTGTTACTATTTCTTAGGGAGAAAAGGAGTTCACTACAGTTAATTCTCACCATGACTTATCTTTTATAGATTAGAGCTCTCTCCTCTTGTGACCTTGTTTGCCCACTGTTTTCATGAGTCGTTAATGGATTAGAAGCCATATTAAGCATAATCATGGTGATGCTGAAATTATTACATTTGGTGATAGGCTCAATATATGCATGGCTAGATAACTGAAATGCTTACTCACTTTTGTTTCGACAAGAAATATATATCGTGCATAGCAGGAAATCTTACGTCTAAAATAGAAAACACTTGACTGCCATAGATATGAGTCATCTCAGTTATCAAAAGTTTAAAACAGTTTACACTTTACATTTCCATCTGAGTTGCGCTTGTGTTGGAGTGACCTATAATCTACTACCTCTGTAAACTCATGTAAGACCTTTTAGATCACTACTTGTCTTACATTAGTTTACAGAGGGGGTATAAGTTAGTGTTGAGGTGCGTACTTTTGCATCATCAAATGAGAATTTTGATACTCTTCGAACCGGGTGCATCATGAGCTAAACATATAAAAAATGCTCAATGAAAGATGAATTCGATACATATATCTAGTGCATAATATAAATTGTTTTCTTTTCATTGTTTTTCTTCTGCATCTTTCTCAATTGACCTTTAAATAATTATGCTACTTCTTAACTATATTTTATCTTTTTCATTTAGTAGTCAAAACACTAAATTAACCAACCTTGGTTTGGCTACAAATGGTCTACTGAATTAGCATTACTAAGAGAATGCAGTTCTTTTATTCTGGTTGTTCTGGTATGACTGGAAATGGTAGCAAGACCCGTCGAGCTTTGTATTTTGTTGTACTAAAGATCCGTTTATCTGATGGATAATTAGAAATTGCAGTAATTCCGCATTTTATTCTTATATTACTCCATTCACTTGGCAGTGTCAATATGTGTGTGCTTGTGGTAGCGTTTAGTTAGTTGTGTTCTTGTGGATTTCTAGAATGTTATTAACTTCTCTCTTTTGTCCAGTTAGTTTTTGAAGTAATATACAAAAACATGTAATATTAGGTCGCAAAAGTAATTCTAATATTTTCTCAAAGTATTTCTTATATATTTTTGCAAGTGTTAATCACTCTGCACTATCTATGTGAACCATCAGACTATTTGGGAAAAGCAAAAAACATTTAACTAATTGATCAAAAATTTGTTTGTCTCTTGTAACTATGTTGCAAATTCATAGGAGAATCCATTGTATCCTTCAACTTGGAACTCCATGGTGGTTGTAACTTCTTGAAAATGTTGAACTCATATTGTTTTGTCACAATCCAAAGCTATTTTGTGTAGTTATTAGTTGGGTTAACTGACAAAAGATTGAACTTCTTCTGAAATGCCTCCAAGTTGTTTGCTAAAAGAATGCATCCAAGTCATGATAACAATTGCAAGCTCTTATTAGAATGCTTTTTATGTCTTATTCCTTATTTTACGCATATGGAAATGAAGAAATGTTCACATATTAAAACACACAAAATTCTTCACTTGGTTATCTCTTATCCTAATGCTAATACTTCCATGAACACTTCTTGTTGGAAATATGAGCAATTTATCGAATGATTTAAACGAAATAAACAGTTGATAAAATAATATCATAGTAAAAGAGGCAACACTAGTCATGCGACTTAGAGGAGAGTATGCCACAATAAGAGGAACAAAACTTATCAGGGAAACTAAAGGATAGTAGGTGAATATTATGTGAACATATGAATTATACCGAAACATGTGTAGAATAGAAACTAGACCAAGTATTTGTAGCAAAACATCGAACATGGAAAACATGAATACGTACTGAGCGGTGGCAGCATCAGGGTTGGCATTAACGTCGTCACCAGCCATTTCATCGGGGAAGAAGTCGTCGTTTCAGAAGTGATCGTCGTCGTCCGTGGCATCCATGATGAAGAAGTCAGTAGTCATGCAGAGCGCTCCCCAAAAACCTTATCACCCTTCTCCCGTACAGGACCCAATGATCAGGATCTCCGCAGACATGACATACACCTTTCTTCTTGTCAGTCTTATTCTTGAAGTTGGTGTGTTGCGAAGCCTTGTTCTTCCCATCAAACTTTCCCTTGCTATCAAACTTGCCCTTGTTCTTGAAATTGTGGGGATGGAAGTATTTCTTCTGTACCAGATTGGCACTAGAACCTCCCTCAATCCCTCGAGCACGTATGTATTTTGCTCTCGCCTTTTCTTCCACATCAAGAGTACCAATGAGATCTGGAACGGAAAACTCCTGTCTCTTATGCTTCAGAGAAGTAGCAATGTTCCTCCACGAGGGAGGGATCTTAGTAATGATACCTTTGGCAACAAAATTGTTCGGTAACATACAATTGAAATGCTCAAGTTCTCTAGCAAATGACTGTATCTCGTGAGCTTGCTCAACCACGGAGCGCTCATCAGTCATCCTGTAGTCATAGAATTGCTCCATGATATACAACTTAGTGCCGGCATCCGAGACCCCAAACTTGGCCTCGAGTGCATCCCACATATCTTTTCCATTGTCAATTGACGCATAAGCATCAACTATGTTCTCACCAAGAACACTCAAAAAAGCAGCCTTAAACAAGGTATCCTTTTTCTAAAAAACTTGTTCCTCTTGAGGATTAAGATCTCCTTCAGATTTGCCAAGAGTGGCCTCATAGCATCTCATGGTTTGAAGCCATAGAACAACCCTCACACGCCACCTCTTATAGTGCACACCCTCAAACATAGGAGGCCTCATGGAAGTAGCAAAACCACTCGGGGTAAATTGCCTATAATAAGGTTTTTGGATTGTTGGAAATATGAGCAATTTACCAAGTGATTTAAACAAAATAAATAGTTGATAAAACAAGATCATAGTAAAATAGGCAACACTAGTCATGCGACTTAGAGGAGAGTATGCCACAATAAGAGGAACAAAACTTATCAGGGAAACTAAAGGATAGTAGGTGAATATTATGTGAACATGTGAACTATACTGAAACATATGTAGAATAGAAACTAGACCAAGTATTTGTAGCAAAACCTCGAACATGGAAAACATGAATACGTACTGAGCGATGGCAGCATCAGGGTTGACATTGACGCCATCATCAGCCATGTCGTCGAAGAGGTTGTTGACGTCAAGGAAGAAGTCATCGTTTGGGAAGTGATCGTCGGCGTTCGTGACATACGTGATGAAGAAGCCAGTAGTCGTGCAGAGCACTCCCCAAAAACCTTATCACCCTTCTCCCATACAGGACTCAAAGTGATGGGATTTCGAAGGCCTACTGTCCTGACCTACGGTGCACGCCGCAAGCCGGGATGTGGAAGAACCTTGCAGCAGCTCGAGGTTTGGAACTCGAGGGCGTGAGGAAGATGAAGTTTTGGTGTGTGTCTCTGGAGAGGAGCGACCTCCCTTTTATAGGCACGGGAGAAGTAGGCGAATAGGAAGCAATGGGAGGCGAAGCAAAAGAGGGAGACATAAACGAAAAGGCAGCAGACGAAGGGTGCAACGTTCGTATTCAATCTCCACTATAGCAGAGCCTTTCATCTCCCGAGTGACCTTTCGTATACCAGTCGTGCGTGGCAAAAATGTAGACCTCGGCGCGGCTCATTCCCGCAACCCACCGCGCGTCATGACGAGGCGTGGTGTGGCGAGGCAGGCGGTGGAGGAGGAGCACGCGTGTATGTCCCTCTTGTTCTCATGCTCATACATGTGGAGAAACATCCTCCCTTATAAGGAGGTCCAACTGTAGGATCGAAAGTAGTGCTAGAGGGGGGTGATTAGACTACTTGACCAAATAAAATCTACTTTTTCCCAATTTTAATTCTTGGCAGATTTTAGCATTCATAGTATGTCAAGTACACCCTACACATGCATGTCTACGAGTATATCAGCAGAAAGTAAAGACAAGCATGTAAGTAAAGGAAGGGTAGGAAGATCGAACACAATTGGTGACATGATGACTTTTCCCGTGGTTCTGACGGGTGGTGCTATCGTACGTCCACGTTCATCGAGTCTTCAACCCATAAAGGGTAATGGTCGCGAGAGTCCACGAAGGGCTCTACCCACGGAGGGTTCCACGAAGAAGCAACCTTGACTATACCATGACGGCCTTCGTCCACGGAGGACTAGCCTAACTCGGGGTAGATCTTCACAAAGTAGGCGATCTCCTTGCCCTTACAAAGTTCTTGGTTCACTCCACAACACGAAGTAGGAGGCTCCCAAGCGACACCTAACCAATCTAGGAGGCACCACCCTCCAAAAGGTAAAAGGCTCGATTTGTGTCGATGAACTCCTTGCTCTTGTGCTTCAAGATGATAGACTTCTCAACACACAATCACTCTCTCACGGATTTGGATTGGTAGAAGAGATTGATTGGGTGGAAAGAAAATTGGGACGGCTAGAGATCAAGATTCATATGGTAGGAATGGAATGGCATGATCTCAACACATGAGTAGCTCGCTCTCTCTTAGAAAATCAGTAGGTATGAGTGGGGAACTGTTCCGAGTCCTTCTCTTGCTAGTGAGTGGTAGTGGAGGGGTATATATAGGCATCTCCAAAAATACAACCGTTACACACAAAATGACCAACTCGGTGACACCGATGTGTTAATCTCGGTGGTACCGAAGTGACCAAAAGGTGGCAACTTTTGAATCTCGGTGAGACCGGTATAGGAAACTTGGTTGCACTGATAAGGTGACCAACGGTCAGATTGCCCATTCTCGGTGACGCCGATCCAACAATCTCGAAGAGACCGACATTGTGAATTTGCGTAACAAAAAGTTGGCAGCCTAACTCGGTGGCACCAAATGCAGAATCGGTTGCACCAAAGAGTTGGGGTTTGGCTGGGTCTGTCTAGGGTTTAGAATCGGTGGCACCGAGTGCAGAGTGTTGGTTGCACCAATTTTGAGTATTTTGCTTTGGACAAACTTTTGTGGAAGACCTTGTGGGTGTATGTGGTGACTATCACTTGTGCACGTATGAGCATTTTGTTCACCAACAAAACCTTACCCCATTTTAATAGTATTGGCTTTCATATGGACTCAAAGTGATTTCTCCCAAATGTAAAATATAGAGTCCACTGCCTGAAGCTTGGCCAATGCTATTCCTTGCATCTTGGGGTATTCCACAATCCTTATGCCAACCCATCATTGAACTTTTCCTGAAACATACTTAGTGGAAACATTAGTTCAATGACATATATGTTGTTATTAATTACCAAAAGCACCAAGGGAGCAAATGTGCTTTCAATCTCCCCCTTTTTGGTAATTGATGACAACATATAGATCAAAGCTTCGACATATGATATAATTAATGAATATAATCGTCGCTTTGAGAAGTATGTTATAAGAAAGAGCTCCCCCTAAATTTGTGCATTATTTTTAAATTTGCGTTTGAATGCGAATGCACAATGGATTAGGTACATGGGGCACTTCTTCCATGTCACATAAATCTTGGTGGTGTGCGAGAATAATTAGAATGAATAACAACGCACAACACATCAAGCAAAGTGAGTGATCATTACATAATCATCAAAAGATAGGAAATAGTAGCAACACACATTAAAGCGTATGATCACACACTAAAACAAAAGTATCTCACATCAAACCAAAAGATCAAATGTTTTGTGAAACCAGCAATAAAAAGCAAAACGCTCTCTCACTCGAAGCCTAAGATCTATATACAACTTCTCCCCCTTTGACAACAAGTTACCAAAAACTTCGAAGAGATATAGCTAATCGTTCTGCATCTGATCTCCTTCGGCAGTCGATGATGGAGTTGAGAGAACTGCGTCGGTGTAGACTTCTGTTGAAGTCATGGATTGAGCTGGAGTAGATACTAGAGGCACTGGAGCTGATGGCGCTGATGTCACTATGGCTGGAGTAGAAGATGAAGGCCTCGTCTCTAGAGTTGGTAATGTAGGAGTCCTGGCCTTAGTCATGAACTGAGCAGTCTTCCTGACAGGTGCACTATCTTCCTCCTCATCATCAGAAGAATCAGACTCTGAGGAGTGGTGACGGATTGGGGCTTGATCAACCTCCTTCTTGAGCTCATTGACTGTCTTAGTCAGCCCATCAACCTTGTCGTTCAGAGTTTTCACTCTATCATCAATGATGTTCACAAGGCTCTCCTGAGTGTCCATGATGGTCTTGATGTCTTTCTTCATTTCCATGACAGTTGAGATCAAGAGATCCATCTGCTCGTTCCTGGATCTGGGGACCTAAGCACTAGTGGCTCGAGCTACCTCTGCCTGAGCCTCTACATGTGCCTGAGCTACAACTGATGTGGGATGGTCTGGGTCCATCACCACAACGTTGTCCTCTAGATCTGGATGAAGTGGCAAGTGGGGTCTATCTAGAGAAAAGATGTGCTTCTCAAGCTTAGAATTGATAAGCATCTGAATATAGGGTGCGTAGCAGCATGAGCACTTCTGATCAGTAGCAACCCTCTTCACTATCTCCACAATCAAATCCATCACACGAAATCTCTGGTTCCAGTCAATATGAATAAGAAAGTTGATGGAATAGCCTCGGATCATCTTCTCTTCACCTGACTTGGGCATCAAGGTATACCTCAGTATAGTGTTGATGGTGCGTAGACCTGCTTGGAGGTGATAGATGGATCCTAGCTTGTGGTACTGAAGCTATGCATCAGGAATGGGATTATACATGTCCTTCATGGCATTGTGGCTTGCCTTGGACTATGAGTATATGCAAATGCCTCCATCCTGTGCCTCTGGGACTCCTAAGATGGTAGCCCACTCATCAACAGTAGATTCATATCTTGCTCCTTCAATCATCCAAATGATCCTACCATCTCCATACAAATGAGTAGTGGAATAGAACTGCATGATCATCTCATCGTTCCAAGCAGTGAACTCCTTTCCAACAAATTTATTAATGCCAATGCAGTGGAAGTTGTCTTGGGCACATGGAAAGTAATCCTCATTACCTTTGATGTACTTCCAATCCGCATATCTCATGTCACTCACTACAGGACTCTTGTCAAGCAAAACTGTCTCAAAGAAGTCTTGCTGCTCCTTGTTATAAAACCTATAATCAACAACAGTCTTCCTCCTCTGGGCATATGGATCAATGGCTCTCCATTCCCTCAAGCATGAATCTTTCTTCTTCTTCATGTCCTCAACAATAGGATGGCTAGCATCATGAACTGGAAGGTGAGGTCTGAGCTTCATCAGAATAGACATAGCATGTTCATCATCCTCTGCTTCTCTGAAAGTGGACTTCTTGTTCTTCTCAGAAGCAGGTATATCTCTGGTAGTCCTCTTGGACTTCTCTATAGCAGCTTTCTTGGATGCAGCCTTGGTGCTCTTGGAGGGGCCTGGCTTGGGCATAGCATCAGCCAAAAGTTTCTTGGCCTTCTTATTAGGAGGGGCCTGAGTAGCAGGTTCCTCCTCTTCCTCCTCCTCAGCAGCAGCACCAGTGGCAGCAGCCTCCTCTGGATCCCCATACATAGAGGTAGGCCTGCCCATCACACGGATGATCCTCTTCCTGGTTGTCTTCTTAGGCAAAGCTTTCTTAGAAATCTCAATGGACAAGGTTGCCCTAGCACTCTCATGTGCTTTGATGGTTTTTGCAGGTGCATAGATCTTGTTGACCACCTTCCTAGATGAGGTGGCCTCATTGGTAGACTTCCTTGCAGCCTTCTCTTGCTTCTTAGCAAGAACCTCTTCTGGGACAAAATCAGAATCTTCCTCTTCTGATTTGAGTCTCTTCCTTGTCCTAGTGGTGGCCTTAGGCAACCCATGAGAGCTGGGAGTGCCTGGATTTGTGGAAGAATTGGACTCAAGACTAGTGCCTGAACTCATCTCTATGTTCTGCTCTGGCAAATTCTGACTATCTGAGCCTGACATGTTGTCCCTGTGAATAGAGTATAGAAGAGTGTAATATGATAGGTCATCACAAAATGCAAAGATTTTTGAAAGTTTGAACCAAAGAGTTTCCAAGTTTTGCATTTTGTCAAGTGTATTTCGGTACAGCCGAGGCAAAAATTTCGGTCACACCGAGACAAACACCTTACTTTCCAGGAACTTGGCACCATTTTCGGTTGCACCGAAAATGAGAACTCGGTTCCACCGAGGTGTTCTTAGTGTGGCAGAAAGGAAAATCGGTGACACCTTTTTATTCACGTCGGTTCTACCGAGATACAGGTGGTGGACGGCAAAACCCTAAAAATCGATCGTCCTCTACTCTACGGGATTTTCTTTTGGATGGAAGGCTCTGAAACTGTGGATAGACTAGGAATAAAATCTAATGCGCAAGAATCGTATAGAGGAGCGTGAGAGGGGGCCGAATCTATACCCTAATGCAGCGATGGATCCGCTACGACGACGACATTGGGGAAGAAAACATCAATGACGGCGATTCCTAGCGGCGGAGGCGCTCGGGGAAGCAAGGAGATGACCAGGGGCCTTCAGGCGGCAGCTAGGTTTGTGGAGGCGCGACATTTGACGAATGAAATTCAAAGCGTCGGGGTCCACTAAATATATACCCATCGCTGTCGGTGACACCGATTTGATATTTTCGGTGTCATCGAGTTTCACAACTGTCAGCTGACAGGGAAACTCGATGTAACAGAGAATATGAAATTGGCAGTACCGAGATAGGAAAACTAGGTCAACCCTAGGCATTCGGTGAGACCGAGAATTTGGAGTTGGTTCCACCAAGATGCATTTGGGAGGTTTTAATGGTCAGTCCTTGATGATATAGAACTCTGAGTGCTCCTCACACACAGAGATCAAAAAGTACTTGTTCAAATTTTGTGATGCGGGATGAATAGAATATGAGGTGAGAAAGCATAGATAGCTAAAGGAGTGATCCTAGGCATTCTTGTATATCCAATTGGCAAATGAAAATGAAAAGCCAAATAGCAACAATTGGATATCCTCGAATGAGAAAATAAATGCAGAGCAACATGCTCACACAATAAGATGTCAAATGAGATCATGGCAAACATGCACAAACACAATAGCATCTAACAAGCACTTTGCCGATGACGGAGTCATCTATATATGATTATATTGACTTAGGAGCCAAGTAAGAATACTTGATCATAGGTCATACTCATCGTTTAAGCACAAGTGGGGTTACCACTTTTACATAAAAGCATTTAATGTTGTCACATTCTATGAGATACTTTGACTCAAGATTTAGAGTAAAGCTCCCCCTTGATGTGACATCCCCCCATAGGAGGGATAAACTAACCTTGGGTTTTGTCGATAAAGACTTCATGTAGGTGAAGTAGTGGTGGATGCTCAAAGTTTATGAAGATCACCAAGAGTTGGGAGCATCCTTGTTGTTTCACTTCTCTTCTTGCCTACATGGGTTAGTCCCAACACACAAGAGACAAATACAAAGATATCTATGGACATGGAGTGCAAAGCATATGTGATGATGTCCATTGATTTGTTGATTACCTTGTACCTTGCTTACCTTTGAGGGAATGTGTGACTCCTTGAACTATTGCATGATGTTGATGTTGATTGCAACTAGTTCTTGCCAATAATGAATATGAGTGGATTTCATTGGCGGAGTCACCCCTCAAGAACTTCTCTAGTTCTTCTTCTTGGGGACCCACATCAAGTTGATGGGGATCCTCGGTATTGAAGTAGCACTTGTAGAAGTTGAGCTTGTAGTAGCCTTGGCAACCCACTTCACCAAAGCTTGGGATTCATCTTCATATGAGTCAATGTCCTCTTGAAGCTTGTTCTTGTCCTTGAGCTTGGGGTCTTGTGGTGGAAGGTCATCTTGAGATTTTGTTCTCTTGGGGAGAGTATTTTCATATGTCTCCTTTTGAAGAACAAACTAGGGTGTTGGGACCTTTCATGAGTTTACTAGAGAGCATCCTACTCTCATAGATTGCGACGTTAACAATCAGACTCATATAGGTGTGTTCTTCAAAAGTTGTTCTGCAGGACAACATCTCTGCTTAAATAAGCCATTTAGAACACATTAAGATATATATCAACCTGCCATGCAGATTAGGAAAGTATTGCATCTTCATGGAGTGGTATTATTAATAGTAAGGATACTTTCCTCGCAATTGACCAACAGCTTGTCTTCCACATCTAATTCACGGGATCTCCGATCACATTGAATAGGTTACCACTGTGAACAAATCATGTTGTGGGTCTCATACCCATCTCCTTTGTTGCATTATCTATCACATTACGTGATAGACCCTTGGTAAAAGGATCTGGAGTTTCTCATTTTTCTAGCAGATTTTAACCTTCTCTGAACATGTCTTGATGACTTCATGTTATCTGTAGAACTACCCACTTTGGCAATCATAGTTTGATTGGCTCGGTTCACAAGAACACTCGGTACAGGTTTCTCCACAACCGGTAAGTCATTCAAGAGCCGACGAAGCCAATCTACTTCGACCGTAGCTATATCTAGTGCTGTGAGTTTTGCTTCCATTGTTGACCTCGGTAAGATGGTCTGCTTGCAAGACTTCCAAGAAACAGCGCCACCACCATGAGTGAATACATATTCGCTCGTGTCTTGTATCTCATCAGCATCAGAGATCCAGTTTGAGTCACTATACCCTTCAAGTACCTTTGGGTACCTAGTGTAGTGAATTCCATAGCTCGTAGTGCCCTTCAAATAGTCCCTAACTCTTTCTAGAGCCTTCCAATGATCATCTCCCAGTTTTGAGACAAACCAACTCAGTTTGCTAACAACAAAAGAGATGTCAGGTCTCATGGCACTGGCTAAGTACATAAGTGAGCCAATAATTTGAGAGTATTTCAATTGATCTCTAGCAATTCTTTGATTCTTTCGAAGTAACACGCTAGCATCATAAGGTATCGGAGAGGTCTTGCAGTCACTATAACCAAAGCAAATCAATATCTTTTCCACATAGTGAGATTGAAGCAATGTAATCCCACCATCATGATCTCTCAGCAGCTTGATATTTAGAATAACATCAGCTACTCCTAAATCCTTCATCTCGAAATAATGAGATAGGAAATTCTTGACCTCCTCAATAACGTTCAGATTTGTTCCGAAAATCAGTATGTCATCAACATACAGGCAAAGGATAACTCCCTCGCCCCCACCATGGCGATGGTACACACATTTGTCAGCTTCGGTTACAACAAAGCGTGCAGTTGTTAAAGTTCTTTCAAACTTCTCATGCCACTTCTTAGGTGCTTGTTTGAGTCCATACAAAGACTTCAACAATCTGCACACTTTTCCTTCCTGGCCGTCCACTATAAACCCATTAGGTTGTTCCATGTAAATTTCCTCGTCCAACTCTTCATTCAGGAAAGCAGTCTTAACATCCATTTTATGAACAAGAAGACCATGTGAGGCGGCTAGTGAAAGTAACACTCGAATAGTGGTCAGTCGAGCCACAGGTAAATAAGTATCAAAGAAGTCTTTTCACCTTCCTTTTGGGTATAACCCTTGGCCACGAGGCGTGCCTTATACTTCTCAATAGTACCATCAGGCCTAAGCCTATAGGTTTTTCTTGAATACCCATTTGCACCCCTATAGGTTTGCACCCATAAGGTCGATCTGTTATCTCCCTAGTTTCATTTGCCAAGATGGAATCCATCTCACTACAGATAGCTTCCTTCCAGTAGTCAGCATCTTCAGATGCATAGGCCTCTGAAATAGAATTGGGAGTGTCGTCTATGAGATATACAAGAAAATCATCACCAAAGGACTTTGCAGTCCTCTGTCTCTTGCTCCTTTTAGGAGTCTCGTCATTGTCCTCCATGGGATCTTCAAGATGTTGTGTTGAAATGATAGGTTCAGAAATTTTAAGTACATCTTGACTCGATGAACAAGGCAACTCTTGATTTGATGAGCTACCCATATCCTTCATGGGAAAGATATCTTCGAAGAAAGTTGCATCATTCGACTCCATGATTGTACCGACGTGCATGTCCAATACCTCAGATTTTACAATGAAGAATCTATAACCAATGCTATGAAAAGCATAGCCCAGGAAAACACAATCCACAGTTTTTGGTCCAAGCTTTGGCTTCTTTGGAATTGGTATATTCACTTTTGCCAAGCAGCCCCAACTACGTAGGTAAGAGAGTTTTAAACTTTTCTTCTCCCATTCCTCGAGTGGAGTTATCTTTTTGTTCTTTGTGGGAACTCGGTTTAGGACATGACATGCAGTGCCTCCCCCACCATGCCTTAGAGAGACCCGTTGTGTCTAACATGGCGTTAACCAAATCAGTTAGAGTACGGTTCTTTATGTCAGCTACCCCATTTGACTAAGGTGAATAGGGAGGCGTCCTCTCACGGATTATTTCGTGTCTACACAAAAAGAACCGGATTCATTCGAAAAATACTCTCCACCACGATCAGACCTAAGCCTCTTGATTTTCCGATCAAGTTGATTTTCCACTTCAGCTTTATAGTTCTTGAAAAAGTTCAAAGCCTCATATTTTGATTTCAAAAGATACACATGGAAATATCTAGTGGAGTCATCAATTAACGTCATGAAATATTTCTTTCCACCTTTTGTCAAAACACCATCCATTTCACAAAGATCTGAACGTATGAGTTCTAGTGGCGCAAGATTTCTTGTTTCCGCAGTTGTATGAGATTTACGAGGTTGCTTAGCTTGCACACAAACTTGAAACTTAGATCCCTTGACAATAGTGAAGTTGGGGATTAAGTTCAACTTGTCTAGCCGCATCATACAACCAAAATTAACATGACAGAGACGTGAATGCCAGACATTTGATTCACTATTGTTGCAAACATGATGAATAACATTATTACAAACATATGACAGAGATGGTTTGAACAAGCCTCCTGACTCATATCCTTTGCCAACAAAAGTTCCATACTTGGATATTACAAATTTATTGGACTAAAAGACAAGCTTGTAGCCATCTCTACACAGAAGAGATCCGCTAACAAGATTTTTATTGACGGAGGGGACATAATGCGCGTTCTTTAGCCGCACGATCTTCCCCGAAGTAAACTTCAGACCGACCATGCCAATACCACGATCAGAAGCACTTGAACCATTGCCCATCAGCACGGAAGTAGTTCCTGTGGCCTGACAAGAAGAAAACATGTAAATATAACCGCATACATGCACATTAGCACCCGTGTCAATCAACCAATCGGGAGAAAGACATACTGAGAGAATAGTGGGAAGTATTGTTGGAAATATGCCCTAGAGGCAATAATAAAATGGTTATTATTGTATTTCCTAGTTCATGATAATTGTCTATTGTTCATGCTATAATTGTGTTAATAGGAAATCGTAATACATGTGTGAATACATAGACCACAACATGTCCCTAGTGAGCCTCTAGTTGACTAGCTCGTTGATCAATAGATGGTCATGGTTTCATGACCATGGACATTGGATGTCGATGATAACGAGATCAGATCATTAGGAGAATGATGTGATGGACAAGAACCAATCCTAAGCATAGCACAAGATCGTGTAGTTCGTTTGCTAAAGCTTTTCAATGTCAAGTATCGTTTCCTTAGACCATGAGATTGTGCAACTCCCGAATACCATAGGAATGCTTTGGGTGTTCCAAACGTCACAACGTAACTGGGTGGCTATAAAGGTGCACTACGGGTATCTCTGAAAGTGTCTGTTGGGTTGGCACGAATCGAGACTGGGATTTGTCACTCCGTGTGACGGAGAGGTATCTCTAGGCCCACTCGGTAAGACATCATCATAATGAGCTCAATGTGACTAAGGAGTTAGCCATGGGATGACGTATTACAGAACGAGTAAAGAGACTTGCCGGTAACGAGATTGAACAAGGTATAGAGATACCGACGATCGAATCTCGGGCAAGTATCATACCGATAGACAAAGGGAATTGTATACGGGATTGATTGAATCCCCGACATCGTGGTTCATCCGATGAGATCATCATGGAGCATGTGGGAGCCAACATGGGTATCCAGATCTTGCTATTGGTTATTGATCGGAGAGGTGTCTCGGTCATGTCTACATGTCTCCCGAACCCGTAGGGTCTACACACTTAAGGTTCGATGGCGCTAGGGTTATTGGGAAATGTTGTACGTGGTTACCAAAAGTTGTTAGGAGTCCCGGATGTCACGAGGAGCTCCGGAATGGTTCGGAGGTAAAGATTGATATATAGGAAGTCCAGTTTTGGTCACCGGAAAGTTTTCGGGCTCATCGGTAATGTACCGGGAGTGCCGGGAGGGTGCCAGAGGACCCCCGGGAGGGGTGTGACGACCATAGGACTTTGTGGGCCCTTAGAGGAGGTGTGCCAGCCCTTATTGGGCTGGCCAAGACCTTCTAGAAAGGCCCATGCGGCTGGGATTAAGAGATAAAGGGCAAAAGGGTTTTAAAAGAGGAGATCCACCTCCCTTGTGGGAGGTGGACTCTCCCCCTAGTTCGGCCGAACCTCTCCTCCTTGGAGGAGGGGTCAAGGCAGACCTCCCTCTCCATCCTCCTATATATACCCAAGGGTTTGGGCTGATTTGAGACACGACTTCTCTCTCTCTCGGCGCAACCCTACCCTTCCTCTTCCTCGTTCTCTATAGCGCTTGGCGAAGCCCTACCGGAGTTCACGTAGCTCCACCGTCACCACGCCATCGTGCTGCCGGAGCTCTTCCTCAACCTCTCCTTCCTCCTTGCTGGATCAAGGCGTAGGAGACGTCATCGGTCTGCACCTGTGTTGAACGCGGAGGCATCGTTGTTCGGCGCTGAGATCGGAATCCACCGCGATCTGAATCGCTGCGAGTACGACTCCACCAACCGCGTTCTTGTAATGCTTCTTCTTAGCGATCTTCAAAGGTATGAAGATGCAATATCTCCCCACTCATTGCTGGTTTCTCCATAGATAGATCTTGGTGATCGTAGGAAAACTTTTGATTTACTACTACGTCTCCCAACAGTGGCATCATGAGCTAGGTCTATGCGTAGAATCTATGCACGAGTAGAACACAAGTTGTTGTGGGCGTCAATTTTGTTAATATGCTTACCACTACTAGTCTCATCTTGATTCGGCGGTATTGTGGGATGAAGCGGCCCGGACCGACTTTACACGTACGCTTACGTGAGACTGGTTCCACTGCCTGACATGCACTTGTTGCATAAGGTGGCTAGCGGGTGTCTGTCTCTCCCACCTTAGTCGGATTGGATTCGATGAAAAGGGTCCTTATGAAGGGTAAATAGCAATTGGCATATCACGTTGTGGTTTTGGCGTAGGTAAGAAATGTTCTTGCTAGAAAGCTATAGCAGCCACGTAAAAACTTGCAACTACAAATTAGAGGACGTCTAACTTATTTATGCAGCATATGCCTTGTGATGTGATATGGCCAAAGGATGTGATGTGATGCATTGTGATGTATGAGATTGATCATGTTCTTGTAATAGGATTCACAACTTGCATGTTGATGAGTATGACAACCGGCAAGAGCCATAGGAGTTGTCTTATTTTATTGTATGACCTACGTGTCAATCATAAATGCCATGTAATTACTTTACTTTATTGCTAAACGTTAGCTATAGTAGTAGAAGTAATAGTTGGCGAGACAACTTCATGAAGACACAATGATGGAGATCATGGTGTCATGCCGGTGACAGTGATGATCATGATGCCCCGAAGATGGAGATCAAAGGAGCAAGATGATATTGGCCATATCATGTCACTATATTGATTGCATGCGATGTTTATCATGTTTACATATTATTTGCTTAGAACGACGGTAGTAAATAAGATGATCTCTCAATAAAATTTCAAGAGAAGTGTTCACCCTAACTGTGCACCGTTGCTAAGGATCGTCGTTCTGAAGCACCACGTGATGATCGGGTGTGATAGGTTCTAACGTTCGCATATAACGGGTGTAAGCCAGATTTACACACGCGGAAAACTTAGGTTGACTTGACGAGCCTAGCATGTACAGACATGGCCTCGGAACACGGAAGACCGAAAGGTCGAACATGAGTCGTATAGAAGATACGATCAACATGGAGATGTTCACCATGGATGACTAGTCCGTCTCACATGATGATCGGACATGGGCGAGTTGACATGGATCATGTGTCACTTGGATGACTAGAGAGATGTCTATCTAAGTGGGAGTTCATTAAATAATTTGATTATGTGAACTTAATTATCATGAACTTAGTCTAAAATTATCTTTACAATCTATATTGTAGATCCAATGGCCAACGCGAATGTCACCCTCAATTTCAACGCGTTCCTAGAGAAAACCAAGCTGAAAGATGATGGAAGCAACTATGCGGACTTGGTCCATGGTTTGAGAATCATCCTCATAGCTTCCAAGAAATTATATGTCCTCGCTGCATCACTAGGTGACCCACCCCTTCTCCCAGCAGAGCAAGAGATTGCGAACGCTTGGCATTCTCGCTGCGATGATTACTCCCTTGTTCAGTGCGGCATGCTTTACAGTTTAGAACCGGGGCTCCAAAAGCGTTTTGAGCAACACGGAGCATATGAGATGTTCCAAGAGCTGAAACTGGTTTTTCAAGCTCATGCCCAGGTCGAGAGATATGACGTCTCCGACAAGTTCTTCGGCTGTAAGATGGAGGAGAACAGTTCTGTCAGTGAGCACATGCTCAAGATGTCTGGGCTACACAACCGCTTGACTCAGCTGGGAGTTAATCTCCTGGATGACTCGGTCATTAACAGAATCCTCCAGTCGCTTCCACCTAGCTACAAGAGCTTTGTGATGAACTACAACATGCAAGGGATGGAGAAGTCCATTCCTGAGTTGTACTCGATGCTGAAATCAGCGGAGGTCGAGATCAAAAAGGAGCATCAAGTGTTGATGGTGAATAAGACCACTAGTTTCAAGAAAGGCAAGGGTAAGAAGAACTTCAAGAAGGACGGCAAAGCTGTTGCCGCGCCCGGTAAGCAAGTTGCCGGGAATAAGAAGAACAAGCATGGACCCAAGCCTGAGACTGAGTGCTTTTATTGTAAGGGTACCGGACACTGGAAGCGGAACTGCCCCAATTACTTAGCGGATAAGAAGGCCGACAATATTAAAGGTATATGTGATATACTTGTTATTGATGTGTACCTAACCAGCGCTCGTAGTAGCTCCTGGGTATTTGATACCGGTGCAGTTGCTCACATTTGTAACTCCAAGCAGGAGCTGCGGAATAAGCGGAGGCTGGCAAAGGATGAGGTGATGATGCGCGTCGGGAATGGTTCCAAAGTCGATGTGATTGCCATCGGCACGCTACCTCTACATCTACCTTCAGGATTAGTGTTAAACCTTAATAATTATTATTTAGTACCAGCTTTGAGCATGAACATTGTATCTGGATCTCGCTTGCTGCGAGATGGCTACTCATTTAAATCTGAGAATAATGGTTGTTCTATTTATATGAGAGATATGTTTTATGGTCATGCCCCGCTGGTCAATGGTTTATTTTTGATGAATCTCGAACGTGATGTTACACATGTCCAAAGTGTGAGTACCAAAAGGTGTAAGGTTGATAACGATAGTCCCACTTACATGTGGCACTGCCGCCTTGGTCATATTGGTGTTAAACGCATGAAGAAGCTTCATACTGATGGACTTTTGGAGTCTCTTGATTTCGAATCATTTGACACATGCAAACCAGGCATCATGGGCAATATGACCAAGACTCCGTTCTACGAAACAATGGAGCGAGCAACTAACTTGTTGGAAATAATACATACCGATGTATGCGGTCCAATGAGTGTCGAGGCTCGTGGTGGCTACCGTTATGTTCTCACCCTCACTGATGACTTGAGTAGATATGGGTATGTCTACTTAATCAAACATAAGTCTAAAACTTTTGAAAGGTTCAAGGAATTCAGAGTGAGGTAGAGAATCAACATGACAGGAAAATAAAGTGCCTATGATCTGATCGTGGTGGAGAATATTTAAGTCACGAGTTTGGCATGCACCTAAGGAAATGTGGAATTGTTTCACAACTCACGCCGCCTAGCACACCTCAGCGAAATGGTGTGTCTGAACGTCGTAATCACACTCTATTAGATATGGTACGATCTATGATGTCTCTTACCGACTTACCGCCATCATTTTGGGGATATGCATTAGAGACTGCCGCATTCACTTTAAATAGGGCACCATCAAAATCCGTTGAGACGACACCGTATGAATTATGGTTTGGAAAGAAACCTAAGCTGTCATTTCTAAAAGTTTGGGGATGCGATGCTTACATGAAGAAACTTCAACCTGAGAAGCTCAAACCCAAAGCGGAAAAGTGTGTCTTCATAGGATATCCCAAAGAGACTATTGGGTATACCTTCTACCTCAGATCTGAAGGCAAAGTTTTTGTTGACAAGAATGGATCCTTTCTCGAGAAAGAGTTTCTCTCGAAAGAAGGAAGTGGGAGGAAAATAGAACTTGATGAGGTAATTGTACCTCCACTCGAACCGGAGAGTAGTGCAGCACAGGAAGTTGTTTCTGTGGAGCCTGCACCGGCTGGAGGGGAAGTTAATGATGATGATCATGGAACTTCAGATCAAGCTATTGTTGAATGTCGAAGGTCCACTAGGACACGTTCCGCACCAGAGTGGTACGGCAACCCTGTCCTGGAGATCATGTTGTTGGACAACGGTGAACCTTCGAACTATGAAGAAGCAATGGCGGGCCTGGATTCCAACAAATGGCTTGAGGCCATGAAATCCGAGATAGGATCCATGTATGAGAACAAAGTATGGACTTTGGTGGACTTCCCTGATGATAAGCGAGCCATTGAAAATAAATGGATCTTTAAGAAGAAGGTTGATGCGGATGGTAATGTAACCGTCTATAAGGCTCGGCTTGTCACTAAGGGTTATCGACAAGTTCAAGGAATTGACTACAATGAGACTTTCTCACCCGTAGCGATGCTGAAGTCTGTCCGAATCATGTTATCAATTACCGCATTTTATGATTATGAGATCTGGCAAATGGACGTCAAAACGACATTCCTGAATGGCTTCCTCAAGGAAGAACTGTATATGATGCAGCCAGAAGGTTTTGTCGATCCTAAAGATGCTAACAAGGTATGCAAGCTCCAGCGCTCCATCTATGGGCTGGTGCAAGCATCTCGGAGTTGGAACATTCGCTTTAATGAAGTGATTAAAGCGTTTGGGTTTGTACAGGTTTATGGAGAACCCTGTATTTACAAGAAAGTGAGTGGGAGCTCTGTAGCATTTCTCATATTATATGTGGATGACATACTGATAATGGGAAACGATATAGAACTCTTGGAAAGTTTAAAGGCCTAGTTGAATAAGTGTTTTTCAATGAAGGACCTTGGAGAAGCTGCTTACATATTAGGTATTAAGATCTATAGAGATAGATCGAGACGCCTCATAGGTCTTTCACAAAGCACATACCTTGAAAAGATATTGAAGAAGTTCAATATGGATCAGTCCAAGAAGGGGTTCTTGCCTGTGTTACAGGGTGTGAGATTGAGTACGACTCAATGCCCGACCACGACAAAGGATAGAGAAGAGATGAGTGTCATCCCCTATGCTTCAGCCATAGGCTCTATTATGTATGCCATGCTGTGTACCAGACCTGATGTGAACCTTGCCATAAGTTTGGTAGGGAGGTACCAAAGTGATCCCGGAGCGGAACACTGGACAGCGGTCAAGAATATCCTGAAGTACCTGAAAAGGACAAAAGGACATGTTTCTCATATATGGAGGTGCCGAAGAGCTCGTCGTAAAGTGTTACGTCGATGCTAGCTTCGACACAGATCCGGACGACTCCAAGTCGCAAACCGGATACGTGTATGATTTGAACGGAGGGGCAGTCAGCTGGTGCAACAGTAAGCAAAGTGTCGTGGCGGCATCTACATGTGAAGCGAGTACATAGTTGCTTCGGAAGCAGCAAAGGAAGGAGTCTGGATGAAGGAGTTCATCACTGACCTAGGAGTAATTCCAAGTGTGTCGAGCCCGATGACTCTATTCTGTGACAACACTGGAGCTATTGCCCTTGCGAAGGAGCCCAGGTTTCACAAAAAGACAAGACACATCAAGCGCCGCTTCAACTCCATCCGTGATTACATTCAGGAGGGAGATATAGATATTTGTAAAGTGCATATGGATCTGAATGTCGCAGATCCGTTGACTAAACCTCTCTCACGAGCAAAACATGATCAACACCAGAATGCTATGGGTGTTCGATTCATTACAATGTAACTAGATTATTGACTCTAGTGCTAGTGGGAGACTGTTGGAAATATGCCCTAGAGGCAATAATAAAATGGTTATTATTGTATTTCCTAGTTCATGATAATTGTTTATTGTTCATTCTATAATTGTGTTAACCGGAAACCGTAATACATGTGTGAATACATAGACCACAACATATCCCTAGTGAGCCTCTAGTTGACTAGCTCGTTGATCAATAGATGGTCACGGTTTCATGACCATGGACATTAGATGTCGTTGATAACGAGATCACATCATTATGAGAATGATGTGATGGACAAGACCCAATCCTAAGCATAGCACAAGATCGTGTAGTTCGTTTGCTAAAGCTTTTCAATGTCAAGTATCGTTTCCTTCGACCATGAGATTGTGCAACTCCCGGATACCGTAGGAATGCTTTGGGTGTGCCAAACGTCACAACATAACTAGCTGGCTATAAAGGTGCACTACGGGTATCTCTGAAAGTGTCTGTTGGGTTGGCACGAATCGAGACTGGGATTTGTCACTCCGTGTGACGGGGAGGTATCTCTGGGCCCACTCGGTAAGACATCATCATAATGAGCTCAATGTGACTAAGGAGTTAGCCACGGGATGATGTATTACGGAACGAGTAAAGAGACTTGCCGGTAACGAGATTGAACAAGGTATAGAGATACCGACGATCGAATCTCGGGCAAGTATCATATCGATAGACAAAGGGAATTGTATACGGGATTGATTGAATCCCCGACATCGTGGTTCATACGATGAGATCATCGTGGAGCATGTGGGAGCCAACATGGGTATCCAGATCCCGCTGTTGGTTATTGATCGGAGAGGTGTCTCGGTCATGTCTACATGTCTCCCGAACCCGTAGGGTCTACACACTTAAGGTTCGATGACGCTAGGGTTATAGGGAAATGTTTTACGTGGTTACCGAAAGTTGTTAGGAGTCCCGGATGAGATCCCGGACGTCACGAGGAGCTCCGGAATGGTTCAGAGGTAAAGATTGATATATAGGAAGTCCAGTTTTGGTCACTGGAAAGTTTTCGGGCTCATCGGTAGTGTATCGAGAGTGCCGGGAGGGTGCCGGAGGACCCCCGGGAGGGGTGTGACGACCATAGGAATTTGTGGGCCCTTAGAGGAGGTGTGCCAACCCTTATTGGGCTGGCCAAGACCTTCTAGAAAAGCCCATGCGGCTGGGATCAAGAGATAAAGGGCTAAAGGGTTTTAAAAGAGGAGATCCACCTCCCTTGTGGGAGGTGGACTCTCCCCCTACTTCGGCCGAACCTCTCCTCCTTGGAGGAGGGGCCAAGGAATCCCTCCCTCTCCCTCCTCCTATATATACCCAAGGGTTTGGGCTGATTTGAGACACGACTTCTCTCTCTCTCTCTCTCGGCGCAGCCCTACCCTTCCTCTTCCTCGTTCTCCGTAGGGCTTGGCGAAGCCCTGCCGGAGTTCACGTAGCTCCACCGTCAGCACGCCGTCGTGCTGCCGGAGCTCTCCCTAAACCTCTCCTTCCTCCTTGTTGGATCAAGGCATAGGAGACGTCATCGGGCTACACGTGTGTTGAACGTGGAGGCGCCGTTGTTCGGCGCTGAGATCAGAATCCACCGCGATCTGAATCGCTGCGAGTACGACTCCACCAACCGCGTTCTTGTAACGCTTCCGCTTAGTGATCTTAAAAGGTATGAAGATGCAATCTCTCCCCACTTGTTGTTGGTTTCTCCATAGATAGATCTTGGTGATCGTAGGAATTTTTTTGACTTACTACTACGTCTCCCAACAAGTATACCATACCCAACATCCTTCATCTCAGCCTCACCAATGACAACATTGGCGATCTTGTCACCTTTCCCATGTTGATGCTTGTCGTAACGGTTAGGGAAGCTAGGGGCCCAATGATCAGGATCTCCGCAGACATGACATACACCTTTCTTCTTGTCAGTCTTCTTCTTGAAGTTGGTGTGTTGCGAAGCCTTGTTCTTCCCGTCAAACTTTCCCTTCCTATCAAACTTGCCCTTGTTCTTGAAATTGTGGGGCTGAAAGTTTTTCTTCTATACTAGATTGGCACTAGAACCTCCCTCTATCCCTCGAGCACATATGTCTTTTTCTCTCGCCTTTTCTTCCACATCAAGGGTACCAATGAGATCAAGAACGTAAAACTCATGTCTCTTATGCTTCAGAGAAGTAGCAAAGTTCCTTCACGAGGGAGGGAGCTTAGTAATGATACTCTGGCAACAAACTTGTTCAGTAACATACAATTGAAATGCTCAAGTTCTCTAGCAAATGACTGTATCTCGTGAGCTTGCTCAATCACGGAGCGCTCAACAGTCATCCTGTAGTCATAGAATTGCTCCATGATATACACCTTAGTGCCGGCATCCGAGACCCCAAACTTGGCCTCGAGTGCATCCCACATATCTTTTCCATTGTCAATTGACGCATAAGTATCAACTATGTTCTCACCAAGAACACTCAAAAGAGCAAACTTAAAAAAGGTATCCTTTTTCTGAAAAACTTGTTCCTCTTGAGGATTAAGATCTCCTTCAGGTTTGCCAAGAGTGGCCTCATAGCATCTCATGGTTTGAAACCATAGAACAGCCCTCAGACGCCACCTCTTATAGTGCACACCCTCAAACATAGGAGGCCTCATGGAAGTATCAAAACCACTCGGGGTAAATTGCCTATAATATGGTTTTTGGATTCTTGGAAATATGAGCAATTTAGCGAGTAATTTAAATAAAATAAACAGTTGATAAAACAAGATCATAGTAAAATAGGCAACACTAGTCATGCGACTTAGAGGAGAGTATGCCACAATAAGAGGAACAAAACTTATCAGGGAAACTAAAGGATAGTAGGTGAATATTATGTGAACTGTGAACTATACCAAAACATATGTAGAATAAAAACTAGACCAAGTATTTGTAGCAAAACCTCGAACATGGAAAACATGAATACATACTGAGCGGTGGCAGCATCAGGGTTGGCGTTGATGTCATCATCGGCCATGTCGTCGGGGAAGAAGTCGTCGTTTGGGAAGTGATCGTCGGCGTTCGTGGCATACATGATGAAGAAGTCAGTAGTCACGTAGAGCGCTCCCCAAAAGCCTTATCACCTTTCTCCCATACAGGACTCAAAATGGTGAGGTTTCGGAGGCCTACTGTCTCGACCTACGGTGCACGCCGTAAGGCGGGATGGGGACATCGGCTCGGCTCATTCCCGCAACCCACGGCGTGACGAGGCGGGCGGCAAAGGAGCGTGCATGTATGTTCCTCTTGTTCTCATGCTCATACATGTGGAGAAACATCATTCCTTATAAGAAGGTCCAACTCCTACTAAACTAGAAATATGAGACTAAACTTTTGTCCCACTCTTTCCTTGCACGAATGGACTTAGTGGGCCTCTAGGATTTATTAGAAATATTAAAAAAAATTATTGTGCTGACCCATGTTTAGATCAAATTCTAGCACTTCCTCCAATGTTTGTTTTTACGATAATTACTACGTTAATGCACTCACGGTGGACAACTTGTTGCCCGCTCAAGTGAAGCCTTTCAATCCGCGTGCTGCTCCTCATTGTGCTTTAGGATCAATCACAATAAATATTGGTGAAATTCATGGATCAAGTCATCTTGTGTTCCGCGGAATCAAAATTTTACTACAAATGGAATCTCGGGTGATTGGACACATGCATGTAATAGCTTACTATGAAAATCCCTGTAATGCAAAGTGTTACAACTCGATGAATGATTTTTGAGTATTTTTTCTTTTAAATAAAGACCAAATCTGAAATTAAGTTATACTCTTTTCATAGATTTCACATATACTACAATGTCCAAAACTTTCAAATTCCTTGATGGTTGCGTACTGCACTCAACTCGTTGTTGAAGTTCAACGGCGCAAAAAAGCGCGTTCTCTTCTAGTACTAATACTAATACTAAGGGCATAACCGGACATCACATCCGGGACAGAGTGATCATTCCGTGAAAACAAACGCGGTAGGCGTTCATCGAAACTACCGCATATGTACGGTTGCATTTCAAACGAAATTCAATGAATTTGATTAAAAATTGATGCAAACTCAAACAAACTAGACGATATTCATTTAAATTAGGATAATTTTTTACATAAAACCGAATGATATGTCGTCTGGTGAACTAAAAGCCTAACCCTATACTTGACGGTGACCTCATAGGTCATGCCGTCTCATACGTGTCAAACATATCTATAATTTTGATTGTTAAATGCTACTCCCTCCGTTACATAATGTAGTGCATATAGATTTTTTGAAAAGTCGAACTATACAAATTTTGACTAAGATTATAGAGGAAAATTTGTGCATCTAGAATATGAAACACATAATAGATCATGAGGGTTTTATATATTTGGTTTTGTAGGTGTTGATACAATCTCCTATTTTTCCAAGTGAAAGGCGGGCCAATCACCTCAACATTATTTGACGATGATAACTTTCAATCTCATAACCACGACACTTTGGTTTAGGTGTGGTTTTCAATAAAGCGAGGAACTCGTTAATAGTTTTTCCTACAAATTTGATCAAAAATGGCGAAGTTTGACTTTCAAAACAATCTATACGCACTACATTATGTAACGGAGGGAGTATTACATTATCTCTTTTATATGCTTTTATTTTATTTTTTCTGAACTAACTTATCAATTTAGTGCCCAGTGCAAGTCTCTGATTTTTTTTCTTGCTTTTGGTTTTAGGAAAAAACCATATCTAGGAAGGTCCGAACACGACAAAACTTTTTGATGATTTTTTCTAAACCAAGAGGGACCCTAGAAGTTTCGGGAGTCATTGAGAAAATATTTGAGGGGACCACAAGCCCAGGTCACGCGACCGGGTGGGTGGGGGGTCACACCACCTAAGCCTGATGGCCCCCTGAGCCTTCAGTTGACCTAATTTCTAGCCTATATTTCGATTGTTCCCGAAACCCTCAAAGAGACAGAGGAGAGAATTTTATAGTCATCGCAAGCCTCACTTTCGAAGCGATTTGATATGGATCCCTGTTACGGAGCTCTATTGGGGGGGGGGCACCACGGGGGCGTCTTCATCAACCTTGTTGCCTCCATGATGATGTGTGAGTAGTTCCTTTAGGACCTACCGGTGCATAGTAGTATCTAGATGGCTTCTTATCTCTCTTTGGGATCTTCAGTACAATGATCTCCTCTGAGATCAATCTCACGTAATTCTTATGGTGTGTTTGTTGTGATCTGATAAGTTTTGAATTTATAATCAGATTATTCATTAAATATAATCGAATCTATTAAATTTCTTTGTTGTATGATTAAGTAGCTATGTATGATTTCCGAGTTATTCATCTTCTCTGGCCAAGATAGATGGAGATAGATGGGTAATTCTTCAAAGAGAGTATGCACAGTAGGGTATTCAACCAC
Source organism: Hordeum marinum (assembly GCA_022496015.1). Lineage (NCBI taxonomy): Eukaryota > Viridiplantae > Streptophyta > Magnoliopsida > Poales > Poaceae > Hordeum > Hordeum marinum. The sequence goes on along the minus strand of CM039673.1, from coordinate 388,819,029 downwards.
ACAGTGATCTTGCTAAAGGTGTTCTCTTTGAGGGGTGTTGTCGAGTGGCAACTAGATGGCCAATGCTAAAGGCGCTCGCCTTGCTTGGTTAGACAACGACGGAAGTTGATGGGATCTCGTGTTTTCCTGAGTAATCTACATCAGTGTGGCTGAGTTGGTGTTGTGTTGTACTGCTGGCGTTGTGTGGCATTGTGTTGTATGCGCAGTCTGATCTCTCTTACATGTTTCTTCTACATCAATAGAAATGCAACACATGTTGCTTTCCGTCAGGAAAGTATGGTGTAGCTTCCATAAAGGAAAAATGAATTGACTCAACATAAAAAGTAAATAGATAGCCATTCCTAGATGGAAGTAGAGGTTGTCATGCACTTTTTGAGGTTTTGGTGGCTTAAGAGTTTATTGGAAATGAACCTAAATTTATATTTCCCCTTATGATGGTGCCCATTTGCGTTATTATTATGGTTTTATGCCTCATCACAAGTTTGTATAAAGTTTAATTCCTTCCCGATAAAAACTCATACTTTAGTTGAATACCAAATTTTATACCTGCACCAATGACAACTTACTTGGAAGGTATTTGTCAATGCATAGTAATAGTGTATGTTGTGAAAAGAAACGGGGGTTCATGGTTTGTCGATGTACATGCAAAGTTTCCACTTAGTAAATAGTTTTGATCTAGCAAAGGATGAACTAAAGAGTGCATGTTGGAGGATCCATAACAAATAAATGGAATATGCATAAGTATGCATTCATTAGGTTGTATTCCTTGTCTAGCCAAACACTTTGTTTAAGTTTGATGATTTTCATTGAGAGTTCACATCATAAAATATGTCCAAGATAATATATTTGCATGTGATAGCTCTCTTCCTTGTACTAAGTTTCGTTTAATTTCTTTTACGACCAATGCTTGTTTGTCAATCCTCAGTAGCTTCTATTTGGTATAGCCAACATGTAAAGTCGTGACCTCCCATAATATAATTCTATAAGAGTTAATTATAGTGTTACAATATATAATAATGAAAAAGCAAAGGATGTCTCATGCCTTTTCTTTATTATATAACCTCAACCAACAGATACATTGATGGTTACTTTGAGCTTCATGATGAGACTGGGTAAGTGTTGGAAATATGCCCTAGAGGCAATAATAAATTGGTTATTATCATATTTCCTTGTTCATGATAATTGTTTATTGTCCATGCTAGAATTGTATTGATTGGAAACTCAAATACATGTGTGGGTACATAGACAACACTTTGTCCCTAGTGAGCCTCTAATAGACTAGCTCATTGATTAAAGATGGTCAAGCTTTCCTGGCCATAGACATGAGTTGTCATTTGATAACGAGATCACATCATTAGGAGAATGATGTGATGGACAAGACCCAAACTATGAACGTAGAATATGATCATGTCAGTTTATTGCCATTGTTTTTTGCATGTCAAGTATCTGTTCCTATGACCATGAGATCATGCAGCTCACTAACACCGGAGGAGTACCTCATGTGTATCAAACATCGCAACATAACTGGGTGACTATAAAGGTGCTCTACAGGTATCTCCGAGGGTGTCTGTTGGGTTGGCGTGGATCGAGACTGGGATTTTGTCACTTCGTATGACGAAGAGGTATCTCTAGGCCCACTCGGTAACACAACATCACAAGAAGCTTGCAGGCAATGTGACAAAGGAGTTAGTCAAGAGATCTTGTGTTACAGAACGAGTAAAGAGACTTCTCGGTAATGAGATTGAACTAGGTATGGAGATACCGACGATCGAATCTCGGGCAAGTAACATACCGATGGACAAAGGGAACTGCATACGGGATTGTATGAATCCTTGACATCATGGTTCGGCCGATAAAGATATTCGTAGGATATGTAGGAACCAATATGGGCATCGAGGTCCCGCTATTGGTTATTAACCGTGGTGTTGTCTCGGTCATGTCTACATAGTTCGCAAACCCGCAGGGTCTGCACACTTAACGTTCGGTGACGACTTGGTATTGTTGAGTTATGTATGTTGGTGACAGGAGGTTGTTCAGAGTCCCGGATGAGATCCCGAACATCATGAGGAGCTCCAGAATGGTCCAGACACAAAGATTTATATATGGATAGTCATATTTGGCTACCGGAAAAGTTTTTTTTTTCTGGTATTGTATCGGGAAGCTTCTAGAAGGTTCTGGAAACTTCTGGAGGAGTCCGGAAGTCCACCAAGGGTTCCACCATGTCCCAAGGGTTTGCATGGGTTGAGGGAAGGTGCCCTGGCCTTATTGGGCCAGGCGCACAAGTCCCTCAAGGCCCATGTGGCTTAGGAGAGGTGGAAAGTCCACCTGTTTATGGAAAGTGAGGGAATTGGACTAGGAGTCCAACAACTCACCCTTGGCTGCGCCCTAGGGCTTGGAGGGGTTGATCTCCATGCCCCACCAACTATATAGAGAGGGGAGGGGCGCCCCAAGAGCACACACAAATCCCTTGGAGCCTGTCTCTCTCCCTGGATCATTTTCTCCTCCGTTTGCGATTTTCGGTAGCGCTAGGCGTAGCCCTGCTAAGATTGCTCCACCACCACCTCCACCACGCCGTCATGCTATTGGAGAACTCATCTACTACTCCACCCTCACTCGCTGGATCAAGGAGGCGGAGATGTCATTGAGCTGTACGTGTGCTGAACGCGGAGGTCCGTCCGTTCGGCGCTAGATCGGGACGGGTCGTGATTGGATGGCGGGACGGATTGCGATTTGGATCGCGAATACGTTCGACTACATCAAGCGTGTTTCTTAAACCTTCCCGCTTAGCGATCTACAAGGGTATGTAGACCCACTCTCCCTCTCGTAGTTTTTGATCTCCATAGATAGATTATGGGTGTTCGTAGGAAAAAAATGTTTTCCATGCAACGTTCCCCAACAGTAAGCTCCGATATCATGGAGTGTATTCATCCACCCCACGTTCCATCATATTCTTGCACAAGATATCCTGCTGAACTTCTTCAAGCCTGGCCTTCTCACTTATCTCCTTCTTTGGTGCTTCTTCCTCCTTGATGTTTGTATGGATTTGGGATTTGTCCACACACCAGGAAGATAGGTCTTGAGGACCTTCTCAAAGAATTAATCTTTGGAGGAGCTTGATGTATACATCATGATGCAATCCCTTACAAAAGCTAGCAGAAACATCTCAAAACGAAAAACAAGAGGAAAAAGTTTGTTATAGCGATCGGAAAAATTCAGGAAATTTATAGAAAAAATTGTGTGTAAATTAAACCAAGAGTAAAAAGGGAGAATTTTATACAAGGCCTCCATGCGCTCCACCATGCACGAAGGGGGCACGTGGTGTTGACGGACACCTCCTCGGCAACCTCTTTTGACCGTTGTGACTTTTACAAGGGAAGTGGAAGATGAGGAGGGGGGTCTATTGACATGTGGAGCGAGGTGGATTTGGGAACTTGAGAAGGAAAAATAGAGTATGGGTTGACTTGTATGAAAAAATAGATCAGGGGGTGTTGGCCTTTTGTTGGATAAAAATAGGGGGGTGTTCCTTCGATCTGTGGTGGTAAAGAAACCAGCGAAACAACTACAAGCTCCCCTTTAAAAATAGAAATTCATATTTTGTTTTCTTATTTTGATTTTTTCTGCTTGCATGTTTATTTTTAGTTCTTGCATAATAAAATTTAAAGTAGCCTTGAGGTTTATTTTGTTGAAACTCTCTTTGTAGTGATCTTTTATATGAGCTTTCAAGGTTACTTGTCACTAGTGATTTAGAAATGGGAAGAACAAATGGAAAAGTGACTTGAGTGAAGAACCAAGCATTCATGAGAATGTATCATGTATGTATGTACATTCACTTCTCTCGAAAGTTTAAATAATATAACACTTCATTTGGCTGGTTGCACTTAAATTTTTCTCCCCATGTTAATTGAATACTCCCTCCGTTCAAAAATTCTTGTCTTGGATTTGTTTGAATACAAATGTATCTAGTCACATTTTAGTGTTAGATACATCTATATCTTGATAAATCTAAGACAAGAATTTTGGGACGAAGGGAGTAACATTTAGTTCCACTTCCCATCACGAGTCTTGCTAGCGTAGCTTCGATGTTAAGCCTTGTGTTGAACTTGAGAAAAATCTGAATGGAAAGGAAAAGTTTTAGAGAACTTGGGTGTCGAGAAAAGTTCCTAAAAGGAACTAGTAGTTGAGATGCTCAAGTCCACAATACTTAATTTGATCGACACAATAGCCTTCCAGAAAAGAATTGTCTAAAGGAACTGAACTTAGAAGAAATTGAGACTGATGCATGCCAAGAGTTTATCATAATAGTGTAAATATTGTTTTGTGTGTGTTACTACATGGGTGCGTAGGATATTGCTTTATGCGTGTAACTACAATGCATTTCTTCTCGAGAAATTTATGCGTGTCATTAGAATACCTTCCTATAATTCTTTATAGAACATGCTGATAGAAAAAAATTCCAGAGTAACATCCCATTTTAGATGAACCGTGCAACTCTTGGCATGGTTTCATCACAGAAAATGGAATTTCATGCGAAGAATGAAAGGAATGGGTGATTGCGAGTCATGATTAGATGGTACCCATGGGTGTTTATGAGATATTCAAGTACTATGCTTTCTTTAAAACAATCCATTTTATATTTTTTAAAGAGAGTGGAAATGAAAATACATTTTCAAAACAAAAGTGCTTTAATTTGCTTCATGTATATCTTCCTATTAAGACTTGTGTTGTGAACTAGAACTAACCTTACAAAAATTATTCGTGGCTAGGTAGCGACCTTCGGTGCAAGCATTCAAATACAAGTATTCCCTTCATTAAGATTGCATGATTTGAGAAATTGATATATTGCATCTTTGCGAGCAGGTAAGCCCTCTTCGTCCAATTGTCAATTTCCCATCTATTCTTTTTATTTCTTGATTGCTGGAGGCGAGCAACGTTTAAACTTGGAGGAGTTGATGGCTACATAATTTAACACTTTCATGTGCATAATTCAATGTTTTTCCAAAGGGGTTTTGCCGGTTCCCACCTTTTCATTAATGCTAATACTTGGAAAATGAAGAAACCTTGTGTTGCTTACTTGTTGTGTAGGTCCAATCATTTGTAGAAAGAAATGGATCAATATCCGAACAAATGGGATAGCGGGGTTATTTCCCTTTTAGGCGGAAGTTCTGGTGTGCTGACACATCTCCAACGTATCTATAATTTTGATTATTCCATGATGTTATATTATCAATCTTGGATGTTTTATATTCATGTTATAGCAAGTTTATATCATTTTTTCGGACTAACCTATTGACATAGTGCCAAGTGCTAGTTGCTGTTTTTGGCTTGTTTATTACTTTGAAGAAAATCAGTACCAAACGAAGCCCAAATACCGTGAAACTTTTTGGAGAATTTTTTTGGGCCAGAAGACACACAATGGGCCAGAGAAGTGCCGGAGAAGAAGTACGAGGTGGGGAACACCCGCCAGGGCACGCGAGAGGCCCCTAGCATGGCCTGGTGAGTGGTGCCCACCTCGGGACCCCACTCCACCGACTATCAACTCTATAAATTCTCAAATATTTTTAAAACCCTAGAGGAGTCAACAAAACACAATTCCAGCCGCCGCAAGTTCCAGAACCTCGAGATCCAATCTAACACCATCACAGAGGGGTTCATCTTCCTCATAGATGCCTCTCGGACGATGCGTGAGTAGTCCACCATAGACCTATGGGTCCGTAGGTAGTAGCAATATGGCTTCCTCTCTCTTTCTCTTTTGATTCTCAATACAATGGTCTCTTGGAGATATATTTTATGTAATGACTTTTGCCGTGTGTTTGTTGGGATCCTATGAATTTTGAGTTCATGATCAGTTTCTATCCATGAATATTTTTGAGTCTTCTTTGATCTCTTATATTCATGATTACTTATAGCCTCGTATTTCTTCTTCAAATCTTTTGTTTATTTAGGCCAACTAGATCGATTTTTCTTGCCATGGGAAGAGGTGCTTTGTGATGGGTTCTATCTTGTGGTGTTCTTTCCCAGTGACAAAAGGGGCAGCAAGGCACGCATGTATCGTTGCCATTAAGGATAACAAGATGGTGTCTATTCCTACATGGATAGATCTTGTCTACAACATGTCACCGTTCTTATTGCATTACTCCATTTTTCCATAAAATTAATACATTAGATGCATGCTGGATAGCGGTCGATGTGTGGAGTAATAGAAGTAGATGCAGAAGCGTTTCGGTCTACTTATCTTGGACGTGATGCCTATATAATGATCATTGCCTGGATATCGTCGTGATTATTTGATATTGTATCAATTTCCCAACAATAATTTGTTCACCCACCATGTGTTATACTCATGAGAGAAGCCACTAGTGAAATCTATGCCCCCCGGGTCTACTTTTCCAATACATTGCTTTCCGATCTACTCTTTTGCCGTTTTATTTTCAGATCTATTAATCCGAAAAAACAAAATACCTTGTTGCACTTTTTATTTACTTCCTTTATTTTGTGTTGTTGCGAGATCTATTTGCCATACATGTTGCAATCTAATCTATCTTATCATCATTGAGAGCTTGACAACCTCTCTTACGCGTCGGGTTGCATGTATTTGTTATTTGTGTGCAGGTGATGTTTACATAGTTGCTTGATCTTCCTCTATGATTGATACCTTGGTTTCTGAACTGAGGGAAATACTTACCGTCGCTGTGTTGCATCATCCCTTCCTCTTTGGGGAAATACCAATGCAGTCTCAAACCACGTCATGTGCCAGGAGAGAAGGCAATGCCTGGTATGTGCGCTCGTACCAGTCGATCTTGCCCCCCTCTCATCTACACCAACAACTTTCGTGAAGGGAGATCAAGCAGAAGGGTGGATGAACACATTGAAATCACCATCAGAACAATAGAGAAGAGATCCAAGAGAGAAAGGACTTGACTTCGATGAATTTCAACTTTCTCCGCGTCACACCCCTTCACCCATCTACATCATCACCATAGAGAGCGTATTCCAACTTCTAATACTAGGGTTTGTAACTCTATTCATAGTTTGTCAGGTATTTAGATCGGATCAATCATTCATATTATTGCGGTACTTTGCAATATCATCGATATGGTTTTCCTCTTTTTGATCTTCGTGTTTGTAGGTTCTTCTCCTTCATGAGTAATCCCTCATAGGTGTGGGAGATGTAGGGGATTTATGAGATTCATTTATCCTGATTTGATATGTCATTATTTGTGAAAGTAGTTCTATGATTGATTATTAAGTTGGTTATCCATGGTGAGTGAAACATGCATGTCCAATTTAAAGTCCCATGCGACATGATCCGAAAACGTACATAGGTAACACATATTGTTCAATGATGCCATGACCTACATGTGCTAGTAGTTGGTATCTACGAGGAGCAAAAAAATGAGATAACGAGAAACCACAATGCTTAAAAAGTGTTGGTCCAGTGTCATGACCTTAATTGTTGAAACGTCCATGCATATGACAATGTTGATGTAGGCCAACGGAGGATAACAATTTCGGCATGGAGAAGTTTGACTACTCAAGGGTGAACCGCCTACAAAACATACAATTAACGATGCAGAATCATATGACAAGGTAACTGGTATTACCGGATATTTGATGTACACCATGAATCTGAGTTCTGCGGGCCTAACTGTTGGAAATATGCCCTGGAGGCAATAAATAAAGTGTTTATTATTATATTTCCTTGTTCATGATAATTGTTTATCATCTATGCTAGAATTGTATTAATTGGAAACATGGATACATGTGTGGATACATAGACAAACACAATGTCCCTAGTATGCCTCTAGTGAACTAGCTCATTGATCGAAAGATGGTTAAGGTTTCCTAGCCATGGACATGAGATGTCATTTGATAATGGGATCACATCATTAGGAGAATGATGTGATGGACAAGACCCAAACTACAAACGTAGCTTATGATCGTGTTAGTTTATTGCTACTGTTTTCTGCATGTCAAGTATATGTTCCTATGACCATGAGATCATGCAACTCACGGACATCGGAAGAGTGCCTTGTGTGTATCAAACGTCGCAACGTAACTAGGTGACTCTAAAGGTGCTCTACAGGTGTCTCCGAGGGTGTCTGTTGAGTTGGCATGGATCAATACTGGGATTTGTTACTCCGTGTGATGGAGAGGTATCTCAGGGCCCACTCGGTAATACAACATCACAATAAGCCTTGCAAGCAATGTGACTAAGTGTTAGTTATGGGATCTTGTATTACGAAACAAGTAAAAGAGACTTGCCAGTAACGAGGTTGAACTAGGTTTTGAGATACCGACGATCGAATCTCGGGCAAGTAACATACCGAAGAACAAAGGGAACATCATACGGATTAACTGAATCCTTGACACAGAGGTTCGACCGATAAAGATCTTCATAGAATATGTAGGAACCAATATGGCATCCAGGTCCTGCTATTGGTTATTGACCGTAGAGGTGTCTCGGTCATGTCTACATAGTTCTCGAACCCGCAGGGTCTGCACACTTAAGGTTTGGTGACGTTTCGATAGTATAGAGTTATGTATGGTGGTGACCGAAGGTTGTTCGGAGTCCGAGATGAGATCCCGAACGTCACGAGGAGCTACGGAATGGTCCAGAGGTAAAGATTCATATATAGGAAGTCCTGTTTTGGTCGCCGGAAAAGTTTCGGGCTCATCGTTAGTGTACCGGGAGGCCTCCGGGAGGGGTATTTCGACCCAAAAGGCTTCATGGGCTGTGGGAGAGTGAATATCAGCCCTTAGTGGGCTGGTGGAAACTCTCACACAAGGCCCATGTGGCTGGAGGAAAAAACCCAAAGAGAAAAAGTGGAAAAAAGGCAAAATAGGGTGAATCCTAGTCCTACTAGGATTGGAGGTGCACTCCACCTCCACCACCTTGGTTCGGCTGAAGCTGTTGGCTTGGAAGCCAAGGCTGCCTACTCTCCTCCTCTCCTCCTATATATACTAGAGGGTTTTGGGTTTTTGCACTAGTTTTTTACAGCCATGTGCTACCAGTTCCTTCAGTGCATAGTTTTTCCTCTACATCGGATTTCTGCAGTGCTTAGGCGAAGCCCTGCCGGAATTGCTCCACCACCATCGCCGGAGTGCCGTCACGCTGCCGGCGAACTCTTCTACCTCTCCGCTGTCTCTTGCTGGATCAAGACGGCGGAGATCGTCATTAAGCTGTACGTGTGCTGAACGCGGAGGTGCCATCCGTTCGGCGCTAGATCGGAAGGATCGTGATCAAGTTCGTGGGACGGATCATGATCAAGTTCCTGGGAGGGATTGTGATCAAGTTCGTGGGCCGGATCATGATCAAGTTCATGGGACGAATCGTGATTAGATCACGGGACGGATCGTGATTGGATCGCGGGACGCACGTCGATTTGGATCGCAAAGACGTTCGACTACACCAACCGTGTTTCTTAATGCTTCCCGCTTAGCGATCTACAAGGGTATGCAGATCCACTCTCCCTCTCGTAGATGCTCATCACCATGGATAGATCTACGTGTGTGTAGGAAATTTTTTGTTTCCCATGCAACGTTCCCCAACAGTGGCATCATGAGCTAGGTCTATGTGTAGATAAGATCTCGAGTAGAACACAAAAGGTTTGTGGGCGTTGATGCTTAGATTGCTTCCTCCCTTGGTTAGGATTTGGTTCAGCGGTATTGTGAGATGAAGCGGCTCGGACCAACATTACTCGTACGCTTACGAGAGACCGGTTCCCTTGATCGCAACTTGTTGCATAGATGGCTTGCGGGTGACAGTTTCTCTCACTTTAGTTGGATCGGATTCGACAAAGGCGGTCCTTGAGAAGGTTGAAAAGCAACTAGTGTATCACCGTTGTGGTTTTTGCGTAGATGAGAATTGTTCTTGCTAGATACCCATAGCAGCCACGTAAAACATGCAACAACAATTAGAGGACGCCTAACTTGTTTTTGCAGGGTATGTTGTGCTGTGATATGGCCAATTACATGATGTGATATATGTGATGTATGAGATGATCATGTGATGTATAGATTATCACGACTTGCATGTCGATGAGTACAACAACCGGCAGGAGCCATAGGGTTGTCTTTAATTATTGTATGACCTGCGTGTCAATCATTAAGCGCTATGTAATGCTTTACTTTATCGCTAAATAGTAGCAATAGTAGTAGAAGCATGCAGGGCGTGACAACCCCGATGGCGACACGTTGATGGAGATCAAGATGATGACGATCATGGTGTCGTGTCGGTGATTATGGAGATCATGCCGGTGCTTTCAAGATGGAGATCTAAAGCACAAGTTCATGGCCGTATCATGTCACTTATGAATTGCATGTGATGCTAATCCTTTTATGCACCTTGTTTTGCTTAGTACGACAGTAGCATTATAAGGTGATCCCTCACTTAAATTTCAAGATAAATTGTGTTCTCCCTGAGTGTGCACCGTTGCGAAAGTTCGTCGTGTTGAGACACCACGTGATGATCGGGTGTGATAGACTCTATGTTCACATACAACGGGTGCAAGCCAGTATTGCACGCGCAGAACACTCGGGTTAAACTTGACGAGCCTAGCATGTACAGACATGGCCTCGGAACACAAGAGACCGAAAGGTCGAACATGAGTCATATAGTAGATATGATCAACATAATGATGTTCACCATTGAAGCCACCTCCAACTCACGTGATGATCGGACTTGAGTTGGTGGATTTGGATCATGTGACACTCAGATGACCTGAGGGATGTCAATTTGAGTGGGAGCTTTAGTAATTTGATTAACTAAACTCGTTATCTTGAACAATAGTCTAAGTGAACTTTGCATATTTATGTTGTAGATCAATGGCTCGCGTAGTAGCACCCCTGAATTTTAATGCGTTCCTAGAGAAAGCTATGTTGAAAGATGATGGAAGTAACTTTGTTGACTGGGCCCGTAATCTGAGGATTATCCTCACGGCTTCCTAGAAATCATATGTCCTTGATGCACCGCTTTGTGACCAACTAGAAGACATGACCTCCGAAGACGTTAAGAACGCTTGGGAGGCACGTACTGGAGATTACTCAATAGTTCAGTGTGCGATATTGTATGGCTTAGAACCGGGACTTCACAGACGTTTTGAACGTCATGGAGCATATGAGATGTTCTAGGAGTTGAAGTTTATCTTTTCAGAAGAATGCCCAGATCGAGAGGTATGAAACCTCCGATAAGTTCTATGCTTGCAAGATGGAGGAGAACGGGTCTATCAGTGAACGTATACTCAGAATGTCTGGGTATTCAACTCGTCTAGCGGAGTTGGGAATTGCCCTTCCGCCAGAGGTGATCACTGACAAAGTTCTTCAATCACCGCCACCTAGTTACAAGAGCTTTGTGATGAACTATAACATGCACGGGATGAACAAGTCAGTCACCGAGCTATTTGCGATGCTAAAAGTCGCTGAATCTGAAATCCAGAAAGAACATCAAGTGTTGATGGTCAATAAAACCACTAGTTTCAAGAAAAATGGCAAGGGCAAGGGCAAGGGCAAGAAGGGTAAAACCAAGAAGGATGGCAAAGCAGTTGCTACTCCTATAAAGAAGCCCAAGCATGGACCCAAGCCAGAAACTGAGTGCTTTCATTGCAAGGGAACTCGTCACTGGAAGCGGAACTGCCCCAAGTACCTGGCTGACAAGAAGGCGGCCAACGACAAACAAGGTATATATGATATACATGTTATTGATGTGTACCTTACTAGCTCTCGTAGTAGTGCCTGGGCATTTGATACCGGTTCGGTTGCTCACATTTGCAACTCAAAGCAGGAACTACGGAATAAACGAAGGCTGGCAAAGGACAAAGTGACGATGCGCGTGGGAAATGGTTCCAAGGTTGATGTGATCGCCATCGGCACGCTTCTCTTCGATTACCATCGGGATTAGTGATGAACCTGAATAATTGTTATTTAGTGCCTGCGTTAAGCATGAACATTATATCTGGATCTTGTTTATTGCGAGACAGTTACTCATTCAAATCAGAGACTAAAGGTTGTTCTATTTATATGAGTAATATCTTTTATGGTCATGCACCCAATGTTATGGGTTTATTCATATTGAATCTTGATAGTGATGACACACATGTTCATAACATTGATGCCAAAAGATGTAGAGTTGATAATGATAGTACCACTTTCTTGTGGCACTGCCGTTTAGGTCATATTGGTGTAAAACACATGAGGAAGCTCCATGCTGATGGACTTTTTGAGTCACTTGATTTTGAATCACTTGACACATGTGAACCATGCCTCATGGGCAAGATGACTAAAATGCCGTTCTCTGGAACAATGGAACGGGCGAGTGACTTATTGGAAATCATACATACTGATGTGTGCGGTCCAATGAATGTTACAGCGCGTGGTGGATATCGTTATTTTCTCACCTTCACTGATGACTTAAGTAGATATGAGTATATTTACTTAATGAAACACAAGTCTGAAACGTTTGAAAAGTTCAAGCAATTTCAGAGTGAAGTTGAGAATCATCGTAACAAGAAGATTAAGTTCCTGCGATCTGATCGAGGAGGTGAATATCTAAGTTATGAGTTTGGCAGTCACTTAAGACAGTGTGGAATTGTTTCACAGTTGACACCGCCCGGAACACCACAGCGTAATGGTGTGTCCGAACGTCGTAATCGAACCTTATTAGATATGGTGCATTTTTTGATGTCTCTTGCTGATTTGCCACTATCGTTTTGGGGTTATGCATTAGAGACAGCTGCATTCACTTTAAATAGGGCACCATCAAAATCCATTGAGACGACGTCATATGAACTGTGGTTTGGCAAGAAGCCAAAGTTGTCATTTCTTAAAGTTTGGGGATGTGATGCTTATGTCAAAAAGCTTCAGCCTGAAAAGCTGGAACCCGAAGCGGAGAAATGTGTCTTCCTAGGATACCCGAAAGAGACAGTCGGGTATACCTTCTATCTCAAATCCGAAGGCAAAGTGTTTGTCGCTAACAACAGAACATTTCTTGAGAAAGAGTTTCTCTCAAAAGAATTGAGTGGGAGGAAAATAGAGCTTGATGAGGTTATTGAACCATTACTTCAACCAGAAAGTAGCGCAGCGTAGAAAGATGTTTCTGTGGAATCTACGACGGTAGAAGAGGAAGTTAATGATGATGATCATGAAGCTTCGGATCAAGCTGCTCTTGAACCTCGTAGGTCGACAAAGCTGCATACTACTCCTGAGTGGTACGGCAACCCTATCTTGGAGGTCATGTTGTTGGACAACAATGAACCTATGAGCTATGGAGGAGCAGTGATGGGCACGGATTCCAAGAAATGGTTAGAGGCCATGAAATCCGAGATGGGATCCATGTATGAAAACAAAGTATGGACTTTGGAAGTATTACCTGAAGGGCGAAAGGCCATTCAGAACAAATGGATGTTTAAGAAGAAGACAGACGCGGACGGTAATGTCACCGTCTATAAAGCTCGACTTGTGGCAAAGGGTTTTTCACAAGTTCAAGGAGTTGACTACGATGAGACTTTCTCACCCGTAGCGATGCTTAAGTTTGTTAGAATCATGTTAGCAATAGCTGCTTATTTCGACTATGAAATTTGGCAGATGGATGTCAAAACAGCGTTCCTCAACGGTTTCCTTGAGGAAGAGTTGTATATGATGCAACCCGAAGGTTTTGTCAATCTAGAGAATGCTGACAAAGTTTGCAAACTCCAGCGATCCATTTATGGACTGGTACAAGCATCTCGGAGTTGGAATAAGCGCTTTGATGAGGTGATCAAAGCGTTTGAGTTTCTACAAGTTTACGGAGAAGCTTGTATTTACAAGAAAGTGAGTGGGAGATCTATAGCGTTTCTAGTATTATATGTGGATGACATATTGCTGATAGGAAACAATATAGAAATGCTGGAAAGCGTGAAGGAATATTTGAACAAGAGTTTTTCAATGAAGGACCTAGGAGAAGCTGCTTTCATATTAGGCATTAAGATCTATAGAGATAGATCGAGACGCTTAATAGCACTTTCACAGAGCACATACCTTGATAAAGTTTTGAAGAAGTTCAAAATGGATCAGTCCAAGAAGGGCTTCTTGCCTGTGTTACAAGGTGTGAAGTTGAGTAAGACTCAATGCCCAGTAACTGCAGAAGATAGAGCAAAGATGAGTGTCATCCCCTATGCTTCAGCCATAGGCTCTATCATGTATGCAATGCTATGCACAAGACCCGATGTCAGCCTTGCCATAAGTATGGCTGGAAGGTTTCAAAGTGATCCTGGAATGGAGCACTGGCAAGCGGTCAAGAATATCCTTGAGTACCTAAAAAGGACTAAGGAAATGTTTCTCGTTTATGGAGGTGATGAAGAGCTCGTCGTAAAGGGTTACGTCGATGCAAGCTTTGACACTGATCTGGACAACTCTAAGTCGCAAACCGGATACGTATTTATTCTTAATGGGGGAGCGGTAAGCTGGTGCAGTTCCAAGCAAAGCATGGTAGCTGATTCTACGTGCGAAGCGGAATACATCGCAGCCTCGGAGGCGGCGAAGGAAGGTGTCTGGATGAAGCAGTTCATGACAGATCTTGGAGTAGTGCCCAGTGCACAGAATCCAATGAGCCCGTTCTGTGACAACACTAGTGCCATTGCTCTAGCCAAGGAACCAAGGTTTCACAAGAGGACCAGACATATAAAGCGACTCTTCAACTCCATCAGATATTACATCGAGGAGAAGGACATAAATATTTGCAAAGTGCACACGGATCTAAATGTTGCAGACCCATTGACTAAACCTCTTCCAAGAGCTAAACATGATCAACACCAGAACTGCATGGGTGTTCGATTCATTACAATGTAAATCACATAGTGATGTGAGCTAGATTATTGACTCTAGTGCAAGTGGGAGACTGTTGGAAATATGCCCTAGAGGCAATAAATAAAGTGTTTATTATTATATTTCCTTGTTCATGATAATTTTTTATTGTCCATGCTAGAATTGTATTAATTGGAAACATGGATACATGTGTGGATACATAGACAAACACAATGTCCCTAGTATGCCTCTAGTGAACTAGCTCATTGATTGAAAGATGGTTAAGGTTTCCTAGCCATGGACATGAGATGTCATTTGATAACGGGATCACATCATTAGGAGAATCATGTGATGGACAAGACCCAAACTACAAACATAGCCTATGATCGTGTCAGTTTATTGCTACAGTTTTCTGCATATCAAGTATATGTTCCTATGACTATGAGATCATGCAACTCACGGACACCGGAGGAGTGCCTTGTGTGTATCAAATGTTGCAACGTAACCGGGTGACTATAAAGGTGCTCTACAGGTGTCTCCAAGGGTGTCTGTTGAGTTGGCATGGATCAATACTGGGATTTGTTACTCCGTGTGACGGAGAGGTATCTCAGGGCCCACTCGGTAATACAACATCACAATAAGCCTTGCAAGCAATGTGACTAAGTGTTAGTTACGGGATCTTGTATTACAGAACGAGTAAAAGAGACTTGCCAGTAACGAGGTTGAACTAGGTATGGAGATACCGACGATCGAATCTCGGGCAAGTAACATACCGAAGAACAAAGGGAACATCATACGGGATTAACTGAATCCTTGACATAGAGGTTCGACCGATAAAGATCTTCGTAGAATATGTAGGAACCAATATGGGCATCCAGGTCCCGCTATTGGTTATTGACCATAGAGGTGTCTCGGTCATGTCTACATAGTTCTCGAACCCGCAGGGTCTGCACACTTAAGGTCTGGTGACGTTTCGATAGTATAGAGTTATGTATGGTGGTGAACGAAGGTTGTTCGGAGTCCCGAATGAGATCCTGGACGTCATGAGGAGCTCCGGAATGGTCCGGAGGTAAAGATTCATATATAGGAAGTCCTGTTTTGGTCACAGGAAAAGTTTCGGGCTCATCGGTAGTGTACCGGGAGTGCCGGGAGTGTACCGGGAGGGGTATTTCGACCCAAGAGGCTTCATGGGCTGTGGGAGAGTGAATATAATACCTTAGTGGGCTGGTGGAAACTCCCACACAAGGCCCATGTGGCTGGAGGAAAAAACCCAAAGAGAAAAAGTGGAAAAAGGCAAAATAGGGTGAATCCTAGTCCTACTAGGATTGGAGGTGGACTCCACCTCCACTACCTTGGTTCGGCCGAAGCTCTTGGCTTGGCAGCCAAGGCTGCCTCCTCTCCTCCTCTCCTCCTATATATACTAGAGGGTTTAGGGTTTTTGCACTAGTTTTTTACAGCCACGTGCTACCCGTTCCTCCAGTGCATAGTTTTTCCTCTAGATCGGATTTCTGCAGTGCTTAGGCGAAGCCCTACCGGAATTGCTCCACCACCATTGCCGGAGCACCGCCACGCTGCCGGCGAACTCTTCTACCTCTCCGCTCTCTCTTGCTGGATCAAGACGGTGGAGATCGTCATCAAGCTGTACGTGTGCTGAACGCGGAGGTGTCGTCCATTCGGCGCTAGATCGGAAGGATCGTGATCAAGTTCATGGGACGGATCGTGATCAAGTTCGTGGGACGGATCGTGATTAGATCGCGGGACGGATCGTGATTGGATCGCGGGACGCACGGTGATTTGGATCGCGAAGACGTTCGACTACACCAACCGGGTTTCTTAACGCTTCCCGCTTAGCGATCTACAAGGGTATGTAGATCCACTCTCCCTCTCGTAGATGCTCATCACCATCGATAGATCTGCGTGTGCGTAGGAAATTTTTTGTTTCCCATGCAACGTTCCCCAACACTAACCTCTCACTGAATAAAATCTGACGGTTTATTTTCAACTCTTTACTTTTCACACTCATTACTTCAACCATCTTTTACTTGCCTATCGAAGGTAAGCTAGTTCATGCGGATATTCGAACAATTAATTCACACAACAAGGGTGACACCTTGTGTGTGATCCAAACACCAACTATTAACACTCTCCTCGTTTTTCATTGGGGCAAAAACTAAGTGGCATAATTACATGAAGGTGGTACATAACCGTGTGTAGTTGGTGTGAGTGGCTCTCCTAGCCCCTTTGCTCATTGTCGAAGTGAAGTGTTGGCGAATGATATGCTTCTTATCATCATGGCCATCATCATTTCTAGTTTGCAATCTTATGGCATAAATTAAACCGTTGTCCTAAAATGAGACTGTACTAATTCACCAAGAATGTAATCTATCATACATGACGGAAAAATTTCATATTTGTTCCAAGCATAAATCAATATGTGTAATGTAGGAATGTATCTCAAAATTGATGTATGTTGCTGGTGTCCTAGTGACAGGGATATACCACATGGTATGACCCGGCCTGGTATGACCCGGCCTGGCGACTCACGGGAGATCCGCCAAAGACATGACATCTTATTAATGACCCGGCCAGGCAACTCACAGGAGACCCGTTAAAGACATGACATATTATTTATGACCCGGCAAGCGGGGCACAGGATGACCAAGCCCAAGACCCGGCGGGTGAGCCGGCGCCAGGCGTCTCACAAGAGAAAGCCCACAAGAGAAGGCCCGAAGAGAGAAGGATTCCCTTAAAGGAAATAAGACCCGGAGTAGGATTCGTGAGAGATTAGTCCTAATCCTACTCCTAGTAGGACTCTATTTGTAAGCCTACCCTCTCAACTTATATAAGGAAGGGTAGAGCACCCCTAGAGGGACAAGTTCTCGAGAGACACAAGTCTACAAGTTTAGACAACATAAGAGATTAGAGGCACAAGAGATTAGAGGTAGCGATTAGCACCCTTGTAACCGAGAGATCTTCATCATCATCAATACTAGACAAGCAGGACGTAGGCTTTTACCTCCATCGGAGGGGCCGAACCTGGGTAAAACTCCGTGTCTTCTCGATTCCGATCAACCCCTTCAAGCCGCCACGTAGTTGCGTCTCGCCCCGAACCTAAGTCCATTCATCCGGACATCTGCCGTGACAAATCCACGACAGTTGGCGCCCACCGTGGGGCACGCGCACGGTGATGTTGTGTTCTTGAAGGAAAGCTCTTCAGGGATCGAGAAGCTTGCAATTGGCCGATTGAAAAAGAGTCTGCGTGCAACAATCATACATGATACCTCGGCGTGGGACAACCTTAGGTAGAGCCGGCAAATTCATCGCTTTGTGATCAGAATCAGGGTAAACTTTGAAACTGGCATATACGAGATTGAGACGAATTAAGAAAAATTAGGGTTGCGTCGGTTCGGCCGCCGCAAAGTCGCCAAGTTGACAAGACCGACTGGCGGTCCAATCCAAAGCCGAATCAATTTACTTGGAGCACCATCGCGTGTCGATGTGATAGACTGGATTTCCATCGCGCGCTGTTAAAAGATTAGAAGCGTGTCACACATCTTCTGTCTACATCAGTTGTGCTACAGGAGCGCTACAAGCGCCAACGCAGAAATACTACTTTGCGGTTTGTCAAGGATCAATGATTAGCGTTCAGCTTATTTTTCTGGTGGCCAAGCTATGCCTGCTCCTTGTGCAGTCCCACATCAAAAGATCTCGTGGTGCTCACTGGACCATGTGCAACCGGCGAGATTTCTGTCACGAAATACTCCCTGACAAGACGAGGGCCCGCGTCCTCCTTTAAAAATTCTTTGTGATTAGCAACACCGTTTCAGATTGGGATACGATGTGCGTAATATGGAAGGCAGTCATGGAGGATTATGCTATTAGTAATTACCCAGGTCAAATCTAGGCACAGGTTTTAAAGGCAAGATCACTATATGTCCTCACGTGGAGCATCACCCATGAAAACTCCGTCTCCGCCTCCACTGCTACTACCACAATCAGAATACAGTACATAAATCAGGCATAGCACCACCTTTGTGGCTGCTGGTTGCGTGCTTCGTTTGACGAAAAATCCAGGACAATTGTTCGTGTGGCATGATCCCGCGAAGTTAGAGCGCACACCAGCGTGTTGCATTGCTCGATGGGCACGCGTGAGTCGCCGTCCCCGCAGACGGTCTACATCAACTTGTCGATACCGCGTGCGTCCACCCGTCAGTATGAGCCACCCAATGGACGTGGCAGACCGCCACATTCGCGATATGGTCTTCACCAACAACGCCATGGCCGACTCGTCGTTCTCGCCGGCTTTCAACACCACTAGCGACTCGCACGTCCGTACCGGTTTACAATGCCGTAGCCATCCCTCGCCACCGTGCCGGCTTACAAACGCCGTGGCCATCCCTCGCTACCGCGCCGGCTTACAACGCCGTGGGCGTCTCTCGCCATCCGTGCCGGCTTACAATGTCGTGGCGTCTTTCACAACAACACCGGCTTACAACACCACAGCTGACTTCTACGTCTACATCAACACGCCAGTGGTCGCATACACCAGTACAAGCCGCCGTCCATGGTCGGATCTACGTTAACACATCGGTGCAGTGCTCGCCTATATGAGCCCCCCAATGGGTAGGCGCACAAATCGCCGCCACTATAGTTTGGTTCACTTCAACAAACAGCCGGAACGAACCATCGACCGGATCATTGAAGCAATTCGTACGGGATCATCTATAACCCGCCACGGCCAACCTCAACTTTCGATGGAGATTCTCAAGCCGCCTCTTTGAGTCAACTTAAGACTCGGGGGCTACAGACATGGCGAGACACATTTGGTCATTTTTAACGAGAACCCCGGGTCTCTGCAAGAGAAAAACCCAATCCTGTGGGCTACTACATTATTGGCGGATGATTAAAAGTTGCCCAAGAGTAGGGACCGCCGTGATGCACCATTCAAACATGGGTGCCCGGATCATTGGATCATCATAAAGACACTTGGAGCTTCTGTCGTTTCTTCATACAAGATGGCGGCTTACAAGATCGATGCTACTCCGCTATGTGACCCGCCTGCCTTACCGGTTAATCTCGCCTAGAGACCTTGAGCCGGTTCAAAGAATTGACGGCCAATCTCGATAGAGACCCTGTACCGGCTAAGATTGAGGTGACCCGTTGAACTCTTACCAGTCAATCTCGCCTAGAGACCCTGAGCCGGTTCAAGAAATTGACGCCCAATCTCGCCTAGAGACCCTGAGCCGGTTCAAGAAATTGACGGCCAATCTCGCCTAGAGACACTGAACCGCTCAAAGGAGTTGACGGTCAATCTCGTTAAGAGACCCTGAACTGGTTAAAGTCAAAACGGCTGATCTATCATCTGGCTTTATGCCCTATCAAGCGATGTTGCAGGGAGGCTTCTTGCCTTCGGGTATAGCTTACATCTCCCTTGCACAGTCTGCTTTTACGCTGTTGCAAGGAGGCTTCTTGCCTTCGGGTATAGCTTACATCTCCCTTGCACAACCGGCGTTATGCCCAATTAAGCATGGTTGCAAAGAGGCTTCTTGCCTTCGGGTATAGCTTACATCTCCTTTGCATAGCCAGCTGTTATTAAACTGTTGCAAGGAGGCTTCTTGCCTTCGGCTATAGCTTACATCTCCCTTGCACAGTTGGCTTTATGCCTAGTTTGGTTACATTAAGTGCTGTTATTGATGGAGGCTTCTTACCTTTGGTATAGCTTACATTACCCTAAGACAACAGCGTGTACACCAAATTCTAGTTGCTTATCAACTGCGGCCATCGAAGGGGGCTTCTTACCGACGGGTATCGCTTATCTCACCCTAATGGCCGGCTTTATGCCACTTCCGGTTACTTATTAACCGCGCTTGTCAAAGGGGGCTTCTTACTGATGGGTTCGCTTATCTCACCCTAACAACCGACGTTTACGCCAAAACTCAGTTGCTTATCAACTGTAACTGTTGAAAGAGGCTTCTTGCCTTCAGGTATAGCTTACATCTCCTTTCAAACAGCCGGCTTTATCAGTAAGTTGTGGTTGTTGATGGAGGCTTCTTGCCTTCGGGTATAGCTTACATTACCCATCGACAGCCGGCGTCCGCGCCTAAAACTGTAGTTGTTGAAGGAGGCTTCTTGCCTTTGGGTATAAATTACATTCCCTTCAAACAATCGGCTTTATGCCGTTCCGGCTCATCAGTAGCCACGGCTGTCGATGGAGGCTTCTTACCTTGGGTATAGCTTACATTACCCATTGACTATCGACGTTCGCGCTTACAAAATTTGCTGTCAATAGGAGGCTTCTTACCTTTGGGTATAGCTTACATTACCCTAAAAACAGCCGGCTTTATGCCATTCCGGTTGACATGTCAGCCGTGGATTATTCAAGGGGGCTTCCCACCTCCAGGTAACATGTCGGCTTATCAAGCCGGGTCAGAGCAAGGTTATGAGAAAAGGAGCAATGTTATGAAAGTTATACATCTCCGGGTTGAGCTTCTTTAAGCCGCCCTCACAACAATGCAGAATATATTCTGTCTTATTCGTTTTTGTAGGTCTTATCTCTTAAGATGAGCCGCCGTTAAAGTTATCTGCAAAAGCAAATGGATTTTTTAATAGCCAACATGGCTAGATCTTCATGGTTTATCATAACCAGTAATAAATGATTGGGATTTTTTCAAACCAGCTCGGAGAAATTATTATCTTTCAAGAGCCGCCCTATCAGATATAATGCCGTGTCATCTAATTGGCCGGTTCCCGGATTTCTTTAATTGTGCTCTGTAGTAATCTACAACACTCACGGATTTCTCAAACTTATATTTGCCGGGTTGCACCGCAACCATGAGCAGGAATTTCATGTCAAAGACAAAGGAATTATTCCAGGATATTCATTCCGGGTTATATTATGATCACGGTCAAAGATTCATTCAAAAAATTATGGTGAGATGTATTAGTCTCACATAGTCCTGGGTCGCCGCAGGCAGACGACCCGGCACTTGGGGGCTACATTATCCAAGTCCAAAGTTTATATCAATTATGGAAGTCCCATGTCGCTGCAAGCATGCACCACGGCACTTGGGGGCTAATGCAAGCTGGTTTTCAAACCATTACATTGTCAGCAAGACCATATTATCTCAAGGGGATGAGCCGGCCCTTCTATATTTTTCTAAAAGTCCCAGCCCAGTAATTCTTACTGACCCGACACTTGGGGGCTATAGTATTCAGCTGTTCCAACAGATTAAGAGATTCAAATTGAAGACCCGGCGCATCACATTCTGATGAGCCGACCCTTGGGGGCTACACCCGCCGAAGCGTTCTGATGAGCCGGCCCTTGGGAGCTACACCCGCTGAGGCTTTCTGATGAGCTGGCCCTTGGGGGCTACACCCGTCGAAGCATTATAAAGATATAAAGCAATTATAAGTCCCACGTTGCTGCAGGCAGGACAACCCGGCACTTGGGGGCAACACAGTCCAAAATGTTATTTGCAAAGCACCAAAGTTATCATGGACAATCTCGGAGCTTGGGGGTTATAGGTAATATGGACATATCAAAAACTTTGAGGAGAATTTTCAAGATATTAAATATAGAGTTCAGTTGTTAGACCCGGCGTCACCAACACTTATGACCCGGTGTTATCAAAAGATCATAACCCGCCAGAGTTTATATAAGCCGCCGTGCTTCACAACAATGGAAGTCCGGTTCTACATCAGATGGATTTTCATTCCAATATTTACCAAGTCAGTAGGATTCTAGTTATTTAACCCGGAGTCACCAACGATAATGACCCGGCATCATCAATGATTATGACCCGGCGGAGATGACCCGCCAAGAGTATTGGAAGCCGACTCAATGGCATATGGGTGTTATATTCTCAATATTTTTCGAAAGACATTAACAAGCAAGATGATTATCAAGATGACTCATTCATATGGAGAAAAGACCCAGATTTCTGAGAAGCCATTTTATAAGTCGGCCAAAGGAGCAAGCCGGCCACTTAACATATTTGTTACTCTTATTTCAGGAGCTTACCATGAATAAATTCAAGCTAACCTGGGGGCTAATGACGGGGATATACCACATGGTATGACCCGGCCTGGCGACTTACAGGAGATCCGGCCGAAGACATGACATCTTATTAATGACCCGGCCAGGCAACTCACAGGAGACCCGTTAAAGACATGACATCTTATTTATGACCCGGCAAGCGGGGCACAGGATGACCAAGCCCAAGACCCGGCGGGTGAGCCGGCGCCATGCGACTCACAAGAGAAAGCCCACAAGAGAAGGCCCGAAGACAGAAGGATTCCCTTAAAGGAAATAAGACCCGGAGTAGGACTCATGAGAGATTAGTCCTACTCCTACTCCTAGTAGGACTCTATTTGTAAGCCTACCATCTCCACTTATATAAGGAGGGGTAGAGCACCCCTAGAGGGACAAGTTCTCGAGAGACACAAGTCTACAAGTTTAGACAACACAAGAGATTAGAGGCACAAGAGATTAGAGGTAGCGATTAGCACCCTTGTAACCGAGAGATCTTCATCATCATCAATACCAGACAAGCAGGACGTAGGCTTTTACCTCCATCGGAGGGGCCGAACCTGGGTAAAACTCCGTGTCTTCTCGATTCTGATCAACCCCTTCAAGCCGCCACGTAGTTGCGTCTCGCCCCGAACCTAAGTCCGTTCATCCAGACATCTGTCGTGACAAATCCACGACACCTAGTGAAGCAGTTGACAATCGCCAAAAAATGAATTGACCGGTCGATCTCATGGCTACACGTATTCCCCTTTTCCCCGTGATAATTATTTATAGAGTTCTATTCGTTGCGTTAACACATGAATTGTTGTTATATCATTGGGTAGGACATGCCAATAGCGCCCCATCGTGCTTAAAGAGGGAAAAGGTTGGTGTCGTACATTCGGGACCTCCTATTCCCTAACCTATGCGGTAATAGAGAGGAAACATGCACGCCCCTTTCCCCTCGCGCTAGCTTTGGGCCGGCCCATATGCGAAGCGGGACTCCCCAATTTGTTTTACATTTTTTGGTGTTTTCTTTTGTGTTTTTTGTCTTTTCTTAAAAAAGGAGTTCTAAAAAGTCAATTATTTTAAAATGTTGAACTATTCAAAACATATTCTTGGATTTAAAAAACCATGAATTTGAAAAAATATATTATGTATTTCAACAAATGTTTGTGAACATGCATAAATATTATGATTTGTTTTAAAAAGGCCCATGAAAACGATTTTTTTTCATGAATATGAAAAAAAATCTGAATTCAAAAACTATTACGATTTATAAATGTTCCTTGATTACATTTCTCGTCGATTTGAAAAACAAATTTGAATTTTAGAACAGTTTGCGAATTTTGAGAAATGTTCCAGATTTCAAAAATTGTTAATGAGGTTGCAAAAATTATTCACGATTATGAGAAATGTTCCCGGATTTTTGAAAAAATGGTCATGAGTTTTCAAAAATATTCCCAATTTCAAAGGTGATCAGTATTGGGGAAATAAATCCGAATTAAAATAATGTTCATGATTTTTACAAATCTTCCTGGATTTAAACAAATTGCGTAATTGGATAAAAGAAATCTTGCATTTTAAAAATTATTCAAGAATCTAAAAAATGTTTCTAAATTGAAAAAATGTTCATGTATTTGAGAATTGTTCCCGTATTTGAAAAAAATAAAAAATAAAAGAGAAGAAGGAAAAAAACATACTATAGTTAAAAACCTAGGAAAACCGACAATAAAAAATCCAGTGAAAAAATAAAATTGGTTGGGAAGGTTCTGGAACCTTGTCACCCAAAACCCTGAAGGGGGGGGGGGGGGGGGTCTGCCAAAAACAATTACCACAATTCTACTTTGCACTGTGTGACACAAAGCGAATAATTGGTCGGCCTAGAAAAAAGAGCAACGATGGGGTGCATGGGGCTACCCACCGACCTACGCAAGAAATAGGATCCACCCGTATGTTCTCTCACAAGCTAGTTAAAAAAAGACATTGCTGGGCTTTAAGAGCATCTCTAACCGTGCGCCCAAGAAGTCCTCCAGGGCATTTTTTATCGCCGGCGAGTAAAAATCGTCTCAGTCGCGTCTCAGGAGCCCATTTTTCGTCGGTTCGCGCTTAATTTTGCGCCGGCGTACCCAGTCCGTACCCGGCACGCTGGAGGCGCCTGGGCGCGCCGTGTGAAATGATTTTGGCGCTAAAAAGAGTGGGTCCGCCGAGTCAGCGGCCGCGCGGCGTCGTCGTCCTCATCGCCTAGGTTTCCCGCGGGAAATCAATGCAAGGCTGCCGCCGGTCAGCCTTTCATTGATGCGGTGGGTTCACAAGGCGACATTCACGGGCGGCGCTGTCAGGAGGAGCTCGCCGGCCTGATCATCCTCGGCGATGACAGCGATGGCGAGGTGCCAGGGCCCTCCAACCCCGACCTGCATCGTTTCGGCGACGCAGGACAGGGCTGCAACAGGGACGGCCACGGCAGCGACGACAACGGCGATGAGGGCGGTGACTACACCAATTTCCACAAGCTCCTCGGCATGTAGAATGCGGCGGCGGACGACGGGACGGCGGTGGCGGACGACGACGTAGTCGACGTAGTTTTTTTCTTTAGTTTTGTAATATATTTTTAAATAAAAATCGAACTTTAGGCCGTTTTTGGACCGGCTTTATGACCTTAAATGGGCCAAAAGCGACGGTTGGGGTCGCCCGTGGAGCTGCGACTGGGAAGCCGAGACCCCCCCCCCCCCCCCGCGGCCGATTTTAACACCGACTTCGTCCCAGGCGGCGCTAAAAATCATCCCCGGGGGGTCCAACGGCTGGAGATGCTCTAAGCGTAAGCGTAATGAAAAAGTGTTAGTACTGTATATCCATAGAACAATCACTTACGGTTCTCTATTCGCAAAAGAAAAATTATAACTAGATACTAGATTCAATGAATATTCAACAATTTATAAAATGTTCGCAAATTAATATATAGTCAAAGTTTTAAAATATACTCAAATTTCAGAATATGTACATGAATTTAAATTTGTTGATTATTTTAAAAAATCTCAAAATTTAAAATATTCTTGAACTTACAAATATTCATAAACTTAAACATAGTTCATGGATTATCAAAATTACTCATAAATTTAAAACCTAGAAAAAACTTTTGAATGAAAATAGGGAACATTTGAAAATATACTGACAAAGAACACTAAAATCCAAAAAATACAGATGCAGAAAGCAAAACAGAAAATGGAAGAACAAGCCTGGCGAAAAATATGAACCGAAAGAAAAATGGAGACTAGGTGAAAGCAGAAAGAAGAGGTCTCTATAACTTTTGGTGCACTGGTCTTCTAGAGTAGCACGTCAACTTCTGGACTATCTAGTATAACAAGTTCTGCCCAGCCTTGATGAGAAACAAGTGATGATGGCGACACACTTCCATGATTGTAATCGTCGCTAGGTGGTCTATTGACCTAAATGCATTTTTTCTTATTTCTAATAATCGTTGTACCATCATAATTGATGATAAATAGATCGAAAGTTTTTCAGGAAAAAATAAAATACCGCATAACGATGTGCATTAAATACAAAACGATCACTATTCTTCGCAATCAGTGCAGAATAAGATATACCAACGCATCACAAAGTTGAACATGTTAAATGGGAACAACGATTAGCTCATTGGTTCGTAAAGCAATCAAGGCCTCCTACTTAGCGCCTCCAGCACCAGGTAAAGTGTGTATTGCTCGCTGCTTCCCTTCAAGGGCCATGGCACATTGTTCTCATGCCTTTCGAGACCCGGTTTGGATAGCATGAGGTTCCCATACTTCTTCCCCAATGAGCGACCATGGGTATCAATCCCACGAGTGGAAGTGCACTACGAGAGAGAGTCAAATAAGTTATTGTTATCGAATCAAATTCTAGTTTTTTAACCTGACCTTTAGCAACCTTTTTGGAAGCAAACAATAATGTTGAAATATGCATGGGTACGTGGTCTTAGGCCCTGTTTGGTTAAAAAGTCCTAGGACTTTTTCTAGTCCCAACTAAAAAGTCTCTAGTCCATCCATGTTTGTTTCCAGGGATTAAAAAGTCCTTAGTCCCTTCCTAGAGGTTATTAAATGACATGTTAAAAGATCATGTTACCCTTAGTATACAGGAAAATAACAACCAAACAACACCATGAGACGGCGGGGCAATGGGTGCAGTGAGGAGCATTGTTGGAAAAGTCACAAAAAGTCCCAAAAAAGATTCTCCTTGAGAGTCTTCTTCATTTAGTCCCAAAAAGCAACTTTTAGTCCCTAGTAGTCCCTCCTGTTTGGTTAAAAAATCTTTAAGAGGGACTTTTTCTAGTCCCTACACCAAAAAGTCCCTGGAAACAAACACCCCCTTACTCTCACTTATGTTTGGGATCTCATCTTGATAATAAACATAGACCTGGAAGACAACCATTACGATGTGCTTATAACACGATGAAGTGAAGGATCTGTCTAAAGTACATCACGGCCTGCATTGAGAGTGAGTTGTCCAACCAATGGCCTTTACCACATCACGAGTCTCGGTTATTAAGAGTAACTTCACACAACATTGTACGTTTAATGACTACACCTTATTTATTCACAAGGAATTTTTTTCTGTTGTTGTAATAGTCCTTTCTCTCATTGCTGTTTAGAATAGCGTTTTGCACATCCATGCTTTTCACCTCCTCCTTGATCGATCTACGATATCCTGGGTAGCTGTAGGGCCTTACAACGAGAAGAAGAAGAAAGACAACTTATTTGCAATTATACACATACAAATAAGAAACAATTTCTTATTTAACACTAGCTTAAATTAAACTTTTTTCCCTATCTAACAACGAGTCTAAATTTTAACACTTTTGTCCATTTTAAGCCTAAATTGTTGGGGAACGCGACAGAAAACAAAAAATTCCGGTATAGCGAGCACGCCCAGGACCACTATGGAGACTGCATACAAGGTTTGATATGATCCGTACCGACTCGAAGCGCAGCGGAAGAAGAGTCGGTGGAGATCGTTGGTGCAGATCCCGCAGCTAGGATTTACAACCTCCCAACAACGAGGATGTACTCCCTCGTCGGACAGCCCTTCGGGAGGCGGTCGGACAGTCCCTCGGACGAAGTCACGAACAGCCCTTCGGTAGGACCTTCAAAACTCGGATTGTCACTCGGACAGCCCTTCGGAAGGCACTCTCGAACTAAGACCGAAACTACGATCTCTCTATAGAGTTGCACACATACGGTGTCATCTATCCGGCAGGGCTTCGCCGTCCAGAACTAGTTCCTGCCGGAACCCACACAGCCTTTCGGCTCTACGAAACTATTTTTCTCGGAGGGAGAGAGAAGTCAGACAAGTCAAATGGCATGTGTATGAGAGAAGGGATGATTTTTGGCAGCCCACTCACCTCCTATTTATACGCCAAGGCAAGGGGTGGGGTGTGGGACGAAATAACAAAAATACCCAAGCTACATGTCCCACATGGAAGGTAAAAAGGTAATGCAAGTGGGGCCTCATGGAGGAGACCTCCATGGCTGGCCACACCCTTGTCCCCCCATGGAGGTCCCCCAACAAGCCACCAACATGTCTCCTAGAAACATGGGTGCTCCCTAGACAAAAAGCCACCAAACATGCAACCCCCGATTCGTGGGATCTTGTCCCCTCGCGCTGGGACAAGATGTTTTTCCGCGATCGTTTCTTCTGAAAAATCCCGGAAGGTCCCAGAACATTTTCGGTACCCACTAAAATTATTCTAGGCTTGTGCCGAAACATTTCCGGTATGGTGGTTTTCATCAGCGAAAAGCAACAACAGCGGTTCCAGCGGCTCCCGAACATTTCCCGGTTTTTTCTCCAGAGAAATCCCAGAAGTTCCCAGACCAATTCTGAGATCCTCTAAGAATTTCCAGGTGAGTGTCGAAACCATTTTTGGCCTAATAATATATTCCGAAACAACTTTTCGATTTTACCGAAACTCTTTCGGTGTTCTCTCTCCAGAACTCTTCCATTGTTACCGAAACTTTTCCGGTGACTTTTTCTCGGACTCCCTGTCTAGTATTCAGCATATAGATGACCCTTAAGCGTGTGACCCTATAGGTTCGGTGAAGTATAGACATGACCCGGAACCCCTTTCGATCAATGATCAACATCGGAGCCGTGGACACCCATATTGACCCCTATACCCACACGAATGAATATTCGAGTGAACCTCCAGTTGCCCTGAGCTATTCCTGTTGCTTCGTGATATGTTACAAACACCCGAGGTGAGATTTTCTGCATCCCCGTGGATCAACAACTTGTCCACTATGCAAGTTACCTCGTTACCAATTTTGTTCTCTTTTCTCATTTTCGTGTTCCGGCATCCCTGTGATCAAATCACACTGTGTCTGGCCAGACGATGATGGATACCGTAACACCGAGAGGGCCCAAGAATATCTCTCCATAGTCGGAGGAGCAAATCTCAATCTTGAGCTATCTTGTTACTTGTCATACTTTTCCGTGAACCCATAAGCCGCCGAATAGCCACCCAGTAACGGACGACGTTTAACAAACCCCAAAGTTCATGAAGCAAGTACGAAGGAACTCGATACTCTCATGGTCTGAGGAATTATGCAAACATTAACTACCTCTGCATTATTAACTGTTATTACTGCCTCTAGGGCATATCTCCTACAGACTCCCACTTGCACTAGAGCCAGTTACATGGCTTCCCTAACACCAATGGCTATCCGATGTTGCTCATGCTTTGCTCGTGGTAGAGGCTTTGTCATCGGGTCTGACATGTTCATATCCGTGTGAACTTTGTGTACTTTCACTAAACCTTCTTCGACATTATGTCGAATGAGTTTATATTTGCATTGAATATGCATTGTCTTATGGTGTGAACTCGGCTCCCTTGCCTGAGCCACGATGCCACTATTATCACAATAGATCTCCACCAGGTCCAGCTCATTTGGGACCACACCAAGGTCTTCAAGGAATTGCTTGATTCCAACAGCCTGCTTGGAGGCTTCTAAAGCAGCAACATATTCCGCCTCCATTGTAGAATCCGCCACAGTCTTTTGTTTGGAACTTTTCCAATCAACTATGCCGCCGTTCAATATGAAAACATAGCCAGAATGAGCTTTGAAGTCATCTGGGTCAGTCATGAAGCCTGCATCAGTGTAACAACTTACAATGAGCTCTTCATCACCTCCATACACAAGGAGTAAATCCTTGGTCCTTCTGAGGTACTTAAGAATACCCTTGACTATGGCCCAGTGTTCCAATTCTAGATCACCTTGGTACCGGCTGCTAACACTTAGCGCATAGGAAACATCTGGTCTTGTACATAGCATGGCATACATAATATAACCAACTGCCGAAGCATATGGAATATCATTTATTTACACTCGCTAATCGAGGGTCCGAGGACACTGATTCTTGCAAAGCACTGTGCCACGTGACATGGGGAGTAGGCCTTTCTTGGAGTTCTCCATGTTGAACCTTTTCAACACCTTGTCAATGTACGTGCTTTGGCTTAGCGCTATCAGGCATCTTGATCTATCTCTATAGATCCTGATGCCCAATACATATGCCGCTTTGCCTAAGTCTTTCATTGGAAAAATCTTCTTCAATGAGTCTTTTATTTCACTAAGAAAATTCCTGTCATTTCCAATCAACAATATGGCATCCACATACAAGATTAGAAATGATTTTGCACTCCCACTAAACTTCTTCTAAACACAAGATTCTTCATCGTTCCCGATGAAGCCAAACTCTTTGACCATTTCATCAAAATGAATGTTCCAGCTCCTTGACGCTTGCTTCAGACCATAAATGGCTTTCTAAAGTTTGCATACCTTTCCAGCATCCTTATGAATGACAATACCTTCTGGTTGTATCATGTATAAATCCTCCTTGAGGTTTCCATTTAGGAAAGCCGTTTTGACATCCATTTGCCATATTTCATAATCAAAATAAGCAGCAATTGCTAGTAATATCCGAACAGACCTAAGCATAGCTACGGGCGGGAAAGTCTCATCGTAGTCTACCCCTAGAACTTGCGTGAACCCTTTTGTGACAAGTCTAGATTTGTGGATAGTAATGTTACCATCCACGCCCGTCTTTCTTTTGAAAATCCATTTACAACCAATGGGTTTTACGCCATCTGGAAGTTCTTCCAAGTTCCAAACTTGGTTTTTGTACATGGATTCCATTTTGGATTTCATGGCCTTGTGCCATTCCCTTGAGCTAGGGCCCGTCATTGCTTCCTTGTAGTGCGCAGGTTCATCGTTTTCAAGAATGAAGATTTCATTATGAAACCACTCAGGTGGCTGGATAGCCCTACCTGATCTGCGTGGTTCAGATACAACATTGTCTGAAGTTTCTGCATCACGTGCGACAACTTCTGGCTTGGTTGTAGGGATAATTTGAGGAATTACTTCTGGTTCCTTAGCCATATCAACGATTGCCGACGATTCACTAATATCATTAAGTTGTACTGCCCTCCCACTCACTTCTTTAGTGAGAAACTCTTTCTCAAGAAAGACTCCATGTTTTGCAACAAACACTTTGCTCTCGGAGGCATGGTAGAAAGAATACCCAACTGTATCCTTGGGATAACCTACAAAGTAACATTTGTCTGATCTAGGATCAAGTTTGCTTGGCTATAAGCGCTTTACGTAAGCCTCACAACCCCAAATTTTGAGAAACGACATGTCGGGTTTCTTCCCGTGCCATATCTCATATGGCATCGTCTCAACAGACTTAGACGGTGCTTTGTTAAGCGTGTGAGCGGTAGTAAGTAGTGCGTGACCCCGAAAAGATATCGGTAGATCTGAAAGAGACATCATCGACCTTACCATGTCCAAAAGGGTTTGGTTACATCTTTCCAATACTCCATTTCTCTGTGGAGTTCCGGGAGGCGTAAGCTGTGAAACGATTCCACGGTCACTCAGATGTTGGCCAAACTCATGACTAAGATATTTGCCTCCGCGATCAGACCGCAGAAACTTAATCTTTTTGTCACGATGATTTTCTACCTCATTCTGATATTCTTTGAACTTTTCAAAGTTTTCCGACTTATGCTTCATTAAGTAGATATAGCCATACCTACTCAAATCATCAGTAAAAGTCATGAAGTAGAAATACCCACCCCATGCGATTGTGCTCATTGGACCACATACATCACTATGTATTATTTCCAATAATTCACTCGCCTGTTCAGGATGACCCGTGAATAGCGTCTTGGTCATTTTCCCCATCAAGCAAGCTTCACATGTGTCAAATGATTCAAAATCAAAAGACGGTAATATGGAGTCTTTGCATGCGTTTCTTTCCGATGTAGCCAAGCCGACAGTGCCACATGAAAGTGGTGGTGGTATTATCCTTCTTAAGGCGTTTAGCATTCACATTAAAGACATCATTTTCACATTCAAGATTTAGTATGAAAAGGCCCCAACAATGGGTGCAAATCCATAAAACATATCCTTACAATAAAGTGAACAACCATTGTCCTCAGACTTGTAGGAGTACCCATCGTGTACTAAACATGATCCAGAGATAATGTTTCTACACAATGTCGGAACAAAATAACAGTTACTTAGTTCCAAAATAAATCCTGAAGGGAGACGTAGAGGCATAATGTCGACGGATTGAGCGGCGATCCCAGCACCGTTCTCGACACGCATCACTACTTCATTCCTTTCCAGCTTGCGTACCTTCTGAAGCCCCTCTATCGAGTTGCAAATGTGAGCAACCGATCCGGTATCAAATACCCAAGACTTAGAATTTTTGCTAGCAAGCAAAACGTCAATGACATTAACTGGTATAACAATTATACCTTTTCCGGTTTTCACGGACTTCTTGTCTTCCAGATACTTGTTAAAGTTTATCTTCCAGTGACCTGTGACCTTGCAGTACAAGCACTCAATTTCATTCTTGGCTCTACCCTTAGATTTGCCTTGGAAGCCGGTCTTACCGGCGCCCTTGCCCTTCTTTGGCTTGCCTTTCTTTTTGAAACTGGTAGTTTTATTCACAAGCAACACTTGCTTGTGATTTTTCTGCAGTCCTCCTTCAGCAGTTTTTAGCATGGCAAGCACCTCATTTTTTGTTTTGTCCATCCGATTCATGTTGTAGTTCATGATAAAACCGCCATAAGACGGGGTGAGTGAACCGAGCAACATGTCCATAACATGCTCTGGCGGAAGTGGAAATTGCAGGTTTTTAAGCCTTTCAGTGTAGCCAATCATATTGACTACGTGCTCGCCAACTGAACTGCCCTTAGCCATCTTGGTCTCCATCATCATCTTCATGATATCAAAACATTCAGACTGTGCATTAAACTTGTACAGAGCATCCAGATCCTTGATCATATAAAAGGAGCTATGGAATTCAAAATGTTTTTGAAGCTCTGAACTCATGCAAGACAGCATGAGGCACTGCACTAAGTTGAAGTCATCATCCTTAGTGGCCCAAACATTTTGTTCAGCTGCCGGGGCGGTTGCCGCCGGCTTAGGTGGAAGAGGTCCGTCAAGCACGTACACTTTCTTAGCACTCCCGAGGACAATCCTCAGGGTACGGACCCAATCCGCATAGTTGTTTCCATTCACAGCTAACTTCTCTTTCTCTAACATCGGGCCTAAGTTGATCGCGTTGTTGCGAGCCATTTGATCAACAACGGAAAACACAAGTTCACTTAGACTTTGTTCATAATGGTTTTTGCACTAGTGAATAAACAATTTTATTCTAAAGTGCGCTCTCACTCAAATCAATTTCTCTCAAAATTGATTGTAAGTGATTCAAGACCCATGTCTTGATTGTTTGCCATTGGTGTAACACCACTGATGACAGAAATCTTAACCGGTAGGCCAACTTGCCAATCACATCTCTCTGTGGCTCTTGTTCATCTTTCGATGCGTGTGTTCCGAGCTCATGATGGTCATGCCTGAACTTCAAGAGAACCAAGTGATCTTGCTGCGAGGTCTCAACTCACCCGCCTCACACTTCTCTAATCGTTCGTACCCGTGTGACATGGCGCACCCCAAAAAGATAGGTGCCGTGACGGTGCTACACTTGGGAGAACACTAACTATTTGATATTCTTAAGTGAGAGATCACCCTAATAAAAAGCGACTACCGCACAATCAAGAAGGGTGCATCAAGAGGGATAAACATCTCATGCAATTCATAATAGCATGATATGGTATAGCCCCTTCTGACGGAGAAGTCAAGTATTTCTTCATCTTCGGCATTCGTGTCGGTGTTCACCTTCGCGAAGATTGCCACCACCTTGTCGATGCACCAGATAATATTGCTACCTCTATAGCAAATAAAGTAAGTGCATTACATAAGGTTGGCACGCAGGTCATTAAAGTGCAATCATATGGTCCAGCCATCATGCTGAATCATGACACACAGGTCATGTTAATTACATCATATAGTCATCTCATACATAATCAAATTAATATGAGACTTTCTATACTACATCACATGCAAACTATCGTGGTTTTGTCACGGCAGATGTCCGAGGACTTAGATTCGAGGCCATCGCTAAGGTGATGGACTCAAAGGGGTTGGTTGGGATGAAGGACACGAGCTTACCCAGGTTCAGCCCCTCAAGAAGAGGTAAAGGCCTACGTCTTGCTTGAGTTGTATTGATTGGAGTATCGATTACAAGGGAGCGGATTCGCTTGACCTAGTTCTCGATTAGTTGGTTTCTTCTAAGTCGCCCCGGGTCTTGCCCTTACAAAGGGGGTCAAGACCACGGGTTACACAAGTCTCATACCGACTCTTTCTATGTGTCCGACTCTGTCCCTACTTCATCTTGCCTTCCTGAGCAAGCCATCTCCGGCGGCTTATCTGCCCGGGTCTTCATACCTTCCTTGTCTGGGCCTCGCCTTGGCCCATCTTAGTGAACCGCCATACATCTAGGCTTATGTCTCGAGGCCCATCCTTGGTTTGGCTTATGAGCCGCCAGGTACGACCCGGCCCCACCTGGGCGGGTCTCACCCCGGGGTTATATCCCCAACATTAGGCCCCAAGTTGATTTGAGCTTGCTCATTTCAATCTTCCGTCTCACTTGGTGGCGAGTCTTGCTCAACCTTCCGTCTCACTTGGCGGCGAGTCTTGCTCACCTTTCCGTCTCACTTGGCGGCGAGTCTTGCTCATTATCACCTGAAAGTAAGACAAAATAACCCGCCATGATGTCATACCGGAGATATCAAAAAGATTCCCTGATGACCACAACGGATCTTTCTATTATTAAACTGACGGCCCGAAAATCGAGGCGTTTGTCTCGGTCAATTAACTTCCGTCGCCTGGATTCTCGCACCCGTTTCCACCTTTTGCCTATTAAATAGGATCGCGAAGGCAGTTTTTATTTCCTTCTCCGCTCGTGCCTCTTCTTCTTCCTCTCAACGCCATCGCTCCAGCATCCTTACGCTCCGGTCAAGCTTCCACGCCGTCGTCACGCCAGGCCGCTGCGTCAACCTGATCGGATGAGAACCCTGACCAGATCCGTCGCGTCATCTCTGGTGAGTTCTTGTCCACCCCGAGATCTGTAGCTTTCGGTAGGGCTTTCATGGAGTTCCTCTGCCGCTAGAATACGAGCTCTTCACAATGTCAGATAGTAGGTAGATCAGTGAGCTTGATAATGCCCCCTTTCTAGTGCGATAGATCATAGGAAGTAGATAGTAGCACAACATAGATCCGCGGTTGCTCCCTTTACTATTTTCAAAACACTGCCAGTTCCTGTGTTCTTCGCTAGGTTAGAATAAATTTGCTTTTTCTTTGTTTTGCAGATCCATAACTATGTAGATGGTCTGTGAAACCTGTTTTCCACACTTAGTAATATTTTCTCTGCTTCTTTGCAAACTTGACTCGCCCATGAACTTCTGGCTCTCTCCCAAGTAGCTCCGGCGACTTAGCTTTAGAGAATTCAGATTTCGTCAGCCGTCCATAGTTATCTGTCTCCTTCTAACTCGCCATACGTTGTTACCTTTGCACAACTTTAAGTCGCCACCATACCTCGTGCATCCAATTCTTGTAACTACGTCGGCTCTGCCGTTACCGAAGAGTTCTTGAAGGACTTCGTAGACACAACATCCTTGCCAGCCAAAGATGTCATCCATTGGCAGGTTCCAGGCAACGAAAAGAAACCCATTCCACAAGAGGGCGAAGTAGTTGTTTTCGTAGATCACCTTGTTCGTGGTTTCAGCCCGCCCGACTCAAAATTCTTTCGAGACGTTCTTCATTTCTTTACGTTGTGCCCCCAAGACATCGCCCCAAACTCCATCTCGAACATTTGCAACTTCCAAATTCTCAGTGAGGTTTACTTACAAGAAGAGCCGTCCGTTGGCCTTTTCCATGAGTTCTTTTATGCGAACCGCCAGACGGAAGTAAAGGCTGGTCCAAGCTTAGAGCTCGGCGGGATCTCAATTCAAAGGAGACGGGATGTCACTTTTCCGGCTGTTCGGATGCCAAGTCATCCCAAAGACTGGAATAAAACCTGGTTTTATTGCAACGATACTTCTCTAGAAGGAGAGCACTCCTTGCTGGGTTATCGTCCAACCCGACTCAAGACTTCAACCGAGCTCCCTGACTGGTTGTCAGCCACTAAACGAGCGAAGTATGCTCCGGCTCACGCGAGAATCAAGGCCCTTATGGCCAATGGTTTGACTGGGATGGATCTGACCCGCTGTTGGATTTCTTGGAAAGTCCTTCCTCTGAGCCGACGAAGCCGCCTCATGTGCGAGTACACAGGTGATGACAATGACCCCCTCTACTTTAACTCTACCACGCTGTCTGAGGATAACATCGTGGCCGCCATCAAGAGTTTGGTTCATGAGTCTGAAGGATCTTGCCACGCCATCGGATTGTCACCTTTCCGCGCCACAAACCCGTCCCCAGACGTAAGGGCGACTCTTGATCTCCTTACTTCCGCATGTAGCTACTCATATATACTTTGCAGTCTTTTGACCTCTTTCGACGGCTTTCATTTTTAGGCTAATTCCAGCTTCTGGAAAAAGAAGTACGTTCCTCCTCCAAAGAAATAAAAGGAGAAAACCGACGGCTGGAAGAAGAAGACCGCACCTCAAGAACAACCGGAATCTGATGACTCAGAGGTAGAACTTGACTCTCTTGGTCGTCTCTTCATGCACCTTATTGACAACGATAATTCTCAGGACAAAACGGAGACAAGCCACGCCAACGTTCCTGATGTAACTTATGTTTCATCTGACTCAGAACATCTTGCACCACAAAAGATATGGTGGGTCGTCCGAAAGGTCCCACTTTCTCATCCTCTTGCTTACTTAGACCCCCACTTTTCTTTGAAAAAGCAATAGCAACTCTCCCGACGCCAGACCCGGAGCACCGGCTCTAACGATCTCATGGCCAGGTTACCTCATTCTCCGGCTCAACGGAAGCGGCCGGCTGAGGTATTTGTTTCACTTGTTTTTTTTAACCTTGCCTTTATGTTTTGATCCTGTCTTATATTGCCTTAACTGTTTTCAGGAATCACCCCCTTCCTCGGGCGACTCTAGAGCTACCGCTCTTCCGCCTCTAAAGATTAACCTAGAGTACGTGCCTTTCATGCTTGCATTCCATCCTTTGTTAGCCGTAAAGCTTATACCATGACCTTTTGTGCTTTCCAGGGCTCAAGCAAAACGAAGGAAGACCGGCGGGTCTAACCCTGCTCTCAAGGTTCAAGAGCTAGAGCCTGCCAAGCCGGATTCTCCGGCACCGCATGCTGATCCCTTTGCGGCCTCCAAGGAGACGCTTGAAGAATCTCGTCACTCTACCGAGCCAGCGACCAATGATATAAATCCTAAGAGTCCTCCGAGGGCCAACTCTAAGCCGCCGAGCTCTTCACCAGCTGCTGACGATTCGGTTACTAAGGACGTCACCATTACTGGCACCGGCTTTCACTCTCCTCAGCCTCATGTGTTAACAAAGCACACTGAGGCGACTGAAGCCTCGAAGAAGCTGGAGTTTGAACTCCCCGCGCTAGAGAAGCTAACAGCCGATGAGCTTCACGCTGGTTATCTCAACTGCCTGTCTACAAACCGGAATATGGAGCTCAAGCTTGTGAACTTGATGAAGAAGAAATATGAGGTACTCTTGCTTTCTTTCCCTTATACCATTGCGTAGCCCCCAAGGGTGGGCTTAGTATTTGCCAATGGTAAGCTGGATCTTTGAATCTTTGTTATAAGTAAAGAACACTTAGCCTGTATGCCTCAATAATCAGCTTAAGACTTAGAATTGAGTCGATGCTTTAGCATGTAAGTATTTGTTCAAAGAACCATCTGTAGCCCCCAAGGGCCGGCTTGACTTGATAAAAGACGAGTCGGAACTTTGGTATAAATAGATCAGAGAGCCAGATGTAGCCCCCAAGGGCCGGCTTAACTTCGATGAAGATGAGCCGAGACTTTAGTATAGATAGACCAGAGAGCCAGTTGTAGCTCCCAAGGGTCGGCTTAACAACGATGAAGATGAGCCGGGACTTTACTGTAAATAGATTGAATAGACAACTGTAGTCCCCAAGTGCCGGCTTGACTTGTCTAAGTTGAGCTGGAACTTCATTGTAATTTTGGAGAACAAACAGACATTAGGCCCCAAGTGTCGAGCATATTGCTTGCAATCTACTTGAGACTTGCATTATATTGTCTTAATCTTTATCATCTGATAATATACCAATCCTGGCGACTTGGCCTTCATTGTGTTTTTGATATGTCACAGGAATCTATAAATGAAGCTAGGTCTGAACTGACCGGTTTAAGGAGCAATTTGGCCACTCAACAAGCTACCCGAAGCGATGCAGATGAGAAATGTCGGCTCGCTGTTGAGGAACTTACAAAATTTAAGGCTGAATTTGCTGCCTTCAAGAGGTCTGCTGAGATGGATCAAGCCGCCCTGGCGAAACATGCTGACAACGCGGACCAACGGCTCATGGTTGTGTCTGACGAGCTTCATGCCTTAAAGCACCACATTGCGAAGATGTCTGCCGCCATCTTTGGTAAGTACCAAATATTTAACAAATACTTCTTGTACGGATACCTTTACCGGCGACTTATAACCAAAATCCGTTTTATGCAGGTCAAAGGAGTCGTCAACTTTCTACTGACAGCTTGCTGCCATTCAAAGCCGTCTATACTTTGACAGAGCAGCTGTATTGCGGAGCTCTCTGCACAATCAAGGCGGTGCTCTATAAGGACAACATCCCTTCAGCTATGAAAGGAGTCATAGATTTGTTGTCCACCCTGCCGAAACAAATCCTGGAGCTTAAGAAATCAGCCGCCCGAAAAGGAGCCATCGCAGCCATAAGCCGGGCGTTAGCTTTCGCCCCAGAGTTAACTCCTCGGGACATGATGGACGGGTTTCCATCCAAGAAGGATGATGGCTCAGAGTTCACAGAGGCTGACTACGCTCGGTGCATGAAGGCTTCCAGAGTCCTCGCCTCCATGTTAGCAAAAGAAGTGAACTTGTCAACATACGAGGCGGCTTATGATGCCGAGAAGAAGAGAGTACGCGGCCCAACCTTTGAGGCAAAGGACTTAAGACCCGCACGTCGTAAGCACCTCTTTGCTCCTGATCTTGACCCATCCCCCCTCTTTGAAGAGGCAAATTTTACGGCTTTAACCAACTGCAACTGGGACATGGACAATCTTCAGATCATGGAGGTCGAAGACCCGCTGTAGAGTGACCCACCATCCAACTGATGACCTTGGTAACGCCGTGGATTAGCTCGCCTTGTGACCCGCCATAGGGCGGTGTAAAAAACTTTGAGTCCGCACTTTTGAGCTCCGTAGTGAGCATTGTAATAGGCTTGTAGTAAACTTTGTCTTTCCTGAACTGTGCCATCGTGCACACATGAAATCGTTCGGCTTAATATATGACATCTACCGTGTGCCTTCAACTTATATCAGATGTTGTGGCGGCTCTTGGTAATTAACCAACCTGCTAGAATAGATTAATCTCATATTGTCAGGAGGACGGCTTAAAATAATGCCACCCAAAGATGATATATCTTTCCTGACTTGCTTTTTATTTAACTCATACGCTGGTTCTTCTGAGCTGACTCGCCACTTAAAACTCCTTAGCAGTACAGGGTCTCTATCGAGATTGGCCGTCAATTTCTTTGAGCGGCTCAGGGTCTCTAAGCGAGATTAACTGACAAGAAGTGTGACGTCCCAGAAGAGACTCGGCAGGGCATGAGTACCCTTGATAGCCCATAAACTGCCTCTCACGTGACATAAATCCATCGTTTTAACCTTAAACAGTGCAGGGTCCTTAAGGATTAACTGCCTAAGAGTACGAGCGGGCCACATAGCGGAGAGTCGGTAGTAAATGGTAGAGTTTATCCTTGCTTTCCGTAAGCCGGCCCTCACGTGACAAGAGCCGCCGTTTTAACCTTAAACCAGTACAGGGTCTCTATCGAGATTGGTCGTCAATTTCTTTGAATCGGCTCAGGGTCTCTAGGCAAGATTAACTGGTAAGAGTTCGGCGGGTCACCTAACGAAGCAACATCAGCTTACAGGTAGGTTTAACCTTGTTTGGCTTAAGAGCCGATCAAGAGGGTGTGTAAGCTAAACCCGATGGGTTGGAAGCCGCCAAGTGACCTTTGTTGATGGAATCAACTGTTTGGCTTAAGAGTCAACCGATAGGGTGTGATAAGCTAAACCCGCTAGGTTGGAAGCCCCCTGAACGATCATGTTGACGAAGTCAACTATTTAGCTTGAGAGCCGACCGATAGGGTGTGATAAGCTAAACCCGGTGGGTTGGAAGCCCCCCTGGATGGTCATGTTGACGGAGTCAACTATTCGGCTTGAGAGCCGATCAATAGGGTGTGATAAGCTAAACCCAGTGGGTTGGAAGCCTCTTGATTGACCATTTTTGTACAGATTGAGATATGCGAAACGGCAGAGGCCCCGGCTTGCAGGGATGCCAACTTTATTCATATATATATATATATAGGAAAAATACATCCTACGACCGGGTGTAGTTACTCCCATGTCTCATATACTATCATGTGGTAGTATATATACTACCTTATTATTTTTAGTGTGTTCATATACTTTAAGATATTCCAAAGTGAATTCTATGAAAAAAATTGCAAGTTGACTCATATTTTTATTATATTTATAAAATACGTACATATTTGTACGTAAAAAAGTATATGCTCAAAATATGAGACATACTACCAAAATTTTTGTATATATACTATCTAAATATTCTTATATACTACATACTACGTGTACATACATTTCAAAATGATAGATACTACCTATAGCATACGAAACAAAAGTGGGAGTAACTACAACCGGTCGTACCAAATATTTGTCCTATATATATATATATTATATATGATATGTACAATGAAGGTGTACAATGTCAAGTCTTGACAACTTAAGTATAATAATGTCGTCGATGCGCTATGTTCCACGGTCAGCGGGTCTCCTGCCCAGAAGTGTGTGAGTCATCTCGGATGTCAACGAGATAATATGACCCGTTGTTGAGATTTCTGCTGACCACGAAAGGCCTTCCCATGGGGGAGATACCTTGTGTGCATCTGTCTGGTCTTGAATCAACCGCAGCACTAAGTCACCTTCTTCAAACGTCCGGCTCTTAACTCTGCGGCTATGATAGCGACGCAGGTCTTGCTGATAAATCGCCGATCGAGCCGCCGCCAGATCACGTTCTTCTTACAAGGCATCCAACACATCTTGACGCATTGTTTCATTGTCCGCCTCAACGTAAGCCGCCACTCGTGACGTGTCATGACGGATATCACTGGGTAACACGGCTTCTGTACCATAAACCATGAAGAAAGGTGTATAACCTGTGGATCTGTTGGGAGTGGTCCTGATGCTCCATAAGACGGACGGCAACTCCTCCACCCAACAACCCGGCGTTCTATGCAAAGGAACCATGAGCCGGGGTTTGATACCTCTCAAGATTTCTTGGTTAGCGTGCTCGGCCTGACCGTTGGACTGTGGATGAGCAACTACAGAAACATCAAGTCTGATGTGTTCACTTTCACAAAACGCTTTCATAGCCCCCTTGGATAGGTTTGTACCATTATCTGTGATGATATTGTATGGGTAACCAAAACGGTAGATCAGCTTCTTAATGAACTGAACCGCCGTGGCCGCGTCACACTTGCCAACCGGCTCAGCTTCTACCCACTTGGTAAATTTGTCAACCACTACCAGGAGGTGGGTATTCTTGTCTTTGGATCTATTGAAGGGCCCGACCATATCAAGAACTCAGACCGCAAATGGACAAGTAATTGGAATCATGCACAGCTCGTGAGCCAAGACATGAGTACGTCGGCCAAACTTTTGACATCCATCGCACTTGTGGACCAAGTCTTCTGTATCCTTATGAGCCGTCATCCAGAAGAAGCCATGTCGAAAGGCCTTGGCCATCAGTGATTTTGAGCCGGCATGATGACCACAATCACCAGCATGAATTTCATTCAAGATTTCCTTGCCCTCTTCAGGTGAAACACAACGTTGAAACACGCCGGTGACGCTACACTTATGTAACTTGCCATTGACTATCGTCATAGACTTAGACCGCCTGGTGATCTGTCTGGCGAGATTTTCATCATCAGTTAACTCACCACGAGTCAAGTAAGCCAAGTAAGGCATAGTAAAGTCAGGAATTGCATGCAGAGCCGTCACCAGCTGTCCCTTCAGGTCAAGAATAGCCAAGTCCTTCTCTGAAGGTAACTTTACTGACGGGTGATGTAGTACATCTAAGAAAATGTTAGGCAGCACGGCTTACGTTGAGAACCCAGCCTTGACAGGATGTCAGCCGCCTCGTTCCTGCGACGATCAATATGATCCACCTGATAACCCTTGAAGTGACCAGCGATGACATCCACCGCCTAGCGATAAGCCGCCATCCATGGGTCCTTGGAATCCCAAGTGCCCGAAACTTGCTAGGCTACAAGATCCAAGTCG
The DNA here is from genome assembly GCA_022496015.1 of Hordeum marinum. Lineage (NCBI taxonomy): Eukaryota > Viridiplantae > Streptophyta > Magnoliopsida > Poales > Poaceae > Hordeum > Hordeum marinum. The sequence continues at coordinate 388,776,316 of CM039673.1, read as the reverse complement.
CCGAAGCATCTAACCCGGCTCAGGTTCATCTCCTTAGCCACCCAGAGGCCATGAAGCAGAGCTTCGTGCTCATCTGCATTGTTAGTACAAGGAAACATCAACCTTAACACATAACAGAACTTATCACCTTTGGGGGAAGTTAAGACAACCCCTACCCCTGATCCTTCCAGCTGCCTGGAGCCATCAAAGTGGATTGTCCAATATGTATTATCCGGCTTTTCCTCGGGCACCTGACACTCAGTCCAGTCGTTGGTGTAATCCACCAAGGTTTGTGGCTTAACCGCCGTGTGCGGCACATACTTCAAATTGAGAGGTCCAAGCTCCAATGCCCACTTAGCGATCCTGCCAGTGGCTTCTCTATTTTGAATTATATCTCCCAACGGGCCAGAGCTAACCACTGTAATCTGGTGTCCCAGGAAGTAGTGTTTTAGCTTGCGATTGGCCATGAACACCCCATACACCAGTTTCTGCCAATGTGGATATCTCTGCTTGGATTCTGTCAGGACCTCACTGATATAGTAAACCCGTCGCTGAACCGGATATTCCTTCCCCGACTCTTTATGTTCAACAATGATTGTGGCGCTGATAGCCCTATTATTAGCTTCCACATACAAGATCAAAGGTTCTTTCTCAATTGAAGCAGCTAAGACCGACAGCTTCATGAGCTGCCTCTTGAGTGCCTCACATGCTTCACCTGTCGCCGTACTCGAGACAAATTTGTCCGTCTTTTTCATCATCTGATACAAAGGGATAGCCTTCTCACCAAGGTGTCTTATAAACCATCTTAACGCAGCAATCTGTCCCGCCAGGCGCTGAACATCATTGTTGCATGACGGCTCAGACAAGGAGGTGATAGCCTTGATTTTATCCGGGTTAGCCTCAATGCCACGCTCAGATACCAGAAATCCCAAGAGCTTGACTGTCGGAATGCCAAAGACACACTTAGCCGGGTTAAGCATCATCTTGTAGACCCGCCAGCTGTCAAAAGTCTCCTTCAGGTCGTCAAGCAGAGTCTCCTTTTTTCTTGACTTGATCACAATATCATCCACATACGCATGAATGTTGTGCCCAATTTGGTTGTGAAGACAGTTCTGATGGGGAACGTTGCATGGGAAACAAAAAATTTCCTATGCACACGCAAGATCTATCCATGGTGATGAGCATCTACGAGAGGGAGAGTGGATCTACATACCCTTGTAGATCGCTAAGCGGGAAGCGTTAAGAAATGCGGTTGGTGTAGTCGAACGTCTTCGCGATCCAAATCGCCGAGCATCCTGCGATCTCATCACGATCTGTCCCGCGAACTCATCACGATCCGTCCGCGATCTTATCACGATCCGTCTCGCTATCTTGATCACGGTCCTTCCGATCTAGCGCCGAACGGACGACACCTCCGCGTTCAACACACGTACAACTCGATGACGATCTCTGCCTTCTTGATCCAGCAAGAGGGAGCGGAGAGTTAAAAGAGTTCTCCGGCAGCATGACGGCGCTCTGGCGATGGTGGTGGATCTATTCCGGTAGGGCTTCGCCTAAGCACTGCAGAAATCCGATCTAGAGGAGAAACTATGCACTAGAGGAACGGGTAGCACGTGGCTGAAAATCTAGTGCCAAAACCCCTAAAACCTCTAGTATATATAGGAGGAAGAGAGGAGGAGGCTTGTCTCCCAAGGAGCCAGCCCTTGGGTCGGCCGAACCAAGGAGGATTGGAGGATTCCTCCTCCAATCCTAGTAGGACTAGGACTCCTCCTTATTTTTGCCTTTTTCCACCTTTTTATCTTTGGGCTTTTCTTCCCAGCCGCATGGGCCTTGTGTGGGACTTCCACCAGCCTACTAAGGGCTTCTATATACTCTCCCACAGACCATGTAGCCTCTTGGGTCGAAATACCCCTCCCGATGGTCTCCCGGTACCCTACCGACACTCTCGGTACACTACCGATGAGCCTAAAACCTTTCCGACGACCAAAACAGGACTTCCTATATATCAATCTTTACCTCCGGACCATTCCGGAGCTCCTCGTGACATCCGGGATCTCATCCGGGACTCCAAACAACCTTCGGTCACCACCATACATAACTCTATACTACCGAAATGTCACCGAACCTTAAGTGTGCAGACCCTGCGGGTTCGAGAACTATGTAGACATGACCGAGACACCTCTACGGTCAATAACCAATAGCGGGACCTAGATGCCCATATTGGTTCCTACATATTCTACGAAGATCTTTATCGGTTGAACCTTTATGTCAAGGATTCAGTTAATCTCGTATGATGTTCCATTTGTTCTTCGGTATGTTACTTGCCCGACATTCGATCGTCGGTATATCCATACCTAGTTCAACCTCATTACTGGCAAGTCTCTTTACTCGCTCCGTAATACAAGATCCCGTGGCTAACACTTAGTCACATTGCTTGCAAGGCTTATTGTGATGTTGTATTACCGAGCGGGCCCTGAGATACCTCTCCGTCACACGGAGTAACAAATCCCAGTCTTGATCCATGCCAACCCAACAGACACCCTCGAAGATACCTGTAGAGCACATTTATAGTCACCCAGTTACGTTGCAACGTTTGATACACACAAGGTACTCCTCCGGTGTTAGTGAGTTGCATGATCTCATGGTCATAGGAACATATATTTGACATGTAGAAAACAGTAGCAATAAACTGACACGATCATATGCTACGTTTGTAGTTTGGGTCTTGTCCATCACATCATTCTCCTAATGATGTGATCCCGTTACCAAATGACATCTCATGTCCATCACTAGGAAACCATAGCCATCTTTGATCAACGAGCTAGTCTATTAGAGGCATACTAGGGACATGGTGTTGTCTATGTATCCACACATGTATCTGAATTTTCGATCATCACAATTATAGCATGGATAATAAACGATTATCATGAACAAGGAAATATGATAATAACTAATTTATTATTGCCTCTAGGGCATATTTCCAATAGTCTCCCACTTGCACTAGAGTCAATAATCTAGTTCACATCACCATGTGATTTGCATTGTTATGAATCTAACACCCACTGAGTTCTGGGGCTCGATCATGCTTTGCATGTGAGAGAGGTCTTATAGTCAACGGGTCTACGACATTCAGATCCGTATGTACTTTGCAAATCTCTATGTCAAACTGTAAACACTACTACCACACTCCACTTGGTACTATTCCAAATGGCTGCTCCACTATACGTATCTGGATTGCTACTAAGAGTCATCCGGATTAGTGTTAAAGCTTGCATCGACGTAACTCTTTACGACGAACCCTTTATCACCTCCATAATCGAGAAACGTTTCCTTAGTCTTTTAGTCACTAAGGATAATATTGACCGTTGTCTAGTGATCACTTCTGGATCACTCTTGTACCCCTTGATAGACTCATGGCAAGGCACACACAGGTGCGGTACACAGCATGGCATACTATACAGAGCCTATGGCTAAGGCATAGGGGATGACATTCGTCCTTTCTCTTTCTTCTGCCGTTGTCGAGCTTTGACTCTCACTCAACTTCACACCTCGCAAATCAGGTGAGAACTCTTTCTCGGACTGATCCATTTTGAACTCTTTCAAAATCTTGTCAAGGTATGTACTCATTGTAAGTCTCATCAAGCATCTTGATCTATCTCTATAGATATTGATGCTCAACAATTAGGTATATTTATCCATGTCTTCCTTTGAAAAACTCTTTTCAAACAACCGTTTATGCTTTCCAGAAATTCTACATCATTTCTGATCAACAATATGTCATCCACATATACTTATCAGAAATTCTATAGTGCCCCCACTCACTTTATTGTAAATACAAGTTTCTCGTAAACTTTGTATAGACTCAAAATTTTTGATCATCTCATCAAAGTGTATATTCCAACTCCGAGATGCTTGCTTCAGTTCATAGAAGAATCACTGCATCTTGCACACCTTTTAGCATCCTTAGGACTGACAAAACCTTCTGGTTGTATCACATACAACCTTTCCTCAAGTAAACCGTTAAGGAAACTATGTTTTGATATCCATCTGCCAGATTTCATAATTGAAAAATGCAGCAACTGCTAACATAATTCCAACAGAATTTAGCATCGCTACGAGTGAGAAAGTCTCATCATAGTCAACTCCTTGAACTTGTCATAAACTTCTTTGCAACAAGTCAAGCTTTACAAATGGTGTCAGTTACCATCAACGTCTGTCTTCATCTTAAAGGTTCATTTGTACTTGACGACCTGCCGTCCAACGAGCAAGTCTACCAAAGTCTACACTTGGTTTTCATACATGGATCCTTTCTCGGATTTCATGGCCTCTAACCATTTGTCGGAATCCGGGCCCATCATCGCTTCTCCATATCTCGTAGGTTCATCGTTGTCCAACAACATGACCTCCAAGAAAGGGTTGTAGTACCACTCAGGAGTAGTACGTATCCTTGTCGACCTACGAGGTTCGATAGTAACTTGATCCGAAGCTTCATGATCATCATCATTTAATTCCTCTTCAACTGACGTAGGTTCCACATAAACAACTTTCTACGCTGCGCTACGCTCTGGTTGAAACAAAGGTTCAACAACCTCATCAAGTTCCATCGTCCTCCCACTCAATTCTTTCGAGAGAAACTTTTTCTCGAGAAAGGACCCAGTTTTAGCAACAAACACTTTATGCTTGGATCTGAGATAGAAGGTTTACCCAACTGTTGTTAGGGTATTCTATGAAGATGCATTTGTCCTCTTTGGGTTCTATCTCATTAGGTGAAAACAATTTTTCACACAAGCGTCGCAGCTCCAAACATTAAGAAATGACAGCTTAGGTTTCTACCAAACCATAATTCACATGGTGTCATCTCAACGGATTTAGATGGTGCCTCATTTAAAGTGAATGTAGTTGTCTCTAATGCATAACCCCAAAATTATGGTAGCAAAACGATAAGAGACATCATAGCAAGGACCATTTTCAATAGAGCACGACTATGACGTTCGAACACACCATCACACTTCGGTGTTCCAGGTGGCGTGAGTTGTGAAACAACTTTCACATTGTCTAAGGTTGTATGCCAAACTTGTAACTCAGATATTTACCTCCACGATCATATCGCAGACATTTTTATCTTCTTGTCATGATGATCTTAAACTTCACTCTGAATTTGCTTGAACCTTTCAAACGATTCAGACTTGTGTTTCATTAAGTAAATATACACTATATCTACTCAAATCATCAGTGAAGGTAAGAAAATAATGATATCCACCGCACGCTACAAGACTCATTGGATTGCATACATCAACATGTATTATTTCCAATAAATCACTTGCCCTCTCCATCAAACCGGAAAACGGGGTCCTTAGTCATATTGCCCAAGAGGCATGGTTCGCATGTCTCAATCGATTCGAAATCGAATGAGTCCAAAGATCCATCAACATGGAGTTTCTTCATGCGATTTATACCAATATGACATTTAGCGGCAGTGCCACAAGTATGTGGTACTATCATTTGTAACTTTGTATCTTTTTGCATCAATGTTATGAACATGTGTATTACTACGATCAAGATTCAACAAACCATTCTCACTGGGTGCATGACCATTGAAGGTATTATTCATGTAAATAGAATAACCATTATTCTCTAACTTAAATGAATAACCGTGTTGCAATAAACACGATCTAATCACGTTCACGCTCAACGCAAAACACCAAATAAGATTTATTTAGGTTTGTCACTAATCCCGAAGGTAGAGAGAGCGTGCGATGTTGATCACATCAACCTTGGAAACATTTCCAACACACATCGTCACCTCACCCTTAGCTATTTCTCTGTTTATTCCGCAACCTTTATTTCGAGTCATTAACATTTAGCAACCAAACCGGTATCCAATACCCAAGTGCTACAAGGATTACTCACAAGGTACACATCATTAACACGTATATCAAATATACTTCTATCGATGTTGCCAGCCTTCTTATCTACCAAGTATCTAGGGTTGTTCTGCTTCAGCGACCCCTCTCCTCATAATTGAAGCACTTAGTATCGGGTTTGGGTTCAACTTTGGGTTGCTTCACTGGAGCAGCAACTGACTTGCTATCCATCAAGTTTCCCTCCTTGCTCTTGCTCTTCTTGAAACTAGTGGTTTGACTAACCGTCAACACTTGACGCTCTTTCTTGATTTCTACCTTCGCGGTGTCAAACATCGCGAATAGCTCAGGGATTATTATTTCTATCCCTCTCATTTTATAGTTCATCACCAAGTTCTAGTAGCTTTAGTGACAGTGACTTGGAGAACTATATCAATCACTATCTTATCTGGAAGATCAACTCCCACTCGATTCAAGCGATTGTAGCACCCAGACAATCTGAGTACATGCTCAACGATTGAGCTATTCCCTTTCATCTTGTAGGCAAAGAATCTTGTTGGATATTTCATATCTCGCAACACGGGCACGATCTTGAGATCCTAATTTCAGCTCTTAGAACATCTCATATGTTCCGTGATGTTCAAAATGTTTCGGAGCCTCAATTCTAAGCCTAATGCATGAAGCACTAAACTATCAAGTAGTCATCAGAACATGCTTGTCAGATGTTCACAACATCTACACATGACGCTAGAGGGGTTGGCGCACCGAGCGTTGCATTAAGGACATAAGCCTTCTGTGCAGCAACGAGGACAATCCTCAGATTACAGAGCCAGTCCGCAATATTGCTACCATCATCTTTCAACTCTATTTATCTAGGAACATGTAAAAATTCAAGGGAGCTACAACATGAGCAAGTAATCTACAACACAGTTTGCAAAGACACTACTGACTATGTTCATGATAATGAGTTCAATTAATCATATTACCCTCCGGTCATTCGAGTGATACATGATCCAAATTCACCAACTCAAGTTCGATCATCACGTGAGTTGAGGTGGTTTCAATGGTGAACATCATCATGTTGATCATATCTGCTATATGACTCATGTTCGACCTTTCGATCTCTTGTGTTCCGAGGCCATGTCTATACATGCTAGGCTCTTCAAGTTTAACCCGAGTGTTCTGCATGTGCAACACTGTCTTGCACCCATTGTATGTGAATGTAGAGTCTATCACACCCGATCATCACGTGGTGTCTCAACACGACAAACTTTCGCAACGGTGCACACTCGAGGAGAACACAATTCATCTTGAAATTTGAGTGAGGGATACCTTATAATGCTACCGTCGTCCTAAGCAAAACAAGGTGCATAAAAGGATTAACAGCACATGCAAATCATAAGTGACATGATATGGCCATGAAATTGTGCTTTTGATCTCCATCTTGAAAGCACCGACATGATCTCCATCGTCACTGGCATGACACCATGATCTCCATCAACGTGTCGCCATCGAGGTTGTCGCGCCCATCATGCTTGTACTACTATTGCTACCATTTAGCGATAAAGTAAAGCATTACATAGCGCTTAATGATTGACACGTAGGTCATACAATAATTAAAGACAACCCTAGCGAAGACCAATAGCGGGACCTGGATGCCCATATTGGTTCCTACATTTCTATGAAGATCTTTATCGGTCGAACCTTTATGTCAAGGATTCAGTTAATCCCATATGATGTTCCCTTTGTTCTTCGGTATGTTACTTGCCCGAGATTCGATCGTTGGTATCTCCATACCTAGTTCATCCTCGTTACTAGCAAGTCTATTTACTCGTTCCGTAATACAAGATCTCGTGGCTAACACTTAGTCACATTGCTTGCAAGGCTTATTGTGATGTTGTATTACCGAGTGGGCCCTGAGATACCTCTCTATCACACGGAGTAACAAATCCCAGTCTTGATCCATGCCAACCCAACAGACACCCTCGGAGATACCTGTAGAGCACCTGTATAGTCACCCAGTTACGTTGCGACATTTGATACACACAAGGTACTCCTCCGGTGTCAGTGAGTTGCATGATCTCATGGTCATAGGAACATATACTTGACATGAAGAAAACAGTAGCAATAAACTGACACGATCATATGCTACGTCTGTAGTTTGGGTCTTGTCCATCACATCATTCTCCTAATGATGTGATCCCATTACCAAATGACATATCATGTCCATGACTGGGAAACCATAGCCATCTTTGATCAACGAGCTAGTCTATTAGAGGCATACTAGGGACATGGTGTTGTCTATGTATCCACACATGTATCTGAGTTTCCGATCAACACAATTATAGCATGGATAAATAAACTACTATCATGAACAAGGAAATATGATAATAACTAATTTATTATTGCCTCTAGGGCATATTTCCAACAAGTTCTGTACGCAACGCTGTTAAGTCGCCTAGCCACTCTTGAGCCCGAAAGGCATAGACACATAGCAGAAAGCACCAAAAGGCGTGATGAAATCCATCTTCTCTTGGTCATTGATTGCCATCTTGATCTGATGATAACCAGAATAAGCATCTAGGAAGCATAAACTCTCACAACCCGCCGTTGCATCAATGATCTGGTCATTACGAGGGAGAGCAAATGGGTCAGCCGGACAGGCTTTGTTAAGATCCGTGTAGTCCATACACATACGACACGTGCCATTTTTCTTGAGTACTAGCACCGGGTTAGCGAGCCACTCCGGGTGAAAGACCTCGACGATGAAACCCGCCGTCAAAAGCCGGGCTATCTCTTCCCCAATGGCCTTGCGCCTCTCCTCATTGAACCGTCGTAGATATTGCTTCACTGGTTTGAATTTAGGATCCACATTAAGGTGGTGCTTAGCGAACTCCCTCGATACACCAGGCATGTCAGAAGGTTTCGATGCGAAGATGTCCCGATTCTCACGGATGAATTTGATGAGCGCGCTTTCCTATTTGGGATCCCTATTAGCTTCAATAGTGAACTGCCGAGATGAGTCGCCCGGATTGAAATCCACCAATTTGGTATTATCCTCCAAAAATTTGAGGGGCGGCTCAACCTCTGTGGTAGGCTTTTTCAGCAGAGTCATGTCCTCTGGGTCGACGTTTTCCTTGTAAAACTTGAGCTCTGCCTCAGCACAGCTAGATTCTGCATAAGCCGCATCTCCTTCCCCGCACTCAATAGCCGTCTCTTGATCACCGTGCACCATAATCGTACCTTTGAGGCCTGGCATCTTAAGCTGCAAGTACACATAACAAGGCCTAGCCATGAATTTGGCATAAGCCGGACGTCCAAACAGAGCATGATACGGACTTTTTATCTTGACCACCTCAAAACACAAGGTCTCCACCCTGTAATTGTATTCGTCACCGAAGGAGACTTCCAAGAGATTCTTCCCACTGGATAGGCTGACTTGCTAGGCACCACGCCATGAAAAACTGTTGAAGACGGCTTAAGATCCTTATCAAGCCACTTCATCCAGCGGAAAGTGTCGTAATACAAGATATTGATGCTACTTCCACCATCCGTAAGCACCTTGGTAAACACGTAGCCTCCAACTTGGGGAGCAACTACCAACGCCAGCCGTCCCGGGTCATCCACACGCGGCGGGTGATCTTCCCAGCTCCAAGTTATATCATAAACAGACCACTTCAAATATTGCGGTAGAGTCGTCCTGATCACATTAACCGCCCGCTTGCGCAACTTCTGATCTCGCCTGTCAAGGCTGGTCGTAAAAACATGATACTGACCCGAGCTAAGCTGCTTTGGATTACTCTGAAATCCATACTGGTTATTTTTTTGCTGATTGTTGCCACCAGAGTGCGGATGATGTCCTCCCTAGTTGCCCTGGCCGTGATGGCCGGATCCTGAGCCACCAGACCCAAACCTGGCTCCTGACCCGCCTGGTCCTGAGCCGCGGGGCGAGCCACCATCGTTGCTATGCTGTCGTAAGCTATAGTCCTTGAACTTTTGCATAGCATGGCAATTACCCCACGTGTGACCCACCGGTCTGTCGGGTCGACTGTGCTCTAGACAAGGTTTATTGAGCATCTCCTCCAAATTAAAAGGAGTCTTACCTTTATTAAAAGGCTGCTTGAATTTCCCGTTGCCCTTGGCATGGTTGTTGCCGGTGCTGGCGTTGGCCACCGGCTCTGACCCACCGTGCGGGTTCTTCCTCTTGCCTTGGTTAACATTGTCTGCCGCACCCTTGCCATTGTTGTTCTTCTTACTCTGACCAGGCTTCTCTTCATCAGAGCCCGGATCCTTCGTATTATCAGAGTCGGCGTATTTCGTGAGAGCCTCCATGAGCTCCCCCATGTATTTACACGTGCGCTTGAGCCGTCCGAGCTTCTGCTTCAAAGGCGTAAAGGGGCAATTCTTTTCCAGAATCAAGACCGCTTGAGCCGCCGTAATCTGCTCCGACGAGTGGATGATAGTCGAAACCCGCCAGACCTAGTGATGAGCAGACTCATTTTCTTGCTGTACACAATGATCCAAGTCCACAATCGTCATGGGCTGCTTTCACGTTCCTTGAAAGTTCTTGATGAACCTTGCCTTTAACTCAGCCCAAGAATTGATGGTATTGGGTGGCAAACCCTTCAACCACGTGCGAGCCGGCCCTTCTAGCATCATGATAAAAATACTTTGCGCATACCGCATCGTTGATGTCCAACATCTCCATAGCCAGCTCATAACTCTCAATCCAAGCCTCCGGGGGTAGATCAACGGTGTAATTTGGGACCTTGCAGGGGCCTTTGAAATCCTTCGACAGACGCTCGTTCCGCAGAGCCGGCACCAAGCATGGTACTCCCATGGCCCTGTTAGTTACTCCTGCTCCGACTGAGATGGAAAGCGCAGGCTCTTGATGAGCCGCCGCCTCACGTTGTGCCCTCGCCCGATCTACAAACGCCTGAGCATCCAAAGCCGCCTCGTCGTCTCGTGGCGGGCCCTGGTGCCGATCACTGCTAGAAACCGCCGGCGACTCATAGCGCCGGCTGAAGCTGCGGCTGGGATAGGGGTTGAATGCATGTGACTCCGGCTATAAGTATACTTCTCTTGCTGGGCCATCGCCGTCTGTAGATATCCAATGGTGTTCCGCACCTCCTCAGCGAAAGGCACCTCGTCCAGAATAGGGATTGTTTCAAGCCGGGTGGCCGCAACCACCATGTTCTCTGCCGGGTTTGAGTAATGACACGTCGGTGTTGGGAAAGCCATTGGTGAGGTCTGGTTCCATCGGGGCGGGTTAAGCTGCTGCCGAGCCGCCGGCCGACTTCCAGGTGCTTCCATTGTCCAACTCGTACCTGGCATGTTAAAGAGGTTTCTAGCCTCATATTGTTCGGGCAAGCGGGACTGATGCCTCATCCGCCGCACAACGGCCACCAATTGTTGTTCTAGCTCAAGGCGGAAAGCGTCCGTCTTAAGGCGCTCGGCCTCCGCATCCATCCAAGCTTTTAACGCGTCGATCCTCTGTTGGTCCTCCGCATCTGATCCTTCAGTCTCGTGATCTCCAGGTTCCGAGCGGCCTGATTGTCAGGCATGACTTCATTTGCCATCAGGGTTGTGAGCTTGTTCATCAGATCCAGAAGAACCTGAGCCAGCAATGGGTCAGCCCCCGTGTCTGCTGCCCCGGCGGCCGCACCGCTCGTGCTCGACTCTGTTCCTGCCATGAACACGGCCGCATGAGTCGGCAACCCATGATCGTCAAATTCAGACCGCTTCGACTCGGGGTAAAGCTCGTCGTATCCCCCGAGCCCGCCATCGTGGAGTTGGTAGATTGATTCCGCCTCTCCACTAGAAGATCCATCTTGTGAACAGATGAGGGTCTCCTACGACTTAGAAGCCTCAAGATCCATACCTTGAGTGAAGTCAACGAAGACATGCTTCCTGCCCCGGGTTAGCATGGGCGGGTTGCACATGTCGGACGGGTTGCGCACGCCGAGCCGGCTCGACGATGTTGGTGCAGACGTCCGACCCGGGTGTAGAGCCGCCGACTTTGCCGATGAAGACGTGGATTCCGATGAAGGGAACCCGGAACCCGTAATCCATAGAGTCGGCGTCGGGACCACAGCCGGCATCGTCGATGTAGATCCGGTCGCGGCAACTTTTGTTCATCCTTCCGACCATGTATCTTTCGTACCCCGGAAGAGAGCCCTTTGAGAACTCAACACCACCGAGCGCTTGCCCAACAGTGGGCACCAACTGTCGTGGTTTTGTCACGGCAGATGTCCGAGGACTTAGTTCAGCCCCTCAAGAAGAGGTAAAGGCCTACGTCCTGCTTGAGTTGTATTGATTGGAGTATTGATTACAAGGGAGTGGATTTGCTTGACCTAGTTCTCGATTAGTTGGTTTCTGTCTAAGTCGCCCCGGGTCTCGCCCTTATAAAGGGGGTCAAGACCACGGGTTACACAAGTCTCATACCGACTCTTTCTATGTGTCTGACTCTATCCCTACTTCATATTGCCTTCCTGAGCAAGCCGTCTCCAGGCGACTTATCTGCCCGGGTCTTCATGCCTTCCTTGTTTGGGCCTTGCCTTGGCCCATCTTAGTGAACCGCCATACATCTAGGCTTATGTCTCGAGGCCCATCCTTGGTCTGGCTTATGAGCCACCAGGTACGACCCGGCCCCACCTGGGCGGGTCTCACCACGAGGTTATATCCCTAACACAAACCATCCTGCAAAACCAAGTTAGACGCCTCTAATCGGTTGATGCAAAATTTTATTTTATGTGGCTTCTAAGGTTTCGTAACAAACTGAAGCTACCAGCATCCATCATCAACTATGATAATTCAAGTTGCTATACTAACTTTGCGGGGTGTATGAAACACGAGATAATAAAATCTCGAGCCCCATACTAAACTTCGTCATACGCATGACCCCTGTGCAGATCATATCTGCATTGCACCTTCGTGTGCCAAACATCCATCTTTCTTTAACTATGGTGGAACCCAAAGAACTGTTAGCACTTCGTTGATCTGTCAATCAGCATACTTAGGAGCAGCATGAAAGGATCGTTGATTTCTAGAACTTTGTGAGATTCCACCATGCCATCAAGATCAGGACTACGCAAATTCAGGGGAAGCAACAGGAACATCGGGTAACAGATTTCATCTGCTACCCTCATAAATAATTTTCAGCAATAGATCTCATCTACTCCAAAATTATATTATGCAATACCCATACATCTGCATGTATTCTAGATTGTAACCTGCATCTACGCATAGCATGGCTCTTGATGCCACTGTTGGGGAACGTGACAGAAAACAAAAATTTCCGGTATAGCGAGCACGACCAGGACCACTATGGAGACTACATACAAGGTTTGATCTAATCCATACCGACTCAAAGCGCAGCGGAAGAAGAGTCGGTGGAGATCGTTGGTGCATATCCCCGTAGCTAGGATTTACAACCTCCCAACCGCGAGGATGTACTCCCTCGTTGGACAGCCCTTCGGGAGGCGGTCGGACAATCCCTCGGACGATGTCACGGACAGCCCTTCGGGAGGACCTTCAAAGCTCGGACGGTCACTCGGACAGCCCTTTGGGAGGCACTCCCGAACTAAGACCGAAACTACGATCTCTCTATAGAGTTGCACACATAAGGTGTCATCTATCCGGTAGGGCTTCGCCGTCCAGAACTAGTTCTTGCCGGAACCCAGACAGCCATTCGGCACTACGAAACTATTTCGCTGGGAGGGAGAGAGAAGCTAGACAAGTCAAATGGCATGTGTATGAGAGAAGGGATGATTTTTGGCAGCCCACTCACCTCCTATTTATAGGCCAAGGCAAGGGGTGGGGTGTGGGAGGAAATACCAAAAATACCCAAGCTACATGTCCCCCATGAAAGGTAAAAAGGTAATGCAAGTGGGGCCTCATGGAGGAGACCTCCATGGCCGGCCACACCCTTGTCCCCTCATGGGGGGGAGCAACAAGCCACCAACATGTCTCCTAGAAACATGGGTGCTCCCTAAACAAAAAGCCACCAAACATGCAACCCCTAATTCATGGGATCTTGTCCCCTCACGCCAGGACAAGATGTTTTTCCGCGATCATTTCTTCTGAAAAATTCCGGAAGGTTCGAGAACATTTCCGGTATCCACTAAAATTATTCTGGGGTTGTGCCGAAACATTTCCGGTATGGTGGTTTTCATCAGCGAAAAGCAACAACATCGGTTCTGGTGGCTCCGGAACATTTCCGGGTTTTTTTCTGCAGAAAAATCCCAGAAGTTCCCAGACCAATTCTGAGATCCTCTAAGAATTTCCAAGTGAGTGCCGAAACCATTTTGGCCTAATAACATATTCCGAAACAACTTTCCTGTTTTACCGAAACTCTTTCGGTGTTCTCTCTCCGGAACACTTTCGTTGTCATCGAAACTTTTCCGATGACATTTTCTCAGACTCCCTCTCTAGTATTCAGCAGATAGATGACCCTTAAGTGTGTGACCCTATAGGTTCGGTGAAGTACAGACATGACCCGGAACCCCTTCCTATCAATGATCAACATCGGAGCCATGGACACCCATATTGACCCCTATACCCACACGCATGAATATTCGAGTGAACCTCCAGTTGCCGTGAGCTATTCCTGTTGCTTCGCGATATGTTACAAACACCCGAGGTGAGATTTTCTGCATCCCCGTGGATCAACAACTTGTCCACTATGCAAGTTACCTCGTTACCGGTTTTATTCACTTTTCTTGTTTTCGTGTTCCGGCATCCCTGTGATCAAATCACACTGTGTCTGGGAGACGATGATGGATACCGTAACACCAAGAGGGCCCGAGAATATTTCTCCATCGTCGGAGGAGCAAATCCCAATCTTGAGCTATCTTGTTACTTGTCATACTTTTCCGTGAACACGTAAGCAGCCGTAATAGCCACCCAGTAACAGATGACGTTTAACAGTCCCCAAAGTTCACGAAGCAAGTACGAAGGAACTCGATACTCTCATGGTCTGAGGAATTATGCAAACATTAACTATCTCTGCGTTATTAACCATTAACTTGTGACGAATGTATCCCATAGCATAACATCGATTCGGGTTGATTCAACACAAGTGTTCTACTAACATTGTGCCCTCAAAATTGCCGGCATAGCCATGCCCATGATCAGGAAAACAGGATAATCATGCAATACTTGAGCCAGTCTTAGAGGCAAGACTAGGAATACAATTTACCGTTTATTATACCACACGTGCACATGAGTTTCCCTCCAAGCCTCGTGGTTATTGTAGACTCGAGAATCATTGCAGTTGTAGCATGGAACATAAACATTATTACAAACTTGGAGATACAAAATAACTGTTATTACTGCCTCTAGGGCATATCTCCTACATAAATGGCACGTAAAAGACCCTTTTACCCTTGGCATGTGTGTGTGCAGAACAATAACAGACACACAACATCAGTGCGGGGCAGTAGCACACACACGCAGCGACAATAGCATACACACATCAGCACATACACATGCAACAACACACACAACAACAAACACGCACACAACAGACACACACACACGCACACATGTAACAACACACGCGTGCACACACACACACACACACACACACGACGCACATACACACACGCATGCAGCAGACACACACGTAACAACACACACAACAGCAACAACACATGCAACAATACACATGCATGCGCGCGTGCACACGTAGCAGCACAAACATGCGCGCACACAAACACGAAGCAACACACATGGAGAAGCACACACAACATCACTAGCACATGTGTGTGTGCGCGCGCACACACACACGCAACAACACGCACACAAGCATACCACATGAGGGGTAAATGGTCTTTCAGGTGTTCCTTAGGCTTAAAATGAACAAAGGTGTTATAAAAGGCATAAAATTTAGACTCGTTATTACATAGGAAAGAAATCATTTGTCGATGTCAAATAGGACATAAATTTTAAGCACGGTGTTAAATAAGAAATTCTCTACAAACAGTCAAATATGTAAGTAATTCAAAAGACCCCGTGCACAAATACATAGGGCTAAAAGGCCATGCATCAACCCATTGTCTCACTGAATTACTCAGCAATCAGATCGCAATATGAACTCATCAAAATGACATAAAAATGAAAGATTGATTAATAATATGTCTCACGGTAGTTTACCAATTACAATTGATTACAAGTATGATTAACTTGGAAACAATGGTTATGCTAATAAAGGTGGTGGTGTCCATGGAGATGAAATGGGATATGGCGATGACTAGGGTTGGAAGATGGCTTGTGGTTCTCTGTTTCGTAAATGGTGGCTCTCATGTTGAGATTCTGATATGGCCCCGTTTATAGAAGTTATTCAGGTAAACGACCTGGTACCGACGACATGCAGTACAACCGCTAGTAAGAGCGCGTGCGCTCGTGCCATGTTTCGTCTTGCGCTCTAGATTGATCCAAGCGGCTCCTATTTGATTTGCCTTGCTCACCACACTTTGTATTTCCTTCTGTGTGACGATATTCTTTCTTGTTTGAGCCAATTTTCTGTGGAACACATTAAACAAAAGATTTCACAATTTTTTGCATGGATTAGTATTAGTGGCAACATTTGAGTGATTCCCTTGAAAAAATCCAAAATCATCAAATTGAAACAATGGTGGAATGAGTGCAAACAATGCCAGTTTTTTTCATTTGACCATTGACTAGTTGACTAGTTGCTCCTTTGACCTTGGATGCATAGACCGATTTGATCGTTGACTTCTAGAAAAGTTTGTGGAAATGAAAAGTGTTCAGTAAAATTGGAAAGAAATGCTTGTGGCATTCACACGTATATTTCGGCAAACAATGGCAGTTTTCGGCAAACAAATTCTAACAACATACATTTTGAAACTTAATTTATTTTAAATTTTTAAAACATTCACTGCAAATTAAAAATATTAACACAACATAGTTTTACAAAAAAATCATATAATTGGAAAAAAGTGCTTGTGACATTTTAGAGTTCTTCACATGTATGAAAAACATCTTTATGTATCTATAAATAAATTGATGTTTCATACAAGTCATAAAAAATAGACTTGACTTTTTCAAAGAAAAGGTCACAGAATTAAAAATATTTTTGAATATTTTTGGAAATGTTTATACAATGTAATAGCTCAGGTAACTTTAGTATTGTTTCATACCTTTCAAATAAATGCACAAAGCTTTTAAGTAAAATATTCACATATTTTAAAAAACATTTCATGCTATTTAAAAAATTTATTATCTAATGGTATTCACATAATTTTAGAAAAATAATACAGCTATAAAATTAATTCAACGCGTGTTTAAAAATATTTAACATGTATTTAAAAAACAGATTTGAAATGTTTTCATAAATTGTTCAGATGTGTGTAAAAATTGTTCCACATGCACATATAAAATACACAACTTTTATTAAAAAAATAAATGTGGATTTCGGAAAAATAGGAAAACATCAAAGAAAAAACAATAAACAAAAAAGGAAAGGTTTAAGACCGGTCTTAAGAACCTCCTCAAAACCTTATTAATGGGTTGGTCAACAAAGCAACCGCTTAACCTGCGCCTAAGGCCAAACTGAGCAATATCTTGGAATAAGCAAGGCATAGCTCTGGCGGGATCTTCAATTGGGCGAAATCACTAATTGAGGAGTACTCCCTTCAAAGGTCACTCTCACCTTTTCAGGTTGTGCAAATGGCGCATTGCATGTGTGCCATTTGTCGTAAGGCGTAAGATGAGAGTTTTTCCTTTTTTTTGCCATAGATCCGTTGTTTAAAAAATGTTTTATCTCTTAAATCGTGCATATCTTATACCATTTTCACCGTAGGATTTTAAACTAGAACCCATGTTGATAGGTTTTGACGAATGTTTTTCACGAACAAACCGTGCCTCTCGTGGAAGGAAAAAAATGAAAACGCGTTTTTTCGTTTCCGAGAGGCACGGCCGTGCATCTCGCAGAAGCAAATCTGTGCCTCTCGTGAAAGCAAAACCGTGCATCTCGTGGAAGAAAAAAAGAAAACACTTTTTCCCGTTTCTTAGAGGCATGGATGTGCCTCTTGCAGAAGCAAATCAGTGCTTCCCGCGGAAGCAAAACCGTGCCTCTCGGAGAAAAAATAGAGAATGCATTTTTATTTCATTTCTGAGAGGCATGACCGTGCCTCTCGCGAAAGCAAATCCGCGTCTCTCGCGAAAGAAAAAGTGCGCCTATCGAGAAAGGAAAAATATATATCAGAAAACGTGTTTTTTTTAAATTTTTGAGGGGCACGGCCATGCCTCTCGCGGAACCAAATCCATGTTCAAAACCATGCCTCTCGAGAAAGGTAACAAAAAACAAAACTCGTTTTCCCCGTTTCCAAGAGCTGGCCGTGCCTCTCGCCGGAGCAAATCCGTTGCTCTCGTGAAGGAAAAAAGAAAACACATTTTTTGCGCAATAATAAGTTTTGTTTAAAAAATCGTCCAAAAGCTATGAAAGACCGATGAAAAAGTGAAACACCGGAAAATCTTGGAAATAAAACCATTAAAAAAAGCCAAAAAGCTTGTGCGGAAATATTAAAAATCAAAATACAAAGTGTACGCCCTGAGCGTGACACATGACGATGGCTGAGACTGCTCCAAGTGACGCCACCTGAGAGTGACTCTTAAAGACTCCCGAAGAAGTGCTTTTCAGATAGTTGCTGCCCTTATTGGGAGACCTAGGCAACCCACGCGTCAAGGCAACTCAAGTTAGATCGGCCCAAGTGAGTTGCAGTCCGCAACCTTGTTTTTTTTTCATGTTTTTGTTTTCCTGTTTTGATTTTTTTACTTTTGTTTACACTTCCAAAAATTCTAAAAATATTATATTACAAAAATATAATTTACATAATGTTTTTAATTTTTTTAATAATTTATTTGAAAAAGTATGAAATGTGTATAAGAAAAAATCTTGACCGTGTATACGAAAATGTATACAGACATACAATGAGTGTGAAAAAGTTGGTTATGTATTTATAAAATGTTAATCAAGATTTAAAATATGTATTAAGAACTTATTGAAAAATGTTAAAAGATTATAGAAACAATGTTGACCGTGTATTAAAGAAATGTCAAACTGGCATTTGAAAAAATGCTGACCATGTATATAAAAAGGTAAAATTGTATTTAAATATATACTAAATGTGTATTAAAAAACATGTTGACTATGTATTAAAAGTTCTGTTAAACTTGTATTGGAAAAAATTTAATTGTGTATAGAAAATGTGTTAACTATCTATTAAAAAAATGTTAAACGGGAATTTAGAAAATGTAAATCAAGAAATATAAAAAAAGTGAAATATGCATAGAAAAATGTTTACTATTTATTAAATACATATATGATTTTTTATTAAACAGTATTAATCAAGCATTAAAAAATTAAACATGTATTTGATATATACCTAAAATGTGTATAAAAATGATGAAACCCGACAGAGAAAAAAACAAAATCTATGAAAGAAAAGAAACAAACAAATCAGAGAAAAAACGAAAACAACCTAGTGAAAAGCAAGAAAAAATAGAGAAAACCTTAGAAAAAGAATGAAAAACAGTAAAAACAGAGAAAAACGGATAAATCTGGTGAAAAAATAAAAATAAAATAGAAAACCAGTGGAAAACCGGCTCATTTCGCCTCAAGTAGGATACACCCTACTAATTCATCACGGACTTGAGGCGAGCATAATGGCTAGCTGCTCTGCCAATCTTCCGGGAGACCAAGGATTGAATTCCCACACACTCTTTTTTTCGTCGGTATTTATTGTTAAAGCGTGCTCTAATGGTATGGTCCGTTATTGCAGACACTTGCGGCGAGAGTTTCTATCGCCTCGCTATAGCAGGGAAATAGTCATCGTGGGGAACGAGGGCAACACACACCTCCTCGATCCGCACATGCGACCTTGGCCTGGCTAGCTGCGGCGCGGGGTTCACTTGTTTTTTTTTTCACTTCTTAAAAAAAAGTTCGGGATTTTATTCTTTTCTCAAATTTCGAAACATGTTCAGTAATGCGAAAACATGTTCATGAATTCAGGAAAGCGTTCAAAAGTTCTTAAAAATGATGTTTGTTTTTCAATGTTTTTGTATTTTGATGAACACAATTCGAGTTGTTGATGAAAGTTTTTGTATTTGATGAACACAATATAAATTAAATAAAAATCTTTTTGATTTTGATGAATAACTTTGAAATTGAAGAACATTTTGTGAATTCAACAAAGAATTTTCAATACGATGACCAATTTCAAAATATTCATGGTTATTTTCTAAATAAGATGAACATTTTTGAATTCAATGAGAAAATTTTGAATTTTAAAAATATTCCCAGATTTGACAAAATGTTTCTGAATTCGGAAAAAAAGAAAAAATAGAAATGAAAAAGAAGAAAAACCAAAAAGAGAAGGAGAAAAACCGGCAAGCATGAGACACTTGCGTCCGCGGGACTGCGGAAGTACCAGATGACGACTGCGCGGTAGCGAAAGCCAATTCTCTGTAGGATAGCTTCATTCGAACGGATGGGAATCTTTGACGCAATCCAGCCGAAGGATAGCTTCATTCGCGAATTGGCTGTGTTTGCGCTCACCTCACAACCATTCGTGAATCGTGAGCTTATTATCTCGTTGGGGAAAACATGAAAGGTTCGAGCTGGAAATCGAGGCAAAAACCTAACGCATATCCCAGCTTCTTCGGCAAGTCGGTACCATGTTACCTTTGCGCTTGCGCATGTGCCGACCTGATGACCACTTGAGCCAAACCGATGTACTAATAAGGATTAATAAATACTCCTCCGTCCTATAATATAAGATGTTTTTTGATACTAATATAGTGTTAAAAAACATTTTACATTATGAGACAAAGGAAGTAGTATATATAATAACCAAGGGAGGGGAAGCACATCCTAACAACATGACGCTTAATATATGTAGCACCGTACCAGACCTGCATATACAATAGCGAGAACATGGGGTTCACTGGGGCTATTTGTGCAGGTCAATGGCAACGTCTCTGTCCTGTTGATCGCTAAACTGACCCTGTACGTACGTACGACTCCAGTTGCATGGTGCTAGCTGGTACGTCCCGGGACCCATCAGCTCCGTTGACTAGCTTAGCGGCCGAATTCTGTGTGGTCATCGTATATTGATTATGTCGTAGGTTTGACTACTGACTAAATACCCGCCGAGGAGTCCATGAAAGGCCCCTTTTGAGCTTTGACAATGCGACGATTACTTTCCAAGGTTCAGTTGTTGAAACTAGCAGAATACCATATAAACACACACGGCGATATCGAACGTGTACACAAAGAATCTAACAATAAATTACGACGATATATGTACAAAAAGCGCAACTATATCTGTAGGTGCATGCGTCCAGATCCAGGTTACCTGCTCAAAATGATTATTTCATTTCATTTCATTTCACTTTTGTTTTTGCGGGAAGTAGTTTAATCTGATTCATTAGGTCACACGTCAACGTATGACCTGTGACGAGCTTTACATGGCGAGACCGGACCGGGTCGCTGATATCGTTCACACCACCTGTCCATAGAAATAGGGAAGCATCGAGGTCTTGCTAAAAATAATACTCGGCCACACAATAATAGTATAAATTTGATTACTGTCTATTCTACCATAAGTTTTATATATTTGATACAAATGTGTACGTGTTTAACCGTGCTTTAAATTGTTGTTCCTTCTACAGAAAGGACTAAGGGCATCTTCAACGGCGACCCACAAATCCCCTCCGACATTCGTTCGTGGACACTGATACCGAAAGCCGTCATCCAACGCTGTTCACATATATTTCAACAACTATTTAAACTAGGACAAAATTTATGTAAACATGACGAATTTCATACAAACCGGACACAAACATTTATATTTTAGACAAATTTTAATTAAAAAGATAAAACTATGTGCACGTCCGACCGCGTGGAGTACCATTCCCACAACACATGCACTAGTATACGTCCGGCGAGAGGAGGCGACACTAGGTTTCACAAAAGGAGAGGACGTCTGGTGGGACTGGTCCATGAGGAAACTCGGGCAAGACTGCTTGTGATCTATTTACATAATATTAAATATCCTTACAAAAACAACTTTATAGATATAGAAAATTACCTTTAAATCCCTGGAAGTGATGAATTCTTCTTCCTCTTGCATCCACCATCAACGCACCGTGAGCAAAGCTTGTCGTCGTCCTTGGTCCCTTGTCTCGGTGAAGCAATCTTGTTTAAACTCGGGAGCATTGCTAGCCAAAAACCACAAAAACTCAACCATGCATCCTCTACTCGCACGTCATTGCAACCCACCATTTTTTACCACACCATGACCCCCATGGTCAAGACCTTACTCCTTGTCGCCATCACTATTGTGTGGGCTTTCCCCAACGATACGATGGGGAACGTTGCATGGGAAACAAAAAATTTCCTACGCACACACAAGATCTATCCATGGTGATGAGCATCTACGAGAGGAAGAGTGGATCTACATACCCTTGTAGATCGCTAAGCGGGAAGCGTTAAGAAACGCGGTTGGTGTAGTCGAACGTCTTCGCGATCCAAATCGCCGAGCGTCCCGCGATCTCATCACGATCTGTCCCGCGATCCAATCACGATCCATCTCGCGAACTCATCACGATCCGTCCCGCGAACTCATCATGATCCGTCCCGCGAACTCATCACGACCCGTCCCGCGAACTCATCACGATCCGTCTCGCGATCTTGATCACGGTCCTTCCGATCTAGCGCCGAACGGACGACACCTCCTCGTTTAGCACACGTACAGCTTGATGACGATCTCCGCCTTCTTGATCCAGCAAGAAGGAGCGGAGAGGTAGAGGAGTTCTCCGACAGCGTGACGGCGCTCCGGCGATGGTGGTGGAGCTATTCCGGCAGGGCTTCGCCTAAGCACTGCAGAAATCCGATCTAGAGGAGAAACTATGCACTGGAACGGGTAGCACGTGGCTGAAAATTCTGTGCAAAAACCCTAAAATCCTCTAGTATAATAGGAGGAGAGGAGGAGGAGACTTGTCCCTCAAGGGGCCAGCCCTATGGTTCGGCCGAACCAGGAGGGAGGAGTCCTCCTCCTCCACTCCTAGTAGGATTAGGACTCTTTCCTTATTTGGCTTTTTTTTTGCTTTTTTCCACCTTTTTCCTTTTGGGCTTTTCTTCCCAGTCGCATGGGCCTTGTGTGGGACTTCCACCAGCCCACTAAGGGCTGGTATTCACTCTCCCACAGCCCATGTAGCCTCTTGGGTCGAAATACCCTTCCCGATGGTCTCCCGGTACACTGCCGGCACTCCCGGTACACTACCGATGATCCTGAAACTTTTCCGGCGACCAGAATAGGACTTACTATATATCAATCTTTACCTACGAACCATTCCGGAGCTCCTCGTGACGTCCTGGATCTCATCCGGGACTCCGAAAAACCTTCGGTCACCATCATACATAACTCTATACTACCAAAACGTTACCGAACCTTAAGTGTGCAAACCCTGCGGGTTCGAGAACTATGTAGACATGACCGAGACACCTCTACGGTCAATAACCAATAGCGGGACCTGGATGCCCATATCGGTTCCTACATATTCTACGAAGATCTTTATCGGTCGAACCTCTATGTCAAGGATTCAGTTAATCCCGTATGATGTTCCCTTTGTTCTTCGGTATGTTACTTGCCTGAGATTCGATCATCGTAATCTGTATACCTAGTTCAACCTCGTTACTAGCAAGTCTCTTTACTCGTTCCATAATACAAGATCCCGTGGCTAACACTTAGTCACATTGCTTGCAAGGTTTATTGTAATGTTGTATTATCGAGTGGGCCCTAAGATACCTCTCTGTCACACGGAGTAACAAATCCCAGTCTTGATCCATGCTAACCCAACAGACACCCTCGAAGATACCTGTAATGCACCTTTATAGTCACCTAGTTACGTTGCGACATTTGATACACACAAGGCACTCCTCCGGTGTCCGTGAGTTGCATGATCTCATGGTCATAGGAACATATACTTGACATGCAAAAAACAATAGCATTAAACTGACACGATCATATGCTATGTTTGTAGTTTGGGTCTTGTCCATCACACCATTCTCCCAATGATGTGATCTCGTTATCAAATGACATCTCATGTCCATGGCTAGGGAACCTTAACCATCTTTGATCAACGAGCTAGTCTATTAGAGGCATACTAGGGACATGGTTTTGTCTATGTATCCACACATGCATCTAAGTCTCCGATCAATACAATTATAGCATGGATAATAAACAATTATCATGAACAAGGAAATTTGATAATAACCAATTTATTATTGCCTCTAGGGCATATTTCCAACACGATCGACTCTGATGGCAGTGAGAGGAGAAGGAGGTGGCCTGGTGGCTAGGGTTTCTAATCGCCACGTGGGGCGAAGCATTATGTTTCCCGTGAGTGCTTTAGACATTTGTTTTTCCCATGCAGGCCTTTTAATTGGGATGACGAAGAGATTCACTTCTCAACTCTCCTTCACCTTATTTTGAAAATGAGCTTTACTCTTCTGGGCTGTTATATTTGGGGCCAAATCATGGGACAAAAATCCACAGTGTTGGAATATGTCCTACAGGCAGTAATAAAATTGTTATTACTCCATTTCTATGTTCGTAGTTAAGTTTATATTTATTTGCTATATTTGTATTGATTCTTCAATGTGAGGTTCAAAGGAAACCCTAATTGCATGTGTAAAAAGATAAACACGAAACAGACCCTAGTCAAACATCTGAACTAGCTCATGTATTATTGATGGTTATGTTTTCCTAACAATGGGCATAGTTAATGTAACAAGGATGCCGACAATAGTGAGAACACATTGTTAGGGTAACAATGGTGTTGAGTAGACCCAACTTATGAAATATTGTGATATCACATCATCAGTATGTTGTTAGTATTACCATATAAACATGAGAATAGTGTAAACCTGAATAACATATGGTTACTTTGGAGCTGCCAAATGTTACTCCTTAACTGCGTAATTACAAAAGGTAACTTTTGGGTACACCATAAAAGTATTATGTAGTACCAGTATGTAGCAGAAGGACAGAGAAGCTTTCAGAAGGTTCCAGAACCTTATGGAATATTCTGGAGGGACTCTTGCAAGATGATTCCCCCCTTATAGGGAAGGGTTGGGGGGGGAGGCACCACAAGGGTCCAAGTCAGTTGGCCCCCACTAGCCTGGGGGCCAAGGCAACCCAAGAGAGGAGTTCGAGGAGGATTGCACCTCCTAGGTCGGCCGACCCATCCTCCCCTCTACCTATATATACGTGGCAGGGGCTACCTCTTCCAACCAACCGTCTTGCAGATATGACCGCTCTCTTTTGATCAATATTTGATCTAGCGGGTCACCTCTAAGCTTCCTCTCTCTCCCTCTAGTTCTTCATGAAGTTTCTTTGTGTTGGTTCTCCGGAGAGTTGCGACACTTCAAGATTGGTAGGTGTGTATACCTAGGAGGTGTCATCTACTTTGACAATAGATTGGAAGATCATCCTAGAGAAAATTCTCGTGACTAGAATATTTAACCTTGATGCAGGACCGACAAGCTCCACCAACTCTTCTTCCTCCTCCACGGCGTATATCGGTTGTGAGATCATCGTTTCCTGTAACTCCATAGTATTCTTGGGCATGTATGTGTTCATAATTTTATTATTTGTGTTGCATGTTCCCTATGCCTATGACTGATGACCCGCAAGTATACGAGATCAATCATAGTCCTTTCGATAAGTAAGTGTGTCAGACTCAATGAGGATCAGAGGGAATTGACAAGAGGCTTTCAACAAGGTTTTCACTGCAAGTGCTATAAGATAGTTTTGATAGATAGTTTGATAGCAAGATAAATTGTAACAAGGCATCAAGTTACGATAATAACAAAGTGCAACAATTGGCCCAATCCTTAATTGTGCTAAGCACAAGCCGGTGGTAATTCTTATAGCGATTAAAACAATCTTGAGGACACACATGAATATTGTCAAGTTATCTTACCACGATTCATTGAGTTAACATTCATTGGCTTGATAAGTTTATGTGGGTCGATAGGAGATAAGGTACTGTCATAACTTGAACAATTACCTACTTATGATTGTACTCTCCATGCAAACATCTGCAACTACAAGGAAAGTAATTAAGATAAATCTAGTCGCAACATTAAACTGTTGGATCCAAAACAACCCCTTACAAAATAATTCATAAACTAGGTTTAGGTTCTATCACTCCCGCAACACATCATCTACAAATTAATTTTACAATGTCTTCCCCTAAGCCCAAAGATGATTAAGTGTCATGTAGTCGAGTTCACATTACACAAGTAGAGAAAAAACAACACAACACAATATCACAACATTGAACATGCATCAACTCCACATGATTACTAGTAACAAGAATTCTCCCATGTCCTTTAAAACTAATGTAACTACTCACAACTCATCATATTAATTATGATCAGTGGGTATAAATATATACTTAACAATTAGAACATAACATTTCCTTCTTTCTTTCGCTCAAGATGGGGTCTTTCCTACTTCTAAGTGCACAACCCGGAGATGGTGAATGCCTATACCAATTAATTAGCATGGGCTAATTACTTATGCCCATTACTTAATTAAATCAATGGTTTAGATATATTATATACTTGAACCTTCAATATTTTTTTTGAACATTGAAAGGCACCAACAGGTGACAATATATTCAGCTCAAGAACATAGTACAAATACATGTTACAAGATATGCCTAAAGATCAAGGGTAGGAAAACAACAAAACTAGAGAGGAAGAGCTAAATAGGAGTCCTATGAAACAGCAGGAAAAAGAATCCTTGCTGATGAGCAACATGACTAATAATGCATGGCAACATGAAGAAAATATGAGAGATGAAGTAAAGCTGCTGCCTAAGATAGAGGCTGAAAGACGTAGAGGGTCACCAGCCTCATCTTCTAGATGTGCAATCTCCAAAGATCTCAGCTCAATTATGCTTCACTTGGGAAACTCCATGCAAAAATCCTGAGAAAAAAACTTGAGGGAAGAACTTCTAATACTCAGTGCTTCAACCTATTCTCCTTTGCATTACAAGCAGTACACCGTGTGCAACTGAATACCTGCAATCTGGAAATCTGAAAGAGTAGTTGCCACTGGACATGGGCCAGATATATGAGAATGAGCAGAACATGTGAGTAAGGGTCCTCCAACAGATCGAAGAACCTGTTGGGCAAGGTTGTGGGCAACTCCATTAAAATCTTTGGAAATATGAACCACTTGAGAATACAAATTAGAAGTGATTTTGACAAAAGTAGCCAGTTCTTTCCTAATATTCGAGGGAGCAATGGAATGAGAAATGTTTCTAGAAGCAGCTGCTGAAGCAAGCGAAAGAGAACCAGTCAAAAACATGGGATGCTGAATATTAAGGGCAGCTGCCAAGTGAGCCGCACATGCAAGAGCAATGCCTTCTGCTTGAAGAGGAGTAGAAGTAGGGGGAGTTGAAGCTTGAACCTGGATATTGGTCTGTCCTTGAGAGGAAGGAATGCAAAAGTAGACACCCACACTTGTCCCCACCTATCCTTGTCCAAGACTTGGTATTTTAGATGACCTAAAAGCAGCATCGGAAAAAAACATTAGATCCAATGATCAGCAAATTAGATTTAAGAGTATGACCTTGAGTAGGTAAATTATGAGAATCATGTTGAGTATTAGCACATGTTTGATTGTTGGAAACATGGAAGGTCTCTTCTCGAAAGCCACAATCCAAATTAGTAGCAACAATGTGGACTTGACAGGGAAGATGTTTTTTTCGCCCAAACAGAAAAATATTTCTACATTTCCAAATGCACCATAAAAAATCCAGAACATTCTGCAAAGAAGCATGGGGATGACCCATTGAAACAAGTTGAATAAAAATAGAATGCATAGTCAAATGCCCTTGAACAAGAACATTCGATCTAATAAACCAAGGAAAAGAGAACCAAGAAGCTCTAGCAAAGTCATAAAGAAAGAAAAGATGAAACTCATCCTCTTGCTGAGAGCATCTACAACAGTTTTAAGAGCTATGAGTAGAAAAACGACCCGCTCTCATTCCCGTAGGCAATGCTTTACTGAGAAGTCTCCAAGCAAAAGCTTGACCCTTGGGTAGCAATGTTTTCTATTTCCAAATAGTTTTAAGAGTTTTTTTCAAATCCAAGGAAAACATCCAATGGAGCAGTATGAGGATGAGAATGAATATCTTGCAAACAGAGTTTGTAGGCAGATTTGGAAGATCAAATACCATTAGGGGCCAAAGCCCAACAAAGCAAATCAACACTGTCATCATCAATAATATCTGTATTAACAATCTAAGAAGCAAGAGGCTGCTGAAAAAGAGAGAAAATAAGTTGATGATTCCAACTTTTTTGACCAGGCAGCCAAAGATCTCTGACCAAAGAAGGATAAACAAACCTTGCCGGTTGAGGAATGAGATAATAATATAAAGAACTCCAGAGATTGCACCAGGGCATGCTTCACAACGAAATATTACATTGAGTGATTTGGTAGAACGCTTGATCTTTAAGTTTAGGAAGCATTTTTAAAATAGAAGCCCAAAAAGAGGTAAGAAGAGGATAAAAGAGGTCATGTTAAAGCTGCTCGTGCCTATGCAGTCTGCACAGGTAGCAACCCAATTTAAAACAAAAAAATGTATTACTAAATGTCCTAAAATATCTTTCTTTTTTGCGGGAACAAAATGTCCTAAAATATCAACTTATAATATTATGCTATTATACACTACATGATATATGTGAGGTACTCCCCACTACAAGCAGCATTGCAACACTCCCTTCTCTAAAAAAATCAGAAGAAATGCTTATTAATGGCGTGCAGTTGTGGAAAAGTTGGGTGTGGCCGTGTGAGCCCCCTCTCCCCCCGCGTGTTCCTAAGACAAAATTATTGTTGATTGAGCTGATCGAGGACCATTCGGTTGAACTTGAGCTGCCACTGTATCCATGCCATTTTTGTACCGTCTCATGCTGATATGTTCACTAACCGATTGACTCGGCCTACGTAATTTTGTCCGCAGCCGCGTCTTCGTTGGAGCATCCAAAGTGGCCCAACCTGCCGCAAAAAAAAAAGAAAAGAAAAAAAAAGTGGCCCAACCGGTGATACAATACAATTGGGCAGATCTCTCCATCAGGAAAATTCAACCCAGACCTTGTGATGAGGACGCGTTTACATATGGATGGCTAGCTAGTTGCCCAGTTGGGCAGTTGTTTACTCACTGAGAGCTCAACTGCTGCCACGAATCTGCGTCGGGATCGCTCCTGATACTGACATAGCTCTACTTCTCCGCTCCCACGAACCCCGCCCACTGCGTGCGCGTATATAAGGCGGGCAGGCGGCTATATCCTTCACCAAATCATCACAAGCTAGACACTTGCATCTGCGGAAGATCCGCCAGTAGCTACCCAAAGTCTCAAACCAATCCCGAGTTTCTGTCTCTCCTACCCAAAGCAATGAAGGTGAGGAACCCTATTCAGCTTTTTCTCTTAGTTTTTGTGTACTTCTAGTGTTGCTTTCTTTAGCAGCTCGATTTCGAGCACTCGATACATTACTCTGAAGCTGGAGCATACGATTGATCCATCGTTTTTCTCTTTGTTTTTGCAGCAAAAGATTGTCATCCAGTTGAGCATGTCGTGCGACAAGAGCCGGTCCAAAGCACTGACGCTGGCCGCCAGAGCAGCTGGGGTGACGTCCATGGGGATTACCGGAGACGCCAGGGACCAGCTGGAGGTGGTCGGCGACGACGTCGACCCGGTGTGCCTCGTCTGTTGCCTCCGCAAGAAGCTCGGCCACGCCCGAATCATCAAGGTGGAGGAAGTGAAGAAGCCGGAAGAAAAAAAAGAGGCGAAGAAGGATGACCCGAAGCCACCCGTGCCCGTGTGCCCGCCGTACTACTACCCGCCGGCCGGCTACTACCAGCCGCCGCACATGGTCTTCTGCGACGAACAGCCCAGCAACTGCCGGACCATGTAGCTGTTTGACGTACATTAATTTTGTGAGCAACTATGAATGGCAACATTGCTGTGTTTATTAATTCATTGAAGGAAATGGAAAAACCGAGAGATACTATATCTATTTACGAGTTCGATCGCTCGGCTAATTTCCAATTTGAAATCGAAGCAGACGCAGTGGTTATGTGAATCTCAGTTCTCAGGCGCTTGCTTCTTGGTGAAGGTGAAGCTCATAAACTACACCTCGTTTGGGGCTGGGGCATGTGCCGATGAGGGCGGGGAGCCAACCAGAACAGCACGATGGGGATAGTACGTCACCTGCAAGAAAAAGTAGGACGTCACACGATGATGCCCTCAGCCCCACATTGTGACGAATGCCATCCAATCATATCATCGGGTGATAATTCGAGTTGATCCATATAAACACGGTCCCGTAAGAACTGAATAATTAAGATCTGCACTGTCAAATATAGTTTCAGGTCTGTACTCTCAAAATATATAAATAAACATAGCACCGTGCAATGGTTATCTCCACTTTCAAAACATCAGGATTTCATAGGAAAAGAGACGTGCTTTGACCCTCAGAACTGTTCAGCGATTTCACAGCAGTTGAGTGGCTCTGTTCCTTTCAACGTTCTTACAGTGGCCTCCCTTGTTTTCTTTATCTTCTTATAGGTGGCCTGGTTTTCTTCGTCTTGCTACATCGGTGAATGTCAAAAGTAGAGTAACCAAACTGCCGACCAGATGTTCGTGACAATAGCAGAAATAGAAAACTGTTGGTATCAGATTGTCCACATCCGCACAATTCCCAATTCTAAACAAAAGTATTGGCCATCAACCGCAGAGATCGAGCACGGCAACCAGACTGGTCTATCCGGATTCATGAATTGTTCTAATGAATAAATTGATAGAAACTTAGTATTCTCTTGGACAGTTGCACCAATATTTTTAAGGTTTGCATATGAATGTTTGCTGTTTAGAGTAACCTTCGAGCTCTTAATACTAGCATTACTGATTAGTTGGAACTTGGAAATCGAAATACAACCAGAGCACCCAATTCCACAACACAACTAGGAGCCCGAAAATGACGGACCCCGCAATAATTAGGGACTAAGCAGGTGCTCTAGGTTCACATTTACAGTAGAACTAGAACAACTTCCTGACAAATTAACCGTCAGAAGATTCAGACTGTAAACCAGCCATGCCGAAGTATTCTCTGATGAGCAGTTTGCATTTTTTTTTTAAAGCAAAGGCCGAAGCCTAACTTTATAAATAAAGCCACAAGGCAAACTACAGAACACAACTACCTAACGAAGCCAAGGAATCAATGTAGCACATGCCAACCATCACGATACATAGGCCAAATCAATTTGCGGCACGCAGGCCAAATTAGGAACGGCACGACAGGCCACCAGAACGAAAGAAGCTAGGCGCATAGACCCACAACTTACCCCTACTATGAAGGACGCAACATAATTATGTCTGCGCATCGGAATGAGGCAAAGAAGCCGTAGAAGCCCGAACCTTGGAAATCAGCACCTCCAGTGCGTAGTCAATAATCTCCACTGCTACAAGAAGATACACATTTTAAAAAGAAAATCAGCAGGTTTTCTAGGGAAGATTGTCGTCCCAGTGAAAACCAGGGTACCACGAGCCATGTGCCTGAGGCCCGGGAAGCGACACCTGGCGAAGGACTTAAGAGGCGACTTGGCCGTAGGCACCGTGACACAAGGCACCTCGCGAGGGCCTGGCCTCGCGAAGACCCTCTCCGCAAGGGGAAGCTCTACCGAAGACCATTTCCTGTAGCAGGCAACCTCGCAAGGCCCCTCTCGTGAGGCGGCCTTCCGCGAGGCCCTTCGCGCGGGGAAGCCGGTAACGTTGGTTGCGTGGTTACATGCCCATCACGTGGGTGACGCACCTGCACAAGATAACAACAGCAGAGGCCGTGCCATCAGGCGCGGTCGGCGAAGATTTCCTCTTTGGTGATAAAAGAATAGTCCCCACTGCCTCCCCCAAAGCAAGTTCCAAAGCTTACCACTTCGATGCAAGATGACCACGACGTCACGGTGCGCCAGGGTAGATGTCATCGGTAAGCCCACCAGTTTGTCATGGACGGCGTCTTTTCCAAGCGAAGACCACTTTTGTCAGGATCGGACTCAGCGCCTGTCTCCCTTCGCATTGCTGTCATGTGGCAACCCTTCCTGCCAATATTTTCGAGAAAGAGGACCAAGGCAACCATAAAGGGACAGTGCTGCTATATTAGAATAGGTTGGCTAATACCACCTTCGTCTACCTTGTAACTCCACTATATTGTCCCCACAACAATCACAAACAAGTAGGAGTAGGGTTTTACACCGCGCGGTGGCCCGAACCTGGGTAGCTCCACATGTCCCTGCAATGCCCTGTGTTTGTTCCCGCTGCGCTCCGCTTGACTGTAGCCTTGCCAAGGTCACCGTCCGGTCGACATGTAGCAAACCAGGTCCCCAGTGTTTGAACTAGGGTTTTGGAGGATTTCCCTTAGCACCAAAATCTCTCTCCGACAAAGACATTCTCAATAGTGAATCCGTTCCTAGTAGTCCAAAGCGTCCAACAAAGCACATAAAATCCAACCCAAAAAGTCCTCTTTGTCTAGCCCTGTAGCCCCACGGAAAGTTGGCGAAGCTCCGTAGAAGAATTTGTTGGAGATATGCCCTAGAGGCAATAATAAATTAGTTATTATCATATTTCCTTGTTCATGATAATCGTTTATTATCCATGCTATAATTGTATTGATCGGAGACTTAGATGCATGTGTGGATACATAGACAAAACCATGTCCCTAGTATGACTCTAATAGACTAGCTCGTTGATCAAAGATGGTTAAGGTTTCCTAGCCATGGACATGATATGTCATTTGATAACGGGATCACATCATTAGGAGAATGATGTGATGGACAAGACCCAAACGACAAACGTAGCATATGATCGTGTCAGTTTATTGCTACTGTTTTCTACATGTCAAGTATATGTTTCTATGACCATGAGATCATGCAACTCACGGACACCGGAAGAGTGACTTGTGTGTATCAAACGTCGTAACGTAACTGGGTGACTATAAAGGTGCTCTATAGGTATCTCTGAGGGTGTTTGTTGGGTTGGTACGGATCAAGACTGAGATTTGTTACTCCGTGTGACGGAGAGGTATCTCAGGGCCCACTCGGTAATACAACATCACAATAAGCCTTGCAAGCAATGTGACTAAGTGTTAGTCACGGGATCTTGTATTACGGAACGAGTAAAGAGACTTGCCAGTAACGAGGTTGAACTAGGTATGGAGATACCGACGATCGAATCTCGGGCAAGTAACATACCAAAGAACAAAGGGAACATCATACGGGATGAACTGAATCCTTGACATAGAGGTTTGACCGATAAAGATCTTCGTAGAATATGTAGGAAACAATATGGACATCTAGGTCCTGCTATTGATTATTGACCGTAGAGGTGTCTTGATCATGTCTACATAGTTCTCGAACTCGCAGGGTCTGCACACTTAAGGTTTGGTGACGTTTCGGTAGTATAGAGTTATGTATGGTGGTGACCGAAGGTTGTTCGGAGTCCCGGATGAGATCCCGGATGTCACGAGGAGCTCCGGAATGGTTCGGAGGTAAATATTGGTAGAACTCCTATTTTGGTCGCCGAAAAAGTTTCGGGCTCATCGGTAGTGTACCGGGAGACCATTGGGAGTGGTATTTCGATCCAAGAGGCTACACGGGCTGTGGGAGGATGAATACCAGCCCTTAGTGGGCTGGTGGAAGTCCCACACAAGGCCCATGCGGCTGGGAAGAAAAAGCCCAAAAGGAAAAAGGTGGAAAAAGGCAAAAGGGCTAAATTAGGAAGGAGTCCTAATCCTACTAGGAGTGGAGGAGGAGGACTCCTCCCTCCTAGTTCGGCCGACCCAAGGGCTGGCTCCTTGGGAGCCAAGCCTCCTTGGGAGCCAAGCCTCCTCCTCCTCTCCTCCTATATATACTAGAGGGTTTTAGGGTTTTGGCAAAAGATTTTCAGCCACGTGCTACCCGTTCCTCTAGTTCATAGTTTCTCCTCTAGATTGGTTTTCTGCAGTGCTTAGGCGAAGCCCTGCCGGAATTGCTGCACCACCATCGCCGCGACACCGTCACACTGTCGGAGAACTCATCTACCTCTCCACTCCCTCTTGCTGGATCAAGAAGGCAGAGATCGTCATCAAGCTGTATGCGTGCTGAACGCGGAGGTGCCGTCCGTTCGGCGCTAGATCAGAAGGACCGCGATCAAGATCGCGAGGCGGATCGTGATGAGATCGTGGTACGGATCGTGATGAGTTCGCGCGACAGGTCGTGATTGGATAGCGGGACGGATCGTGATGAGATCGCGGGACGCTCGGCGATTTGGATCGCGAAGACGTTCGACTACACCAACCGCGTTTCTTAACGCTTCCCGCTTAGCGATCTACAAGGGTATGTAGATCCACTCTCCCTCTCGTAGATGCTCATCACCATGGATAGATCTTGCGTGTGCATAGGAAATTTTTTGTTTCCCATGCAACATTCCCCAACAGTGGTATCAGAGCTAGGTCTATGTGTAGATGAGATCTCGAGTAGAACACAAAGAGTTGGTGGGCGTTGATGCTTAAATTGCTTCCTCCCTTGGTCGTGTTTTGGTTCAGCGGTATTGTGGGATGAAGTAGCCCAGACCAACCTTACTCATACGCTTACGAGAGACCGGTTTCATCGACTGACGTGTAACTTCGTTGCACAAAGATGGCTGGCGGGTGTCTGTTTCTCCTACTTTAGTTGGATTGGATTCGACTAAGGCGGTCCTTGAGAAGGTTGAAAAGCAACTTATGTATCACCATTGTGGTTTATGCGTAGGTGAGAATTGTTCTTGCTAGATACCCGTAGCAGCCGCGTAAAACATGCAACAACAATTAGAGGACGTCTAACTTGTTTTTGCAGGGTATGTATGTGATATGGCCAATTACATGATGAGATATATGTGATGTATGAGATGATCATGTGTTGTATAGAATATCATGACTTGCATGTCGATGAGTACGACAACCGAAAGGAGCCATAGGGTTGTCTTTAATTGTTGTATGACCTGCGTGTCAATCATTAAGCGCTATGTAATGCTTTACTTTATCGCTAAACGGTAGCAATAGTAGTAGAACCATGGCGGGCGCGACAACCCTGATGGCGACACGTTGATGCAGATCAAGATGATGGAGATCATGGTGTCTGCCGATGACGATGGAGATCATGCCGGTGCTTTCAAGATGGAGATCAAAAGCACAAGTTCATAGCCATATCATGTCACTTATTATTTGCATGTGATGTTAATCCTTTTATGCACCTTGTTTTGCTTAGGACGACGGTAGCATTATAAGGTGACCCCTCACTTAATTTCAAGATAAATTGTGTTCTCCCCGAGTGTGCACCGTTGCGAAAGTGTGTCGTGTCGAGACACCACGTGATGATCGGGTGTGATAGACTCTATGTTCACATACAACGGGTGCAAGCCAGTGTTGCACATGCAGAACACTCGGGTTAAACTTGACGAGCCTAGCATGTAGAGACATGGCCTTGAAACACAAGATACCGAAAGGTCGAACATGAGTCATATAGTAGATATGATCAACATGATGATGTTCACCATTGAAACCACCTCAACTCATGTGATGATCGGACTTGAGTTGGTGAATTTGGATCATATATCACTCGAATGACTGAAGGGATGTCAATTTGAGTGGGAGTTCTTCAGTAATATGATTAATTGAACTCATTATCATGAACATAGTCAGTAGTGTCTTTGCAAATTATGTTGTAGATTACTTGCTCGCGTTGTAGCTCCCTTGAGTTTTTTATATGTTCCTAGAGAAATAGAGTTGAAAGATGATTGTAGCAATATTGCGGACTTGGGTCCGTGATCTGATTGTCCTCATTGTAGCACAGAAGGCTTATGTCCTGAATGCACCTCTCGGTGCGCCACCCCCTCTAGCGTTGTCTGTTGATGTTGTGAACATTTGACAGGTGCGTTTCGATGACTACTTGATAGTTTAGTGTGTCATGCATTACGGCTTAGAATTGAGGCTTCGAAACGTTTTTGAACATCACGGAACATATGAGATGTTCTAAGAGCTGAAATTAGGATCTCAGGATCGTGCCCGTCTTGTGAGATATGAGATCTCCAACAAGATTCTTTGCCTGCAAGATAAAAGAGAATAGCTCAATCGTTGAGCATGTGGTCAGATTGTCCGGGTGCTACAATCGCTTGAATCGAGTGGGAGTTGATCTTCCAGATAAGATAGTGATTGATATAGTTCTCCAAGTCACTGTCACTAAGCTACTAGAACTTGGTGATGAACTATAAAATGCCAGGGATAGAAATAATGATCCCTAAGCTGTTCGCGATGTTTGACACCGCGAAGGTAGAAATCAAGAAGGAGCGTCAAGTGTTGATGGTTAGTAAAACCACTAGTTTCGATAAGGGCAAGGGCAAGGAGGGAAACTTCATGGATGGCAAGTCAGTTGCTGCTCCAGTGAAGCAACCCAAAGTTGAACCCAAACCCGAGACTAAGTGTTTCGATTATGAGGAGAGCGGTCGCTGAAGCGGAACAACCCTAGATACTTGGTAGATAAGAAGGCTGGCAACGTCGACAGAAGTATATTTGATATACGTGTTAATTATGTGTACCTTGCGAGTACTCCTAGTAGCACCTGGGTATTGGATACCGGTTCGGTGGCTAAATGTTAGTAACTCGAAATAAAAGCTACGGAATAAACGGAGAACTAGCTAAGGGTGAGGTGACAATGTGTGTTGGAAATGTTTCCAAGGTTGATGTGATCAACATCGCACGCTCTCTCTACCTTCGGGATTAGTGACGAACCTAAATAAATGTTATTTGGTGTTTTGCTTCGAGCATGAACGTGATTAGATCGTGTTTATTGCAACACGGTTATTCATTTAAGTTAGAGAATAATGGTTATTCTGTTTACATGAATGATACCTTCAATGGTCATGCACCCAGTGAGAATGGTTTGTTGAATCTTGATCGTAGTAATACACATGTTCATAACATTGATGCCAAAAGATACAAAGTTAATAATGATAGTACCACATACTTGTGGCACTGACGCTAAATGGCATATTGGTATAAAGCGCATGAAGAAACTCCATGCTTATGGATCTTTCGACTCATTCGATTTCGAACCGGTTGAGACATGCGAACCATGCCTCTTCGGCAAGATGACTAAGGACTCCGTTTTCCAGATGGATGGAGCGGGCAAGTGATTTATTGGAAATGATACATGTTGATGTATGCAATCCAATGAGTCTTGTAGCGTGCGATGGATATCGTTATTTTCTTACCTTCACTCATGATTTGAGTAGATATAGTTTATATTTACTTAATGAAACACAAGTCTGAATCATTTGAAAGGTTCAAGCAAATTCAGAGTGAAGTTTAAGATCATCGTGACAAGAAGATAAAAATGTCTGCGATATGATCGTGGAGGTGAATATCTGAGTTACGAGTTTGGCATACAACTTTAGACAATGTGAAAGTTGTTTCACAACTCACGCCACCTGGAACACCATAGTGTGATGGTGTGTCCGAATGTCATAGTCGTACTCTATTGGATATGGTGCGTGCTATGATGTCTCTTATCATTTTGCTACTATAATTTTTTGGGGTTATGCATTAGAGACAACTACATTCACTTTAAATAGGGCACCATCTAAATCTGTTGAGATGACACCGTGTGAATTAGGGTTTGATAGAAACCCAAGCTGTCATTTCTTAATGTTTGGGGCTGCAACGCTTGTGTGGAAAATGTTTTCACCGAATGAGCTCAAATCCAAAGAGGACAAATGCATCTTCATAGAATACCCTAAGAAGAATTGGGTGAACCTTCTATCTCAGATCGAAGCATAAAATGTTTGTTGCTAAAACTGGGTCCTTTCTCGAGAAAGAGTTTCACTCGAAAGAATTGAGTGGGAGGAAGATAGAACTTGATGAGGTTGTTGAACCTTTGTTCAAACCAGAGAGTAGCGCAGCGTAGGAAGATGTTTCTGTGAAGCCTACATTAGTTGAAGAGGAAGTTAATGATGATGATCATGAAGCTTCAGATCAAGTTACTATCGAACCTCGTAGGTCGACAAGGATGTGTACTGCTCCTGAGGGGTATGAAAACTCTGTCTTGGAGGTCATGTTGTTGGACAACGATGAACCTACGAGCAGTCGAGAAGCGATGATGGGCCCAGATTCCGAAAAATGGTTAGAGGCCATAAAATCCGATAAAGGATCCATGTATGAAAACCAAGTATAGACTTTGGTAGACTTGCTCGTTGGAAGGCAGGTCGTTGAGTACAGATGGACCGTTAGGATGAAGATAGACGCTGATAGTGAATGTCACCATTTATAAAGTTCGACTTGTCGCAAAGAAGTTTCCGCCAAGTTCAAGGAGTTGACTACAATGAGACTTTCTCACTCGTAGCGATGCTAAAGTCTGTTGGAATTATGTTAGCAGTTGCTGCATTTTTCAATTATGAAATCTGGCAGATGGATACCAAAACATCATTTCCTTCCTTAAGGAAAGGTTGTATGTGATACAACCAGAAGGTTTTGTCAGTCCTAAGGATGCTAAAAGGTGTGCAAGCTTCAGTGATCCTTCTTTGAACTGAAGCAAGCATCTCGGAGTTGGAATATACACTTTGATGAGGTGATCAAAGTTTTTGAGTCTATACAAAGTTTACGAGAAACTTGTATTTACAATAAAGTGAGTGGGAGCACTATATAATTTCTGATAAGTATATGTGGATGACATATTGTTGATCGGAAATGATGTAGAATTTCTGGAAAGCATAAACGGTTGTTTGAAAAGTGTTTTTCAAAGGAAGACCTAGATAAAGGTTCGTAATTGTTGAGCATCAAGATCTATAGAGATAGATCAAGATGCTTGATGAGACTTTCAATGAGTACATACCTTGATAAGATTTTGAAAGAGTTCAAAATGGATCAGTCAAAGAAAGAGTTCTCACCTGATTTGTAAGGTGTGAAGTTGAGTAAGACTCAATGCCTAGTGACTCCAGAAGATAGAGAAAAGATGAGTGGCATCCCCTATGCTTCATCCATAGGCTCTATCATGTATGCAATGCTGTGCACAAGACCCGATGTCAGCCTTGCCATAAGTATGGCCGGAAGGTTTCAAAGTGATCCTGGAATGGAGCACTCGATAGCGGTCAAGATTATCCTTAGTAACTAAAAGACTAAGGAGATGTTTCTCGATTATGGAGGTGATAAAGAGTTCGTCGTAAAGAGTTACGTCGATGCAAGCTTTAACACCAATCCGGATGACTCGTAGTAGCAATCTGGATACGTATAGTGGAGCAGCCATTTGGAATAGTACCAAGTGGAGTGTGGTAGCAGTGTTTACGGTTTGACATAGAGATTTGCAAAGTACACACGGATCTGAATGTCGTAGACCCATTGACTATAAGACCTCTCTCACATGCAAAGCATGATCGAGCCCCAAAACTCATTGGGTGTTAGATTCATAACAATGCGAATCACATGGTGATGTGAACTAGATTATTGACTCTAGTGCAAGTGGGAGATTGTTGTAGATATGCCCTAGAGGCAATAATAAATTAGTTATTATCATATTTCCTTGTTCATGATAATCTTTTATTATCCATGCTATAATTGTATTGATCGGAGACTTAGATGCATGTGTGGATACATAGACAAAACCATGTCCCTAGTATGCCTCTAATAGACTAGCTCGTTGATCAAAGATGGTTAAGGTTTCCTAGCCATGGATATGAGATGTCATTTGATAATGGGATCACATCATTAGGAGAATGATGTGATGGACAAGACCCAAACTACAAACGTAGCATATGATCGTGTCAGTTTATTGCTACTGTTTTCTGCCTGTCAAGTATATGTTTCTATGACCATGAGATCATGCAACTCACGGACACTGGAAGAGTGCCTTGTGTGTATCAAACATCGCAATGTAACTAGGTGACTATAAAGGTGCTCTACAGGTATCTCCGAGGGTGTCTGTTGGGTTGGCATGGATCAAGCCTGAGATTTGTTACTCCGTGTGACGGAGAGGTATCTTAGGGCCCACTTGGTAATACAACATCACAATAAGCCTTGCAAGCAATATGACTAAGTGTTAGTCACGGGATCTTGTATTACAGAACGAGTAAAGAGACTTGCCGGTAACGTGGTTGAACTAGGTATGGAGATACCAACGATCGAATCTCGGGCAAGTAACATACCGAAGAACAAAGGGAACATCATACGGGATTAACTGAATCCTTGACATAGAGGTTCGGCCGATAAAGATCTTCGTAGAATATGTAGGAACCAATATGGAGATACAGGTCCTGCTATTGGTTATTGACCGTAGAGGTGTCTCGGTCATGTCTACATAGTTCTCGAACCCGCAGGTCTACACACTTATGGTTTGGTGACATTTCGGTACTATAGAGTTATGTATGGTGGTGACCGAAGGTTGTTCGGAGTCCCGGATGAGATCCCGGATGGCACGAGGAGCTCCAGAATGGTCCGTAGGTAAATATTGATATATAGGAAGTCCTATTTTGGTCACCGGAAAAGTTTCGGGCTCATCGGTAGTGTACGGGAGTGTCGGTAGTGTACCGAGAGATCATTGGAAGGGGTATTTCGACCCAAGAGGCTACATGGGCTGTGGGAGGATGAATACCAGCCCTTAGTGGGATGTTGGAAGTCCCACACAAGGCCCATGCGGCTGGGAAGAAAAAGCTAAAAAGGCAAAAGGTGGAAAAAGGCAAAAGGGCTAAATTAGGAAGGAGTCCTAATCCTACTAGGAGTGGAGGAGGAGGAGGACTCCCTCCTGGTTCGGCTGACCCAAGAGCTGGCTCCTTGGGATCCAAGCCTCCTCCTCCTATCCTCCTATATATACTAGAGGGTTTTAGGGTTTTCGCACAAGATTTTTAGCCACGTGCTACCCGTTCCTCTAGTGCATAGTTTCTCCTCTAGATCGGTTTTCTGAAGTGCTTAGGCGAAGCCCTGCCGGAATTGCTCCACCACCATTCCCGCGGTGCCGTCATGCTGCCGGAGAACTCGTCTACCTCTCCGCTCCCTCTTGCTGGATCAAGAAGGCGGAGATCGTCATCAAGCTATACGTGTGCTGAACGCGGAGGTGCTGTCCGTTCGACGCTAGATCGGAAGGACCGCGATCAAGATCGCGAGACGGATCGTGATGAGATTGCGGTACGGATCGTGATGAGTTCGCGGGACGGATCGTGATTGGATCGCGGGACGGATCATGATGAGATCGCGGGACGCTCGGCCATTTGGATCGGGAAGACGTTCGACTACACCAACCGCGTTTCTTAACGCTTCCCGCTTAGCGATCTACAAGGGTATGTAGATCCACTCTCCCTCTCATAGATGCTCATCACCATGGATAGATCTTGCGTGTGCATAGGATTTTTTTTGTTTCCCATGCAACGTTCCCCAATAGAATTGGGGGCCTAAAGCACACCCATCCAAGACCTAATAAAACCTCAGGCCATCTTTGCCAAAACACACCCAAAGAATATATGGTTGGAATTCTCTAACTCAGAACAAAGTGCACAAAGATTTGAACCAGGGCCATTCCTTTTACAAATTTGGTCTGCCAGAGGCAACCGCCCTTTGATAGCTTTCCATAGAAAGATCTTAATTTTGCGGGGCACCCGGGCCTCCCAAACCACTTTGAACTTAGAAGTAGGAGAGCATGAAATATGCCCGGAGTACAAAGACTTCACAAAAAACTTCCTAGAAACCGAATCGGACCAAGTAACAAAATCCTCCTCCTCCGAGAGCACCGAGAACAAGGCAACAAGCCGATGCCAATCGTTAATCTCTACAGATAGAGGGATCTTCTAAGACCCAACTCCCAATTATTACGCGAGAGCTTGGAGATAGAGATCTCGATAACACAACAGTAAGAGAACAACACAAGAAAAGCAATCGCTAAGGTAAATCTCCACACCACCAGTCTAACCAAAAACGTGTGGAACAACCATTTTGTACTACAAACTCAACGTGCTCTACGAACATCTCGCGTACTTTGGTCAAGTCATTCCAAAATTGGGAACAAGCTGAAGTCGAGGCATACTAGGGGCTACAGAGCGGGAAATATTTAGGTTTTAAGAAGCGAAAGACACATCAGACCCGATCCCGTGCTCAAAATCCTCCACCACCATTTGACAATAAGGCACTTGCTCATCACCGAAGTATTCAAAATCACCAACCCCCAAGGTTTTGAGTGCCTTCATAGAGACGATAGAAGACCATGGCAAACATGGGGAAGGAGGATAGACAAGCATTAGTAAGGTACACCTTGCCCGCATTGGTCTTATACGTGCCACGCCATGGCTTGACCTGATTGCCAACATTTGAAACCAAAGGGGCTAACTCCTTGGCACATAAAGGAAAATGAGAGATGGGCTGACCGACATACTTGAAAGGGAAGGATCCCAAACTGTAGTTAAGAAGCCGCGACACTCTCACACCCTCCTCCTCCGAAACATCAGTCACAATAACCTCACTCTTAGAGAATTTGCTCTTGATCCCTAACAAGGCCTCAAAGCAGAGTAAAAGAACTTTAAGATGAGCAAGACATGACTCACTGAGTTTAACCATGATAATAGTGTCATCAGCGTACTGGAGATGGGAAATGCCCTCCAGGATAGAGTGTACAAAACTATAAAATGAATTATGACAATAAATTACATAGGTAATATGTCGATGGGAAGTACTGTAACTTTTACAAAAGTTCCATCATATATTTTAACCTCCTTATTTGTTGATCATTTAGACCGTAGTAGTTCTTGCATCTATTCACAACAACATGCAATTGAGTAGATATCCTCGTGGTCAACTTTTAACCACCATACCAAAGAATTTAGTGATCAACAATTTAATCATAATTACCAAAAAATATACTTTACTTGACCAACTTTCTCTACATCTCATAACTCGTATGAAATTCATACACGAGCTGGACATTCTAGTCTTCTTTTATTTTTTTCCTTTTACTTCTTATAGTTTTAGTTCAAATATTTTTCTTACCTACAGAAGAAGCATCCAACATTAAGAGTGGCGTGAGCCCCAAAAATCCCTAGGTGTGTAATTCTTATTACATCCTACATATTTGTTATTTCTCTTTAAGTTTTCACCATTAACACATGACTTGTGTTCTTCCCCTTCCTATGTATTTCAGTCTTAAACATAGTTGAATGCTTCACCAGAACTTGCAAACAAACACTTCTTTAGACATTGATACGTCCATTTTGCATCATGATTTCTTACTGTTATTTATAGTGTTTTTATGAATAGTAATGCTTCATGGAGTAATTCTAATGCCTTTTCTCTCATAATATGCAAGGTTTGCACAAAGATGGGGAATATCGACAACTGGAATTCTGGACCCGAAAAAGCATATCAGAG
This sequence comes from Hordeum marinum, assembly GCA_022496015.1. Classification (NCBI taxonomy): domain Eukaryota; kingdom Viridiplantae; phylum Streptophyta; class Magnoliopsida; order Poales; family Poaceae; genus Hordeum; species Hordeum marinum. Next base: position 388,732,972 of record CM039673.1, on the reverse strand, counting down.
ATACCTATTCTGCACATCTTCAAATGAGATGAAACTTCACAGAGATTTGTCTTGGGATATATAATAAATATTGGAGCAAATAACTATCGGAGGGGGGCCACCTGGTGAGCACAAGACACCAGTGTGCGCCTTGGTGGGTTGTGCTCAGCATGGCTCACCTCCGGTGCCCATCTTGTAGCATTTAAGGTCTTTTGACCTAGAAAAGAAATAAGGAGAGGACTTTTAGGATGGAACACCATCGTCTCGAGGCGGAACTTGGGCAGGAGCTCTTTTGCCCTCCGGCGAAGCAAATACGCCGGGGGAACTCCTCCCCCCCGAAGGGTGAAATCGAAGCCATCGTCATAAAAACAATCCTCTCATCTTTGTGAGGCCAATCTTCATCAACATCTTCAACAACACCATCTCCTCTCAAACCCTAGTTCATCTCTTGTGTTCAATCTTTGTACCGGAACCTCAGATTGGTACCTGTGGGTGACTAGTAGTGTTGATTGCATTACGTAGTTGATTACTATATGGTTTATTTGGTGGAAGATTATATGTTCAGATCCATTATGCTATTTAATACCCCTCCGATCTTGAGGATATATTATTTGTGAGCAGTTACCTTTGTTCTTGAGGTCACGGGAGAAGTCATGTTGCAAGCAATCATGTGAATTTGATATGTGTTTGATATTTTGATGATATGTACGTTGTGATTCGCTTAGTGGTGTCATGTGAACATCAACTACATGACACTTCACCATCCTTAGGCCTAAGGGAATGCATTGTGGAGTAGTTATTAGATGATGGGTTGCTAGAGTGACAGAAGCTTAAACCCTAGTTTATGCGCTACTTCTTAAGGGGCTGATTTGGATCCACATGTTTAATGTTATGGTTAGATTTTATCTTAATACTTTTCTCATAGTTGCGGATTCTTGCGAGGGGGTTAATCATAAGTGGGAGGTTGTTCAAGTAAGAACAACACCCAAGCACATGTCCACCCACATATCAAATTATCAAAGTACCAAACACGAATCAAACCAAGATGATGAAAGTGATGATGTCTACTACACAACCTTCTTTTTGTAGACTCATGTTGGGCCTCCAAGCGCAGAGTTTTGTAGGACAGTAGCAATTTTCCTCAAGTGGATGACATAAGGTTTATCAATCCGTAGGAGGCATAGGTTGAACATGGTCTCTCTCGAACAACCCTGCAACCAAATAACAAAGAGTCTCTTGTGTCCCCAACACACCCAATACAATGGTAAATTGTATAGGTGAAGGGCCCGGAGGATTGATGACAAGATAGACTGAGTTCCTCTCCACCCCACCACCCCAAACCCGTGCTGCCGACCGCTCCGGCCGCAGCAACCACCAACATCGTCCCTGCCCGCTCGGGTAGGGGCGCCACCTGACCAGCGCCATGCGCCCCCCGCCGCCAGCCCGTTCAGACCGGTCCGCGCTCTCGGCGGCCTGCGGGGGAGCGAGGGGAGGCACGCCAGCACCTGTAGAGCTGACTCTTCCCCTCGGTCCGTCTGCTGCACCGGCCTCTTCAGAGTCCCCCCTCGTGGCAGCGGCCCATCTCGCGTCGTCTCCGCCGCGCTTACTGCTGCGGTGCGAGTGCTCTAGGGGAGCGGCAGCGTCCCACACCGCGGTCCAAGCAGAGAGCCCCCATTTTGGGGGGGGGGGCAGGCTCAAGTCCGTGGTGGTTGTGCCATCCCCCGCACCGTCCATTTCCTCTTTGGGTGACGAGGACGGATGGACGCCAGTCAAGTCAAAGAGGGCATTGATGGCGGAGAGGAAAGCAGAGCGCATGGCCAGGCGTGCCAAGACACAATGGAGAAGTGGGCGAGGCGCCATTAATGGTCAGGTTGGCAGAGAGGCTTTCTTAAGGTGCTTCGACGACCTCTGTTTTCGTTGCCTCAGTAGTGAGCACCGGCGTGTAGACTGCAGGGATCCATTACGGTGTATCATCTACAAACTCCCGGGCCATTTCTGTAGGGAGTGTCCTCTAAATCCAAAGAGAAAGGGTAGTGGTAGTAAGAGTCCCGAGCTCGAGCCTCTGCCTCGCCGTGGTCCAATGAGCGAGAGGCTGCGCTTCCCCACCCCGAGTCCGCCTCCCCCTGGGCCGGTCGCCATGGATCCCCGCGCGTTCCACACCGACCCATCGTACCGCCTATGGGAGAGCCACAAGGTGGTGATCGCCTCTCCAGCGATGGAGCACCAGGAGTTCCTCCTGTGCAAGCATGATGTGGCACTCACGGCGGAGGGGGGCGGCATGCTGCAAACCCCATGTCGGTGGGGCGTACGATTGAGGAGCAGCTGCGCTCGCCACCCCACCTCATCCGCGTCACAAGCCACGACCTGGAGGATTTCTTTGTCCACTTCGAGCTCTCGGTGCACAAGGAACGCGTCGTTCGCCACGGCATCCTCAAGGTCGACGGGGTGAACTTCAAGATCAAGGGGTGGCACGAGGACGACCACGACATGCCCGACGACTGCAATCTCCACGTCCAGGTCGTGGTGGAGAAGATGCCCATGCAGTGGTGGTCGCTGGAGGGAGTTGAGGAGGTGCTCGGGGACCTCTGCATCGTCGACCGTTTGGACTCCCGCACGCACGAGCTCACTCATACCAGGTCTTTCGCCTGCTGGGTGTGGGTGCACGACGTCGGCATCATCCCCCACAAAGAGGGCCATCGAGCGCACGGCCCGCAGGGCGGGCAGGGTGGAGGCCATGCTTGGGTACTCGCCGCCCATCCATTAGGTCGCGCCACCACCGCGCGTGAGGAGGAGGGTGCTGCTGCTACACGTGGACCGCGTCGAGGATTGGATGCCGAGGATGCCATGCTCATCGCGCTTGTAGAAGAGCAGCCTCCCTTCCTCCGGGTCTGACGATGACGCCCCTTTCCCTCCGGTCTATGAGGGAACGTGGGTCAGGCACATCGAGGACGGCCAGGGACACCGCCAGCCGCCTGCGATCAGGTCCTCGGGCTTGCACGGGAAGCACTCTGGGGGAGGAGGACATGACCGTGATGAGGGGGAGGACGGGCGGGGTGGCCAACGCTCCTAGAGAGATACTCTGCTCGGGCAGGGACACGACGGTAGTTCCTCGAAGGAAAAGGAAAAGGGCTCCTCCTCGAGGCAGCACAGTAGGACCCCCGTCAGCAGGAGGCATGGCGGGGGTTGTGTCGGCCGGGAGGCGGTGATTCATGCCACCCCACCGCTCCCTCTGAGGCGTCTGGCACAGCCACCACCACCGCTGGCATCGAGGCCCCCAGCACCGCAAGCCGGGGATCCGGTGGCAGAGTTCTTCATCGGAGGTAAAGGAGGCCTAGAGACTCCAGGGCATGCTGACCCCATGCAACTGCAGCTGGAGGCGATGGTTGAGTCCGCAATGGCAGCGCCACTCGACTTCCAGGATGACATCGCCGACACCGAGGGAGGGGCTACGGATGCAGACTCTCTTCCCCTGCTCCCGCAGCCGGACTTGACGAGCGCCGCTTGCCGCACCTCTGATCCTATTGTTGCAACAACGGTGCATGTGGGCGCCGTCACGCAGCAGGTGGAGGAGCTGCAGCTAGGAGGGGGACGTTAGTAGTGTCGCGCGCGCTCTTCCGGGGGCTCGCGCCGCCAATCATCAACGACGCGCCGGTCCAGCCTGCCCGTGATCGAGGCTCCTCTGCTCCCATGAAGTCGAGGGTGGCTTCGGCGCCGGTGCATCACAGTGCGAGGCAGGCCGCGCTCAACTCGCCCATGCCTGTGGAGTACAGGGTGGCACTAAGGCTGGTGCAGGCGCTGGGCGGTCTAGGTCCAAAGGAGAAGATGGTGGTCAAGGTGGCGGAGGCTCTTTCGCGCCGCTTCCAGGAGACACTCTTGGAGGAGGACATTGCGGGCATTGCAAAGCTCACCAATCTGAGCATGGAGGCGCTGTGTGCCATGGCCGGCCTCGAGGGGCCAGAAGGAGTGCAAGCTTAGTTTATCATGTTAGTCTTCACTAGGATTAGTCTCCGGTGCCGTCTGGCCTTTAGCCAGATGAAGTTAGGCTCCATGTTAGTGTGTTGTGTTAGGGATAGTCAGGTAGATCGTCGTCGGCATGTTTTGAGTGCTACTGGTGGTTGCCGGTGTGCCACTGCTATGATCCGAAGGTGTAATCTGTCTATGTCATTTCTCTTCAAATCAAATAGAATTGGCTTCCGGAGAATCAAATTGTTTCCTGATGAATGATACAAGCTGTGAGATCATGAGTTGGAATGTACGCGGGCTAAACTCACCCGCGAGAAGAGCCACCATGAATGAGGATGCTGCGGCACACAAGCTGGCCATACTCTGCATACAGGAAACAAAGATTGAGTTTTGGTCACCGATGATTGTCAAGGACATCAGAGGGCAAAGGCTAGACCAATGTGCTGTCTTGCTGGCGGATGGCACAAGGGGAGGAGCAGCAATCTTCTAGGACACCTCGGTGGCGACCATTGCCACGCATAGGATTGGGCATTTCTCCATCATGGCCATGGTCACGATGCTGAACTCAAATGTCAGGTTCTAGCTTACAATGGTCTATGGACCAGCAGATGAGGAGAGGAAAGATGACTTCCTACGAGAGCTAGAAAGCATTGCACCGGCGCAGGGGCAGCCTTGGCTAATAAACAGTAACTTCAACATCATCTATGAGGCTAGGGACAAGAGCAACGACAACATAAACAGAAGAATTATGGGCAAGTTCAGAGCAGCGATTGACAGAGCAGGGCTGCATGAAATCAAGTGCAAAAACAGGAGGTTCACCTGGACAAATGAGCGGGAGAACCCAACAATGGTCAGCATCGACAAGTTTTTCTGTAATGTGGAGTGGGAATCCTTCTTCCCCTGGCACACTCTGATGGCTGCGTTGACGTCTTGCTCCGACCATTGCCCATTGCTCCTGGCAAACGCGGAGGCCCCTCGTCGCAAGGCCCGCTTTCGGTTTGAAAGTTTCTGGCCGTGCTTCCCGCGTTTCCAGGAAACAGTGGCAAGAGCTTGGCAGCGACCGGTCAACCACAGCTGCCCTTTCACTATGATCAAGATCAAGTTGTAGAGGGTGGCTGCAGATTTGAAGGTCTAGGGGAAATTATTCTCCAGTGAAGCAAAGCTACAGTTTCATCTCGCAGCTAAAATCGTGCTGAGGATGTAGCTCAAGAAAGCCGTCAGCTCACGCCCTCGGAGTTCCACCTGCGGAAGATGGTGAAGTTCAAGGTAGTGGGATTGGCAGTGTTGGATAGGGCAAGGAAGAGGCAAGCCTCGCAAGAAACATGGCTAAAGGCAGGCGAGGCAAAGTTGGCTTTCTTTCAAGCAAAAATCACCTCGAGAAAGCGAAAGAACTTCATCCAATGCTTGGTAAACAGCGATGTTCAGGCCACTTCACATGCCGAGAAGGAGAGGCTGGTGCATGAGCATTTCGAGCAGCTGCTAGGAAAGAAGGCCGCGTACGAGAACACTCAACTGGCCGGAGTTGACTATCCCAATGCTTGAAAACTACGGCCTTGATAACCCCTTCTCGGAGGCGGAGGTGTGGGCAGCTGTTTGTGCATCGCCAGCAGAGAAGGCGCCAGGCCCGGACGGATTCAACGACACTTTTCTCAGAGCATGCTAGCACACAATAAAAGATGATATCATGGCAGTGTTTAGTAGTTTTCATAATTTGTCGGGTGGGGATTTCAACTCCATCAACAAGGCGCTGATTGTTCTGCTGCCAAAGAAGAACGAGGCCAGCCAGTTGGGAGACTTCTGGCCCATTAGCCTGATTCACTCCATAGCGAAGCTCATTGCCAAGGTGCTCTCTACCAGGCTGGCCGCGATCATTGATCAGATTATTTCACCGGCACAGAGCGCTTTCCAGAAGCGCAAGGGAATACATGACAACTTTCTGCTAGTTCAAAACACGGTCAAACTGTTACATAAGAAGAAGAAGTCAGCCCTGCTCATGAAGCTGGACATTGCACGGGCTTTTGATAGTGTCTCATGGGAATACCTATTGGAGATGATGGGAAGAATGGGCTTTCCGGCGCGGTGGAGAGACTGGATAGCAATGCTCCTGGCAACATCATCATTGTCCTGCATGTTAAATGGAGTGGAGGGCGTGAAAGTGCTGCACAAGCAAGGACTACGGCAAAGAGACCCATTGTCCCCTCTGCTATTCATCCTTGCTATTGATCCACTCCATCGACTAATTGAGGAGGCCACAAGCAGGGGCTTGATCGAGCCACCGCCGGCGGGCGCGGGCCGGATGTGTGTCAACCTTTATGCGGATGATGTTGTGATGTTCGTCAACCCACAAAGACAGGAGGTGGACACGATAAAGGAGATTTTGCAGGGATTTGGCGACGCTTCGGGGCTGCACCTGAACCGCATGAAATCCTCGGTGGCACCGATCCACTGCACCAAGGCAAAGCTGGAACATGTTCTACAGAACTTCGGAGGTAAAATAGTGGGCTTCCCCATTCGCTACCTCGGCATCCCGATCATCTTGGGTAGGATTAGGCTAGTACATCTTCAGTATATCCTAGATAGGGTTAGGGCTAGGCTTGCTGGCTAGAAGGGCAGACTCATGCCTCTGGCTGGCCGACACGTGCTGGTCCGGTGTGTGCTCTTGGCGCTCCCGACCTTCGCGATCACTGTACTGCGGGCACCGACAAAGTTCTTCAAAGACATAGACAAAGCAAGGAGAAGGTTCCTATGGGCACAGGATGATGAGCTCTCAGGAGGCAGATGCAAGGTCAGCTGGCGTGTGGTCACGTCGCCGGTGGACTATGCCGGTCTCGGAGTGCCGGACCTGCCGCGCTTCGCCCGCGCACTTCGGCTGTGGTGGCTTTGGGCGACCTGGAGGCACCCGGACAGGCCGTGGGTGTGCACGGGAACACCGTGCGACGAGAAGGACCGGGAGCTCTTCCACTCGGCGACGATGGTCACCATTCGTAGCAGCGAACACGCGCAGTTCTGGAACTGCCGCTGGTTGGGGGAGCGTGCGCTTCATCACAACTTTCCGACCCTCTTCACGTGCTCCATCAGGAAGAGTAGAACCGTGGCAGCGACATTACTCCTAGATAGATGGATTAGGGACCTCAGACACGGCGACATCGCCTCTATCATGCCACAGTTCCTCGGCTTACTACGCCGAATCAGGTCGGCCGACATCACCTTGCAGGCTGGGGTTGCGGATGAGATCAAGTGGACAGCGGGGGGAGGGCCCGAGTACTTAGCGAGATCAGCCTACAGCATGCAGTTCACTGATCAGCCACGCGTGAGGCACAAAGAGTTCATATGGAAGACCTGGGCGCCGGGAAACTTGAAGATGTTTTGTTGGCCGCTGCACCACAACCGACCGTGGTGCAACGACCGGCTGCAACGCCACGGATGGGAAAACGGTTATTTCTGCGTGCTCTGTAGAAGAAACCTCGAGGCCTCAGTGCACCTTTTCTGGGAATGCCCTTTCTCGACAAAAATCTGGGCTAGAGTAGCTGAGTGGTGGGGCTGCAAGGCTTTCGCGCCGACCCTGCGCGCTAAAGGAGGATCGGCGACTCAAATCACAACGAAGATAGTATCAAGAGCAGCGGCGGGAGAATCCAAGGGCATAAAATCAATGATGATTTTGACACTTTGGCGCATTTGGCTCTAGAGGAATGGATGCACTTTCAGAGGGAAGTCCCCAAACGAGAGAGAGGTGATAACCGAGATTAGAAGCGATCTGGAGCAATGGCGTTTAGCCGGAGCAACATTTTTGGCTTCCCCGTTCGGGGATCCACCGTGAGAAATTATCATGACGCAGTCTGTTTGGATGGGGTGATAGCTTAGCTGTTTGTTGCCCCTCTTGTCACCCCAAGTTTTTGGGTCATCTTTGTTTTGCGCTAGGCACTTGCACCGACAAACTCTTTTTGTAATCTCACTCTGCTAAATCAATTGAATGCCAGCAAGGCTGGATCTTTCAAAAAATTGTATAGGTGAACTAGTTCGGCGAAGAGATGGTGATACAAGTGTAATAGGGATGGTAGATATAGGTTTTTATAATCTGAAAATATAAAAAAACAGCAAAGTAACAAATATTAAACAGCGAGCAAAACATTGTATAAATGCTTGGAAACAAGGCCTAGGATCCATACTTTCACTAGTGCAATTTCTCTCAACAATATTGACATAGTTGAATCATATGTAAGTACCTCTCATGCGACAAAGAGTTCACCCCAAAGTCACAAATAGCAGAGAAGTAACGAATAAATTATTGTAGGGTACGAAACCACCTCAAAGTTATCTTTTCTGGTTAATCTTATGAGCTATCCTATAAGTGTCCCGGACAGCCCTGGAGTTTGTACTAAAATAACACCTTAAGATACACATCAACCAAAACCCTAATGTCACCTAGATACTCCAATGTCACCACAAGTACCCATGGGCTTGATTATACGATATGCAACACATAATTTCAGATTCATCATATTCAATCCAACACAAAGAACTTCAAAGAGTGCCCCAAAGTTTCTACCGAAAAGTCAAGACAAAAACGTGTGCCAACCCCTATGCATAGACTCCCAAGGTCACGGAATCTGCAAGTTGATCACCAAAACATACATCAAGTGGATCAATAGAACATCCCATTGTCACCACATATATCCCATTGCAAGACATACATCAAGTGTTCTCAAATCCTTAAAGACTCAATCCGATAAGAAAACTTCAAAGGGAAAACTCAATTCATCACAACAAGAAAGAGAGGAGGAAACTCCATATGATTCATCTATATCAATAAAGGTCGTGGTACATCAAGATCGTGCCATCTCAAGAACTCGAGAGAGAGAGAGATCAAACACATATCTACTTGTCATACCCTTAGCCCCGAGGGTGAACTACTCCCTCCTCGTCATGGAGACTGCCGGGATGATGAAGATGGCCTCCGGTGATGGTTTCCCCCTCTAGAAGGGTGCCGAAATGGGCTCCCGATTGGTTTTTCATGGCTCTGGAGGCTTGCAGCGGCGGAACTCCCGATCTAGGTTTCTTTTCGGAGGTTTGGGTATTTATAGGAATTTTTGGCGTCAATCTCACGTCAAGGGGGGTCCACGAGGCGGTGACAAGCTCACTAGGCGTGGCCAGGGGGGTGGCCTCGCCTGGAAGGCTTGTGACCTCCTCGTGGCTCTTCTGGCCCAACTCCAATGCTTCGGGGGTCTCTTTTGGTCCAAACAAATCATACAAATTTTCAGCCCATTCCAAGAACTTTTATTTTTGCACAAAAAATGACACCATGGTAGTTCTACTGAAAACAACGTCAGTCCGGGTTAGTTCTAATAAAATCATACCAAAATCATATAGAATTATTGTAAGCATGGCACGAATACTTCATAAATTATAGATACGTTGGAGACGTATCAAGTGATTAGATGAAATTCCCGTGTACCCTCAAAAACACTTTGCTTATTATGATAGATCGTTTTGGCATGTCCTTTGCCACAAAAGCATGGCATGAATGCTTACAGAAATTACATTGCTGAAAACCGCTTGTCATTTCCTTCTACTCCTCGTTGGGTTCGACACTCCTACTTATCGAAAGGACTATGATTAACCCCCTACACTTGTGGGTCATCACACATCACATATCTTTTAACCTTTGTTTGTTTCTGAAAACAATTTTCGGTTCCGAGAATATCACATAACTATTCCAAACATTTTGAAGTCCGGATTTCTCGGAAGTAAATAGACTGTAATAGGATTCTAGCCTTTTGGATCGAAGGACACGTGTCTCGTCATCCATAGCATCAGCATGAGAGTATTGTAAGCATTAAATGGAAAAAATCTTTATCGACATTTTAAAGAACGATCCTCCCATTAATTTATCATCCGTAAAGATTCAACTAGATAAATAATAGCTAATCAATTTCAACAACAAAGGTGGAATCGTGAGCCAATATTCTACAACTATAATGCAAACTAGACATATCCATTGTCCATAGTTAATTGCACAAGTGATTAAACTTAATTAATTCATAATTGTGCTATCACTCAAATCAAGATCTCTCATAATTTATTTTAAGTCATTCAAGACCATTGTTCATCTTTTGATGATGTGAACTAAACCGATAGGCAATATTTTGCCAATCATATCTCCATATGACTCTTGTTCATCTTTCGATGCTTTATGCTCCGAGCTCAAAACGATTCTGCCAGAACTTTAATACAATCGAGTGATATCTGCTTGCTCGGTCTGACCTCGCCTGCCTTACACCTCACGGTCCATTTGTACTCATGTGGACATGATGCACTCTGGAAAGCTACATGATATAGACAGTTGCAACACTTGGAAGAGCACCTTTTAACTTGATATTTTCAGTGGGAGATCATCCTAATAATTGACTATTGTGCAATCAAGGGTGGAAACAACAAAGGCATTAACATCTCACGCAATCCATAATAGCATGATATGGTATAGCCCTGGGCACAGGGGATGATGCTCTGGGATGATTCTTTAGCCACCACCATGATCTCCCGTGCCTGGTGAAACCTCCTTGCTCCGGGGTCCTCAGTAGCACCTCCATTGATAATAAAATAACAAGTTTTGACAAGTAGATCATTGAAGTGGCAATCCCTTGGCTCTATCCGTCATGCCGTAACGTGACATGCAGGTCACTTAACGTTACAACATATAACCATCTTATATACAAACATTATCATGATGAAGGCTATACCACATAACATGCAACCTGCAAAACCAAGTTAGACGTCCTCTAATCAGTTTATCAAATTTTAGTTACGTGGTTTCTAGGGTTTCCGGATAACAATAGCTACCTACGTCCACCATTAAGACGATAAAACTTGTTGCTAGCTTAACTTTCGAGGTGTGTGAGGGAAGAGCTTAATTAAAAATCTCTAGCCCCAAACTAAAATTCTTCAATACGCATGATCCCCAAGAAGATCGATCATCTTCATCGCTCTCTCGTGTTTGTGCCAGTTCACTATTCTTGACTATGATGCAACCCAAAGAACTGTTTGTAGATCATCGACATCTAGAGCCGATCGATTATTAGAAATTTGTGTAAAGCTACATCATGTCGTTAGTGGACTGAACCGAAGCAACACTCGAGGGAAGAATAGCAAAAACATCAAACCCTCACATCCACATGTGATCCAGAGCGCAACCTGTATCTATTCACAGAACTGCTCTAATACCACTGTTAGGAAACGTAGTAATAAATAAAAAGTTTCACCCTACGATCAACCAGGAACACTACGAAGATACAAAAATGGATGGGATTGGATCGTTACAAAATCTGAGTTGCAGCGTAAGAAGGAGAGTCATTGTTGATCGTTGATGTAGTCCCTAGAGCCGTAGATGACCAATCCCGCAAACTGCCCATGAATAGTCCCTTGAACATAAGACCGAAAGAACGACCTCTCTACAAGTTGCAAGCCGCTACTTGTGAGCTGTGTTGGGTTTTTACGTGAAGAGGAAGGGTAAATAAGTACAATAGAGATAAGTATTTCCCTCAGTGAGAACCAAGGTTATCGAACCAATAGGAGAATCACAACAACTCGTCTTTCGAGCGGTACTTACACACATAAACCAAACACTTACACCCGACGCGGGCAAGAGGGTTGTCAAGCCCCTTGAACTCATTACTTCTAAGGATTACTTTTGATAGTGGTTGCCAAATAATAATAAAAGCAAAATAAAATAAAATCAAGTGAATTTTCGCAAGGTATTTTTAGTTTTTTAGCAAATATGATTAAGTAGACCCAGGGGCCATAGTGTTCACTACAAATTTCTCTCTCAAAAGTAGCATACGGGGGGTAGACAAATTACTGTTGGGCAACTGATAGAAAAGCACATAGTTATGATTATGTATTCATGACAATTATCATGTATATAGGCAACACGTCTGTGACAAGTAGACATAAACGATTCTGCATCTACTAGTATTACTCCATCCATCGTCCACTATCCAGCATGCATCTATGGTATTAAGTTTATGCAAACAGATAATGCTTTAAGAAAGATGACATGATATAGACAAATTAAGCACAAGCAATATGTTCAAACCCTATCGCGTTATCCTTAGTAGCAACAATACAATACATGTATTGTCCCTTCGTGCACTGGGATATAGAGCACCGCAAGATTGAACTCTAGTTGGCCAAACCAAACCGATAGACCAGAGAGACTTACAAAGCTGTAACAATCATGCATAATAGAATTCAGAAAAGACTCCTTTTTTGAATAATGTGATCATAAACCCACTCATCGGATTCCAACAAACACGCCGCAAAGAAGATTACATTAGATAGATCAATTTCAGAATCATGAAGAACTTTGTATTAAAGATCAAAGAGAGAGAATAAACCATTTAGCTACTAGCTATGGACCCGTAGGTGTGTGGTGAACTACTCAAACATCCTCATGAAAGCAACAAGGTTGATGAAGATGGCCTCCGTGATGGATTCCCCCTCCGACAGAGTACCGTAAAAGGCCTCCAGATGGAAACACGGGAGAACAGAGCCTTACGGAATCGGAAAAGTGTTTCGGGTGGATCTTTTTTCATCTCATTCCATTGAGAAAGGTACGTAAATAACCCAAGCAAGTAGCGTGTGCCATCGGGCATGGAAAGCTATTGCGGCGGGGGGAAATATATCGTCGACGGTTACACTGACTATGTCAAAGATGTGGGGATTTAGTGAAGTATTTGCATTGGAGTGGAAACTTCTTCATGAGGGGAAGGAGATCCTTCTTATTATATTATTCTCTGAGGCGATTGTCTCTTGGTCTGTACACATCAACCTGACATGGGATAGGACGACCAATGCATCTTCTCCTTGTTTGTGTTGAAACTATGTTTTGCTCTATCGCCAGCCTATGGCTCAAATGCCCCTTTTGGTTTAGGCATAGGCCTAAGGGCACCTCCAACGTGGACCCTCAAACCGCCGGCATCCATCGGGGCTGCACGGCCCCAATGTGTTTGCCGTCCAATGCGGTCCTGTATTGGTCTGCTTGGCAGTCCGAACACATGTTTTCCCACAATTATTATAAGCAAAATGTGGGGGATTTGCGGGTGTCTGGACCGCCACCACATAGGACTCTCACACCCGTGACCCACTCAAATCCTCTTTCTCGGACCCATACTCTTCCACTCTGCCCCTACCCCCCTTACTTTGCATCCACACATTTCTCTTCTGATGCTGCCGCTGATTGCCAGGCGTCCTCGGCCCCCACTCACACGCCTGGTCACCTAGTACAAAGGCACCATACACCTAGGAACCGTCTGCACCTAGGTACCACCCCCTATCAACATCGTCCATGGTGGACAACACGCCTGGTAGGTGTTCGGTCAAATGCCATTGAGCTTAGTTTTGAACTTCATGTCATTTGTTAGAGTAAGACGGATGGAGGGCTACTCGGTGAAGGAGGATGAGTTGTTGCGCAATGCGTAGTTGGCGTATCTGCAGACTTCGTAGGCAGGAGCAGAAGGGGGAGGGTCTTTTGGTAGGGTGTGCATGGTCGGTTTCATGCGGGAAAGCACGTTGCCCCCTATGACATGCACATCATCCATGAACGCAGTGTCAAGTCCTTATTGTATCGATGGTACATAATCCAGAGCTCTGTCATGAAGTATTGTGGCACGGTCGTTGATTGCCTGGAGGCAATGTGGCCATTGCGCGCTGCAGCCATAGAGATCATATGTTTTGCTTCTTCTTTCTCAACAAATTGATTGATTCATTCACTCATTATTGCTCTAAACATTATGTACTACAGGTTAGAGGACAATCCATTCACGCACTTGCATTGTTGGATGAAGCTCAAGGGGCAGCACGTGTAGGACAACATGTGCCGGAACTGGTGCTAGTATCGTTGAATTTGATCTATCCATGAAAAACTTGTTGAATATCCGGTTAATCTTGTTAAATTTGAACTATTATTGTACTAGACATATTTGCATGCTATTTATAGATGACTTCTACTATTTTCTGACCGAACTTTGATGAATTCCGTTGTGTTTGATGAAAATAGCCCGCATAGTTTAAATCTGGTTCAAAATGTATGTGGATAGTGTTGGATGGCCGGCTCTCGCATCCGTGTCTATGGACTGGTCCCTGCCTGTCTGTAGACGGGTGAGGTATCTAGTTTGGGGCTCATCATTGTACCTCCCCTATACTAGCCGGTCGTGTCTTGATCGGTCGTATCGGATTCACATCATATGTCGTTAGTGTGATGGTGGATAGTGTTCAAGATCACATTGCGTGTGTGAGGGTAGTTCTAGTTTTAAAGTCAGGCACGAGGAGATCTCCTTGTCGTAGTTTGTCGATTGTGGATTTGTTTGCTTTGGTGTTTTTTCTCGTTTAGGCAAAACTTTGGTCGTATATGATTGGTATTTGCTGACGGGTTTTCGTGTGTTCGTGTTTGTTGTGTGCATTTTAGCTATGCATATAACGCGTATGTGCTTATTATGTTGGGAACCACTAGGAATCAAACTACTAATCGCTAGCATCCCGCCAGACTAGGCTAGAACCGTTGGATTAGAGATTAACTAGCAGGTTTTGATCTTCCAACGTGGGCCTGGATGAGAGCTTGCTTCCGTGCAACAAGGTCTGTTATTTCAGTTTGCTTCCTACCAAAACCACAGCCTGAAATCACGTGATTGCTTCCTACCAAAACTGCACCCTACAATCACATGATTTGAGTTTGCTTCCTATTTGTTCTCGAAAAGAAAAAACATTGTGCTTCCTACCATAACTCCATCCTAAAATCACGTGATCATACAATTTTAGGTCAAATTGTTCTTAACATCTCGGTTCCCTATTTTTATCTTATTTACCTAAAAATATTAAAAGAAAAGTTGCTTCTAATATTACTTAAGTGTGCTTGTGATGCATCCCTATTATGAAGTTGTGCTTCCGACGCCGATTGGATTTTTTTTTCATATGAGACATGCCAACACAACAAACCATTTTTCCCTAAAAGAACATTTTGACCCCTGCATATTAAATGCTTCCCGACTGTATTAACATTGCTTCAAAAACACTATTGGATGCTTCAATGCTGGAATGGTAGTCAGTAATGAATTTGTTTTCTTGAATCAAGATTAATATATATTTTTATTCACACCTATGAAAGATACACCGTTTAGACATGATGCAAATGAATAGAGGGTATGAAGCAACAACTCATAATACATCTACAATACAATACTGATGAACAAAGCTAAGGTGTCCATGTAAGCATGTGGCCTCCTGCCTGATTTGCCGCACCGTCGTTGCGGTTCCTTTTCTATCTCTCCCTTGCTCTATTCCATCCAGCTGTGTTCGTCCTACCCTTAAGGACCTCTAAATCAGCGGGTGTTTGTGCCTGCGCGCCACACGAGGGATCCAGCGAGGAGGTGTGAGCTCCCGACATGCATGCACCCACAAAGTGTGCACCTTGCTAGTTTTTCTCCTAGCTGATGACGAGTATACTAGGCACTGATATACTTGATCTCATCTCGTGCTGTCCACCGTCTTGAAAGCATGTCTTCCGATCCACTCCCGCCCTGAATACATGATGACCGAAGTACACTATGAAGCATGGAATGAATCAAACTGA
This sequence comes from Hordeum marinum, assembly GCA_022496015.1. Taxonomy (NCBI): domain Eukaryota; kingdom Viridiplantae; phylum Streptophyta; class Magnoliopsida; order Poales; family Poaceae; genus Hordeum; species Hordeum marinum. The sequence continues at coordinate 388,717,410 of CM039673.1, read as the reverse complement.
ACAGTATAGAATCACATGTATAATGTATATGAAGCAAATTTTACACACTGAAGGAGCACAACAATGGGGAGTACGAAGCACACTGCAGAATCACGTGTATAAAGTATATGAAGCTAATTTTACACACCGAAGGATCACAGCTATGAGGTGTATGAAACAAATTGTACACCATGAAGAAGAAGCACAAGCATATGACATCTGAAGCATGAAGATTTGGAAGCATCATATCCACGCAGCCTCAAGTAATTTCAGCATAGTGGAAGCATATATTGTTGAAGAATATAAATAATCAACGCTTGCTTGCTGCCAATATGCGGGTGCATAATTTGGTTATCTAGAAGAACAATTTCATCAAAGAAAAATTGGTGCTTTGGGAATAGAACTAATCGTGGATGGAGCAGACATGAAATTTTGATAATTATAATGAAAACTAACATAAGATTGAGGTGCAAATTGTTGTTATTTTTTTTATGTGCTTACAACATTAACTAATTTTTTATATGATATATATATAGTGATCAATTACATCTGATAGAACCATAAAAATTTAACCAAAATCTTGTTGGAAATATGCCCTAGAGGCAATAATAAATTAGTTGTTGTCATATTTCCTTGTTCATGATAATCGTTTATTATCCATGCTATAATTGTATTGATCGGAAAGTTAAATGCATGTGTGGATACATAGACAAAACCATGTCCCTAGTATGCCTCTAATAGACTAGCTCGTTGATCAAAAGATGGTTAAGGTTTCCTAGCCATGGACATGATATGTCATTTGATAACGGGATCACATCATTAGGAGAATGATGTGATGGACAAGACCCAAACTACAAACGTAGCATATGATCGTGTCAGTTTACTGCTACTGTTTTCTGCATGTCAAGTATATGTTCCTATGACCATGAGATCATGCAACTCACGGATATCGGAGGAGTGCCTTGTGTGTATCAAATGTCACAACGTAACTGGGTGACTATAAAGGTGCTCTATAGGTATCTCTGATGGTGTCTGTTGAGTTGGCATGGATCGAGACTGGGATTTGTTACTCCGTGTGACGGAGAGGTATCTCAGGGCCCACTCGGTAACACAACATCACAATAAGCCTTGCAAGCAATGCGACTAATTGTTAGTTGCGGGATCTTGTGTTACGGAACGAGTAAAGAGACTTGCCAGTAACGAGATTGAACTAGGTATGGAGATACCGACGATCGAATCTCGGGCAAGTAACATACCGAAGAACAAAGGGAACGTTATACGGGATTGACTGAATCCTTGACATAGAGGTTCGACCGATAAAGATCTTCATAGAATATGTAGGAACCAATGTGGACGTCCAGGTCCCGCCATTGCTTATTGACCGTAGAGGTGTCTCGGTCATGTCTACATAGTTCTCGAACCCGCAGGGTCTGCACACTTAAGGTTCGGTGACGTTTCGGTAGTGTAGAGTTATGTATGGTGGTGACCGAAGATTGTTCGGAGTCCCGGATGAGATCTCGGACGTCACGAGGAGCTCCGAAATGGTCCGGAGGTAAAGATTTATATATAGGAAGGTGGTGTTTGGACTTCGGAAAGATTTCGGGCACTTTCGGTAGTGTACCGGGAGTGACGAATGGGTCCCGGGGGTCCACCAGTGGGGCCCACCCACCCCATGGGCCAAAGTGGCGACCCACCAGCCCCTAGTGGGCTGGTGGGGTCGGCCAAGGTGGCCTGGGCGCAGGGAGAGAGGCCCAAACCGAATTGGGGTGGAGTCCTCCCCAAGTTCCACCTCTCGTGTGAGAGGTGGACTCTCAGGTGGAGGAGGACTCTTCCTCCACTTGGTTCGGCCAAGCCAGCAGGCCTTGGAGGCCAAGGTTGCGCCCTCCTGTCCCTCCCTCCTATATATACTGGTGGAATAGAGGTTTTTTGCACAGAATTTACGGCCACGTGCTACCCGTTCCACCGGTGCTCCTCTAGATCGGTTTTCTGCAGTGCTTAGGCGAAGCCCTGCTGGAATCACTCCACCACCATCACCGGAGCGCCGTCACGCTGCCGGTGAACTCTTTCTCCTCTCCACCTCCTCTTGCTGGATCAAGACGGTGGAGATCGTCATCAAGCTGCACGTGTGCTGAACGCGGAGGTGCCGTCCGTTCGGCGCCTGATCGGAAGGACCGTGATCGAGATCGCGAGACGGATCGTGATGAGATCGTGGGACGGATCGTGATGAGTTCGCGGGACAGATCGTGATCAAGATCGTGAGACGGATCGTGATGATATCACGGGACGGATCGTGATGGGATCGCGGGACGGATCGTGATGAGATCGCGGGACGCTCGGCGATTTGGATCGCGAAGATGTTTGACTACACCAACCGCGTTTCTTAACGCTTCCCGCTTCACGATCTACAAGGATACGTAGATCCACTCTCCCTCTCATAGATGCTCATCACCATGGATAGGTTTGCGTGTGCGTAGGAATTTTTTTGTTTCCCATGCGACGTTCCCCAACAGTGGCATCATGAGCTAGGTTGATGGTTCGATGAGATCTCGAGTAGAACACAAAAGGTTTGTGGGCGTTGATGCTTAGATTGCTTCCTCCCTTGGTCGTATTTTGGTTCAGCGGGATTGTGAGATGAAGCGGCCCGGACCAACATTACTCGTACGCTTACGAGAGACCGGTTCCCTCGACGCAACTTGTTGCCTAGATGGCTTGCGGGTGACAGTTTCTCTCACTTTAGTTGGATCGGATCTGACAAAGGCAGTCCTTGAGAAGGTTGAAAAGCAACTAGTGTATCACCATTGTGGTTTTTGCGTAGGTGAGAATTGTTCTTGCTAGATACCCGTAGCAGCCACGTAAAACATGCAACAACAATTAGAGGACGTCTAACTTGTTTTCGCAGGGTATGTTGTGATATGATATGGCCAATTACATGATGTGATATATGTGATGTATGAGATGATCATGTGATGTATAGATTATCACGACTTGCATGTCGATGAGTACGACAACCGGCAGGAGCCATAGGGTTGTCTTTAATTATTGTATGACCTGCGTGTCAATCATTAAGCTCTATGTATTGCTTTACTTTATCGCTACGGTAGCAATAGTAGTAGAAGCATGCAGGGCGTGACAACCCCGATGGCGACACGTTGATGGAGATCAAGATGATGGAGATCATGGTGTCATGCCGGTGACGATGAAGATCATGCCGGTGCTTTCAAGATGGAGATCTAAAGCACGAGTTCATGGCCATATCATGTCACTTATGATTTGCATGTGATGTTAATCCTTTTATGCACCTTGTTTTGCTTAGGACGACGGTAGCATTATAAGGTGATCCCTCACTTAATTTCAAGATAAATTGTGTTCTCCCCGAGTGTGCACCGTTGCGAAAGTTCGTTGTGTTGAGACACCACGTGATGATCGGGTGTGATAGACTCTACGTTCACATACAACGGGTGCAAGCCAGATTTGCACGTGCAGAACACTCGGGTTAAACTTGACGAGCCTAGCATGTACAGACATGGCCTCGGAACACAAGAGACCGAAAGGTCGAACATGAGTCATATAGTAGATATGATCAACATGATGATGTTCACCATTGTAGCCACCTCAACTCACGTGATGATCGGACTTGAGTTGGTGAATTTGGATCATGTATCACTCGAATGATCGGAGGGATGTCAATTTGAGTGGGAGTTCTTAAGTAATATGATTAATTGAACTCATTATCATGAACATAGTCAATAGTGTCTTTGCAAATTATTGTGTAGATTACTAGCTCACGCTGTAGCTCACTTGTTTTTATATGTTCCTAGAGAAATAGAGTTGAAAGATGATGGTAGCAATATTGCAGACTGGGTTCGTGATCTGAGGATTGTCCTCGTTGCTGCACAGAAGGCTTATGTCCTTAATGCACCGCACGGTGCGCCACCCCCTCTAGCGTCGTCTGTAGATGTTGTGAACATCTGACGGGCACGTTCCGATGACTACTTGATAGTTTAGTGCGTCATGCATTATGGCTTAGAATTGAGGCTCCGAAACGTTTTGAACGTCACGGAACATATGAGATGTTCTAAGAGCTGAGATTGTGATCTCAGGCTCGTGCCCGTGTTGCGAGATATGAGATCTCTAACAAGATTCTTTGCCTGCAAGATGAAAGAGAATAGCTCAATTGTTGAGCATGTGCTCAGATTGTCTGGGTGCTACAATCGCTTGAATCGAGTGGGAGTTGATCTTCCAGATAAGATAGTGATCGATATAGTTGTCCAAGTCACTGTCACTAAGCTACTAGAACTTGGTGATGAACTATAAAACGCCAGGGATAGAAATATTGATCCCTGAGTTGTTCGCAATGTTTTGACACCGCGAAGGTAGAAATCAAGAAGGAGCATCAAGTGTTGATGGTTAGTAAAACCACTAGTTTCGAGAAGGGCAAGAGCAAGGAGGGAAACTTCATGGATAGTAAGTTAGTTGCTGCTCAAGTGAAGCAACCCAAAGTTGAACTCAAACCCGAGACTAAGTGCTTCTGTTATGAGGTGAGCGGTCACTGAAGCGGAACAACCCTAGATGCTTGGTAGATAAGAAGGCTGGCAACATCGATGGAAGTATATTTGATATACGAGTTATTGATGTGTACCTTGCTAGTACTCCTAGTAGCACCTGGGTATTGGATACCGGTTCAGTTGCTAAATGTTAGTAACTCGAAATAAAAGCTACGGAATAAACGGAGAACTAGCTAAGGGTGAGGTGACGATATGTATTGGAAATGTTTCCAAGGTTGATGTGATCAACATCGCACGCTCTCTCTACCTTCAGGATTAGTGACGAACCTAAATAAATGTTATTTGGTGTTTTTGCGTTGAGCATGAACATGATTAGATCATGTTTATTGCAATACGGTTATTCATTTAAGTTAGAGAATAATGGTTATTCTGTTTACATGAATAATACCTTCAATGGTCATGCACCCAGTGAAAATGGTTTTTTGAAATCTTGATTGTAGTAATACACATGTTCATAACATTGATGTCAAAAGATACATAGTTAATAATGATAGTACCACATACTTGTGGCACTGCCGCAAAATGTCATATTGGTATAAAGCGCATGAAGAAACTCCATGCTGATGGATCTTTGGACTCATTCGATTTCGAATCGGTTGAGACATGTGAACCATGCCTCTTGGGCAAGATGACTAAAAACCCCGTTGGATGGAGCGGGCAAGTGATTCATTGGAAATGATACATGTTGATGTATTCAATCCAGTGAGTCTTGTAGCGTGCAGTGGATATCGTTATTTTCTTACCTTCACTGATGAATTGATGATTTGAGTAGATATAGTGTATATTTACTTAATGAAATACAAGTCTGAATCGTTTGAAAGGTTCAAGCAAATTCAGAATGAAGTTTAAGATCATCGTGACAAGAAGATAAAAATAACTGTGATATGATCGTGGAGGTGAATATCTGAGTTACGAGTTTGGCATACAACTTAAGACAATGTGAAATTTGTTTCACAACTAACGCCACCTGGAACACCATAGTGTGATGGTGTGTCCGAACGTCATAGTCATGCTCTATTGGATATAGTGCGTGCTATGATGTGTCTTATCGTTTTCTACTATAAGTTTGGGGTTATGCATTAGAGACAACTACATTCACTTTAAATAGGGCACCATCTAAATCCGTTGAGATGACACCGTGTGAATTATGGTTTGATAGAAACCTAAGCTGTCATTTCTTAATGTTTGGGGCTGCGACACTTGTGTGGAAAATGTTTTCATCTAATGAGGTCGAACCATGGCGGACAAATGCATCTTCATAGAATACCTAAGAACAGTTGGGTGAACCTTCTATCTCAGATCCGAGTGCAAATTGTTTGTTGCTAAAACTGGGTCCTTTCTCGAGAAAAAGTTTCTCTCGAAAGAATTGAGTGGGAGGAGGATAGAACTTGATGAGGTTATTGAACCTCTACTTCAAACAGTAAGTAGCGCAGCACAGAAAGATGTTTCTGTGAAGCCTACGTCAGTTGAAGAGGAAGTTAATGATGATGATCATGAAAGCTTCGGATCAAGTTACTATCGACCTACGAGGAAATTAGGGCTTGATAAGGTTATTGAACCTTTACTTCAACCAGAGAGTAGCGCAGCGCAGCGCAGGAAGTTGTTTCTGTGAAGCCTACGTTAGTTGAAGAGGAAGTTAATGATGATGATCATGAAGCTTCGGATCAAGTTACTATCAAACCTCGTAGGGCGACAAGGATGTATACTGCTCCTGAGCGGTACGATAACCCTGTCTTGGAGGTCATGTTGTTGGACAACGATGAACCTACGAGCTATGGAGAAGCGATGATGGGCCCGGATTCCGACAAATAGTTGGAGGCCATGAAATCCGAGATAGGATCCATGTATGAAAACCAAGTGTAGACTTTGGTAGACTTGCTCGTTGGACGGCAGGTCGTTGAGTATAAATGGATCTTTAAAATGAAGACAGACACTGATGGTGAATGTCACTATTTGTAAAGCTCGACTTGTTGCAAAGATGTTTGTGGCAAGTTCAAGGAGTTGACTAAGATGAGACTTTCTCACTCGTAGTGGTGCTAAAGTCTTTTGGAATTATGTTAGCAGTTGCTGTGTTTTCAATTATGAAATCTGGCAGATGGATGTCAAAACATCGTTTCCTTAACGGTTTACTTGAGGAAAGGTCGTATGTGATACAACCAGAAGGTTTTGTCAGTCCTAAGGATGCTAAAAGGTGTGCAAGCTTCGGTGATCCTTCCATGGACTGAAGCAAGCATCTCGGAGTTGGAATATACGCTTTGATGAGGTGATCAAAGTTTTTGATGTTTATACAAAGTTTACGAGAAACTTGTATTTGCTATAAAGTGAGTGGTAGCACTATAGAATTTCTGATAAGTATATGTGGATGACATATTGTTGATCAGAAATAATGTAGAATTTCTGGAAAGCATAAAACGGTTATTTGGAAAGTGATTTTCAAAGGAAGACCTGGATGAAGCTACCTAATTGTTGAGCATCAAAATCTATGGAGATAGATCAAGATGCTCGATGACACTTTCAATGAGTGCATACCTTGACAAGATTTTGAAAGATTTCAAAATGGATCAGTCAGAGAAAGAGTTCTCGCCTGATTTGTAAGGTGTGAAAGTTGAGTGAGACTCAAAGCTCGACAACGGTGGAAGAAAGAGAAAGGACGAACGTCGTCCCCTATGCCTTAGCCATAGGCTCTATATTATGCCATGCTGTGTACCGCACCTGTGTGTGCCTTGCCATGAGTCCGTCAGGGGGTACAAGAGTGAACCAGGAGTGGATCACTGGACAGCGGTAAAGATTATCCTGAGTAACTAAGAGACTGAGGAGATGTTTCTCGATTATGAAGGTGATAAAGAGTTCGTCGTAAGGAGTTACGTCGATACAAGCTTTAACACTAATCCGGATGACTCGTAGTAGCAATCTGGATACGTATAGTGGAGCAGCCATTTGGAATAGTACCAAGTGGCGTGTGGTAGCAGTGTTTACAGTTTGACATAGGTATTTGCAAAGTGCACACGGATCTGAATGTTACAGACCCGTTGACTATAAGACCTCTCTCACATGCAAAGCATGATCGAAGCCCAGAACTCATTGGGTGTTAGATTCATAACAATGCGAATCACATGGTGATGTGAACTAGATTATTGACTCTAGTGCAAGTGGGAGACTGTTGGAAATATGACCTAGAGTCAATAATAAATTAGTTGTTATCATATTTCCTTGTTCATGATAATCGTTTATTATCCATGCTATAATTGTATTGATCGGAAAGTTAAATGCATGTGTGGATACATAGACAAAACCATGTCCCTAGTATGCCTCTAATAGACTAGCTCGTTGATCAAAAGATGGTTAAGGTTTCCTAGCCATGGACATGATATGTCATTTGATAACGGGATCACATCATTAGGAGAATGATGTGATGGACAAGACCCAAACTACAAACGTAGCATATGATCGTGTCAGTTTACTGCTACTGTTTTCTGCATGTCAAGTATATGTTCCTATGACCATGAGATCATGCAACTCACGGATATCGGAGGAGTGCCTTGTGTGTATCAAACGTCACAACGTAACTGGGTGACTATAAAGGTGCTCTACAGGTATCTCCGATGGTGTCTGTTGAGTTGGCATGGATCGAGACTGGGATTTGTTACTCCGTGTGACGGAGAGGTATCTCAGGGCCCGCTCGGTAATACAACATCACAATAAGCCTTGCAAGCAATGTGACTAATTGTTAGTTGTGGGATCTTGTGTTACGGAACGAGTAAAGAGACTTGCCAGTAACGAGATTGAACTAGGTATGGAGATACCGACGATCGAATCTCGGGCAAGTAACATACCGAAGAACAAAGGGAACGTTATACGGGATTGACTGAATCCTGGACATAGAGGTTCGATTGATAAAGATCTTCGTAGAATATGTAGGAACCAATGTGGACGTCCAGGTCCCGCCATTGGTTATTGACCGTAGAGGTGTCTCGGTCATGTCTACATAGTTCTCGAACCCGCAGGGTCTGCACACTTAAGGTTCGGTGACGTTTCGGTAGTGTAGAGTTATGTATGGTGGTGACCGAAGGTTGTTCGGAGTCCCGGATGAGATCCCAGACGTCACGAGGAGCTCCGAAATGGTCCGAAGGTAAAGATTGATATATAGGAAGGTGGTGTTTGGACTTCGAAAAGATTTCGGGCACTTTCGGTAGTGTACCGGGAGTGACGAATGGGTCCCGGGGGTCCACCAGTGGGGCCCACCCACCCCATGGGCCAAAGTGACGACCCACCAGCCCCTAGTGGGCTGGTGAGGTCGGCCAAGGTGGCCTGGGCGCAGGGAGAGAGGCCCAAACCGAATTGGGGTGGAGTCCTCCCCAAGTTCCACCTCTCGTGTGAGAGGTGGACTCTCAGGTGGAGGAGGACTCTTCCTCCACTTGGTTCGGCCGAGCCAGCAAGCCTTGGAGGCCAAGGCTGCGCCCTCCTCTCCCTCCCTCCTATATATATTGGTGGAATAGAGGGTTTTTGCATAGAATTTACGGCCACGTGCTACCCGTTCCACCGGTGCTCCTCTAGATCGGTTTTCTGCAGTGCTTAGGCGAAGCCCTGCCGGAATCACTCCACCACCATCACCGGAGCGCCGTCACGCTGCCGGTGAACTCTTTATCCTCTCCACCTCCTCTTGCTGGATCAAGACGGTGGAGATCGTCATCAAGCTGCACATGTGCTGAACGCGGAGGTGCCGTCCGTTCGGCGCTAGATCGGAAGGACCGTGATCGAGATCGCGAGACGGATCGTGATGAGATCGCGGGACGGATCGTGATGAGTTCGCGGGACAGATCGTGAGACGGATCGTGATGAGATCGCGGGACGGATCGTGATGGGATCGCGGGACGGATCGTGATGAGATCGCGGGACGCTCGGCGATTTGGATCGCGAAGATGTTCGACTACACCAATCGCGTTTCTTAACGCTTCCCGCTTAGCGATCTACAAGGGTACGTAGATCCACTCTCCCTCTCGTAGATGCTCATCACCATGGATATGTTTGCGTGTGCGTAGGAATTTTTTTGTTTCCCATGCGACGTTCCCCAACAAATCTATAGATAATACTAGCAAATGAGCCAGTGCGTTGCAACATGTGAAAAGGAAACACACTGTCTAACCTAGTAAGCATGACTCGAGAATTCAATAAGTTCATTTCTTTTATTTAATACATGGTATTCCACATGTGTTTCTATTTATTCTTCTTCCCACTCCTGTTGACCGTGACCTCAGTGTTTACACAATAACAACACGTTTGAATGTTGTCAATCTTAATACGTCTCTTTTTCGATGCAGGATGATAAATTAATTTTTTTGTGAACTTTTGGCGTGATGTGCATGCCTGGTTATAGATATTTGTGAGCTTTTGGCATGGTATGCATGCCTGGCGTGGTGTGGTGTGCATGCCTTAGTAGGTATAGATAGTGATCAATTACACGTAGGATGGAAACATGATAATAAAGATTGGAGGACTCAATACCCATGTCAGAACAGTATATGCTGCCTATTGGGGAAACGTCCTGAATCCGGCAATCTTCCTCGCATGTTGGCTTCGCACCACAACCGGGACGACGATCCACCGGCTGGACAGAGGGTTGAGAGCTCGCTCGGTGGATAATGTCTGGCGCGACCACTGAACAGCGCACCGGCGCAGCATCTTTGCAACATATATGACAAAGGTTGGAAGCAACAACTAAATTTGCAACCAGACTGTACCCATTTGAAAACAAAAAAAATTGAAGTTGTGGACTTGTATCATAAGCAATCGGATATGAGAATGTAGGAAGCAAGATGACATTGTTTAGATACAAACAATGCTCTTGAGAGTGTAGCAACAAATAAAAAAATAGAAACATCTTTCTATTGCTGCAAATTATATGGACTGAAAAACGCATAAAACAAAGCATAGATATCGCAAAACATCAAACTATTGCTATCTCAATGTAAGTATGTAACTCATACCTATTGTAAGCATACAATTTCGAAACAGTAATTTACAAATGCACGGTCCTAACATGTGTGTTCATCAATCCTTTGTGATGTAAAAATTTATTGTCATCAATGGGGGCAAAAAAGTGGATTGAATAAGCACGTACATGATGCTTATGAAGCATGCTTCTACTGATGTCAATAAACTGAACTGGAAAAGCAGTGCTTACGAAGCATGGATATGGAAACTAGTACTGTGCAGAAGCATTAGGGCTCGACCCCCCTAATGCCGGGGTAGTGTACCTGCGATTTCGCCAGGAGTTGCATCGGTGGTGAGGATGATGTGGAGTGGAGAGGAGCAGGGAAAGAATCTGGGTGATGGGAGGTGGGTCTGTTGCTCAACGACAAAGTGGGAACGACTGCTGGTGTGCGCTGAAATCAGAGAGGATGGGGTGGCCGGTGCGTTTGACGGCGAACTCGGGGAAGGTTCGCGCGAGGCGAGAGGAGAAGGGGGATCTGGGTTGTGAGGTGGTTGTGATGATCGACGCCGAGGTGGGAGGGGGGCAGGAGGTGTGGAACAAGGTCGAAGACAACCGGTCGGCGGTCGGCGGTCGGCGGCGAGGTCGGGGGAGAGAAGGGTGGAGTGATATGCGCGAGTTAACTAGGGACTAGGGAGGGATTTGCGGGTGGTTAGCTCCCGGCCTTTGGGATTTTTTTTTCATTAAGAAGCAAAATCTATGACCGTGGGATTTAAGAAGAATCAACGACAACCGACTGGTCCGACGATGCGCTCGTATCAGACTACAGATAGAGAGTGTTTCCCTATTATGTTTGTATCTGTTTAACGCTTCATTATGAGTCAATAAAATCTCACTTTTTTTTGTCAAAAATGATGTGGAGCGCGCCGTGGGTGTTATTGTTGTTGTCATCATCATGAACTATAAGTTTTCCTTGTGAGTTTTCCTTCCGTGTGTAGTTCATAGCTAGGACAGAAAAATTGGCACCAGTAGATGATCGAGGACCGCTGATGAGTTGAATTTGAGCTATTGAGTATACACAAACTAGAGACTAGCATGCGGATCGACTCGGTCTACAACCGCGTCTTCAGAGAAGCCGGCGACGAGGCCAATCGACAATATAATGGGTTGCGTCGTCTTGGAATTCAGTTCTCGTCATAAGTCAATGTTTAATGTTTCTTCATGGCTGGGTAAAGGCGGTAGCCTGCCGATCGGAAAATTCAACGGAGAGCTTGTGATTGCGATCAGGACGCGCTTACATGCATGGCTACATGCCCAGTTGGGCACTTGTCTTACTTTAATCACTGCGAGGTGCGAGCTCAACTACCGCAGCTGCGAATCTTGTTACGACTAGCTTCGTTGGGATCGGTCCTGGTACTGATAACTCAACCGCGCCCACTGCATGTGTGTATATAAGGACAGGGTCGATAGCTATCCCCTTCACACCATCACAAGCCAGACACCTGGCTGCATTGCATCTGCCCAAGATCGATCAGTCGCTACTCAAAGTCCCAAACCATTCTAGGCTCGCCTCGAACACCAGTATTCCCCCATCGAGCTCCTGCTTCTCATTCCTAGGCATCTAGCAACTCAGCAGCAAGCAATGAAGCAAAAGATTGTCATCCAGTTGAGCATGTCGTGCGACAAACGCCGGTCCAAAGCACTGACGCTGGCCGCCAGAGCATCCGGCGTGACGTCGATGGGGATAACCGGAGACGCCAGGGACCAGCTGGAGGTGGTCGGCGACGGCGTCGACCCGGTGTGCCTTGTCTGCTGCCTCCGCAAGAAGCTCGGCCACGCCCAAATCATCAAGGTGGAGGAAGTGAAGAAGCCGGAGGAGAAGAAGAAGGATGACCCGAAGCCGCCCGTGCCCGTGTGCCCGCCGCCGTACTACTACCCGCCCAGCTACTACTACCCGCACCAGTGCCCGCTGTACTTCTGACCATGTAACTGCCAGAGAGTACATGCGTGTGTTTAATTCATTGAAGGAAATGAGAAAAAACGAGAGTTACTCTATCTATTTACGAGTTCGCTTTGCTAATTTCCAGTTTGGAATCGAAGCAAACGCCATGGTTATATGAATCTCAGTTATCAGGCGCTTGCTTCTTGGTGAAGGTGAAGTTCATAAACTACATGTGGTTTGCGGCTGGGGCATGTGCCGACGAGGGCGATGAGCCGATGATAAATGGATAGTACGTCACATGGAAGAAAAGGTAGGACGTCACACCATGATGCCCTCGGCCCTATCTAATTATGTCATCGGGTGATAATTCCAGTCGATCCATATAACCACAGTCCCGTAAGAAGTGAATACGATCTGCACTGTCAAATATAGTTTCAGGTCTGTATTCTCAAAATATCTGAATGAACATTGCACCGTGTGCAATGGTTGCCTTGCCTCCACTGTCAAAACATCAGGGGAAGTTATGCAGCGATTTCATAGGAAAGAGACGTGCTTTGACCCACAGAATTGTTCAGCGATTTCACAGCAGTTGAGTGGCCCTCTTCCTTTCAATGCTCTTACAGTGGCCTGGTTTTCTTCGTCTTCTTAGGTGGCCAGGTTTTCTTCGTCTTAGTGGGGTGGCCGGGTCAATGACGAGAGTAGAGTAACCAAACTGCTGACCAGAAGTTCGTGAATGAAAATAACAAAAGTACAAGACTGTTGGTATCAGATTGTCCACATCCCTACAATTCCCAATTCTAACTGAAAAAATGGCCACCAACTGCAGAGATCGAGCACGGCAACCAGACTGGTCTATGGGGATATAGGAATTGTTCTAATGAATATATTATAAGAAACTTTGCACCGATATTTTTTTGGTTTGCATATGAATGTTTGATTTTTAGAGTAAACTTTGAGCTTTCAATACTAGCATTACTGATTAGTTGGAACTTGGAAATCGAAATACAAACAGAGCAACCAATTCGACACAACACAACTAGGAGCTGGGAAATGACAGACCGCGCAGTTATTAGGGTGCTAAGCAGGTGCCCTCGATTCAGATTTACTGCAGAAATGGAACTACATCCTGACAAATTAACCGTCAGAAGATTCAGACGGTAAACCAGCTAGCTGTACCAAAGTATTCTCTGTTGACCTAGTCTGCATTTCTTATTGTATACGTACTACTCCTAGTAGTACCCACAACCGTCTCTGAGATGGTCAAAGTTGTAAGTCAGCCAACTAACTTCAGGGCCTAAAGAAGAATTAATTCAATTGCACGTTCATGAAAATGACAGCGCTGAACACAATGGCCTATACCGAGGCCAATTTAATGGTGTAGATGGAGATGGCAACGTTTCCTATTGTTTGATAAGAACGTACTACCACTTTCTGAAATAGAATTGTGTTTCTGGACTATCAGAATTTGCAGATAATGACCAGCAGGTCATCAATCATATATTGATTATTTACAGATTGTGACCGCTAAGTCATCGTATATTGACCGACAATATTGTCCTCACGAGTCCAAGAAAGGTGACCAAATCAGTACTAGTACTGGCATGTGAAAGAAAGAAGTAAAGAAACGCTATGCCTCAAGAATTTGTGTGTTCAACAGGCAGGTGTGCTTGGCTGCGATGATTGAGTTGCTCATACACTTTTTTTTTCATTAGATATATCTCGTAGTGGAGCCCAGGCGATTTGAAATTCGCGTCCCTACCCCGTGGTGGCCGCCGGCAACATGGCAGCCGGCGCCGCCAGCGCGCCTGGCCAGGACTACGGGCACCTAGATGGTGACACTCCCACGCCGAGGCCGGTCTGGTCCTGGAGGACGCGTCCCGCCCACTTCCGCTGGGCAGACGTCGTGGATGACGACGAGGAGGCCGAGGCGGACGGCCGTTTTGAGCTGCCGGTCTCGCTCCCGCTGCCGTGGTTTGGCGAGTTTCTCGACCTGGCCCGGCCGGCGGCGGTGCGGAGTGGGCTTCGGGCGGTGGCGCGCCAGGGAAGTGGTGCTGCGGGCCGCGTTCCGGAGCGACGGACGTCGGCGGCGCCGGTTGGCCATAGCCGCTGGGTCTCCCTTGCGGCTTGGATGGCGGAGGCGGGTGCAGCGGGGCCCTCGTCGGAGGCCGTGCTGAGGTTGTCACAGGGGGTGCGGGGTGCTCATGTGCGCCGGTCGGACTCGCCGTGGATGCCACCGCCGGTGGCCGCTGGGGTGGGGGATCCGGAGGAGATACCCTCCCCGTGGACCGGGCCGGCTAGGGCTGCCCGACTGGGCCGGCCTGCTAACAGGCGGCTAGCCTTGGGTCGGCTGCGGCCCGCTCTAATCCCTGAGGCCTAGCGCGCACTAGACCTGGCCAATAGGTCATGGGCCCTCACCACGGCCGACCCGGCCAGTTGGCTGTGGCTCCCATGCGGGTTCCAGATGATGGTGGGATGGGCGTCGACCACGAGGGCTGAGGTTGAAAAACTCGTGTGCAATGCGAGACGCCTCCACAACCCTAACCCATCCCTCTACGTCTGTGTCTTCCTTGCGCGTCGCCTGCACCTCCCTGTCACCGACCGCATCCTTTGCCGCGCCTCCCTCTTCCCCGTCTCCGGCCAGCCGCCCACTCTCCTACCCGACGACCCTAATGGCCCCTCGTCTCTCGGGTGACGACACCCCCCGCCCCAAAAGGCCGCTCGACCGCCTGAGGCTTCACGGTCGCCCCCATGGCCCCCCTCTGTTGGTCGGGGATGGCGGTCACCGCGGCCCGGATGACCGTTGGCTGGCACCACGGGAGGACTGGAGCGCCTCCCGCCGGTCACCGCAGCCGCCCCTGCCCCCGCCGTACCATCTACCTCTGGCCCGCTCCGATGCGGAGAGCCGGGCCATCCAGCCCTATGGCTCCTCCTCCGGCGCCCTCGCCTACTGGAACGGTCGGGTGTGGTCCCCCCCTCACGTGATCCTCGCTTACCGCTGCCAGACTCTGCCGGCGCTCGTCGTCGGGAGGAGGAAGCACTAGTAGGAAATAGACCTTTTGTCTATAGCATTAATCCCGGTCTGGTTTTGAACCGTAACTAATGTGATCATTAGTCCCGGTTCAGGACGGACATCATTAGTCCCGGTTCGTTTCGGACCTCTAGTCCCTGTTCGTAACACGAACCAGGACTAAAGGGGTGGTGGGAGGCTGGTGTCAGCCTGGGGCCCCACGATAACCTTTAATCCCGGTTCGTGGCACGAACCGGGACTATAGGCTCACCTTTAGTCCCGGTTTGTGTCACGAACTAGGACTAAAGATTCCCTATATGAACCCTTCAGCCAGCCCGAGCACACTCCTCCCTGTTTCCCCCCTTCTTCCTCTCCGTTGTTCTTCCCCTTGCTTGAGCTCACCTCCATTTTTATCAAAATTTGTCAAGATTTGGAGGCACCCCATCCATCCAAGTGTTCACAAAGGTTAGCAACTTTGTCCTTTCATCTCTCATTGCTAGATTAGCTCTTGCAATGCTCTATACGTATAGTGATTTGTAGGTTTTAGTTTGGGAGTATTTATATGTGGTAGTTTATTTGATTTATATGCAATTTGAGCTCAAATTAACTTCTTACTTTGCATGTGTAGGTGTGGTTTACTTAGTGCCTTCCCGTCCCCGTCCTAACCACCGTCGATCGCCCGCACCGTCGCGTCGCCGGCACCACCTTGGTGAGCCTCTTGTTCTTATCCTTTTTATAAAAAAAATCATGTTTGTAAGATTTAGATAGTTACTTGTATAGTTTTCTTACCTATATGGTTGTTTGTTATACATAGCGGCATGGTTTTGATATCCGTCCTCGTCGGCCCTCGTCTGGTTTATGGTTCGGATGTGGTATATACTCTCTTTTATAACTATCTGTTGCATTTCGTGTTTATGACAATTATGCCCATCAAGTTGACGTAAATATTTTTATCTAGGAGGTATGTGAACCGGAAATTGCAACCGACATAGATATTCTTGTCAAGAAGTTAAATTTATTTAAAAAAGAAAATGAGTATTTGAAAGAAAAATTGAAATGAGTTGAAGAAGAGAAGATGAAATAGGAGTTGTACGTTGCCGATGTCGTCGATGATCACAAGATCAAGATGTATGCAATGCGCTTGAAGATAGAAAATTTTACAAAATATGCCATTGATAGTGAGGCTTAGTATCACTATGCTATTGGATCAATTGTTACCTTAGTTGCAATCTTGATCGCATTTGTTGTTGCATTTAAATGCTTTAACTAGAGAGTTTATATGTTGTTTTATGAGAACAAGTGTGTATGAACTTGTATTAATTTGGTCTTTTCGGTGTTGTGTAATGAAGATGAGCCGGCAATGGATGTACGATGACCGATGCTCTCCCCAGTTCATTAATGGCATGCATACTTTTGTGGTTGCGGCTGAGGCAAACAAGCGGGCGAATGGTTTTATGTATTGTCCATGTGTTGTCTATAAGAATGATCGAAATTATTCTAACTCAAGAACCATTCACGTCCACTTGTTTGAGTCCGGTTTCATGTCTGGCTATAACTGTTGGACCAAGCATGGAGAAAGAGGGGTCCTAATGGAAGAGAATGAATAAGAAGAGGATGACGACAGCTATCCTGGCCATGGGTTTCATGAATACGATGGTACAACAATGGGGGAAGAAGCTGAGGCGACAATATGGGAAGGAGCTAAAGAAGAGGCATCATATGAGCCCACTGATGATCTTGGTCAGGCCATTGCCGATGCAAAGAGAAACCGCACAAGTGAAAAGAAGAAGCTAAAGTTGCAACGAATGTTAGAGGATCACAAGAAATTGTTGTACCCAAATTGCGAAGATGACAAGAAAAAGCTGGGTACCACACTGGAATTGATGCAATGGAAGGCAGAGAATGGTGTATCTGACAAGGCATTTGAAAAGTTGTTGATAATGTTAAAGAAGAAGCTACCAAAGGACAACGAATTGCCTGACAGTATGTACGAAGCAAAGAAGGCTGTCTGCCCTCTAGGATTAGAGGTGCAGAAGATACATGCATGCCCTAATGACTGCATCCTCTACCGCGGTGAGTACGAGGATTTGAATGCCTGCCCGGTATGCTATGCATTGCGCTATAAGATCGTCCACGATGACCCTGGTTATGTTGAGGGCGAGTGCCCGAGGAAGAAGATTCCTTCCAAGGTGATGTGGTATGCTCCTATAATACCATAGTTGAAATGTTTGTTCCAAAACAAAGAGCATGCCAAGTTGATGCGATGGCACAACGAAGACCGTAAGAAAGATGGGAAGTTGAGATTACTCGCTGACGGATCGCAGAGGAGAAAAATCGAGAGAAAGTGGAAGGACTTTGCAAAGGATGCAAGGAACGTATGGTTTGGTTTAAGTGCAGATGGAATTAATCCTTTTGGGGAGCAGAATAGCAATCATAGCACATGGCCTATGACTCTATGTATCTATAACCTTCCTCCTTGGTTGTGCATGAAGAGGAAGTTCATTATGATGCTAGTGCTCATCCAAGGCCCCAAGCAACCGGGCAACGACATTGATGTGTACCTAAGGCCATTAGTTGAAGAACTTTTACAACCGTGGAGTGGAAAAGGTGTACGTGCGTGGGATGAGAAAGAACAGGAGGAATTTGACCTACATGCATTGCTGCTTGTAACCATCAATGACTGGCCTTCTCTAAGTAACCTTTCAGGATAGACAAACAAAGGATACCACACATGCACGCACTGTTTAGATGATACCGATAGTATATATTTGGATAAATGTAAGAAGAATGTGTACCTAGGGCATCATCAATTTCTTTAGAGAAGGCATCCCGTAAGAAAGAAAGGCAAGCAATTCAAAGGTGAGGCAGATCACTGGCAGAAGCCTCGCCACCATACTAGAGATGATATACTTGATATGGTCAAGGATTTAAAAGTAATCTTTGGAAAGGGTCCTGGCGGACAATCTGTTCTGAATGACGCTGACAAACGCACACCCATGTGGAAGAAGAAATCTATATTTTGGGGCCTACCCTATTGGAAAGACCTAGAGGTCCACTCTGCAATCGACATGATGCACGTGACGAAGAATCTTTGCATGAACCTGCTAGGCTTCTTGGGTGTGTATGGAAAGACAAAAGATACACCGGATGCATGGGAGGACCAGCAACGTATGCACGGAGAAGACGGCATGGATCCAAAGCAATTTCAGGGTCATGCCAGCTACGCTCTTACCAAAGAAGAGAAGGAAATCTTCTTTGAATGCCTGCTGAGTATGAAGGTCTCGTCTAGCTTCTCGTCGAATATAAAGGGAATAATAAATATGGCAGAGAAAAAGTTCCAGAACCTAGTCTCATGACTGCCATGTGATTATGACGCAACTGCTTCTGGTTGAATTGAGGGGCTTCTACCGGAAAACGTTTGATTAGCCATTGTGAAGCTATGTGCATTCCTTAATGCAATCTCTCAGAAGGTAATCGATCCAGAAATCCTACCAAGGTTAGAGAATGATTTGGTGCAATGTCTTTTCAGTTTCGAGTTGGTGTTCCCATCATCCTTCTTCAATATCATGACACACGTCCTAGTTCACCTAGTCGAGGAGATTGCCATTCTGGGTCCTGTATTTCTACACAATATGTGCCCCTTTGAGAGGCTCATGGGAGTCTTAAATAAATATGTTCATTATCGTGCTAGGCCATAAGGAAGCATCTCCAAGGGCCATGAAACAGAGGAGGTCATTGAGTTTTGTGTTGACTTTATTCCTGACATTAAGTCGATTGGTGTTCCTGAATCGCGGCATGAGGGCAGACTGGGTGGAAAAGGCACGCTGGGAAAGAATTTATTAATATGCCAGGACGGGCATTCTTTGGCGCAAGCACACTACACAATTCTACAAAGTTCCGCCTTGGTGGCTCCGTATATCGAGCAACACAAGAATATTCTACATTCCAAACACCCAAAGCAGTCTGACGACTGGATTACAGATGAACAAACGGTGTCTTTTGCCGGTTGGTTGCGGACACGTCTCATGCATGACGACACTGTTGCAGATGACCTGTACTTGCTGTCCAAGTTACCATCTTCTACTATATTGACTTTCAAAGGGTACGAGATAAATGGGAATACATTTTACACGATCGCCCAAGATAAAAAGAGCGCCAACCAAAATAGTGGTGTCCGCTTTGATGCAGCAAACACCAATAGGCCAAAGGACATATATTATGGTTACATAGAGGAGATATGGGAACTTGACTATGGACTTGATTTGACATGTTGGGGAACGTTGCATGAGAAACAAAAAAATTCCTACTCACACACAAGATCTATCCATGGTGATGAGCATCCACGAGGGGGAGAGTGGATCTACATACCCTTGTAGATCACTAAGCGAGAAGCATTAAGAAACGCGGTTGATGTAGTCGATCGTCTTCGTGATCCGAATCGCCGAGCTGCCGTGATCCCATCATGATCCTTCATGCGATCCAATCACGATCCGTCCCGCAATCCCATCACGACCCGTCCCGCAATCCAGTCGCGGTCCTTCCGATCTAGCGCCGAACGGACGGCACCTCCGCGTTCAGCACACGTATAGCTTGATGACGATCTCTGCCTTCTTGATCTAGTAAGAGGGAGCAAAAATTTAGATGAGTTCTCCGGTAGCACGATAGCATGACGGTGATGGTGGTGGAACTATTCCATCAGGGCTTCGCCTAAGCACCGCTGAAACGATCTAGAGGAGAAACTACGATCTAGAGGAGAGGGTAGCACGTGGCTATTACGGTTATCTATTCCCACTAAATCCTCTAGTATATATATGAGGGAGGGAGGGAGGGGAGGAGGCAGCCTTAAACCTTCAAGGTTTGACCGAAATTGGGGGTGGAGGAGTCCTACTCCAATCCTATTAGGAGTAGGATTCCTCCTTTCCACTTGGAAACTCTTTCCACCTCTCCACCTTTGGGTTTTTCCCACCCCTAGCCGCATGGGCCTTAGTGGAGGGCTCGGCCAGACCACTAAGGGCTGTCTTGACTCCTCGCACAGCCCATGAGGCCCTTTGGGTCGAGACACCCCTCCCGATAGTCCCCGGTACCCCTCCAGGCACTCACGGTACACTACCGATGAGCCCAAAACTTTCTGAGTGACCAAAACAGGACTTCCTATATATCAATATTTACCTCCAGACCATTCTAGAGCTCCCCGTGACGTCCGGGATCTCATCCGAGACTCTGAGCAACCTTCGGTCACCACCTTACATAACTCTACTATACCGAAACATCACCGAACCTTAAGTGTGCAGACCCTGTGGGTTCGAGAACTATGTAGACATGACCGAGACACCTCTACGGTCAATAACCAATAGAGGGACCTGGATGCCCATATTGGTTCTTACATATTCTACGAAGATCTTTATCGGTTGAACCTCTATTTCAAGGATTCAGTTAATCCCGTACGTTGTTCCCTTTGTTCTTTGATATATTACTTGCCCGATATTCGATCATCGGTATCCCTATACCTAGTTCATGTCATTACCGGCAAGTCTCTTTACTCATTCCGTAATACAAGATCCCGTGGCTAACACTTAGTCACATTGCTTGCAAGGCTTGTTGTGATGTTGTATTACCGAGTGGGCCCTCCATACCAACTCAATAGACACCCTCAGAGATACCTTTAGAGCACCTTTATAGTCACCCAGTTACGTTGCAACGTTTGATACACACAAGATACTCCTCCGGTGTCAGTGAGTTGCATGATCTCATGGTCATAGGAACAAATACTTGACATGCAGAAAACTATAGCAATAAACTGACACGATCATATGTTATGTTTATAGTTTGGGTCTTGTCCATCACATCATTCACCTAATGATGTGATCCCGTTATAAAATGACATCTCATGTCTATGGCTAGGAAACCTTGACCATCTTTGATCAACGAACTAGTTAACTAGAGGCATACTAGGGACACAGTGTTGTCTATGTACCCACACATGTATTTGAGTTTCCAATCAATACAATTATAGCATGGATAATAAACTATTACACTAGTGGAAAAAGGCCCATTTGTCCCAGTTCGTAAGGCCCATTTGTCCCGGTTCTGGAACCGGGACTAAAGCCGACGACCTTTAGTCCGGTTTGCTTACGAACCGGGACAGATGGGGCTACACGTGGCCGCTCCGCCGAGCCTAGGCAGGAGGGCCTTTGGTCCCGGTTGGTAACACCAACCGGGACTAAAGAGCGTCCACGCGTCAGTAGCTGAGGAGCTGTTTTTTTGTAAGAGGGGGGTTTTGAGGGTTTTGGAGGGTTAATTTAGGGGTTTCATATTTTTTGTTAGATAGCTAATAGAGAGAAGTGATCTCTCTTATCTCCGTGCTTGGTTAAGACACTACGTACTATACTTATAGATAGAACATATAACACAATTTAATCATCATTTTCGTCAATGAGACATCATATAACAAGTTGGTCACTAGTCATAATCACAACTCCTCCTCCTCATCATCATCAACTCTAACACATTGTAGCACATAATAACACATTGTACCTAGGACCTACGTACTCCTATCTCGTAGGACCTACTCTACCCTCTCTTAGGTACAATATCATAAAACAAGATAGGCCCTGACTCTCCATTATGGAGAACGGAGATCATCCTGTCTCCCATTCTTGGCCTATGCACAATGTTGCTTCCAAGTAGCTCTCTATGATTGAGCATACGTTTTTTCCAATCTTTGATTGTCATGACTCCATCGGTTTTAGAAATCCGGTATGGACAGGAGTGATGCGTAGGCTGACCTGGCCGTGATGGCCCTAAGCTCATAACAACAACTCGACCTCTCGGAAACATCAGATGAGGCACACAATCCTCTGGGATTTTCTGTTGAAAAACATAGTAATAACTTTGTAGTTAGCAATGTAGTTTAGTTTTAGAAGAATTTATGCAAAAGATGCACGTCTGTCGTAATAGTAGAATTAAAATCTTACCATGCAATCTCCATGGATGTTACCGTAGTTCACCACGTGCACTAGTGGCACGTATTGACCATAATGTGCAGGAGTTTGATAATAGCTATTGTATTCTCAAGATGACTAAGATATCCGGTAAGATGATCTTTCTCCTTATAAGTTAATTTTGCTTCATCACTATAGTAGTAGGTTCTGTCTACCATCTTCCATACATTTGTTGAAGAATGAAAATAAGCTGTCAATGCAAATAAGTTGTCAACTATTTTTAAATAAACAATATAAATTACTTAATAAATATGGTTGAGAAACTCACATAATGGTAGAACTGGAGGCGTCTGCACATCGACCCAGATGTCGATATTACCTTCAATTTCATCTTCCGGACGAATATCAAAGGTGATAAGCATATTAGGCTCAAATGCATAAGCCTTGCATAGTGCTTGCCAATTTTTGCATTCAAAATAGCAATAGGTGTCTGCATGGTACAATTTTACCGCAAAAGTAAAACCTTGCTCGGTCCTCAAGTGAACTATCTTTACCTCCATATCTTTTGTAGTATTGAAACCAATCTTATCCAAGACACCAATTCTTGCATGGCAAGGGATACACTAGTAGAACAGTAAAAAATTAAAATTAATTATAAGTTGAAGCAAAAGAGGCAAAAGTCATGCTTAATTATGAAAAAAGACTTGTCATTCTGACTTACTGTATCCACTTCGAAGGTCTCATCCAGCATGATGCTAAAGCGCCTACCATCAACTAGGAAAGTCTTGTCACACAGGCCCCGCTCGTCTTCACAGTATTCGCACATACCGAATTTACTTTCGTCGTCAGACATTTCCTATGTTCATAGTTGAAACATTTAAAATCGATCGAAGGAAACTACGAGAAAACTGATCAACACATAGATCACTATTACTCAATATGCAACGGGTTGACTTTAGGTCTATTGAGTCTTTCCTTCCTAAACTCTCGTCTCACGTATATGGTGGGCACTCCCTCTGATATTGCGACCGTCGGTGATGGTGGCTCCTCCATTCATCCCAGAGTGCATTACACCAAAATGTCTAGCACACTGGAACGAAGGAGAAGCGACCCCCACGACAATAGTCGGGATTCTTCCTCTCTCATATATATATATGGTGGACACTCTCCCTCACTAAAAGACACACAAGGAGCCAAAACAGACCTAAAGTTAACCCGTTTCATATATCGAGCAATGACATAGAAAAAATTCCCTATGTTTTACCGGAATGACTTGCAAATCACAAATACATTTATAATGAACTCGAATATAATATCACTAATACATCATCCCGAATAAGCCATTTCAAGAATTACGGCATGCTTTGGATCCTAATGCACGTGTGACTTTCGGTTCGTCGACGCTTTCCTTAAGTAACTCTCATATCTCATGGTGTGTTGGTGCGCTCTCTCTCACACTGATATGGTTGTGTATATATGTTGGTGGGCACTCTCTCACAGTAATAGTTCGACCGCCGGTGATGGACGCCTCCCCTCTTCTCTTCTTGCGCAATATATCGACGAGTATATTACAAAGAAGAGAAAAAAGAGGAGACGCCCCCCACGACAACAGTCGGAATTCCTCCATCAAGAACACACATGAAAGTCACACAAGGAGCAACGACAGACCGAAAGTCACACACGCATTATACCGATAAAATATCACAAATACATTAATATTTATAATGACCTCGAATATAATATCACTAATACATCGCCCGAATAATCCAGTTAATGCATCATCAAATATTAACTAATACATCTCGAATATTATCATATAAGATCACTAATACAGATCAAATATCCTAGAATCCAAAGTGGAGGACGATGAACTCGGTTCACTAGCGGTCTCTGAGTCGCCGGCGGTGGACACCAAAAGATAAGGAACCATCACGGGATCATAACTCAAGTGAGATCCCTAAAGGATCTGCCAGGTATTGTCAAACCGGGCATCCAACGCCGCCATGTAGCGACGGACGTGCTCGTCCTCCTTCCTGACACGGCGATGTACCACCTCCGCGGGTGCCCGCTCCCTCCGCACCGAAAGTGGCCCACGTGATCTCCACCACAGAAGGTCCGGGTCGACGACGATACCTGCATTCCTCACCAACCTCCGAGCCCGGGAAGGTAGCACCTCCTAGTGCCAGCCCGGCGGAGCCCAGTCCCGGACATGGCGCCTATCAAGCAGGCTCTCACGGACTACTCGACGACGAGGATGCGGGCCGGGCATCGTCGACAAATTCCTATGGGAACGTTTTCTTATTGTTTAATCACTAATTTTTCATAAACCCCAAATTTTTTCATCATTAACATACTAATCTAACATAAACATTCATCATAAACATACTAATCTAACATAAACATTCATCATAAACAAACTAATCTAAATAAACATTCATCATAAACATACTAATCTAACATAAACATTCATCATAATAAAAGTTGTAATCTAACATACACATAGTAATCTAACATAAACATTCATCATATAAAAAAATTAACATATATTTTAAAAAGAAATTGCAAGGAGCCGGGGCGGCGGCGGCTCACAGCGAGGGCAGCGACGGGGGCGGGGCGGCGATGGGGACGGGGCGGCGATGGGGGCGGCAGGGGAGGCGACGGGGAGGGGCGGCGATGGGAGCGGGGCGGCGACGGGGGCGGCGGGGGAGGGGCAGCGACGGGGGCGGCGGGGGCGGCGATGAGGGCAGGGTGGCGACGGGGGCGACGTTGGAGGAGGCGACGGGGGAGGGGCAGCGACGGGGGCGGTGGGGGTGGCGACGAGGGTGGGGCGGCGACGGGGGCGACAGGGGAGGCGACGGGGACGGGGCAGCGACGAGGAGGGGGATGATGACGGCAGGGGCAGCGACGGGGACGGCGACGGCGACGGCAGGCTCGAGGCGACAAGCGACAATGGGGACGAGGACGGCGGGCTCAACGAAGTGGCAATGAAAACTGCGAAATTGCCTAAGTGCTTCTTATATAGAAGAAGCATTGGTCCCGGTTGGTGGCACCAACTCGGACCAATGCCCACCTTTAGTTATGGTTGGTGCCACCAACAGGGCCCTATTTTCAGCAGTCCTAAGGGCGGGAAACTGGGACCTTTGGTCCCGGTTGGTGGCACCAACCGGGACCAATGCGCCCCTTTCAGCCCGGTTGGTGGCACCAACCGGGACCAAAGCCCTGTTTTTAGCAGCCCAAAGGGCAGGAAACAGGGACCTTTGGTCCCAGTTGATGGCACCAACCGGGACGAAAGGGGGGCATTGGTCCTGGTCGGTGGCACCAACTGGGACCACTGGTCCCTTTTCGTCGGCCGGCGGGGAAGAAGCAGATGGTTAGTCCCACCTCGCTATTCGAGGGGAGACATCACCTGTTTATAAGCCCCAATGCGCTTGACGTGTCAAGATCCTCTCATAGTGAAAATAGATGCCCTTATACACGAAATTTGACCTAAATTCAAAATGCTAGTTAGGTGCCTAACTAGCACCTTGAATTTAGGTTGAATTTTACTGTAAGCACATCTATTTTCACTTTTGCTATTTTTTATGTTATTTCTTTGCTATTTTTCCTGCTATTTAATATTACTTTGTTTTAACATTATATTCAATTTGGTAATTTTTAGGTTTTATATACTTTTAGTTTCAAAATACTAGAGGTTCATAATTTTAGTTATTAATTTTTTTGAGCTAAATGACCCTGAAATTGAAAAGCACTGCAAATGAACTCTGAAAAGGTTGAAACTTAGCATGGTATCATCATTTCAACCACATAGCATGTGCTAAAAAAGTTGAGAGGGTTCCGGCAAAAGCTGGATGCACTTCGTGTACAAAACGGACAGTCTCTTTCGAAGTATCAGGGTTCCGGACGGAAACTCATCTGTTACAAAAGGCATTTCATTTTCTTGAACTTATTTGAACTCCAGTCTTTTTGTGTGTTCAAAATGCACCATTAAAAGCCACATCATCAATTTTCAACCCTTCCCGACATCATTTGTTATTTTTCATGCAGTTATTGATTTTTTTGACCTAAATGACCCTGAAATTGAAAAGCACTACAAATGAACTCTGAAAAGGTTGAAACTTGGCATGGTATCATCATTTCACCCACATAGCATGTGCTAAAAAGTTGAGAGGGTTACGGCAAAAGCTGGATGCACTTCGTGTAGAAAACGGAAAGACTCTTTCGAAGTATCAGGGTTCCGGACGGAAACTCATCGGTTACAAAAGGCATTTAATTTTCATGAACTTATTTGAACTCCAGGCTTTTTGTGTGTTCAAAATGCACCATTCAAAGCCAGATCATCAATTTTCAACCCTTCCCCACATCATTTGTTATTGATTTTTTTGAGCTAAATGACCCTGAAATTGAAAAGCACTACAAATGAACTCTGAAAAGGTTGAGAGTTGGCATGGTATCATCATTTCACCCACATAGCATGTGTTAAAAAGTTGAGAGGGTTACGGCAAAAGCTGGATGCACTTCGTGTACAAAACGGACAAGCTCTTTCGAAGTATCAAGGTTCCAGACGGAAACTCATCGGTTACAAAAGGCATTTCATTTTCAAGAACTTATTTGAACTCCAGGCTTTTTGTGTGTTCAAAATGCACCATTCAAAGCCACATCATCAATTTTCAACCCTTCCCGACATCATTTGTTATTTTTCATGCAGTTATTGATTTTTTTGAGCTAAATGACACTAAAATTGAAAAGCACTACAAATGAACTCTGAAAAGGTTGAGAGTTGGCTTGGTATCATCATTTAACTCACATAGCATGTGCTAAAAAGTTGAGAGGGTTACGGCAAAAGATGGATGCACTTCGTGTACAAAACGAACAGTCTCTTTCGAAGTATTAGGGTTCCGGACGGACACTCATCGGTTACAAAAGGCATTTCATTTTAATGAACTTATTTGAACTCCAGGATTTTTTTGTGTTCAAAATGCACCATTCAAAGCCATATCATCAATTTTCAACCCTTCCCGACATCATTTGTTATTTTTCATGTAGTTATTGATTTTTTTGAGCTAAATGACCCTGAAATTGAAAAGCACTACAAACGAACTCTGAAAAGGTTGAGACTTGGCATGGTATCATCATTTCACCCACAT
Organism: Hordeum marinum; assembly: GCA_022496015.1. Classification (NCBI taxonomy): domain Eukaryota; kingdom Viridiplantae; phylum Streptophyta; class Magnoliopsida; order Poales; family Poaceae; genus Hordeum; species Hordeum marinum. The sequence goes on along the minus strand of CM039673.1, from coordinate 388,689,903 downwards.
AGCATGTGCTAAAAAGGTGAGAGGGTTACGCCAAAAGCTGGATGCACTTCGTGTACAAAACGGATAGTCTCTTTCGAACTATCAGGGTTTCAGACAAAAACTCATCGGTTACAAAAGCCATTTCATTTTCTTGAACTTATTTAAACTCCAGGCTTTTTGTGTGTTCAAAATGCACCATTCAAAGCCATATCATCAATTTTCAACCCTTTCCCGACATCATTTGTTATTTTTCATGCAGTTATTGATTTTTTTGAGCTAAATGACCCTAAAATTGAAAAGCACTACAAATGAACTCTAAAATGGGTGAAAGTTGGCATGGTATCATCATTTCACCCACATAGCATGTGCTAAAAAGTTGAGAGGGTTACGGCAAAAGCTGGATGCACTTCGTGTACAAAACGGACAATCTCTTTCGAAGTATCAAGGTTCCAAACGAAAACTCATCGGTTACAAAAGGCATTTCATTTTCAAGAACTTATTTGAACTCCAGGCTTTTTGTGTGTTCAAAATGCACCATTCAAAGCCACATCATCAATTTTCAACCCTTCCCGACATCATTTGTTATTTTTCATGCAGTTATTGATTGTTTTGAGCTAAATGACCCTAAAATTGAAAAGCACTACAAATGAACTCTGAAAAGGTTGAGAGTTGGCTTGGTATCATCATTTAACTCACATAGCATGTGCTAAAAAGTTGTGAGGGTTACGGCAAAAGCTGGATGCACTTCGTGTACAAAACGAACAGTCTCTTTCGAAGTATTAGGGTTCCAGACGGAAACTCATCGGTTACAAAAGGAATTTCATTTTCATGAACTTATTTGAACTCCAGGATTTTTGTGTGTTCAAAATGCACCATTAAAAGCCACATCATCAATTTTCAACCCTCCCGACATCATTTGTTATTTGTCATGCAGTTATTGATTTTTTTGAGCTAAATGACCCTGAAAATGAAAAGCACTACAAATGAACTCTGAAAAGGTTGAAAGTTGGCATGGTATCATCATTTCACCCACATAGTATGTTCTAAAAAGTTGAGAGGTTTACGGCAAAAGCTGGATGCACTTCGTGTACAAAACAGACAGTCTCTTTCGAAGTATCACGGTTCCAGACGGAAACTCATCGGTTACAAAAGGCATTTCATTTTCTTGAACTTATTTGAACTCTAGGCTTTTTGTGTGTTCAAAATGCACCATTCAAAGCCACATCATCAATTTTCAACCCTTCCCGACATCATTTGTTTTTTTCATGCAGTTATGGATTTTTTGAGCTAAATGACCCTGAAATTGAAAAGCACTACAAATGAACTCTGAAAAGGTTGAAAGTTGGCATGGTATCATCATGTCACCCACATAGCATGTGCTAAAAAGTTGAGAGGGTTACGGCAAAAGCTGGATGCACTTTGTGTACAAAACGGACAGTCTCTTTCGAAGTATCAGGGTTCCGGACGGAAACTCATCGGTTACAAAAGGCATTTCATTTTCATGAACTTATTCGAACTTCAGATTTTTGTGTGTTCAAAATTATGCAGGCCCTTAATATACTCGGAGGTGCGTTGGCACCGTACATCCATTGTCGTTTCATCTACGTGCGTTATATAATAAAGTGTATTAAAAACCATTGCAATATATCATGAATAGAGAAGTGACCAAATTAATAGAAATTCATCATCACATTAAAGCCGAAGTACAATAATGACCAAAATAAATACGTACAGTTCATACATAGTTGTCATTATTGAACAACATATAGCTCTCTAGAGCATCTAACTAAAACATACATCGAAACTACGTAAAAAATTTAAATGCAACAATAAATGCAATCATAGTCGCTACTAAGGTACCAATTGATCCAACGGCACAATGATACGAAGCCTTAGCATGAATGGCATATTTTCTAATCTTTATAAGCTTCAAGCGCATTGCATCCATCTTTGTCTTGTGATCATCGACGATATCGGCAACATGCAACTCCAATCCCATCTTGTCATCTTCAGTTCTTTTCAATTTTTCTTTCAAATGATCGATTTCTTTTTCAGCTTCCGTTAACTTCTCGAGCAGAATTGCATAGTCGGTTGGAATTTCTGGTTCAACTACTTCCTATAGATAAAAACATCTATGTCAAGTTGGTGGCATAATTAATTGTCATAGACATTAGATATGTGAAATAGTTATATAAAAGATAATATACCACATCTGAATCATAGACTGGATGAGGGCCGACGTGGGCAGATACCATAACCATGGCACTGTATAATAACAAACAATAATAAAAGTAAGAAAATCATACGAGTAAGTATATTTTCTTTTAGCAAGAAGATAAGATCAAGAGGCTCACCATGCGCGGGCGATCGACGGCGGTTTCAAGACGGGGACGGGACAGGACGGACCGCCAAACCTAGACAAATCTTGATGAAAATGGAGTTTGGACAAAGAGCTTCGAGAGGAGAAAGCTTACGTTTGGCTTGGGCATTTCATCAAACACCTCATCTGCATAGGAGGTGAGCTAGAGCACCACAAAGCTCTCCCCTCGCCGACCTGAAAAACAGAGCAAAGTGGAGTGCTCTCCTCGCTGGTGAGGGGGTATATATAGGCATCTCATTGGTCCCGGTTCGTGGCTGGAACCGGGACTAAAGGACCCCCTTTGGTCCCGGATCCAGCCACGAACCGGGACCAATGGTTGTGGGCCAGGAGCGAGGCACATTGGTCCCGGTTCGTGTCTGGAACTGGGACCAAAGGTTCCGGACAAACTAGGACCAATGCCCCACGTGGCCTGCCCGGCCCCCTGGCCTCACGGACTGGGACTGTTACCCCCATTGGTCCCGGTTCGTCACTAAACCGAGACTAATGTGCTGGCCCGGTCCAAACCAATGCCCTGTTTTTGACTAGTGTTATGACGAACAAGGAAATATAATAATAACTAATTTATTATTGGCTCTAGGGCATATTTCCAACAGTCTCCCGCTTGCACTAGAGTCAATAATCTAGTTCACATCACCATGTGATTTACAATGTTATGAATCTAACACCCAATGAGTTCCAGGGTTCGATCATGCTTTGCATGTGAGAGAGGTCTTTAGTCAACGGGTCTACGACATTCAGATTTGTATGTACTTTGCAAATCTTTATGTCATACCGTAGACACTACTACCACGCTCCACTTGGAGCCATTCCAAATGGCTACTCCACTATACGTATGCGGATTGCTACTAAGAGTCATTCGGATTGGTGTTAAAGCTTGCATCGACGTAACCCTTTACGGCGAACTCTTTATCACCTCCATAATAGAGAAATATTTCCTTAGTCCTCTAGTTACTAAGGATAATTTTGACCGTTGTCTAGTGATCCACTCCTGGATCAATCTTGTACCCCTTGACAGACTCATGGCAAGGCACATAGAGGTGCAGTACACAACATGGAATACTATATAGAGCCTATGGATAAAGCATAGGAGACGACATTTGTCCTTTCTCTTTCTTCTCATGTGGTCGAGCTTTGAGTCTCATTCAACTCCACACCTCACCAACCAGGCAAGAACTCCTTCTTTGACTGATCCATTTGGAACTCTTTCAAAATCTTGTCTAGGTATGTACTCATTGAAAGTATCATCAAGCATCTTGATCTATATCTATAGATCTTGATGCCCAACAATTAGGTAGCTTTATCCAGGTCTTCCTTTGAAAAACTCTTTTCAAACAACCGTTTATGCTTTCCAGAATTCTACATCATTTCCGATCAATAATATGTCAACCACATATACTTATCCGAAATTCTATAGTGCTCGCACTCACTTTCTTGTAAATACAAGTTTCTCATAAACTTTGTATAAACCCAAAAACTTTGATCATCTCATCAAAGAGTATATTCCAACTTCGAGATGCTTGCTCCAGCCCATAGAAGGATTGCTAGAGCTTGCACACCTTTTAGCATCCTTAGGACTGATAAAACCTTCTGGTTGTATCACATAGAACCTTTCCTCAAGTAAACCATTAAGGAAATGATGTTTTGACATCCATCTACCAGATTTGATAATTGAAAAATGCAGCAACTGCTAACATAACTCTAACAGACTTTTAGCATCACTACGGGTGAGAAAGTCTCATCGTAGTCAACTCCTTGAACTTGGCGGAAACTTCTTTGTGACAAGTCGAGCTTTATAAATGGTGACATTCACCATCAGCGTCTCTCTTCATCTTAAAGGTCCATTTGTACTCAACGACATGCCGTTCAACGGGCAAGTCTACCAAAGTCCATACTTGGTTTTCATACATGGATCCTTTCTAGGATTTCATGGCCTCTAACCATTTGTTGGAATCCGGGCGCATCATTGCTTCCCCAGAGCTCATAGGTTCATCGTTGTCCAACAACATGACCTCTAAGACAGGGTTGTCGTACCACTCAGGAGCAGTACGCGTCCTTGTCGACCTATGAGGTTTGATAGTAACTTGATCTGAAGCTTGATGATCATCATCATTAACTTCCTCTTCAACTGATGTAGGTTCCATAGAAACATCTTTCTGCGCTGCGCTACTCTCTGGTTGAAACAAAGGTTCAGTAACCTCATCAAGTTCTATCTTCCTCCCACTCAATTCTTTCGAGAGAAACTCTTTCTCGAGAAAGCACCCGTTTTTAGCAACAAACACTTTGCACTCAGAGATGAGATAGAAGGTATACCCAACTGTTCTTAGGGTATCCTATGAAGTTGCACTTTTTCGCTTTGGGTTCGAACTTATCAGACATAAGTGTCACATTCCTAAACTCCGAGAAATGACAGCTTAGGTTTCTATCAAACCCTAATTCATGCGATGTCATCTCAACGGATTTTGATGGTTCCGTATTTAAAGTGAATGTAGTTGTCTCTAATGCATAACCCCAAAACGATAGTGGCAAAATGATAAGAGACATAATAGTACGCACCATATCCAATAGAGCATGACTATGACGTTCAGACACACCATCACACTATGGTGTTCCAGGTGGCGTGAGTATTGAAACAACTTTCACATTATCTTAATTTGTATACAAAACTCGTAACTCAGATATTCACCTCCATGATCATATCGTAGACATCTTTATCTTCTAGTCACAATGATCTTAAACTTCACTTTGAATTTGTTTGAACTTTTCAAACGTTTCAGACTTGTGTTTCATTAAGTAAATATACTCATATCTACGCAAATCATCAGTGAAGGCAAGAAAATAATGATATCCACTGCATGCTACGACACTCATTGGACCGCATACATCAACATGTGTTATTTCCAATAAGGTACTAGCCTGCTCCATCATACCGAAAACGGGGTCTTCAGTCATCTTGCCCATGAGGCATGGTCCGCATGTCTCAACCGATTCGAAATCGAATGAGTCCAAAGATCCATCACCATGGAGTTTCTTCATACGATTTATACCAATACGATATTTGGCAGCAGTGCCACAAGTATGTGGTACTGTCAATATTAACTTTGTATATTTTGGCATCTATGTTATGAACATGTGTATTACTATGATCAAGATTCAACAAACCATTCTAATTGGGTGCATGACCATTGAAGGAATTATTCAACAGAATAACCATTATTCTCTAACTTAAATGAATAATTGTATTGCAATAAACACAATATAATCATGTTCATGCTCAACGCAAACACCAAGTAACATTTATTTAGGTTTGTCACTAATCCCGAAGGTAGAGAGAGCGTGCGATATTGATCACATCAACGTTGGAAACATTTCCGACACACATCGTCACCTCACCCTTAGCTAGTCTCCATTTATTCCATAGCTATTATTTCGAGTTACTAACATTTAGCAACCGAACCGTATATACCCAGGTGCTACTAGGAGTACTATAAAGGTACACATCAGTAACACGTATAACTAATATACTTCTGTCGATGTTGCCAGCCTTCTTATCTACCAAGTACCGAGGGTTGTTTTGCTTCAGTGACCGTTCTCCTCATAATAGAACCACTTGGTCTCGGGCTTGATTCAACTTTGGGTTGCTTCACTGGAGCAGCAACTGACTTGCCATCCATGAATTTTCCCTCCTAGCCCTTGCCCTTCTTGAAACTAGTGGTTTCACTAACCATCAACACTTGATGCTCCTTCTTGATTTCTACCTTCCCGGTGTCAAACATCGCGAATAGCTGAGGGATCATTATTACCATTCTTGGCATTTTATAGTTCATCACGAAGCTCTAGTAGCTTAGTGACAGTGTCTTGGAGAACTATATCAGTCACTATCTTATCTGGAAGATCGACTCCCACTCGATTCAAGTGATTGTAGCACCCAGACAATCTGAGCACATGCTCAATGATTGAGCTATTCTCCTTCATCTTGCAGGCAAAGAATCTTGTTGGAGGTCTCATACATCACAACACGGACACGAGCCTGAGATCCCAATGTGACGCCCCCAATTTTGACTCTACGCTAAACATACTTGCAATGCATACGACCAAGATCAGGGACTCACTAATTAATATCACAACACAACTCTAGACATAAATTAAAGTCATACAGCTTCATATTACAAGCTAGGGGCCTCGAGGGCTCGAATACAAAGCTCTACAAGAACGAGTCAGCGGAAACAAATAATATCTGAATACAGACATAAGTTAAACAAGTTTTGCCTTAAGAAGGCTAGCAAACATAAACAACGGATCAAAAGAGGCGAGGCCTCCTTCCTGGGAACCTCCTATCCTACTGCTGGTCGGGGGCTGCCTCCACGTAGTAGTAGGCTCCTACGGTGGTGTAGTACTCGTCTCTGACGTACACCATCTCCTGGACTCCGTCGTCTGAACGCAGAATTGTATCAAGGGGGAAAGAGAAAGCAAAGCAGTGGTGAGTACTCATCCAAAGTACTCGCAAGACTGAAATCAGAACTATGCTAAGTATGCATCATTATCAAGGGTGGGGTTATATCTGGGCTGACTGCAGAAATCAAGAATAGGGGGAAGGCCTAGTCCTATCGAAGACTAGCATGTTCAACATCTTGCAACATTAGAAGAGAGTAGACTGGTAACTCACATATAGTCATATTATTGTAGCAATTTTTATTAAGTAACCATGCCCAGAGATTCTTCCTCGACTCCCTGCGAGGAAGCAATACCGGCGCCAACATTTCAATTCAAATTAAATCACAATTATAGTGGTATAAGGTCAAGGTACAACTCCAAGTCGTCCTGTTACCGTGGACACAGCTATTCGAAGAGATGAATTCATCCCTGCAGGGGTGCACCGCACTTCCAACACGCTTGATCACCTCCGGCCAGACACACTTTCTAGGGTAATACCCGGCCTCGGGATCCAAAACGTCGTCACCCCACCTAGACTCAACGAAGAGGCCAGCCCGCCGCTCTAAATCCTAAGCCCGCAGGTTCGTGGACCCACTTTCCCTTGCAATGCTGCACGATGCGCACGCGGCCGGAAGCAGTCCTAGCACCCCTTAGTAACAAGCGCGATGCGTTCTAGACCAATCCGGCGCGCGCCACTCCATTGCTGATGTCCGAAGAGCTTCAGCTGATACAATGACGTCGAGTACCCATAACTATTCCCACGTGAAGGTTTAGTGCGAAAAAGGTCAAACGACCAACTCAGATAAAATACCCAACCCGCTAGCATTTTGTTATTGTGGGGCAAGCGCGAGCCATAAAAGGCAGTCCGTCGTCCCGCCGATAACCCTCGGGTGCCTTACCGGCGCACCCCACCACATCGCATGAATGCCTTATGGCGCATCCCACCAAATCTTTCTCTCGCGGGCACCCTTGTGGCCGACCCATCTTTCACTTGTATTTTAGTAACAAGTCATAGAGGCTGTGTGTCAGTGCCCAGACTGAATAACCGAGGAATCACTCTCGAGATATCACGCACGGGGTATGTGTGGTGATGTGTCGGTAACGGGTTGCCAGTCATGAGGACCGAGTCTTCTGTCTTCAAGTCCTCGGTGTCTACGATGATGAAAGCAGGGGAAACGACAATAGTAAACTGGGAGTCACAGGGGGGGGTACTATCCATACCTATACTACAACAATATATGATATCAGGTATGAAAGCAATACTCAAAAATAGGCTATGCATCAGAATAGGTGCTGTTAAATACAGTAGCAAAATCTAATGCAAGCATGAGGGAGAAAGAATAGGTGATATCGGAATGATCAAGGGGGTTGCTTGCCTTGTTGCTCTGCTGCAAAAGGATGGTCGTCAGGGGCGTAGTCGTACTCGGCAGCAACGTCAGTCTCGGAAGCTACCGAAGAGAAGAGGGGGAAGAAATAGTAAATACAAGCAAACAGATGCAACATGATGCATGACATGGCAACACGTAGTGCTAGGAGTAGTCTAACGCAGTACTACACGTATCAGACGGAGCGGGAGAATATCTGATGATATTTCCCAGGTTTGTGGATTTATTGGACGGACGATTCGGAGGGGAAAGTTCCATGTTCATCATTATAGGAGCATGTGACAGATGAATGGAGGGCATATTCAGATTCGTGGGATTTTTCTGACCAACTTTCATCTGTAAAACTTTTTCATGTGAGCTATAGATTAATTTCTATGATTTTCTAAAGTTTTAATTAATTTCTGGAATTTAACATATTATTATTAATTTGAAAAATGCTTTATGATGTCAGCATGACATCATTACTGCATTAGCAGTCAACCTTGGGGCTAGCCTGGTCAAACCTGACCAGTGTGTCCCACATGTCATAGACTGAGTGTTATTTCAGGTTTTTAATTAAGTTTAACAGGTTTAATTAGCAATGGGGCCCATATGTCTGTGACTGATTAGCCTAACTAATTATTTTAATTAACTTAACTAACTAGTTAGTGGCCTGATAGGGGTGGCCCACCTGTCACAGGAACATGGGGCTTGGGGCCCCACTGTCAGTGACTGGTCAAGCCCAGTCAACCTTGACTGGGTCAACCACGTCAACTAGGGACAGGGGCCCCACTTGCAGTGACCTAGGGGTGGGCCCTAGGTGTGCCACATCAGTGCCGGAGCGTTGCCGGCGAGCGCCTGGGCGTGGCCGAGAGCTTCGGTGAGCTCGGAAACGGTGCACAGGGGGCCATATGGCGCACGGTTGGGCACGTTCGAACGGGTGGTCAACGCCGCATCGATCCCGGGCGGTAGCATCGCTGGACCTGGCCAGAAACGGTGTTGGCGATGACGACAGGCGGCGGCTGCTACGGGAGCACGACATGGATGGTGCTATGGTGGTCGAAACGGGCGGGGTTAACGCGGGATGGAATCCACGCGATGCGGCGAACAAGGTTGTCAGAATCGTGATTTTGAATCGGATTGGAACTCCGATGGTATGATTCCAAATTGTAGAATCTTCACTATCAGAATCTTAGAAATGTAGATTCTATGAACTAGAATCGTAGAATCATAGGGGTTAGTTTGGATCGTAAAGTCGTAGAATCGTATAACAGAATCGCGATTCTGACAACCTTGGTGGCGAGCACAACGGTGGCACGCCCGTGACCAAATGGTCACCAGAGGCTCGTTGGTGTTGAGCTCTTCTGGTGGAGGGTTTGGGCTCTGGCCAATCCTAGCGCTAAGAGCTCCGACTCGTCGAGAGGGGAGAGGGGGAGTAGGAGGAGCTCACAGCGAGGTGTAGCCATGCAAAGCGGGCTCGGAGACGGCTTGACGGCAGCGAAAACGCGACGGTGATCTTCAGGTGCCCAAGGAAGAAGACGACGGTGTGTAAGCGATGCAGGGGCGCAGGGGCTCGGGCTCGTGGTCGAGGAGGACGAGGAGGTCACAGCGGAGCAGATGGTCGCGACAGCAAGGCGCGGGCGTGGCTGTGGCCGCGGCTACCCGTTGGCCATGGCGGCAGCGGTGCTCGGGCGAGATGGGGAACAAGCGAGGGAGGAGGTGGGGAGCTCGAGGGGGGGTTGGTGGCGATCTAGTGTTTGGGGGGGGGCAGGTGGGGTGGACGCGATGGCGGTCTTATCCCTTCACCGTTGCCGGTGAGCTAGTTCGTCGGCGACAAGCGCGGTCGGCACTCTGTAGCGACCGCGCTGGTCGCTATAGGGGAAGAAGATGGTGGAGGAGTGGGCTGGGCCGCCACTATAGCATCTGGGCTTAAGTGCACACGCGCCTCTCTCCATTTCTTTCTATTTCTTTTTATGTTTTCTTTTGCACCTTCCGTTTTATTTTATTTTGGCACTATTTCCTCTTTGCAAAAATGTTAGACATGGCCCAACAATAAGTTGCAATATTCTAGGGTTCCACAAAGAATTTGGAATTTTTTAGAAACTGTTTGCATTTCCAATTTGAATTTAAATGCATTTTAAAAATACTTTTAGCTTCTGTTTTGGTTTGTGGGGTCCACACCAACAATCTAGGTGATGTTGTTTTCCTTAACAACATTAGTTTTGAGATTTTTAACAAGTGTGCAACATTTCTCTTATGTTGTTTGCAACTTTATTTTATCACCATAAAGGTCAAAGCATTTTGAGTTGGAATTTGAAAAGAGGTATGACTCCATTGTTATCATGCACTGTTTAGCAAAAGGGTTTAGCTTAAATATGGCCATTACTGTAGCTTAATTACAATGACTACTGTAGCCTAATTCCAGGGTGTCACAATTCTCCCCTACTAACAAGAATTCTCGTCCCGAGAATTAAGAAGTAGATGGAAAGAGCCCAGGGTATTCGGCACGAAGATGATCTTTGCGTTCCCAAGTGGCCTCATCTTCCGAATGATTTGCCGACTGCACTTTGAAGAACCTGGTAACCTTCTGACGAGTCTGACATTCAGTTTCATCGAGAATGCAGACTGGTTGCTCTTTGTAGGAAAGGTCTTGTTGTAGTTCAATCATATCATGATCCATTGCTCGGATAGGATCCTTGAAGCAGCGATGAAGCTGTGACACATGGAACACATCATGAACCTGAGAAAGGTTTGGCGGTAGTTCCAGTTGATATGCCACTTTACCACGCCTTTCGAGAACTGTGAAAGGAACGATGTATCGAGGAGCCAGCTTGCCCTTGATCCCAAAACTGTGTGTACCTCTCATTGGCGTGACTCGAAGATAAGCTTTTTGCCAGGTTGATAGACCATATCTTTGTGATGATGGTCATACTGACTCTTCTGACGAGACTGAGCAGCCTTTAGATTTGCATGAATAATGCGGACTTGGTCTTTGGCATGTTGGATAATATCCGGCCCGATAAGTGAATGTTCCCTAGTTTCTGACCAATTCAGAGGAGTACGACATTTACGTCCATATAACACTTCAAAAGGAGCCATCTTCAGACTAGCTTGATAGCTATTGTTGTAGGAGAACTCAGCATACAGGAGAGATTCCTCCCATTTCTTGCCGAAAAATGACACAAGCTCGAAGCATGTCTTCAAGAATCTGATTGACTCTTTTAACTTGTCCATGGGATTGAGGGTGAAAAGCAGTGCTGAATGACAAATGAGTCCCATAGCTTCCCGGAAACTTGCCCAGAACCTTGAAGTGAATAAACTGCCACGGTCTGAACTAATCAACAATGGAATGCCATGGAGTGAAAAAACTCTAGACATGTAGAGATTTGCTATCTAACTAGCAGTAATAGTTTACTTGACGACCAGAAGCGTATAACCTTGGACAGTCGATCCATGACGACAATAATAGCGTCATTACCTTGGATGGAGGCTCGGGATTTAAATACGAAGCCAAGTGCAACAAAACTTTGGATTTAAGGATGTATAAGAGAGTCAAGTTTCGATCCTGTGGAACTTTGGGTGATGTCCGCCATGCGGGTTTAAGGGTAGGAAGAGCGGTGGCATCTTGCATGGTCATGGTAGCAAGAACTGCCAAAGGAGAGCTTGCCAGTTAAGTTGGCAACAACGTCGGTACCAAGGGCGGGGGACGAATAGAACCATTTTCTTGCTCGTTGAAACGAGGCGGACCAATAGGCGAAGTTCTCGTCCACCGGCGGTTACCGGAATGTTATCAACAAAGGTAACATGATCTTACTCACCGAGTTGTCCATCGAGGCGTTGACCTAAACAGGGAATTATTACTACTTAGATCATATAATCTCAAGAAAGGTCAAATAGACCAATGGAAAGGAAAATTTGATTATTAGATTAACCAGACCAATGGAAAGGAAAATGCGTTTATACTCAAGTATTATGAGTATATCCTTCCCACGGGAAAGCAGAGCACGATATACATGACATGGCAGCAAATGCGTAACCCTTTGGATAAAAAGGGGCAAGGAAAATCAAGAAGTTTACCCATTCAAAGATGTTTGGATAATTGATCAAGAAACATTTAGCATTGAGCTTCCAATGTTCTTTCTTGAGGATCGGAGTACTACAGTCATGCTTCAGGGAAGCATTGACATGGTCATCAGGTAAGATCAGACGTTGGGGACACAAAGGATCCATCAGGAACAACTTATCACATAAGCCTTACAATTTCCTCATGAGAAGAGGTGAATCTTGCCAAACAAGATACTATAACAATAGGTCTTCAGGGCAGGTGTGCTAGCCACATCACCTTATCGGGTTACATAAACACCGTTGTCATAATCCTTGGGAAAAGTTCCAAACATCATACCTGCCCGATATTTAGATCTGGTTCGTGTCAGGATATTTCAGACATAGCAGGCCTGAGGAGGAAAGAATGCAACACAAATCTACAAGGTGATGTTGCAAGAATCACAGAATTAACGAGGGAAACCAGCCTTGAACCATGAGTCGGATTGGCAGACATATGAAAACAATGTCAATACATTCGTGTCCATCTGGGAGTTTTTAGAATGGAATGCAATCAAGATCTGGCTGGGAACCATCATAGGGGATATTGAAAGCACATTTGCTCCCTTGGTGGTTTTGGTAATTAATAACAACATATAAGTCATTGAACTAATGTTTCCACCAATTATATTTCAGGAAATGTTCAATGAGAGGATTGGCAAAAGGAGATTGTGGAGAAACCCCAAGATGCAAGGAAATAGGTTGGCCAAGCTTCAAGCAAGAGGACTCTACATTCTATATTTGTGAGAAATCACTTTGAGTCATAGGAAAGCCAATACTATTAAAAGGGGGTAAGGTTTTGTTGGTGAACAATATGCTCAAACGTGCACAAGTGATAATCACCAAAAACATCCACAGACTCTCCCACCAAAGTCTGTTCTATACCCAACACTCGAAATCGGTGCAACCAACTTTCCCACTTCGGTGCCACCGATTCCAGAACCTAGATAGACTCTGCCAAACCCTAGCCACATCGGTGCAACCGATTCCATATCGGTGCCACCGAGTTTAGGTTGCCAACTTTCTGTTACGCAAATTCACGTTTTCGGTCCCACCGAGAATGTTGGATCGGCGTCACCGAGATTGGAAATCTGACCATTGGTCACCTTATCGGTCTAAAAGAGAATTGTATATCGGTCCCTCCGAGATTCGCAAGTAGCCACCTTTTGGTCACTTCGATACCACCAAGATTAACCCATCAGTGTCACCGAGTTGGTCATTTTATGTGTAACGGTTGGATTTTTGGGGATGCCTATATATACCCCTTCAACACCACTTGCTCGACGGAGAAGCACTCAGGACTATACCTATCCTATCAGATTTTCTAAGAGAGAACCACCTACCCTTGTGTTGAGGTCAAGATCTTCCACTCCAATCATATGGATCTTGATTTCTAGCCTCCCCAAGTTGCTTTCCACCAATCCCATCTCTTCTACCAAGCCAAACCCGTGAGAGAGAGATTGTGTGTTGAGGAGTCTATCATCTTGAAGCACAAGAGCGAGGAGTTCATCGTCATTATTGAGCCTACTACCTTTTGGAGGGTGGTGCCTCCTAGATTGGTTAGGTGTCACTTGGGAGCCTCCTACTTCGTGTTGTGGAGTGAACCAAGAAGTTTGTAAGGGCAAGGAGATCGCCTACTTCGTGAAGATCTACCCATAGCGAGGCTAGTCCTTTGTGGATGGAAGCCATTATGGAATAGTCAAGGGTGGGGCCCTCCGTGGACTCTTGCGACCGTTACCCTTCGTGGGTTGAAGACTCCATAAACATGGATGTACGATAGAGCCACCTATCGGAACCACGGGAAAAATCATCGTCTCTACAATTGCATTTGAGCTTCCTACCCTATCCCTTCTATACATGCTTGTTGTTACTTTTCGTTGCTATATGCTCTTAGACTTGTATGTGTAGTGTGTACTTGACTTGCCATGAAACACTAAAAACTATCAACCCTAAAACTTGGCATAGGCAAAACTTTTAATTGGTCAAGTAGTCTAATCACCCCCTCTAGACCTACTTTCGGTCCTACAAGTGGTATCAGAGCATTGGTCTCCATTACTTAGGTCTCACAACCTAGGAGAAGTATGGCATCTAGTGAGGGAAGTTATCACCGTAGAGGTCCGTACTTTGATGGTACTAATTTTGCTAGTTGGAAGCATAAAATGAAAATGCATATTATTGGCCATAACCCCGCCGCTTGGGCTATTGTTTGTGTTGGCTTGCAAGGTGAGTTCTTTGCGGATGGATGGGAACCGGATCGTGAAGCGACCACGGATGAATTGAAGATGTTGCAACTTAATGCTCAAGAATGCGACATTCTCTTCATCTGCTTATGCCCCAAAGAATTCAACAAAATCAGCCGTCTTGAGAATGCAAAAGAGATTTGGGATACTTTGGTTGATATGCACAAAGGAACCGAGTCCGTGAGAGAATCCAAGTTAGATGTTCTTCAAGGTTAGCTTGACAAGTTCAACATGAAGGATGGTGAAGGAGTCGCAGAGATGTACTCTAGGCTAGCTCTCATCACCAATGAGATTGACGGCTTAGGAAGTGCAGAAATGACCGACAAATTCATCATCAAAAAGATACTTAGAGCTTTGGATGAGAGATACGACACCGTGTGCACATTAATCCAAATGATGCCAAACTACAAAGATCTCAAGCCTACGGAAGTCATTGGAAGGAATGTTGCTCATGAGATGACACCCAAAGATAAAGAAGAGATTCATCACAAGTCTAGCGGTGCTTACAAAGCCAAAAGTGATGCTCCCGCAACTTCAAGCAACAACCATGTCACGAATGAAGAGATAAGCCTCATGGTCAAGAAATTCAACAAATTCGACAAGAATAGAAGCAAAGAAATAAACTCCAACTCAAGATATGAAGAGAAGCGTTCGTACGGTCGTGACCGAAATTGCTACAATTGCGGGAAGCCCGGACACTACTCAAATGAGTGCACGACTCCCTACAAAAGAAGAGAAGAGTCGCCTCAAAGACGAAGCTCAAGGAATGAATCACCACAAAGAGATAGAAGGAGTAAAGATGATCGTTATGAACGAAGACACTCAAGCAGAAGTAGAGATTCGAAGAAGAAGGACAAGCACACCAAGAGCTACACAAGAAGAAAACATCAAGCTCATGTTGGTGAATGGGTTTTAGGCTCCGACTCCGACAACCACTCTGAGAGAAGCTATCACTCCGACTCCGATTATAGTCAAGATGAAGGTGTTTCCGGAATTGCTCTAGTGACTACCAACTCCTACGATCTATTTGATTCACCAAACGAAGGGAGTGGAAGTTGCTTCATGGCTAAAGGCCCCAAGGTATCACACCCCGAGTATCTTGATTTTGATAGTGATGAAGATGATTTACTTTGTGATGATGAATTTCTTTGTTATAAAACTAGTGATATTGATCAAAATGAACTTGATAATTCTCATGCTAGTCAAGATAAGTCATTTGATGATAAGATGAAAATAGAACAACTAACTAAAGAACTAAACACTCTTAAGTTATCTCATGAATCTACTCTCGAAGATCATAGAGATCTTGTGAGAACTCATGACAAGTTACGCTTCGAGAAGCTCAACTTGGAGCAAGAGCATGAGCTTCTCAAAGCCATCAATGACAATCTCCGAAAGAAGACCTCATCTTATCTAGCTAAATGACTACTCTTGTCTACTTTCATGCCTCAAGTTAAAACTAAGCAATCTAGTAACAAAGGCAAGAAAGGTTCTTCATCTAGTAGCAACAATAAAAATGCTACACCTAATGATGTTACTTCTAGTAGTTCTATTGATTCCACTAATGATGATTCTCTTAGCCAAGTCACACTTGAGCAAGAAAATGCTTTATTGAAAGGAATTATAGAAAAGGGTATCTACAAGAGTCTTGCCGGATGTAAGAAATTTGAGGAAATTGTACACAAGCACGAAGGATACCGGAAGAATCATGGTGTTGGGTACTTCAACGCTAATGGAGTTGAGTGGGAAGAAGGTCAATATCCCAAGCCCAAGTTTGTTCCTCAAAAGGAGAAGTATGAAAATAATCTTCCCAAGGGGACAAACACTCAAGATGACCTTCCACCACAAGACCACAAGCTCAAGGGCAAGAACAAGCTTCAATAGGACATTGAATCATATGAACATGAATCCCTAGCTTTGGTGGAGTGGGTTCCCAAGGCTACTTCAAGCTCAACTACTACAAAGGCTACTTCAACACCAAGGATCCCCATCAACTTAATGTGGGTTCCCAACAAGAAGAACTTGTAAGTTCTTGAGGGGTGACTCCGCCAATCAAATTCACTCACATTCATTATTGGTAACAACTTTTTGCACTCAACACCAACTGAATGCAATAGTTCAAGGAGTCAAACATTCCCTCAAAGGTAAGCAAGAGACAAGGTAATCAACAAATCAATGGACATCATAACACATGCTCTGCACTCCATGTCCATAGATATCCTTGTATTTGTCTCTTGTGTGTTGGGACTAAACCATGCAGGTGAGAGGAGTAAGGAACAACAAGGATGCTCCCAACTCTTGGTGATCTTCATCAACACTGAGCATCCACAACTACCTCACCAACATGAATTCTTCATCGACAAAACCCAAGGTTAGTTTATCCCTCTTATGGGGGATGTCACATTAAGGGGGAGATTTACTCTAATCCTTGAGTCGAAGCATCTCTTAGTATGTGACAACTTTAAATGCTTTATGAAAAAGTGGTAACCCCACTTCTGCTTAAACGATGAGTATGACCTATGATCAAATACTCTTACTTGGCTCCTAAGTCAAATACTCATATATAGATGACTTTGTCATCACCCAAGTGCTTGTTAGATGCTAGAATGTCTGTACATGTTTGTCATTATTTCTTTTGACATTTTATTGTGTGAGCATGTTGGTCTGCATTTATTTTCTCATTCAAGGACATCCAATTGTTGCTATTTGGATTTTGATTTATCTTTTGCCAATTGGATCTACAAGAATACCTAGGACCACTCTTTATCTATCTATGCTTTCTCACCTCATATTCCATTCATGCTGCATCACAAAATTTGAACAAGTGCTTTTCGATCCCTTTGTGTGTGCAGCACTCGGAGTTTCGTATCGACAAGGACTGACCATTAAAACCTCCCAAGTGCAACTCGGTGGAACCAACACCACAATCTTGGTCTCACTGATTGCCTAGGGTTGATCTAGTTTTCAATCTTGGTAACACCGATTTCATATTCTCAGTTACACCGAGTTTCCCTGTCAGCTGATAGTTGTGGAACTCGGTGACACCGAAAACATAAAATCGGTATCGCCGACAATGAGGGGTATATATGTTGTGGACCCCGACGCTTTGAAATTCTATCTTCAACGTCGCGCCCCAAAACCCTAAGCTGCCGCCCCAAGACCCCTAGCCGTCGCCCTTGACTTCCCGAGCTCCTCCGCCGCTGGGAATCGCCACCGTCGACATAATCTACACCAACATCGCCTCCGTAGAGGATCCGCACCAATCTAGGGTATGGATTCGATCTCTAGTGCGCTCCCCATCCGATTCTTGTGCATTAGATTCTAGATTATCATCTTTGAACCCTTTGCTTAGATATTCATCCACAGAAAACTGCAAAATCTTGAGTTAGATGGATTTTCTAGGGTTTTGCTGTCTGCCCGATACATCTCGGTGGCACCAAAACGGAAATATTGGTCTCACCGATATGCGTTTCTGTGAGGGAGAGAACTAACTCAGTGGAACAGAGTAGCTCTTTTTGGTACTACCGAAAAGGCTGCCAAGTTTCTGTTAACGAGTTGGTCAGTCTCGATCTCACCAAAAAATACTTTTCGGCTGCACCGATATGTATTTGACAGATTGCAAAACTTTTGAAAACTCATTGCTCAATTTTCAAAATCCAGCCTCATTTTGTGATGGCTCATCTCCTTCTGCTCATCTACACTCTATTCACAGGGTCAGCATGTCAGGTTTAGAAGACAGTCAGAACTGGTCAGAGCGGAGAGCAGACATGAGTTCAGGCACAAGCCCAGAGCCTAGTTCATTCTCAGATCTAGGCACCCCCAGCTCTCATGGGTTGCCCAAGGCTGCCACCAGAACCAGGAAGAGGTTGAACTTAGATGAAGAGGATTCAGACTTTGTGCCTAAGGAGATTCTTGCTAAGAAGCAAGAGAAGGCTGCCAAGAAAGCTGCAACTGAAGCTACTTCCTAAAGAAGGGTTGTCAGCAAAATATATGCACCATCTTCTACCTTCAAGGTTCATGAGACTGCTAGAGCACCAATGTCTGTTGAGATCCCCAAGAGTGCTATGCCTAGGAAGGCAGGAGAGAAAAAGGTCAGGAAGAGGATCATTCATGTGACTGGCAGGCCTACCTCCATGTTTGAGGATCTTGAAGAAGCTGCTGCTGCTTAAGAAGAGGAGGTTGAGATATCTACAAAGGCTCCTCCCAAGAAGAAGGCAAAAAAGTTAATGTATGATGCTATGCCTAAGACCAGCACATCCAAGAAGGCTGCTGAGAAGCCCAAGAGGACAACTAGGCAGATTCCAGCTTCTGAGAAGAACAAAGGAACTACTTCCGGAGTTGATGATGTGCATGACTTGACAACACTGATGAAGCTCAGACCACACCTCCCAGTTCATAATGCCAGCTACCCACTAGCTGAGGACATGAAGAAGAGGAATGACTCAGGACTGAGGGAATGGAGAGCTATTGATCCTTATGCCCAGAGGAAGAAAACAGCTGTGGACTACAGGTTCTATACCAGAGAGCAGCAGGATTTCTATGAGACTATGCTCTTTGACAAGAGTCCAGCTGTCAGTGATATGCGATACGTTGATTGGAATTACATCAAGGAGAATGAGGACTACTTTCCAAGTGTCCAGGACAACTTCCATTGCATAGGTCTGGATGAGTTCGTTGGAAGAGAATTCACAGCATGGAATGATGAGATGATCATGCAGTTCTACTGCACTACACACTTCTACGGAGATGGTAGAATTGTGTGGATGACTGAAGGTGCAAGATACGAATCAACAGTGGAAGAATGGGCTGAGATCTTAGGAGTTCCTGAAGCACAGGATGGTGACCTGGATGTCTACTCAGAATCCAAGGCTAGTCACAATGCTATGGCCAATATGTACAAGGAGATCCCTGTTTACAAAGTGAAGTCTCACCAGCTAGGGTCTATTTACTTTCTCCAGGCTAGCCTACGCACTATCAACACCATTCTGAGGCATACCCTGATGCCCAAGTCTGGAGATGACAAGATGATCTGAGGCCACTCCATCAACTTGTTGATCCACCTTGACACTCACACCAGGATCAGAGTCATGGACTTGATTGTAGAGACAATCAAGAGGGTTGCTGCTGATCAGAAGTGCTCATGCTGTTATGCACCCTACATCCAGATGCTCATAAACTCAAGACTGGAGAAGCTCATCTTTGCCCTGGATCACCCACATTTGCCCCTACAGCTAGATCTCGAGGACAATGTTGTGGTGATGGATGTTGATCATCCCACTTCAGCTATAGCTTAGGCAGAGGCAGAGGTAGCAAGAGCCACTAGTGCTCAATCCCCTCGATCCAGGAGCGAGCAAATGGATCTGTTGATATCATCAGTTCAGGGCATGCAAAAGGACGTTAAGGGGATTCTGGACAACCAGAACAGTCTTGTCAGGATCTTTGAGACCAGAATCAAGACCCTTACTGATAAGGTGGACGGGCTGACGAAGATAGTCACAGAACTTCAGCAGGAAGTTGACTCCGTCCAGATCCCTCGGGTCTCTTCTACTTCAGATGAGGATGATGATGATGATGATGATGATGATGAGGATGATTCACCACTAGGGCCAGGCACCCAATTCACTACTCAGGCCAGATCAGCCACAGTGCCAGCTCCAACAGCACCATCAGCTCCATGAACTTTAGCTCCATCAGTGACCACTCCAGCTCCATCCACGACGTTTGCAGAAATCTTCGCCGACGCTGTCATCTCAACTCCTTCATCAACAACCGGACGAGATATGCCCAAGAACGCTTAGATATATGCCTTTGAACTTTTTGGTAACTTGTTGCCAAAGGGGGAGAAGTGTATATAGATCTTTAGGCTTTGAGCAAGAGAGCGATTTGGTTTTTATTGACTTTCAAAAACATTTGTTTTTTTTTGGTTTGATGTGAGATGCATGTGTGTTATGCTACTATGTTATGGGTGATGCTACTATTTCCTATCATCTTAATGCTCGTGAGATGATTGTTCACCTTTGTTTGATTGTGTTGTGCGTTGTTATTCGTTCTAATTAGTCTCGCACACCACCAAGTTGTATGTGACATGGAAGAAGTGCCCGATATACCTAATCGATTGTGCATTTGCATTCAAATGCAAATTCAAAATAATGCACAAATTTAGGGGGAGCTCTTGCTTACTTCTCAAAGCGACGATTAATTTCATTGATTTTATCATATGTCAAAGCTTTGATCTAATGTTGTCATAAATTACCAAAAAGGGGGAGATTGAAAGCACATTGGCTCCCTTGGTGGTTTTGGTAATTAATAACAACATATAAGTCAATGAACTAATGTTTCCACCAAGTATATTTTAGGAAATGTTCAATGAGAGGATTGGCAAAAGGAGATTGTGAACAAACCCCAAGATGCAAGGAAATAGGTTGGCCAAGCTTCAAGCAAGAGGACTCTACATTTTATATTTGTGAGAAATAACTTTGAGTCATAGGAAAGCCAATACTATTAAAAGGGGGTAAGGTTTTGTTGGTGAACAATATGCTCAAACGTGCACACGTGATAGTCACCAAAAACATCCACAAACTCTCCCACATAGTCTGTTCTATACCCAACACTCAAAATCGGTGCAACCAACTTTCCCACTTCGGTGCCACCGATTCCAGAACCTAGACAAACTATGCCAAACCCTAGCCACTTCGGTGCAACTGATTAAATACCGGTACCACCGAGTTTAGGTTTCCAACTTTCTATTACGCGAATTCACATTTTTGGTCCCACCGAGAATGTTGGATCGGCGTCACCGACATTGGAAATCTGACCGTTGGGCACCTTATCAGTGCAACCGAGAATTGTATATCGGTCCCTCCGAGATTCGAATGTTGCCACCTTTTGGTCACTTCGGTACCACCGAGATTAACCCGTCGGTGTCACCAAGTTGGTCATTTTGTGTGTAACGGTTGGATTTTTGGGGATGCCTATATATACCCCTTCACCACCACTTGCTCGACAGAGAAGCACTCAGGACTATTCCATACCTATCCTATCAGATTTTCTGAGAGAGAACCACCTACCCTTGTGTTCAGGTCAAGATCTTCCACTCCAATCAAATGGATCTTGATTTCTAGCCTCCCCAAGTTGCTTCCACCAATCCCATCTCTTCTACCAAGCCAAACCTATGAGAGAGAGATTGTGTGTTGAGGAGTATATCATCTTGAAGCACAAGAGCAAGGAGTTCATCATCATTATTATGCCTATTACCTTTTGGAGGGTGGTGCCTCCTAGATTGGTTAGGTGTCGCTTGGGAGCCTCCTACTTCGTGTTGTCGAGTGAACCAAGAAGTTTGTAAGGGCAAGGAGATCACCTACTTCATGAAGATCTACCCATAGTGAGGCTAGTCCTTCGTGGATGGAAGCCGTTATGGAATAGTCAAGGTTGCTACTTTGTGGACCCTTTTGGGTGGAGCCCTCCATGGACTCTCACGACCGTTACCCTTAGTGGGTTGAAGACTCCATAAAGGTGGATGTATGATAGCGCCACCTATCGGAACCACGGGAAAAATCATCGTCTCTACAATTGCATATGATCTTCCTACCCTATCCCTTCTATACATGCTTGTTGTTACTTTCCGCTGCTATATACTCTTAGACTTGCATGTGTAGGGTGTACTTGACTTGCCATGAAACACTAAAAACTGTCAACCCTAAAACTTGGCATAGGCAAAACTTTTAATTGGTCAAGTAGTCTAATAACCCCCCCCTCTAGACCTACTTTCGGTCCTACAAATATCAAAGTTCCGTGTATAAGCCTACATAGCTCTTATGAAGAACTTCTTTTCCTCAGATCAATTCAATCAGTGGCTTGGTGTGTTTGGAAATACATATGGAGTGAAGGTAAAAAATCTATCAAACCATAGAATATTTCGCACATGCATGAATGAACTGGACGATCCTAGAGGAAGCGAGACAACATTTTCACATAAGCACGGTGGAAAAATGCACGTGATCTTATAGAAAAACACTTCTTTTATCAAACACATTCTTCATGAACTAAACACAAGGATAATGCTTTCATGTTTTCCAACACTAGCTTAAATGTTCATCATTAACCACTAGGGAGAAGAGGATGTGGCTGATGGGCTCAGCGACAGTTTGTCAAGATTTCCGCAATGATGGATTTCCACGATCGCGTGAATAAGTTGATAGCATTGGTGAAACCAATTGATACCACGAGGTATGCCCGAGGGAAACACCCACAATTAAAACTTATTCGAAACGTGCTCCCAAATTCCAGACTAAGTTGCATGACCAATGTTAGAATTGTTGATTCAACAGTCAACACACTACAAATGGACTTATTGCTCATTAACTCCAAGGTGATAGAGTTGGTATGCCATAAGTATTGAATTTATATATCACATTCCATATGTCAGTATTCCTTTTAGAAACAATACGGGATCTAAGGAATGAAAGGTGATGGCAAGGATGTCGCAAACAACAACACCAACTACCACGAACAAGGATGTCACCCTCATCATGGATTTAATTGATATCCTGGAAGAGCCCAGAATGCCGATGAGGATCCCGATACATTTGCCGAGAAGTCTCTTGAAGATGTAATCGATCAGCGACGACATCAAGCAAAGAATGATGAAGCGAATGGTTGTCGAAACCACAGGTTAGAGTGCTAGCTAAGAATTAGAATTTCCTTTCAAGACATCCAACATGACATGCAAAGCTCGATGTAAGTTTAATGCACTATTGGAATGGTGAAGCTTTAGCATGATGATGATGATGTAGCCTACCAGCTTGGAAGGACATGATTGAGTACAAACTCTTAAGTAAAGAAGACTACTAAGAGTTGTTCAATTGCAATCCATACTCGATTCAGTTACCGGTGTCCTTGAGTGTCCAACAACTCCGAACACGAGGAAACTGGAATCAGTGAAATATCATAGTTGATGAGGAGCTCATAAAAAGTTATATAGCCTCGCGATATGCTCGAGATACTAGGGATAATCCCCGGAGGTAGAACGGAAATAAAGGATGGGTTGAAGTATTGATCTGTAAAAGACAAGTAGTTTAACTTGTCTGAGAATGAAATGAAATTAGAACAACATGGTCAGAACCACGATGGTAAAGGACAAGATCATGGGTACCGAATCAAATTATGCCAAGAAAAATTCATCGTTACGAGAAGCTTCTGTGATAAGATCAACATTGTTTCCATGGGCATGAGCACAAAGTTCAAGGTCGACTCCCACTTCATCAATGCATTACCTTCCATTTACGCCCTGCCTTTGATGAAGTTGTAGTTTTGAAAGATTATCTGGCAAAGCACTAGAAAAGTATGACTCGTGAGAACTGTTGGGTTCACACGAATTAAGGAAGGCATAGGTCCAACCCATCGGGGCATCTTAGGAACATATATCACAACTTCAAGAGTAATTAACACATGCTTGACCATAGAGCATAGCTGACAAAAATATAGGATACATCTTATCAAAGGGAGAAGACACAATTTACAAATGGCATCACTTATCAGGGAAAAAGCATCACAATAATTTTGAATGTGAAGGACGCTATCGGATCATAACCCAACAATGGCTCTGTCCACAGAACACCTGATGTGAGTATCGATACTAAGTCAGAGGGAGAAAGAATGCAAAGCATCAGGTTATAGAACATCCAAATAATTTGGTGCTTAAATAACCAAAGGAATTAATATTCCCAATTTGCTGTATCAGAATCAGATGCTCCGATCAAGTACAAGTAAGATGAAAGGACTTAGATGGGCAATCAATCAAGGTTGATTTGTTGGGAACCAACCCATGTTTGAAAAGACGTCTAAGCCGAACGGATAATTTATGATAAACAACTGATGATTGTGTGCGTTCGCACACAAGTTGAATCAATAATGCCAAATGATGATCATAGAGGATCTACTTAAAATTGCTTGGCACATGGAATTAACCATAATGCAAGCAGGTGAGAAAGGTCAAGCACCAAAGGCTACTAGGGATTACGGAAGATCGAATAGCGTTTAAAAAGAGTCCTGGGAAACACACGATCAATTTGATGTCACTTGTAATAACAAGCGTAACTGGATATGAAAGTATGAGCGACAATTACATGCAGTCATGCATAGGGGTTGACGGTGAAAGGGAATCGCAAACGCGATAAACACAAGTTCTTAGGAAAACATCGAAGAGTATCTTCGGAGCCTTCTGATAAATCACGTCGTCGTCTGGAATGCGAGACTCTCCGGGGGAAGTAGTTACGAGAACCTAGAGTTAGAGTTAATAAAATCTTTAACCCCAAAGACGAGAGAGATTAGAATCCAGAGTATAGACGAGGAATAAAAGATCCTAATACCACCCGATTGAGATGTGGTCCCGTAAGCCACACAAAAATGTTAGTAAAAGTTTTTTTCAAGTACTAGACTCAACATCGGCCAAGGAGTTGGAAAGGGGGCTACATACAGGCAGTTGGATCTGATACCAACTTGTGACGCCCCCAATTTCGACCGTACGGTAAACATACACACAATTCGTACGACCAAGATCAGGGACTCACTAATCAATATCACAACAAAACTCTAGACACAAATTAGAGTCATACAGCTTCATATTACAAGCCAGGGGCCTTGACGACTCGA
The DNA here is from genome assembly GCA_022496015.1 of Hordeum marinum. Lineage (NCBI taxonomy): Eukaryota > Viridiplantae > Streptophyta > Magnoliopsida > Poales > Poaceae > Hordeum > Hordeum marinum. The sequence goes on along the minus strand of CM039673.1, from coordinate 388,664,758 downwards.
ATACAAAGCTCGACAATCATGAGTCAGCGGAAGCAAACAATATCTGAGTATAGACATAAGTTAAACAAGTTTTGCCTTAAGAAGTCTAGCACAAACATAAACAACGGATCGAAAGAGGCGAGGCCTCCTGCCTGGGAACCTCCTATCGTACTGCTAGTCATGGGCTGCCTCCACGTAGTAGTAGGCTCCTGCGGTGGTGTAGTAGTCATCTCCGGCGTACTCCATCTCCTGGACTCCGTCGTGTGAACGCAGAATCGTATCGAGGGGGAAAGAGAAAGCAAAGCAGCGGTGAGTACTCATCCAAAGTACTCGCAAGACTGACATCAGAACTATGCTAAGTATGCATCATTATCAAGGGGTGGGGTTATATCTGGGCTGATTGTAGAAAGCAAGAATAGGGGGAAGGCCTAGTCCTATCAAAGACTAGCATCTTCAGCATCTTGCAACATTCGAAGAGAGTAGACTAGTAACTCACATATAGTCATATTATTGTACCAAATTTTACTAAGTGAGCACGCCCAGAGATTCTTCCTCGACTCCCTGCGAGGAAGCAATCCCGGAGCCAACATTTCAATTCAAATTAAATCACAATTACAGTGGTATAAGGTCAAGGTACAACTCCAAGTCGTCCTGTTACCGTGGACACCGCTATTCGAATAGATGAATTCTTCCCTGCAGGGGTGCACCACATTTCCAACATGCTTGATCACCTCCAGCCAGACACACTTTCCAGGGTAATGCCCGGCCTCCGGATCGAAAACGTCGTCGCCCCACCTAGATTCAACGAAGAGGCCAGCCCGCCGGTCTAAATCCTAAGCACGCAGGTTCGTGGGCCCACTTGCCTCTGCACTCCTAGATAATGTGCACGTGGCCGGAAGCAATCCTAGCACCCCTTAGTAACAAGTGCGATGCATTCCAGACCAATCCGGCGCGCGCCACTCCATTTCTGACGTCCGAAGAGCTTCAACTGATACTATGACGCTGAGTACCCATAACTATTCCCACATGAAGGTTTAGTGCGAAATAGGTCAAACGACCAAGACATATCAAATACCCAACCCGTTAGCATTTTATTAGTGCGGCGCAAGCGCGAACCATAAAAGGCAGTCTGTCGCCCCGCCAATAACCCTCGGGTGCCTTACCGGTGCACCCCACCACATCTCATGAATGCCTTACAGCGCATCCCACCAAATCTTTCTCTCGCGGGCATCCTTGGGGCCGACCCGTCTTTCACTTGTATTTCAGTAACTAGTCATAAAGGTTGTGTGTCAGTGCCCGAAGTGAATAACCGAGGAATCACTCTCGAGATATCACACACGGGTTATGTGTGGTGATGTGTCGGTAACGGCTTGTCAGTCATGAGGACTGAGTCTTCTATCTTCAAGTCCTCGGTGTCGACAATGATGAAAGCAGGGGCAACGATAATAGTAAACTGGGAGTCACAGGGGGGTACTATCCATACCTATACTACAACATTATATGATAGTAGGTATGATAGCAGTACTCAAAAACAGGCTATGCATCAGAATAGGTGTTGTTAAACACAGTAGCAAAATCTAATGCATGCATGAGGGAGAAAGAATAGGTGATATCGAAATGATCAGGGGGGTTGCTTGCCTTGTTGCTCTACTGCAAAAGGCTGGTCGTTAGGGGCGTAGTCGTACTCCATAGCAGCGTCAGTCTCAGAAGCTACCTGAGAGAAGAGGGGGAAGAAACAATAAATACAAGAAAACAGATGCAACACGATGCATGACATGGCAACAGGCAGTGCTATGGGTAGTCTAACGCAGTACTACACGTATCAGACAGAGCGGGAGAATATCTGACGATATTTCCCAGGTCAGTGGATTTATCGGACAAACAATCCGGAGGGGAAAGTTCCATGTTCATCATGCTAGGAGCATGTGACAGATGAATGGAGGGTATATTCAGATTTGTGGAATTTTTCTGATCAACTTTCATCTATAAAACTTTTTCATGTGAGCTATAGATTAATTTCTATGATTTTCTAAAGTTTTTACTAATTTCTGGAATTTAACAGATTATTATTAATTTGAAAAATGCTTTATGATGTCAGCATGATATCATCATTGCATCAGCAGTCAACAGTGGGGCTGCCCAGGTCAAACCTGACCAGTGGGTCCCACATGTCATAGACTTAGTGTTATTTCATGTTTTTAATTAAGTTTAACAAGGTTATTTAGAAGTGGCTCCCATCTGTCAGTGGCTAATTAGGCTAACTAATTATTTTAATTAACTTAACTAACTAGTTAGTGGCCTGACAGGGGTGGTCCACCTATCACAGGCACAAGGGGCTTGGGGCCCCACTATCAGTAACTGGTCAAGCCTAGTCAGCCCAGTTGATTGGGTCAACCCAGTCAACTAGGGCCAGGGGCGCCACTAGCAGTGACCCAGGAATGGGCCCCAGGTGTGCCACATCGGTGGTCGGCACCGAAGCATCGCCGGCGAGCGCCTGGGCGCGGCCGTGAGCTCCGATGAGCTTGGAAACGGTGCACAGGGGGCCATATGGCGCACGGTTAGGCGCGTTCGAACGGGCGTTCAACGCCTCGTCGATCCCAGGCGGTAGCGTCACCGGACCTGGCTGGAAATGGCACTGGCGATGATGGCAGGCGGCGGCGGCTACGGGAGCACGACCAGGATGGCGCTATGGTTGTCGAACGGGCGAGGCTAACGCGGGATGGACTCGATGCGATGCAACGAGCACAACGGTGGCACGCCCGTGACCAAATGGTCACCGGAGGCACGTCAGCATTGAGCTCTTACGGCGGCGGGTTCGGGCTCCGGCCAATCCTAGTGCTAAGAGCTCCAGCTCATCGAGAGGGGACAGGGGGGAGTAGCAAGAGCTCACAGCAAGGTGTAGCCGTGCAAAGCAGGCTTGGAGACGGCTTGACGATGACGAAAACGTGGCGGCGATCTTCGGGCGCCCGAGGAAGAAGACGAAGACATGGAAGCGATGTAGGGGCGCAGGGGCTCGGGCTCATGGTCGAGGAGGACGAGGAGGTCACGACGGAGCAGATGGATGCGACGGTGAGGCGTGGGCGTGGTTGTGGCCGCGGCTACTCGTCGGCCATGGCGGTGGCGGTGCTCAGGCGAGATGGGGAACGAGCGAGGGAGGAGGTGGGGAGCTCGAGGGGGGGGGGTTAGTGGCGATCTAGGGTTCGGGAGGGCAGGTGGGGTGGCCGCGATGGCGGTCTTATCACCTTGCCGTCGCCGGCGAGCTGATCTGTCGGCGAAGAGCACGGTTGGCGCTGTGTAGCGACCGTGCTGGTGGCTACACGGGAAGGAGACGGTGGGGGAGTGGGCTGGGCCGCCACTGTAGCCTCTGGGCTTAAGTGCAAAGGCGCCTCTCTCCATTTCTTTCTTTTTCTTTTTTCTTTTTTCTTTTATTTTGGCACTATTTCCTCTTTGAAAAAATGTTAGACATGGCCCAACAATAAGTTGCAATATTCCAGGGTTCCACAAAGAGTTTGGGAATTTTTAGAAACTGTTTGCATTTCCAATTTGAATTTAAATGCATTTTAAAAATACTTTTAGCTTCTACTTTGGTTTGTGGGGTCCACACCAACAATCAAGGTGATGTGGTTTTCCTTAACAACATTAGTTTTGAGATTTTTAAAAAGTGTGCAACATTTCTCTTATGTTGTTTGCAACTTTATTTTATCACCATAAAGGTCAAAGCATTTTGAGTTGGAATTTGAAAAGAGGTATGACTCCATTGTGATCATGCACTGTTTAGGAAAAGGGGTTAGCTTAAATATGACCATTACTGTAGCTTAATTACAATGACTACTGTAGCCTAATTCCAGGGTGTCACTCCCAATTTCAGCTCTTAGAACATCTTATATGTTCCGTGATGTTCAAAATGTTTTGGTGCCTTAATTCTAACCCGTAATGCATGACGCACTAAACTGTAAAGTAGTCATCGGAATGTGCATGTCAGATGTTCACAACATCTACATATGATGCTAGAGGGGGTGGCGCACCGAGCAGTGCATTAAGGACATAAGCCTTCTGTGCAGCAATGTGGACAATCCTCAGATCATGGACCCAGTCCGCATTATTGCTACCGTCATCTTTCAACTTACTATTCTCTAGGAACGTATCAATAAAACAGGGGAGCTAGAACGCGAGCTATCAACAACATAATTCGCAAAGACACTTTGACTACGTTCATGATAACGAGTTCAATTAATCATATTACCTAAGAACTCCCACTCAAATTGACATCCCTTCGGTCATTCGAGTGATAAATGATCCAAATTCACCAACTCAAGTCCGATCATTACGTGAGTTGAGGTGGTTTCAGTGGGGAACATCATCATGTTGATCATATCTACCATATGACTGATGTTCGACCTTTTGGTCTCTTGTGTTCCGAGGCCATGTCTGTACATGCTAGGCTCGTCAAGTTTAACCCGACTGTTCTGCATGTGCAACACCAGCTTGCACACTTTGTATGTGAACATAGAGTCTATCACACCCGATCATCACGTGGTGTCTTGACACGACGAACTTTCGCAATGGTGCACACTCGGGGAGAACACAATTTATCTTGAAACTAAGTGAGGGATCACCTTATAATGCTACCGTCGTCCTAAGCAAAACAAGGTGCATAAAAGCATTAACATCACATGCAAATCATAAGTGACATGATATGGCCATGAACTTGTGCTTTTGATCTCCATCTTGAAAGCACCGGCATGATCTCCATCGTCACCGGCATGACACCATGATCTCCATCATCTTGATCTCCATCAACGTGTCGCCATCGGGGTTGTCGCGCCCACCATGCTTCTACTACTATTGCTACCATTTAGCGATAAAGTAAGCATTACATAGCGCTTAATGATTGACACGCAGGTCATACAATAATTAAAGACAACCCTATGGCTCCTGCCGGTTTCCATACTCATCGACATGCAAGTCGTGATATTCTATAAAACACATGATCATCTCATACATCACATATATCACATCATGTAATTGGACATATCACATCACAACATACCCTGCAAAAACAAGTTAGACGTCCTCTAATTGTTGTTGCATGTTTTACGTGGCTGCTATGGGTATCTAGAAAGAACAATTCTCACCTACGCATAAACCACAACGGTGATACATAAGTTGCTTTTCAACCTTCTCAAGGACCGCCTTAGTCGAATCCGATCCAACTAAAGTAGGAGAAACATACACCTCCCAGCCATCCTTGTGCAACGAAGTCACACGTCAGTCGATGGAACCAGTCTCTCGTAAGCGTACGAGTAAGGTTGGTCCAGGCCGCTTCATCCCACAATACCGCCAAACCAAAACACGACCAAGGGAGGAAGCAATCTAAGCATCAACGCCCAGAAACTCTTTGTGTTCTACTCGAGATCTCATCTACACATAGACCTAGCTCATGATGCCATTGTTGGGGAACGTTGCATGGGAAACAAAAAAATTCCTATGCACACGCAATATCTATCCATGGTGATGAGCATCTACGAAGGGGAGAGTGGATCTACATACCCTTGTAGATCGCTAAGCGGAAAGCGTTAAGAAACGCGGTTGATGTAGTCGAACGTCTTCACGATCCAAATCGCCGGGCGTCCCGCGATCCCATCACGATCCGTCCCACGATCCAATCACGATCCTTCTCGCGATCCCATCACGATCCGTTCCGTGATCCAATCATGATCCGTCCTGCGATCGAGTCGCGGTCCTTCCAATCTAGCGCCAAACGGATGGCACCTCCGCGTTCAGCACACGCACAACTCGATGAAGATGTCCGCCTTCTTGATCCAGCAAGAGTGAGCGAAGAGGTTAATGCGTTATCCGGTAGCGCGACGGCGTGATGACAATGGTGGTGGAACTAATCCAGCAGGGCTTCGCCTAAGCATCGTTGAAATGATCTAGAGGAGAAACTACGATATAGAGGAGAGGATAGCTGATACGTCCATTTTGCATCATGTTTTCTTGCTGTTATTTATAATGTTTTTATCCATAATAAGGCTTTTTGGAGTAATTCTAATGTCTTTTCTCTCATAATTTGCAAGGAACATACCAAGAGGGAGAATTCCGGCAGCTGGAAATCTGGACCTGGAAAAGCTACGTGAGGCTACCTATTCTGCACAACTCCAAACAAGCTAAAACTTCACGGAGACTTTTTATGGACTATTTAATAATTATTGGAGCAAATAACTACCAGAGGGGCCCCACCAGGTGGACACAACCCACCTGGGCGCGCCAGGGAGCCCAGGCGTGCCCTGGTGGGTTGTGCCCTCCTTGGCCCACCTCCGGTGTCCATCTTCTGGTATATAAGTCGTTCTGACCTAGAAAAATAAGGAAGAGGCTTTCGGGATGAAGCGCCGCCGCCTCGAGGTGGAACTTGGGCAGGAGAACTTTTGCCCTCCGGCGAAGCGATTCTGCCGGGGGAACTTCCCTCCCGGAGGGGGAAATCATCGTCATCATCATCACCAACAACTCTCCCATCTTGGGGAGGGCAATCTTCATCAATATCTTCAACAACACCAACTCCTCTCAAATCCTAGCTCATCTCTTGAGTTCAATCTTGTTACCGGAACTATAGATTGTTGCTTGTGGGTGACTAGTAGTGTTGCTTACGTCTTGTAGTTGATCACTACATGGTTTATTTGGTGGAAGATTATATGTTCAGATCCATTATGCTATTTAGTACACCTCTGATCTTGAGCATGATTATTATTTGTGAGTAGTTACTTTTGTTCTTGAGGTCACGGGAGAAATCATGTTGCAAGTAATCATGTGAATTTGATATGTGTTCGATATATGGATTGGGCTGCCTTTCTGCAATTTTGTTACTATATTGGTTACTTGCGCGTTACAAATTACCTTGCTATCAAACTACTTCGCTACTTACAATTTCAGCACTTGCACACATTACCTTACTGGAAACTACTTGTCATTTCCTTCTGCTCCTCGTTGGGTTCGACAATCTTACTTATCGAAAAGAGTTACAACTACTTTTGAGTCATCAAGGCTTTTTCTGGCGCTGTTGCTGGGGAGTGAAGCGCCTTTGGTAAGGAAACATTTATATAGTGTGCTGAAATTTATTTTCACTTGCTACTATGGAAAACAATCCTTTGAGGAGTTTGTTCGGGGTATCTTCACCTCATACGGAACCACAATTAGCTACCCCTCAACCTACTACACCTATTGAAAATATTGAATATGAAATTCTTTCGGGTATGATAGAACAACAGCTAGCTAATCCTTATGCAGGAGATGGAACTGGACATGCTGATATGCACTTGATATATGTGGAACAAATTTGTGGATTGTTTAAGCTTGCAGGTTTACCCAGGGATCAAGGTATGAAAAAGGTTTTCCCTTTATCTTTGAAGGGAAAAGCATTGGCATGGTATAGGCTATGCGATGATATTGGATCATGGAATTGGAATTGTTTGAAATTGGAGTTCCACCAGAAATTTTATCCTATGCATCTAGTTCATCGTGATCGGAATTATATATATAATTTTTGGCCTCGTGAAGGAGAAAGTATCGCTCTATCTTGGGGGAGGCTTAAGTCAATGTTATATTCATGCCCCAATCGTGAGCTCTCAAGAGAAATTGTTATCCAGAATTTTTATGCTCGGCTTTCTCGGAATGATCAAACCATGCTTGATACTTCTTGTGCTGGTTCTTTTATGAAGAAGACTATTGAATTATGGTGGTTTCTTTTGTAAAGAATTAAACGCAACTCTGAAGGTTGGGAACTTGACGAAGGTAAAGAGTCAGGTATTAAAATTAAGTATGATTGTGTTAAATCTTTTATGGATACTAATGCTTTTCAAAAATTAAGCACTAAATATGGACTTGACTATGAGATAGTAGCCTCCTTTTGTGAATCATTTGCTACTCATGTTGAACTCCCTAAGGATAAGTGGTTTAAATATCAACCACCTGTTAAAGAAGAAATTAAAAAACCAGCACCAGTTAAAGAAGAAACTATACTCTAGAATGTTGATCCAGTTGTTCCTTCTGCTTATATAGAGAAACCACCTTTCCCTATTAGGATAAAGGAACATGCTAAAGTTTCAACTGTGGTTAACAAAAGCTATATTAGAACACCTAAACCTGAAGAACAAATTAAAGTAGAACCTAGCATTGCTATGGTTAAATATCTCTTGGAAGAAGATATTGATGGGCATGTTATTTACTTCTGTGAAGAAGCTGCTAGAATTGCTAAACCTGATAGAAGAGATAACCATAGACCTATTGTGGGCATGCCTGTTATTTCAGTTAAAATAGGGGATCACTGTTATCATGGTTTATGTGACATGGGTGCTAGTGTGAGTGCTATTCCTTACACTTTATATGAAGAGATCATGAAAGACATAGCACCAGCTCAGATAGAAGAAATAGATGTTACTATTAAACTTGCTAATAGAGACACTATATCACCATTTGGGATCATTAGATATGTTGAAGTCTTGTGTGGGAAAATACAATATCCTACTGATTTTCTTGTTCTTGGTTCCCCACAAGATGACTTATGTCCCATTATCTTTGGTAGACCTTTCTTGAACACAGTTAATGCTAAGATAGATTGTAAGAAACAAACTATGGGAGTTAGCTTTGGTGATGAGTCTCATGAGTTTAATTTTTCCAAGTTTAGTAGAAATCATCATGAAAAATAATTGCTTAGTAAGGATGAATTAATTGGTCTTGCTTCTATTGTTGTACCACCTACTGATCCTTTAGAACAATATCTGCTAGACCATGAAAATGATTTACATATGCATGAAAGGAATGAAATAGATAAAGTTTCCTTTGAACAACGTCCTCTGCCTAAACACAATTTACCTATTGAAACTCTTGGAGGTCCTCCTCCACCTAAAGGTGATCCTGTGTTTGAATTAAAACAATTTCCAGACACTTTCAAATATGCTTATCTTGACGAAAAGAAGATATATCCTGTTATTATCAGTGCTAACCTTTCAAAACATGAAGAAGAAAGATTATTGAAAGTTCTAAGGAAGCACCAGGATGCTATTGGATATACTCTTGATGATTTAAAGGGCATTAGTCCCACTCTATGTCAGCACAAAATCAATATGGAACCTGATGCTAAACCAGTTGTTAATCACCAACGTCGGTTAAATCCAAAGATGAAAGAGGTGGTAAGAACGGAAATATTAAAACTTCTGGAAGCAAGTATAATCTATCCTATAGCTGATAGTAGATGGGTAAGTTCTGTTCATTGTGTTCCTAAGAAAGGAGTTATTACTGTTGTTCCTAATGATAAAAATGAACTTAGTCCACAAAGAATTCTTACAGGCTATAGAATGGTAATTGATTTTAGAAAATTAAACAAAGCAACTAGAAAATATCGTTACCCTTTGCCTTTTATTGATCAAATGCTTGAAAGATTATCTAAGCACACACACTTTTGCTTCCTTGATGGATATTCTGGCTTTTCACAAATACCTATATCACAACCTGATCAAGAAAAGACCACTTTTAATTGTCCTTTTGGAACCTATGCTTATGGACGTATGCCTTTTGGTTTATGTAATGCACCTGCTACCTTTCAAAGATGCATGATGGCTATATTCTCTGATTTTTGTGAAAAGATTGTTGAGGTTTTTATGGATGACTTCTCTATTTATGGGAAGTCTTTTGAGGATTGTTCAAGCAATCTTGATCGAGTTTTGTAGAGATGTGCACAAACAAATCTTGTCTTGAATTGGGAGAAGTGCCAGTTTATGGTTAATGAAGGCATTGTCTTGGGTCATAAAATTTCTGAAAGAGGTATTGAAGTGGACCAAGCTAAGGTTGATGCGATTGAGAAAATGCCATGTCCTAAAGATATAAAAGGTATTCGTAGTTTCTTAGGCCATGTTGGTTTCTCTAGGTTATTTATCAAAGAATTTTCTAAAATTACTAGGCCTCTTACTAATATGTTGCAAAAGGATATCCCTTTTGTTTTTGATGATGATTGTCTTGAAGCCTTTGAAACACTCAAGAAAGCCTTAATCACTACACCTATTGTTCAACCACCTGATTGGAACTTGCCTTTTGAAATTATGTGTGATGCTAGTGATTATGTTGGTGTTGTTCTAGGACAAAGAGTTGATAAGAAATTGAATGTTATTCATTATGCTAGTAAAACTCTAGACAATGCTCAAAGAAATTATGCTACTACTGAAAAAGAATTCTTCGTAGTTGTGTTTGCTTGTGATAAATTTAGACCTTATATTGTTGATTCCAGAGTAACTGTTCACATAGACCATACTGCTATTAAATATCTTATGGAAAAGAAAGATGCTAAACCCAGACTTATTCGGTGGGTTCTCTTGTTACAAGAATTTGATTTACATATCATTGATAGAAAAGGAGCTGAGAACCCCGTAGCTGATAACTTGTCTAGTCTTGAAAATGTGCTTGATGACCCACTACCTATTGATGATAGTTTTTCTGATGAGCGGTTAGCTGCAATGAATGTTGCCAATAGTACTCCTTGGTATGATGACTATGCTAATTACATTGTTGCTAAATATTTACCACCTAGCTTTACTTACCAACAAAAGAAAAAATTCTTCTATGATTTAAGACATTACTTTTGGGATGACCCACATCTTTACAAAGAAGGAGTAGATGGTATTATTAGACGTTGTGTACCAGAGCATGAACAGGGAGAAATCCTATGGAAATGTCACTCCGAGGCTTATGGAGGGCATCATGCTGGAGATAGAACTGCTCATAAGGTATTGCAATCTGGATTTTATTGGCCTACTCTCTTCACGGATGCCCGTAAGTATGTCCCATCTTGCGATGAATGTCAAAGAGTAGGTAATATCGGTAAGCGTCAAGATATGCCTATGAATTATTCACTTGCTGTTTAACCATTTGATGTCTGGGGATTTGATTACATGGGACCTTTTCCTTCCTCTAATGGGTATACACATATTTTGGTTGTTGTTAATTATGTTACTAAATGGGTAGAAGCTATTCAACAGTAGTGCTGATCACAACACCTCTATTAAAATGCTTAAGGAAGTTATTTTCCCAAGGTTTGGAGTCCCTAGATAATTAATGACTGATGGTGGTTCACACTTTATTCATGGTGCTTTCCGTAAAATGCTTGCCAAGTATGATGTTAACCATAGAATTGCATCACCCTATCATCCTCAGTCTAGTGGTCAAGTTGAACTTAGCAATAGACAAATAAAATTAATTTTGCAAAAGACTATCAATAGGTCCAGGAAGAACTGGTCTAAGAAATTAGATGATGCACTTTGGTCTTATAGAACAGCATATAAAAATCCTATGGGTATGTCTCCTTATAAAATGGTTTATGGAAAAGCTTGTCATCTGCCTCTTGAGTTAGAACATAAAGCATTTTCGGAAGTTAAAGAGCTCAATTATGATGTCAAACTTGCTGGTGAGAAGAGGTTATTTGATATTAGCTCATTAGATGAATGGAGAACCCAAGCTTATGAAAATGCAAAATTATTGAAAGAAAAAGTCAAAAGATGGCATGACAAAAGAATTCAAAAGCATGAGTTTAAAGTCGGAGAAGATGTTCTTTTGTACAACTCTCGTTTTAGATTATTTGTATGGAAGCTCCTCTCGAAATGGGAAGGCCCATATGTCATCGAGGAGGTTTACCGGTCTAGGGCCATCAAAATAAATAATTCCAAAGGTACTAACCCGAAGGTTGTCAATGGACAACGAATAAAGCATTATATCTCAGGTATGCCTATTAATGTTGAAAGTAATATTATCCAAACTTTGACACCGGAAGAACACATAAAAGAGTCCTTCCGGAACACTCCAGAATCATTGATATAAGGAGGTACGTGATACAGTAAGTAAACAGACTCCGAAAAATTTGCAAAAATATTTTCTGTCAGTTTTGGAATATTTTAGAATTTTGGAAATAAAGAAACTCCTAGGAAGCGTCCCGTGGTGGGCACAAGACACCAGGGCGCGCCAGGCTTGCCTAGTGTGCCCAGGTGGGTTGTGCCCACCTGGGACACCTTTCGTACTCCGTTTTTCTTCCATGTACTTGTCCTCCAAGATAAAAAAATCTATATATACTTCCCGAACCTGTTGATCACCGTATCACAGAGAAATCCTCTGTTCTCTTTTTCCCTCGCTGTTTTCTGTCAGATCCCATCTACCATGGCTGCTTCAAGCTCCTCCAACGACAAGTTCTTCAACACGTCATCAACCCATATCTTTGGGAGGTGGTGCAGTACCCTTAGGTCATTGACATGCATGAGGGGGTGCTGCACCTTCATGATGTGCCCTGTCCCAAGGGGACGGGAACCGTGGAGTCTAGGCTTGAAGCTGTGAAGCAAGATGACTTCCGATGCAAGGGGATGGTGGAGCGTGGACTCCATGCCAATCACCTAATGATCATGGAACTCTCTTGTGATCTCAAGGTGGATGGAAAGCCCATGAAGGACATCGTCTTCATCTTCAACGAGCAAATCAACTTCCTCCAAAGCCAGATGTACGACCTCTAGGACCAAGTCTTTGAATATGAGGCAAGGTTTAAAGGTATGAGTTTGGCTGCTAGTTGCAGGACCCGTGAGACTCACTCTTCCTCTCATGATGGTGGACCACTGCCATGGAAATCCGAGGACAAGACTTCTACTTCACCACCATCATCTTCTTCACCACCAAAGGAGAAGTGAGTATCGAGTATGGGCACTCCGCTTGGCTTCCGCCAAGCTTGGGGGAGGTGCCCCGGTATCTTATCATCCCACTATATTTTTGCTTTTACTTATCTTAGTTCAATCTTTTGCCTAGATGAAATAAAGTTCAATTCGATCCTTTCTTATTTGAGAGTTTCTTAGTGATCTATCATTGTAATCGTGTGCAAGTTATATAATAAAGTTTAGTTTGAGTTTTTGCTTTATTTACTTTCATGTTGCAAATGAAGAAAAAGAAATAAGAAATAAATGAAATAAAGGAAATAAATCAATAAGATCATATACTAATCCTATGGTAGGTGATGGCACCACATAAGGAAAAGTATAAGTAGGAAATTTCATTAGAGATTGACAAACATAGCATTAGTCAATGATGCAACTCATGAAAGAATTAATAAGGGAAGAGAAGATTCACATATAAATATACTATCCTAGAAATCTTTTGTGATTGTGAGCCCTCATCAAAATATTATATGCCAACACTGTTGACGTTGGACAAGGAAGACAACTTAATGGTTTATGTTTGTTTATATTCACATAGAAGTCATATTGTCATAGATCCTTTAACATGTGATGCTTGCCCCCTACCTTTGCTAGCCAAAAATTCCACACTAAGTAGAGATACTACTGGTGCATCCAAAAATCCTTAAACCCAAATGTTATTTTCAAGAGTCCACCATACCTTCCTATGGATTGAGCAAGATCCTTCAAGTAAGTTGTCATCGGTGCAATATGGCAATAAAATTGCTTCTGAAAGTGTAAGAGAAAATTGAGCATTGTACGGACTTGGATGACAAAGAATAAAAGCGACAGAGTGTGTAATAAAGGTTGTCATCTTAAGGGGCAATACAATGTGACGTTCTCTTGCACTAAGGGATTGAGCATACAAACAAATAAGCGCATGACAACCTCTGCTTCCCTCTGCTAAGGGCCTATCTTTTACTTTTATGCAAGAATCAAAGTTTTTCTCTATTCCTTTTATTTTTCTCCTTTGGTAAGCATCATGTGGCGAGGAAAGATCTAGGCACATATGTCCAGTTGAATATAAATAGCATGAGTTATTATTGTTCACATCACCCTTGAATTGAGGATGTTGGGAGGCGAAACTATAAGCCCCTATCTTTCTATGTGTTCGGTTGAAACGTTTTGCTCATGGGTACGAGGCGAGTGTTAACAATCATAGAAGACTATATGATGGTTGAGTATGTGGACTTGCCTAAAGGCTTCGATACGCAACCCTTCCTGAAAAGATGATGAATTGTAGTTGCAAAGTTGATTGAGAACATAGTTTTTTGGTTTCTAATAGAGATTTTGTTTTATACTTCCATTGTGTGATGAACTATTACTTATTCATGAGAAGTATATGATAAAAGTTCTATGATAAAAGTCCTATGTTTAATTTTGTTGTTGTTATAATAATCAACATGATGCTTCTATGTTCGTATTTTATTTTTATCGACACCTCTCTCTCTCTCAAAGCATGTGGACATGTTTTTCGATTTCTGTTTTGGCTTGAGGACAAGCGAGGTCTAAGCTTGGGGGAGTTGATACATCCATTTTGCATCATGTTTTGTTGCTGTTATTTCTAATGTTTGTATCCATAATAATGCTTACTGGAGTAATTCTAATGCCTTTTCTCTCATAATTTGCAAGGAACACACCAAGAGGGAGAATTTCGACAACTAGAAATCTGTACCTCGAAAAGCTACGTCAGGCTACCTATTCTGCACAACTCCAAACAAGCTGAAACTTCACTGAGATTTTTTATGGATTATTTAAGAATTATTGGAGCAAATAACTACTAGAGGGGGCCCACTAGGTGGGCACAACCCACCTGGGCGCGCCAGGGAGCCCAGGCGCGCCCTGGTGGGTTGTGCCCTCCTCGGCCCACCTCCGGTGCCCATCTTCTGGTATATAAGTCGTTCTGACCTAGAAAAATAAGGAAGAGGCTTTCGGGATGAAGCGTCGCCGCCTCGAGGCGGAACTTGGGCAGGAGAACTTTTGCCGTCCGGCGGAGCGATTCCGCCAGGGGAACTTCCCTCCCGGAGGGGGAAATCATCGTCATCATCATCACCAACAACTCTCCCATCTTGGGGAGGGCAATCTTCATTAATATCTTCAACAACACCAACTCCTCTCAAATCCTAGTTCATCTCTTGAGCTCAATCTTGTTACCGGAACTATAGATTGTCGCTTGTGGGTGACTAGTAGTGTTGCTTACGTCTTGTAGTTGATCACTATATGGTTTATTTGGTGGAAGATTATATGTTCAGATCCATTATGCTATTTAATACACCTCTGATCTTGAGCATGATTATTATTTGTGAGTAGTTACTTTTGTTCTTGAGGTCACGGGAGAAATCATGTTGCAAGTAATCATGTGAATTTGATATGTGTTCGATATTTTGATAGTATGTATGTTGTGATTCCCTTAGTGGTATCATGTGAACGTCGACTAAATGACACTTCACCATATTTGGGCCTAAGGGAATGCATTGTGGAGTAGCAATTATATGATGGGTTGCGAGAGTGAGAGAAGCTTAAACCCCAGTTTACGCGCTATTCCGTAAGGGACCGGTTGGATCCAAAAGTTTAATGCTATGGTTAGAATTTATTCTTAATAATTTTCTCATAGTTGCGGATGCTTGTGGGAGGGTTAATCATAAGTAGGAGGTTTGTTCAAGTAAGAGCAGCACCTAAGCACCGGTCCACCCACATATCAAATTATCAAAGTACCGAAAACGAATTAAACCAACATGATGAAAGTGACTAGATGAAATTCCTGTGTATCCTCAAGAATGTTTTGCTTATCATAAGATACCATTTTGGCCTGTCCTTTGCCTCAAAAGGATAGGGCTACCTTTCTGCACTTTTGTTACTATATTGGTTACTTGCTCATTACAAATTACCTTGCTATCAAACTACTTCGCTACTTACAATTTCAGCACTTGCACACATTACCTTACTGGAAACTACTTGTCATTTCCTTCTGCTCTTCGTTGTGTTCGACACTCTTACTTATCGAAAAGAGTTACAATTGACCCCCTATACTTTTGAGTCATCAGTAGCATGTGGCTATTAGGGTTAGCTCTTCCCTCTAAATCCTCTAGTATATATAGTAGGGAGGGAGGGGAGGAGGCAGCCTCAAACCCTCAAGGTTTGGCCGAAATTGGAGGTGGAGGAGTCCTACTCCAATCCTATTAGGAGTAGGATTCCTCCTTTCCACTTGGAAACTCTTTCCACCTCTCCACCTTTGGGTTTTTGCCACCCCTAGCCACATGGGCCTTAGTGGGGGCTCGGCCAGTCCACCAAGGGCCAGCTTGACTCCTCCCACAGCCCATGAGGCCCTTTGGGCCGAGACACAACTCCCGATAGTCCTCAACAACCCTCCTGGTACTCCCGGTACACTACCGATGAGCCCGAAACTTTTCCGGTGACCAAAACAAGACTTCCTGTATATATCAATCTTTACCTCCAGACCATCCCGGAGCTCCTCGTGATGTCTGGATCTCATTCGGGACTCCGAACAACCTTCGGTCACCACCAGACATAACTCACCTATATCGAAACATCACTGAACCTTAAGTGAGCAGACCCTGCGGGTTCGAGAACTATGTAGACATGACCAAGACACCTCTATGGTCAATAACCAGTAGCGGGACCTGGATGCCCATATTGGTTCCTACATATTCTACGAATATCTTTATAAGTTGAACCTCTATGTCAAGGATTCAGTTAATCCCGTACGTTGTTCCCTTTGTTCTTCGATATGTGTGATACCCTGGATTTCTGCTACAGTGATCATTGTAATTAAGCTACACTAATGGCCAGGCTTATGCTAATGCTTTTGCTAATCCATGTGTGATCACTCTTGAATCAAAGCTCGCTTCAAGTACCACTTCAAAAGCCCATGGAATTTTTATGTGATAAAATAAAATTTTGAAACTGCAAGAATAAAATGATGCACATTTGTGATAAATCACAAAATAATTGTTGTTAAGGAAAACAACATCACCAAAACTTTGATGTGGACCCCACCATCAATAACAGCAGCTTGAGGCAATTTAAAGTGCTATT
This sequence comes from Hordeum marinum, assembly GCA_022496015.1. Taxonomy (NCBI): domain Eukaryota; kingdom Viridiplantae; phylum Streptophyta; class Magnoliopsida; order Poales; family Poaceae; genus Hordeum; species Hordeum marinum. The sequence goes on along the minus strand of CM039673.1, from coordinate 388,647,977 downwards.
AAATTCAAATGAAAAATGCAAACAAATTTGAAAATTTCTCAAACTTGGTGTGGCCATTGAAAATATTGCAAGATATTAGTTGGACTTTGTCCCACATTTTGCTAAAGGAAATCAATGCTAAAAAGGAATAAAATAGAAACTAATAAAAAAGAACAAAAAAAGAAACAAAGCCCCCTCCCTCTGCCCTGGGCCTTAGGCCACAAGGGCAGGCCCAGGCCGGCCCAACAGCCACCTTGGTCGTCTCCCAACTCGCTACAGTGGGGCGACTGAGGCGCGTGCGCACGTCCCCGCCGGATCGGCTCGCTGACGATGGCTGAGGGGATAAGGTCGCCACCAAGGCCAACTCAGCTGCCCCCCCCCCGAACCATAGCTCGCCAGTTCCCCCCTCGCTCTTCCTCCTCGCGCCGCCGCTCCCCTTCCCGAGTGCCACCGTCGCCATGGATCCGGCATAGTCGTGGCCATCGTGCCTCCCTCGCATCGTCGCCATGCCAAGAAGAACTGCCATCGTCGACTCCTTCTCCCGCACCAAGCCGTTGTCGCCCGGAGCCCCTACAATGCCGCCCTTGGCCACTTCTTCCTCCTCGGACACCGTCGACCGTCGCCACGAGTTCGGCATTGTCAAGCCTCCCCCGAGCCGCTGAGCACACCTGCAGGACCGTTGTGAGTTCCTGCTCCTTTCCCCTCTCCTCTACGATCCTTTCCGCTGCCATAGCGTCGTTTCTGTTGAGCTCCCGTACACGCCACCACCTCCACTCGTCGCCGGCACCGTTTTTGACCAACTCCGGCAACACTGTGGCCACCACTAGATGCGGCGTTGCGCGCTCGTTCGAACGCGTCCCCGCACGGGCCAAATGAACCCCTGTGGCCAAATCCCGAGCCCCTCTCGTGCCTCCGCCGCATTTTGGCGTCGTCGGCATTGAGCCGCCGGCCGCCGCTGACGTGGCTGGGATGGGGCCATCCCCAGTGTCCCTGCCAGTGGGCCAGGGCGTCCCAGTTGAGCAGTTGACTTAGTCAACTAGCTGACTGGGCACTGACCAGTCAATGACAGGTGGGGCCCGACTCCCCCTATGTATGACATGTGGGCCAACCCTATTAGCTGGCTAATTAAGTAATTATATTTGGGAAAATAATTAAGTTAGCCTAATGACTCACTGACAAATGGGCTCCACTTGCTAAATTAGTCTCTATTAGTTTAATCTAAACACTAATTTAAAATGCGTCTATGACATGTGGGACCCACTGGTCAGGTTTGACTAGGTCAGCCCCACTGTTGACTGCTAATGCAGTAATGATGTCATGCTGACGTCATAAAGCATTTTTCAAATTAATAATAATCTGTTAAATTCTAGAAATTGGTTAAATCTTTGAAAAGTCGTATAAAATAATCCGTAACTCAGATGAAAAAGTTTTATACATGAAAGTTGATTAGAAAAATCACACGAATCTGAATAGGCCATTCATTCATCTGTCACATGCTCCTAGCACGATGAACATGGAACATTCCCCCTCCGAATCATTTTTCCGATAAATCCAAAGACCCGGGAAATATTGTTAGATATTCTCCTGCCCCGTCTGATACGTGTAGTACTACGTTAGACTACCCCTAGCACTACGTATTGTCATATCATGCATCGTGTTACATATGTTTTCTTGTATTTATTGTTTCTTCCCCCTCTTCTCTCCGGCAGCTTTCGAGACTGACGCTGCTGCCGAGTACGACTACGCCCCTGACGACCAGCCTTTTGCAGCAGAGCAACAAGGCAAGCACAACCCCCTTGAGCATTCCGATATCACCCATGTCTCTCCTTCTTATTCTTGCATTATAATTTTGCTACTATATTAGTTAGCTCCTATTCTGATGCATAGCCTGTTTTTGGTGAACTGCTACTACACCTGCAATCATATCAAATGCTTAGTATAGGTTGATCAGTGAATCCCCGGTGACCCCTTTGTCCCAGTTGCCCATGCTTTCATTGACGACATCGAGGACTTGAAGACAGAAGACTCGGTCACCATGATCGACTGACAAACCATTACTAACTCATCACCTCACACCCCCTTAACTATGGCACTGTAGAGCTACTATCGAGTGCCGAGGGTGATACCTCACTTAGCACTCCCGATGTTAATTCTGTAGCGTAGCTACTCGGTCGTGCGTATCGAGGGTGATTCCTCCTTCCCAACTATCGATGGTGACTCTTGTCATACACTTACTTCGAGTGGGGACTCATTGAGGGTGATTCCTCGGATATCCACTTGGCATATAACCACAAAGTTACTATTGACTTGGCATTGTACTAACATGACGGGACTGAAGGGACAGGCGGTACCACTCTATTGAGGTGGACCTGAGTTCCCGACAGTTCTGAGACGGGTCGGCTCCAAGGGTACCGTGTGAGAAAGATTTGGTGGGATGCGTCGTAAGGCATCCGAAGACTTGGTGGCATGCTCCGATAAGGCACCCGAGCATTATTGGTGGGGCGACAGACTGCATTATGGTTCGCGCTTGCCCCGCATTAATAAAATGCTAATGGGTTGGGTATTTGATTTGAGTTGGTCATTTGACCTTTTACGCACCAAACCTTCATGTGGGAGGAGTTATGGGTACTCAGCATCGTTGTATCAGCCGAAGCTCTTCGGACGTTAGCAATGGAGTGGCGCGCGCCGGATTGGTCTGGAACGCATCACGCTTGTTACTAAGGAGTGCTAGGACTTCTTCCGGCCGCATGCGCATCGTGAAGGAGTGCAAGGGCAAGTGGGCCCAGGAACCTGCGCGCTTAGGATTTAGACTGTCTGGTTGGCCTCTTCGTTGAGTCTAGGTGGGGCAACGACATTTTGGATCCCGAGGATGGGCATTACCCTAGAAAGTGTGTACGGCCGGAGGTGATCAAGCGTGTTGGAAATGCGGTGCACCCCTGCAGGGATGAATTCAACTATTCGAATAGCCGTGTCCACGGTAAGAGGACGACTTGGAGTTGTACCTTGACCTTATACAACTATAATTGTGATTTACTTTAAATGAAATTTGGCTCTGGGATTGCTTCCTCGCAGGGAGTCGAGGAAGAATCTCTGGACATGGTTACTTAATAAAATTGCTACAATAATATGACTATATATGAGTTACCAGTGTACTCTCTTCTAATGCTGCAAGATGTTGAAGATGCTACTCTTCGATAGGACTAGGCCTTCCCCTATTCTTGTTTTCTGCAGTCAGTCCAGATATACCCAATTCCTTGATAATGATGCATAATTAGTATAGTTCTGATGTCAGTCTTGCGAGTACTTTGGATGAGTACTCACCGCTGCTTTGCCTTCTCTTTCCCCCTCGATGCGTTCTGCATTCACACAGTGGAGGCGAGGAGATGGAGTATGCCGGAGACGATTACTACACCACCGTTGGAGTCTACTACTACGTGGAGAGTGTCGACGCTCAGGAGTAGTTAGGAGGTTCCCAGGCAGGAGGCCTCGCCTCTTTCGATCGGTTGCTTATGTTTGTGCTAGCCTTCTTAAGGCAAAACTTGTTTAACTTATGTGTATACTCAGATATTATTTGCTTTCGCTGACTCGTGCTTTTCGAGCTTTGTATTCGAGCCCTGGAGGCCGCTGGCTTGTAATATGAAGTTGTATGACTTTAATTTGTGTCTAGAGTTGTGTTGTGATATTGATTAGTGAGTCCCTGATCTTGGCCGTACGCATTGGATGTATGTTTAGTGTACGGTCGAAATTGGGGGCGTCACAATATGTTACTTGCCCGAGATTCGATCGTCGGTATCTCTATACCTAGTTCAATATCGTTACCGGCAAGTCTCTTTACTCGTTCTGTAATACAAGATCCCGTGGCTAACACTTAGTCACATTGCTTGCAAGGCTTGTTGTGATGTTGTATTACCGAGTGGGCCCTGAGATACCTCTCCGTCACACGGAGTAACAAATCCCAGTCTTCATCCATGCCAACTCAATAAACACCCTCGGAGATACCTATAGAGCACCTTTATAGTCACCCAATTACATTGCGACGTTTGATACACACAAGGTACTCCTCTTGTGTCAGTGAGTTGCATGATATCATGGTCATAGGAATACATACTTGACATGCAAAAAACTATAGCAATAAACTGACAGAATCATATGCTATGTTTATAGTTTGCGTATTGTCCACCACATCATTCACCTAATGATGTGATCCTGTTATAAAATGACATCTCATGTCTATGGCCAGGAAACCTTGACCATCTTTGATCAACGAACTAGTTAACTAGAGGCATACTAGGGACACAGTGTAGTCTATGTACCCAGACATGTATTTGAGTTTCCAATCAATACAATTATAGCATGGATAATGAACGATTCTCACGAACAAGGAAATATAATAATAACTAATTTATTATTGCCTCTAGGGCATATTTCCAACATGAAGGTCCCTTTGTTTCAGTGCAAATGGGTCAATCTGACAGGAGGCTGAGTAAAGGAAGACCCGCAGTACGGAATGGCAATGGTGGGTCTCAACAATCTTGGGTACACAGACGAACCATCCGTCCTACCTAATGATGTGGCGCGGGTTTTCTATGTGAAGGACATGTCTACCAAGTCGTGAAAAATAAAAGATAAGGAAGCAAATACATCATACGATGAGCCAAAGTGCCACATAGTTCTTTCAAGAAACAGAAACATCGTGGGAGTGGAGGACAAGATAGACATGTCAGAAGATTACGAAAAGTTTCATGAAATTGCTCCCTTCACGTTGAATGTTGAACCGAGCATCAAGTTAAATGATGAATATTGTCCATGGATACAACGCAAAGGGACAGACACGAAGATAAAGTTTATACCCAAAGATCCCACTCTGCGATGTGACTGGATTCTCTAGTGAGTTTCCGGACTTATATATCTGGAAAGTCCCACTTCAGACAAACCGGAGGGAATCTTTGTAATAGTAGTGTACTTATGTGTTTTGGCATTTGAAACGCGAAGAAATATTATGTCCAAAGCCACGTCATCAATTTTCAACCCTTTCTGACTTCATTTGCTATTTTTCATGCATTTACTGATTTTTTTGAGCTAAATGACCCTGAAATTGAAAAGCACTATAAATGAACTCCGAAAAGGTTGAAAGTTGACATGGTATCATAATTTCACCCACATAGCATGTGGTAAAAAGTTGAGAGGGTTACGGCAAAAAATGGATGCACTTCGTGTACAAAATGGACAATATCTTTCGAAGTATCATGGTTTCAGACGAAAACTAATCTGTTACAAAGGCATTTCATTTTTTAAAACTTATTTCAAGTCCAAACTTTTTGTGCGTTCAGTATGCACCATTCGAAGCCACACCATTAATTTTCAGCCCTATCTGACTTCATTTGCTATTTTTCCTGCATTTACTGATTTTTTTGAGCTAAATGACCCTGGAATTGAAAAGCACTACAAATGAACTCTGAAAATGTTGAAAGTTGGCATGGTATCATCATTTCACCCACATAGCATGTGCTAAAAAGTCGAGAGGGTTACGGCAAAAAACGGATGCACCTCGTGTACAAAATGGACAATCTCTTTCAGAGTATCATGCTTTCGCACGAAAACTCGTTTGTTACAAAGGCATTCCATTTTTTAAACTTATTTCAACTCCAGACTTGTTTGCATTCAGTATGCACCATTCTAAGCCACACCATCAATTTTCAACCCTTTTTTACTTCATTTACTATTTTTCATGCATTTACTGATTTTTTGAGCTAAATGACCCTAAAATTGAAAAGCACTACAAATGAACTCTCAAAAGGTTAAAATTTTGCATGGTATCATCATTTCACCTACATAGAATGTGGTAAAAAGTTGAGAGGGTTACGACAAAAACTGGATGCACTTCATGAACAAAATGGACAATCTCTTTTGAAGTATGAGGCTTTCAGACGAGAACTCATCTGTTACATATGCATTTCATTTTTTAAATAACCTAAGAATTACCAAATTGAATATAATGATAAAACACACTAATATTAAACAACATAAAAAAGAATCACTGGAAAAACTATTTTAAAGTAAAGTTATTCACAAACTAGTGATTCACACAAATTTCAAATAATTAAAACTTGAAAACTACTGGCACTAACAGAAAGTTTATAATTTTTTTACCTAAACCAAAAAGATTCACCCAGAAACTCTAAATAAAGCAAAAAAACAACTCAGAAACAAAAGAAAGTAAATAAAGAAGAAAACACAAAAAAACTGAAAAGTAAATAAAAAAAGCCTGCCTACTAGGCCACCACGGCCTACATAGGAATAGAAACTGAACTACTAATTGGGCCAGGATGCTGGCCCACACGGCCCAGTATGGCCCACAGGACAGGACAGAATGGTAGGCCCACAAGGCCCGCTTTAGAGAGGAGCTCGAAGGAGCTACCACGTCTGAGTTTATAAACCAGGGCGGGCGCCTTCGCTGGCGAGTTGGGACTAAACATCCACCACACTGCACTGTGCCAGGAACAAGCCTTTAGTCGCGGTTGGTGGCTCCAACTGCGACTACACGGGTGCCTTTAGTCGCTGTTGGAGCCACCAACCGCGACTAAAGGCCTACACTTCCCGCCGCTTGGGCTGGCGAAATCAACTTTCAATCGCGGTTGGAGCCACCAACCGCGACTAAAGGTGTTTGTATATAAGTAGGGACTTTGAAAAATTTCAGAACTCGTTTCCAGTTTCCATCGTCTTCCCCCGACGCACCTCGACGCCGCTAGGCTGCCGGAGCACCCCGCCGCCCTGTCGTGCCATCGTCGTCGCCGTCGACTTGGCTCGCCTCGCCGTTGCCGTCGCCTCGCTGCGCCATCGTTGTCGTGTGTCGACCTTGCCGCCCCCTCCTCCTCGACCTCGCGCACCGTCGCCGTCGACGTCAAAGTTGCCATCGCCATTGACTCGCCTCGCCTCGCCGTCACCGTCGCCTTGCCACGCCATCACTGCCCTTCCTCCTCGACCTTGCGCGTCGTCGCCGTTGCCGTTGCAGTCGCCGCCGCCGTCGACTCGCCTCGCCTCGCCGACTGTCGCCCCGCTGTGAGCCCTTGCCACCATGGCCGCCCGTCCCATCGATCTTGCACACACACACACACATGCATGAACACACACACACATTTTTTATTTTCTGTTTTTTTTGTTTTCTATTTTTTATATAAATGTTAGATGAATATGGTTTTTTAGTTTTTTATACTTTTAGTTATAGCTAGATAAATGTTAGATATAAAAAAGATATAGAAATGTTTTTTAGTTTTTTATACTTTTAGTTATAGCTAGAAATGTTAGATGAATGTTAGATTTAGAATTAGTACATGTATGTATACAATAGATTCTCTTAGTCCTTTAAGGGATTTATCAGGAATTAATGCCCCCATTATGGATGTGCACAAGTTGTTCCAAAAAAAATTCCTGATCTCATGCATCTACCCTTCTATATGTCACATTTTGTCTAGCTAGTGTCAAAGGATTCAAGAAAACCACGGCTTCATCATTAGCCGGAAGTAATAGGCGCATGATGGTACAAAGCTTTTCAAAGTAGTTTTTGAACAGAGTTCTTGATAGAATAATTAGCTTTTTTGGTTCGAAGTTCAGCAAAAAGACCTTCCAAATAGCGATATTCGGAAGGCTCTTGCTGAACTTCGTACCAAAAAGCTAATTATTCTATCTGAGACTCCGTTCCAAAACAACTTTGGACAGCTTAGTACCATCATGCACCTGTTACTTCCGGATAATGGTGAAGCCATGGTTTTCTTCCTTTTACACTAGCTAGACAACGTGACATATAGAAGGGTAGATGATATCAGGAAAAATATGGACCATTTTCTGCACATCCACAATGGCGTCATTTTGTTAAAACCCTTAAAGGTTAAGAGAATCCGTTATGATTCTGAAGGTTCCTCATATATAAGAAATCACAATCAAGCATTTAAAAAATGTTAAATTTGCATATAATTTGTTCTCGGAGTCAACGATGCCCGGCCCGCATCCTCGTCGTCGACTCGTTCGTGACGATGTCCTGCTTCAGAGGGGCAACGTTCAGGACTGGGCTCCGCCGGGCTGGCACTGGGAGGTGCTACCTTTAGGGGCGCGCAACTTGGTGAGGAACCCGACCCCGGGTCCCGTTGTCGACCCGAAGCTTCTTTGGTGGTGTTCGCGTGGGCCACTTTCGGTGCGGAGGCTGCCGGCCCCGTCGGAGGTGGTAGGTCGCTGTGTTAGGGAGGGGGATGAACACGTCTGTTGCTACATGGATGCGTTGGACGTTAGGTTCTCCAATACCTGGCAGGTTCTTCAGGCATCTGACCCGAGCTATGATCCTGTGATGGTTCCTTCTCTTTGGGTGTCCACCGCCTGCGCCTCAGGAACCGCGGGTGAACTAGATTCTTCGATAATATTCGAACTGTATTAGCTAGTGATGTTATATATATGATAATATTTGAGATGTATTAGTGATAATACTCGAGATGTATTCGAGATTTTTTTTGATAATATTCAAGACAATTTATTCAAGATTATATTCGATGATGCATATTATATGAATTATTCATGATGCATATTATGTACTATGATTCCGTTTTTCCTTATTGATTGCATGCATTCTAATTTGAATACTAAATTGTTTTATCTTTCTTCTAGGTTAGTTAAATAAAAGCTATGGACAATACCGATAGAGAAGGAGAAGAGGCTCTGTTCGACATCATACGCTCCCTGAGCCCAGAGCATGAACCTGAAGATGATGATGGCTCACAATATCTGAACAATTCTGGTGAGGCTTGTATGATATTTGATGAAGACGAACGAATAGATGAAGGCGACAACGATTTTGACGAAAAAATGTTCTTCAAATAACAAAGACCGGCGAGGTATATTTATTATATAAACCATCCGGTGATCATTACATGTCTTAGTTGAGTTGTATGTATTGACGAATCGATCTTTCTTCTTTTAGGCCTTCGAATCGAGCAAATCTTCTACAAGCGACAGGGTAGTTCGAGGCCCGGCTAGAAAGTTGGATCCTGGCGTAAAGTTCAACATCGATTCCATCAAAACATCAATTGGCGAACCGCTTGAACCTAGGAAAAAGCGACAAAGTTCAAGAATCAATGCGGAGTTATTGTCAGGGACCAAATCCCGATATCCGTTCAAGAATGGAAAAATCCAGCAAAGGGAGTCGAGCAGAAGTTACTTTTGTCGACGAAAGAGAAAAAGAAGTGCCTTGGGATTCGCTCATGTCACTTTTCACCCTACCAAATAATTTGACACATGCAGATCTGAAGAAAGTTAGAAACTATGCTCTTACAAAGATGGCGATTGCATTCAGTCTTCAAGAAAAATACATGGTCTGCGTACGTCAAAGCAAAAAAAAGACTCCAGACTTCAAGGGAGCACGGGTGAAGGCAAAAGATCATTGGGACGATTTCGTGAAGTTCAAGGAATCAGAACACGCTAAGGAACGGTCGAGAAAAAACAAGATTAATGCTGCGAAAAAGAAGTGGCACCATACTCTGATGCCAGGTTGTTACCAGGTGGCCTTGCCTAAGTGGGATCAATCTGAGAAAGAGATGATTAGTGCAGGGGTCACTCCAGTTATATTGAAATGGCCCCCTAGGTGCGGGACATGGTTTTATGCGCATGGGGGGAAGTTGGACCCGGAGACAGGGCTGATTAAGGTGAAGGCAATTCTTAAAGAAGCGACAAACGAAATAATCATTGCAGTAGAAGAAGTTTGAACGGGGGTGTTCACGCCCAACAGAGAGAACGACAAGCTTATGCACGCCCTGAAGAATCCTTAACACCCGGGAAGAACACGAGGCAAAGGCATTGTTCCATGGTTTGAGGGGTTTGCAGATTGGAACGACTACAAAATTCGTGCGAGAAAGAAGAAGCAGGAGGAGGAGCAGAAGAAGGAGGAAGCACTCTGCCTTGAAGGCCTAGAATCAAAGCACATGGATTTGGAACGCGCTTTCAGGCGGCAGCAGGAGCAGATCTACTCACTTAGCCAGGGAAGGGCATCTCAGCTGCAGCATGAGCAGATCGATCCAGCATTGGATAGCACCGTCCCATTTATGCCGAGAAGTAGCATGGGTTCTACCCTGGCCTATATCGATGATGCACTGCTAGCTAGCTACCCTGTGGATGATATCAAAGATAGGAGTAACTGTGAGCTACACATGAAAGTGGAGAACTCATCCATGAAGGTGGCGGATGACTATGCTTTAGCAAATCCCCCCGAAGCAACCTTCCATTGCAATCCCATTCCAGCTGGCTATGCTCATGTTGGGGTTGATGAAGTGATGTCAGGATATCATGAGCTACAACTTGACATTCTCGAAGGTGACGAGGAGAGAACACTGGGAGAGGCCATACATCGTATCATTCTAAGGAAAAAGGATTGCATCGTCTTTCCAAGGCCACCGACTCCTCCTCCTCCTCCAAGTTTGCCGCCACATCAACCAACTCCTCCTCCTCCAAGTCCGTCAGCACGTCAGCCAACTCCTCCGTCAAGTCCAGCACGGCGTCATCCAACTCCTCCTCCTCCAAGTCCGGCACCGCGTCAGTCGACTCCTTCTCCAAGTTTGGCACGGTGTCACCTGACTCCTCCTCCTCCAAGTCTGGCACTGTGTCTGCCATCTCCGCTGACTCAGCATGCTTTGGTTCCTAAGCAACAACGGAAGAGAGAGGCTGCAGCTACCACGGCTAGTGGTATAACAGGCAAGAAATTCAAATGTGGTCCAAGCCTCAAGACTCTTTTGAAGTTGCCTTACCACCTGACTGAGGAGGAACTCGACACCGTAGTGGATGCCAAATTGAAGGACCATTATGGACCGAAACCGCCCCACCGCCAAAGGAGAAAGTACCTGAGCATGTCTCACAACACTTTATTGATATGGCTCGACGGGCTGACAATCAGAGGGACTGTGACTATGTGCGGTCTATCAAAAAGTCATATTTTGCAGGACAAAAGGAGTCGAGCTCGAGCTTGAGCCAAGCAGTTGGCAAAAAAGTGGGAAAACTGTTCCCCAGATGGGAGAACAGGCAGTGCAATCGATCCCCCTGCTCATTGTACAAGCACCTATGAGTACCACCGATCGGCTGGTAATAACCGACGATCATAAACGGCACGCTAAGGAGGCCGGTGTCACTATTGAACAACTTCTAGGCCTTGAGGAAATCCCCGGACTTAAAGAGGAGGAAGTAAAATGGCAATATGTTTGTGACAAACCTCTGGTCAAGCCTGACGATGTCAAGCTTCTACCAACGATAATGTATAATTTTCATACGTGGTACATGCAAGAAACAACAAATACCTATCAAGAGTCCCTCATGGTGAAAGTCAAGAAAAAGCATTACTTCCATAAATAAGATTTGTGGATTCATTATGTAGAGTTGTTTCAGTTATTTAATCAAGACGCACTCGACAAATCTATCGTCAGTTGCTATTGTCTGTAAGTGATTTCTTTTTGTAATTTAAGTCTCTAGCTAGCTGTGCTCTCGTTCATTACCTGTATTATCCTCACTATATTCTTTTATGTGGTATTATGCAGAATGAAGATGTATGAAATGAAAAAAGTTGGACGCTATGGCACTTGGTTCATTGACCCAAATACGATTAATGAACATACATGGACAAAAGAATGGGCGAGAAAAGACACAGATGGATTCCGGCTAGAGTTTTTGAAGCAACTAAACACCCAACCAGAAATACTACTTCCTTACAACTTCGGGTGAGTGTTACTATATCTTGTACTACAAATTCTTTTTTGCTTACTAGATGTTAATAAGTGTAGTTGATCAGTTATGCACATGCCCGCTTAATTATAAAAAACATGTGCGGATGCATTTACCACTAGATCTTGTTAACCATTGAAGTTGACAAGGGAAAAGTTGAAGTACTGGGCTCACTATATAAGAATCCATCCGAATACGCAACTGTGCGGGGGATGGTCGACAGGTAATTTCAATCATTATCGTACTATGTCGGCCTCTTTACTTCATTTCTTGATATCAACTATTTAATAACTCCTTTATTCATTTTCTTTGCCGGCGGGATGGGCTTGGTCCAAGTTCATCAAACTAGTCCCGGGAGACTCGGCACAAAAGCTAACATGGGTGCGACCCAAGGTAATTAAGTAGTACTAGCTAACTACGTCCGTGCATCTCCTCAATTCTAGTTTCAATACCATTATCATGCTTGATTAATTATTACCTTATTGAATTTTATTCTTGTAAAGTGCACGAGGCAGGAGCAGGGGAATAGTTTATGCGCATACTACGTTTGCGAGGAGATTCGCATGATCACGTTTGAAAGGAGCAGAAACGAAAGAAATCTTTGGATATGTTTTCCAGAATGCTATCCATAATTCTTTTTCATGATCTAGATAATATATATACACACAACTAATATATTCATCTTGATCTCCTTCTTATAGCTGACGGAGATGCGGGGCCAGCTCCTACTAATAGCTCACGTACGAGCAATTCAAGAGGAAATAGTTGGATTTTTGCTCGACCAGGTCATAGATCCCAAAGGAGAATACCATTACAAGAAGCATGTGTAATGATCCGCGAATTATAGGAGAAATTGTACATACCAAATTATATATATTTATGTATGTGAATGGTCGTCGTACGAGAAATTCGATGTGTATATATATATATGATCGATTCTATGAGAAATTTTATATATATATGCACAACGTGTACATTATGTAGTAGCGTAATATATGTTTGAAATGAAAAATAATTAAATGGAGAACAAAAAATTAAAATAATTAAATACTTTTAGTCCCGGTTGGTGTTACCAACCGGGACTAAAGGTCCCCCAGGCCACGGCGCCGGCAGGTGCCATGTGGTGGTCCTTTAGTGTCGGGCCGTGTTGAACCAGGACTAAGGGGGGGCTTTAGTCCCCACCGTTTAGTGTTGGTTGGAGAACCGGCACTAAAGGCCCTTATGAACCAACACTATAGGCCGATTCAGCACTAGTGAAGCAAGGGTGTGGGATGATGACCTCTATTGGGAGGCCGAGCTCCGGGGATAGCTGCAGCGACAGTCACAGGCCTCAGCGGTGGCTCAACAGACCTGGAACGCATCGACCCTGGGCAAAGCTCGAATGGTAGGGACTGTCGCATGTGGGGTGATGAGGGGCGAGGCCGACACGCCGCAACCTCGGGGGAGCGTAGGGACTCCCGTGATTGGCGCCAACGCCCATTGGGATCTCCACATGGCTCCTCTCCACATCGGGCAGCTGAGGCTGCGGGGCAGACGACACCTCTAGCACGTGAGAAGAAGATCAATAAGAAGAAGGGGACAAATGGGCTTGGTGGATTTGCCACTGCCAAGGGATTGGTCAGATCACCCCCTGGCAGGGAATCGGAGTAGGCGGCACCGGTGGCTCCCGTGCCCAGGGTTTGTAGACACCGGTCCCGTGAGGAGACTATGTGCTTCTACTGTGGGGGGCAAGCGTGATCACATCCTCAAGGCGGTCTCTAAGCGAGTGGGCAAGCTTCTAATGGTTAATATCGATTCCCTTGGTGGGTGATGGGACGGCGCGCGTTGAGATCCTGTGCCAGTCCTGGGCTAAGGCTGAGGGACTCTCTCTGATCTTCTACTTCGGGATGTCCAGGGGGTCCGCCTCATCTATGAGCTAGACCTGGACGATCTGGAGGCCAGGATGGCCGCTAGACCCCCTCCACCATCGCCGTCCTCAGTGGAGCTAGGGCTGGAGGGCGATGGGGACCTGTCGGAGGGCAGCTCTGCTGACTCAGGGGATAAAAAAACCTTGAGCCATCCCAGAACCCTCCCGGCCCATCGGCTGACGAGGGGCCGTCGACCGAGCCAGCCAGCCTCGGCTCCCTACCCACGATGGCACTAGAGGCGGGTTCAAGGAGCCCTGGGTTGGATGTCTTCCCTCTATCTTCGCTGCGGTCACCTAGGGTGGTTTGCTAGACCCGCTCGTCTGGGACTCCCTCTGCTGTAGCCTTGGGGTCCCCGGCATTGTTCCCAACTACCCCTCCGCCATCGGGAACTGGGATGCCCTCGGTCGACTTCATCACTCCTGAGGCCGGCTCTAGGTCCACGCTGGTGGCTTCCCCTTCGGTCGCCGCCCGCCAAAGCACTAGTGTCTCCGGCTCCAGGGCGCTGATGGATGCATGGGTCTCGACCATCGCGGAGAAGGCGACCATGCGTGCGGCGGCCTGTGACCTCCCCACAGGTACTCCCCCGTCTGACCCCGCTCCATCATGTTCTGGCTCCGTGAAATGTTTTTTCCTACCCTCCCATGGCAGTGGGGTCCTATTGGATACTAAGGGATATTAAGGCCTCCTTTTAATATAGAACCGGAACAAAGCATTATCACATGGTGAATACATGAAATCCTCAAACTATGACAATCACCAGAAAGAATCCCAATTATTGTCACATTGGGTTATGCGGATCAAGACACGTAATAGGTGCATACAACTTGCAAGATAGGATCCAAATCAATCTTAAATTCATGAAAACATAATATGTTCAGATCTGAAATCATGCCACTCGGGCCCTTGTGACAAGCATTAAGCATAGCAAAGCCATAGCAACATCAATCTCAGAACATAGTGGATACTAGGGATCAAGCCCTATCAAACTTAACTCGGTTACATGGTCAATCTCATCCAATCCTACCACGGTCCAGCAAGCCTACAAAGGAATTACTCACTCCCGATGGTGAGCATCATGGCGGCGTTGATGAAGAACGGTTGGTGATGATGACGATGATGAATCTCCCTCTTCGAAGCCCAAAACGGACTCCAGATCATCCCTCGATAGCAAGATCAGGAGGTGGCGGCGGCTATGTCTCGTAAAACATGATGAAAACTTCTCTCTGATTTTTTTCTCCGAAGATGTGAATCGATATGACTAGAATTAGGGCCAGAGAAGCCACGTGGGCCCGACAAGCCATCAGGGCACAACCTAGGGGGCACCATGTTGGCTTATGGCCCATAGGCAGGCTCCCTCCGGCGATTCTTCGCTCCATAATTTATTATACATTCCAAAAATAATTCACAAAAAGTTTCGTCCAATCCGAGAATTTTTATTTCTGCACAAAAATAACAGCGTGGAAGTTCACTCTTTGCGTTCAGTTTAGTCGGTTTACATGGTTTGGTTTATACGTTTTTCTAAATTGTACGGTATTAATACTTCTGTAAATACGATATGAAATTTAGATATGGTTTGGTTTCGGTATATACCAAATTATTTCAGTATGATTTCGGTATATATCACAAAAAAAAAGATGATGCAAATTTGAAAATGATATATAACAATTTACAAATTTATGACTCAAAACACATATCTTTTTATACAAAAATTATATAATTAGATACAAGTTTCTATGCATACATGAATTCGATGGTTATGGACGTGCTTAGCATTTTTGTGAAGAGAAATATGACTCCGTTACAAAAAAAATGCACTTAACAGGAAATGTGGCTTGCACACATAGAAATGACAACGTGTATGATTTTTCGCCCCAAGATATATAAATATATTTTGTACTTCAGTTTATTTGGTTAACCATTCGGTTTTTCAGTATATACCATAAAAATTAGAATCCAAAACAATATGAAAATTTCATACCATACCGAAACCATAAAACTATAAAATTGGTTCGGTTCGGTTTTGAATGCACATGGTGAATGGTAGTTCTGCTGAAAACAATGTCAGCCCGGGTTAGTTCCATTCAAATCATGCAAAGTAGAGATCAAAACCAGAGCAAAACTGTTTGGAAAAGTAGATACGTCGGAGACATATCAACTCCCCAAGCTTAACTTATTTCTTGTCCTCTATCACATTCAGTTGATAAACTGAAAGTGATAAAGAAAAATTTTACAAACTCTTTTGTTCTCGTTGTTATACACATGCTTAGCTAGTGCTCAAGTTTTCAGCATAAATCATAAATAAGCACATCCATAACAACAACTAAACATTATGTTAACTCATAGCAATACATAACCAACTAGCAAGCAATAATAAGATATCACACATGCCCACAATTTTTCGAAACATTTATGATATAATATGGTAACATGGTATTTTGCTATCCCTTTCTGAGGTTGCAAAACATAAATGCAGAGCACCTCCAAGATTCAAGCAGCGACTAAACATTATAATTCAAGGTAAAAATGATCTAGACATGCTCATATGCAACCATTAACTAGACTCAATGCATAAAAATGACAATAGTGTTCTCCGGTCTGGTGCTTTTAATAAGAGGGTGATGACTCGACATAAAAGTAAATAGATAGGCCCTTTTTACAGGGAATAATTGATTTGCAGAGGTGTTAGAGATCAGAGTTTAAAATAAGATTGAAAATATAGTTTTTGGTTGTGCACTTTTCTTGTGAATGTTACGACAAAGGTTTTCAGTATCTTCCATGCTAAACTCGTTATTGGCGGTTCCCAAATAAAATAGTAAAGTTTACTCCTATCCACCATCCATACATGAAACATGGCTGACCAAATCCATGGATGCCTGCCAATGTATCAACTATCCCAAGGAGTTTTGTTTAATTAATTTTGATTATGCGGGACTGGGCATTCTTTCTACAAGCCTCTCTTGTGCAATGACGGTGAATAAATGACCATCTTTAGAATAACTCACTTCGCATGGAAAATACCGACCGCCTCGTCACTCCATGAGCAGGACAAGTGAACAAAACAGAGGTTCGTTTGAATATTTAGAGGTGGCACATGCAAATTTACTTGGAACAGCAGGAGCAGGGTAATACCGCATATAGGTAGGTATGCTGGAATCATGTGGAATAACATATTTTAGTATAGGTGAAGTCTAGCAATAGGTTGACAAGCGACCAGCCAGAGAACGAAAATGGTTATCGGTATGCACTGTAAATAATTAACATTGGACATCGCATGACTAGGACAAAGACACTCTAAATTTAAGCATCATGAAGGCTCTGTTGGTTTTGAATCAACTACATGTTTGTGTTGGAAATATGCCCTAGAAGCAATAATAAATTAGTTATTATCATATTTCCTTGTTCATGATAACCGTTTATTATCCATGCTATAATTGTATTGATCGGAGACTTAGATGCATGTGTGGATACATAGACAAAACCATGTCCCTAGTATGCCTCTAATATAGACTAGCTCGTTGATCAAAGATGGTTAAGGTTTCCTAGAGATGGACATGAGATGTCATTTGATAATGGGATCACATCATTAGGAGAATTGTGTGATGGACAAGACCCAAACTACAAACGTAGCATATGATCGTGTCAGTTTATTGCTACTGTTTTCTACATGTCAAGTATCTGTTCCTATGACCATGAGATCATGCAACTCACTGACACCGGAGGAGTGCCTTGTGTGTATCAAACATCGCAACGTAATTGGGTGACTATAAAGGTACTCTACAGGTATCTCTGAGGGTGTCTATTGGGTTGGCATGGATCAAGACTGGGATTTGTTACTCTGTGTGACGGAGAGGTGTCTAAGGGCCCACTTGGTAATACAACATCACAATAAGCCTTGCAAGCAATGTGACTAAGTGTTAGCCACGGGATCTTGTATTATGGAACGAGTAAAGAGACTTGCTGGTAACGAGGTTGAACTAGGTATACAGATACCGACGATCAAACCTTAGACAAGTAACATACGGAAGAACGAAGGGAACATCATACGGGATTAACTGAATCCTTGACACAGAGGTTTGACCGATAAAGATCTTCGTAGAATATGCAGGAACCAATATGGGCATCCAGGTCCCGCTATTGGTTATTGACCGTAGAGGTGTCTTAGTCATGTTTACATAGTTCTCGAACCCGCAGGGTCTGCACACTTAAGGTTTCACTACTTGAATTCAGTTATTTGCCATCTGCCAGCTCTTTGCCGTCTGCTGGCAGACGACAAAGAGGTTGTTTGCCGTCAGCTTTGGGAAAGCAGACGGCAAAGAGCTGGCTGATGGCAAAGACACTATTTGCCATCAGCTAGCTCTTTGCCGTCTGCTAGCAGACGGCAAAGAGGTGGGGTGGGGCCCAGTGAAGTCCAGTTAACTACAACGGCCCACCCCAGCTCTTTGCCGTCCGCTAGCGGACGGCAAAGAAAATGCCTCTTAACGGCCCTACCGGCCCACCCCCCGCTCTCTCCACTCTGTCTCTCCCCTCCCGAACCCCGCCGCCACCCCGACCAGCCCCCGACCCGCTCTGTCTCTCCACCCGCCGCTGCCCCCGACCCGCCCCGGCTCACCGCCGCCGCTCGCTGCCGCCGCACCCGCCGCCCGCCGACGCCGCCCGTGCCCCGGCCCTGTGTCCCGGCGCACCGCGACTAGGCCCGCCCCTTGCCGCCCCATAGCGGCCCGGCCGCCCCCTCGCCGCCCCGTCACGGCCCGGCCGCACGTGCCGCCGGCCAGCCCATTCGCTGCCCCCCTTGCTGGCCAACCCCTCTGCCCCATTGTGGTGAGCTCCCCCTCCTATTCCTTTTATTTTCTTATTTTTTTGTTTAGGTTTTAGTTATTTCGACCATTAGGGCGTTTAGATACTTAGAGTTTCGGGTTTTTCCATATTAGACATTTAGGTATAAAAAAAACTAGAAGAAAGAAAAGAAGAAAGGAAAAAGGAAAAAAAGGAAAACAAAAAGGAAAAGAAACGAAAAAAAGAAGAAGAGAAAGAAGAAGAAGAAAATAAAAAAAGAAGAAGAAGAGGAGGAGGAGAAGAAAAACAATAAGAAGAGGAAGAAGAGAAGAGAGAAGAAGAAGAAAGAGGAAGAAGAAGGAAGAAGAGGAGGAAGAACGAGGAAGGCGAGAGAGGAGGAGAAAAAGAGGAAAAGGAAAGAAAGAAAAAGAAGAGAGGAGGAGAAGAAAAGAAGAAGAAGAAGAAGAAGAAGAAAGAAGAAGAAGAAGAAGAAGAAGAAGAAAGAAAGAAGAAGAAGAAGAAGAGAAGAAGAAGAAAGAAGGAAGAAGAAAGAGGAGAGGAGGAGAAGAAGAAGAAGAGGAAAAGGGAAAAAGGAAGAAGAAGAAGAAGAAGAAGACCCCGACACCACGACACCCGACCCGACCCGGACACCCCGACCCCAACACCCGACCCGACACGCCACCCCGACCCCGACACCCCTGACACCCCGACACCACGACACCCAGACACGACACCCCGACACCCCGACACCCCGACCCCGACACGACACCCCGACACCCCGACCCCGACACGCCACCCCGACCCCGACACCCCTGACACCCCGACACCACGACACCCAGACACGACACCCCCGACACCCCGACACCCCGACACCCCGACCCCGACATGACAAAGCAGACACCACGACACCCAGACACGACACCCCCGACACCCCGACATAGCACCCCGACCCCGACATGACACCCCCTACACCCCGACCCCGACATGACACCCCCTACACCCCGACACGACACCCCCTACACCCCGACCCCGACACGACACCCCGACACCCCGACACAGCACCCCCGACCATGACAAAGCACCCCGACCCCGACATGACACCCCGACCCCGACACGACACCGACCCCGACCCCGACACCGACCCCGACACCCCAAGACCCCAACAAAGCACCCCGACCCCGACAGCCCAACACGGCACCCCCGACCATGACACTCCCGGAGTCTTCGTCCCACGTGACTCTGGAGGCTAGTGGCCAGGCTGATGGTGGCGAGGAAAATTACTTGTCTGAGGACACCTATAGCGAGAGCGAGCTGGTTGAGAAGGGCAAGAAGGTCTACCAGCGTGGTTGTACAAAGCTGCCTCCCATGCCGACGACCCACGAGCAGGGGTGGTTGATTGTGCCTAACGCAGAGAAGTAAGTGCATTTACTCTTTTTTAACCTTTTGCCTTCATGTTTCTTCAAATTAATATCTAATGTGTTGGTCTTGTCCTACTGTAGGGGGTGGAAATACGAGCGTGGTGGTGTCCGCAGGCCCAACCAGGTCCTTGGTGTGTATCTTCGGCACCACTTCCCGGGGAAAATCGAGTTGCCCGGTGAGGGTGAGTCTTCACAGGTAGCACTGACCTGGGAGCTGTACAAGACTGCCCCGGCCTCGCCGGAGGAGATGGTCGATGGTGTCTTGTGCGAGACGGTGGCTGACATTGTGATCCGTCGCTTTTGGGTAATTTCTCCTTTACAGAATTAAAAATCAACAACACCTAGTGATTGTACTAATCAGTGTTTAATGTGTTGTCTTGTTTGATTGTAGACCTTCTATAGGTGTCTTGAGGAAGACGAGGCGAGAGCGGCTGTTCTTCTCGATGCCGAGTGCAAGCACCTACTTCAGAACTTACGGCACGAGGCTCGAGTGCAGGCTATTCGAGACTACTACGCCTCGAGTAACATTAAGAGGGCCAAGAAGAAGTGCCGCAAAAATTATCTGAGTAAGGAGAAGTTTATGAAGGTAATTATCTATTCTTAAGGCCTTGTACTTAGTTTCTTTGATTTGATTCGTAGACGTAGCGCTGAAATTTCTCTTGTCTAACTTAGGTGCCCCCGAGATGGTGTGCGAATAGGATGGACTATTGGGAGGCATTGGTGGATGAGTGGTGCTCTCCCGAATGGCTAGCCAAACACAACAAGGCCAAGGAGAAGCATGCCCAAATGAGAGGTGTGCCACACCATCAAGGGAGCTCCAACCTGTTTGAGTACGGGGATAACTGGGTATGTGGTTTGCTTCATGATTCATGCAATTTCATTCTTCATGCTAGCTTGAGCCCTTAACTAATATTTTGTTCACCTCTTTTAGGCGCGAGAAAACAAGAATGAGGTGCCACCTCTATTCGACCTCTATGCCATGGCCCATACTGCCTCGTACAAAAAGGCCAAGGCATTCTCTGAGGATGACCTCGATCATCCAGAGAGCTTCAGCAACATCTCCTCCCACAACAAGCTCGTGAGGTACAGAGATGAGGGGAAGGCGAGGAAAGGGGAGGACTTCAACCCAAGCCAGAGTCATTTTCATCCAGAGCTCGTGATGATATCTGCTGGTGGGAGGCCCCATGGCTCGATAGCCATTAGGGATGGACTGATACGTTGTCCTAGAACTCTCCCAGAGATCAAGAAGCGCCAAACGAGCTCTGATCCCGAGATAAGGCCTCGTCCATGGCCAATGGAGCTTGCCATTGAGGCTAGGGCCCAGGAGCTTCTGGCGGAGGCAAATAGGCAGGCCATGCAGAGGGAGAGGGAGATGGAGGAGAGGACGGCTAGGCTGTTGGAGGAGGAGAGGAACCGGAACGACGCGTCTCACCGGGCCCTATACGAGCTCCTCATGGTAAGTTTCTCCTTCATATTAGCCAAATCATGCACATAATGTTCGTTTCATCACTAACTAATATGAATGACTCGTGAAAACAAAATGTGCACACCGTGTGCCAGAACAATGGTCAGACCCCTCCGTCGATGCCCCATATTGCTATAGCACCCACGGTGAGTTTCATTTAAATGGTCATTAGTGACTAGTATTCACATTTAAGTTGCATCATGCCAACGAGACATTGCAAATGATATTTGGTGCATCGTGCCTCCCAACATGCATCGACCGATCCTTCCGCGTCTCCCGCAACCCCTACCGGTCCTTCTACGTCTCATCCTGGCCCAAACCCTACCGGTCCTTCACCTCCATGTTGATGGTAAGTTTTCCCAAGTGTTTTCCTCAACAAATGCATACTTAGCTTAATAAATGAACTACTTAGCTCCAAAATGACCTATACTTAGCTTATTTTCATCAAAAATGACTTGGTATGCTTAGTTAGCTAGAAAATGGTATATTCTACCTAGGATAGCTATAAAATGACCTATACTTAGCATTTTTCCTCCAAAATGACTTGATATGCTTAGTTAGCTAGAAAATGGCATTAGTAGCTAGTATAGCTCAATAATGATCTATAGCTAGTTCATTTATGACATAATTAGCTCACTTAGGTACAAAATGGCATAACTACCTAGGATAGGTCAATAATGATCTATAATTAGCTTAGTTAGTTCATTTATGACATAATATGCTCACTTAGGCACAAAATGGCATAATAACCTTGGTTTACCTCCAAAACGACCTATACTTAGCTTATTTTCCTCAAACATACATAATAACCTTACTTACCTCCAAAAATGATATATTCTACCTAGGATAGCTATAAAAAGACCTATACTTAGCTTATTCTCATCAAAAATGACTTGATATGCTTAGTTATCTAGAAAATGGTATATTCTACCTAGGATAGCTATAAACTGACCTATACTTAGCATTTTTTCCTCCAAAATGACTTGATATGCTTAGTTAGCTAGAAAATGACATTAGTAGCTAGTATAGCTCAATAATGATCTATAGCTGGTTCAATTATGACATAATTATCTCACTTAGGTACAAAATGGCAAAACTACCTAGGATAGCTCAATAATGATCTATAATTAGCTTAGTTAGTTCATTTATGACATAATATGCTCACTTAGGTACAAAATGGCATAATAACCTTGGTTTACCTCCAAAATGACCTATACTTAGCTTATTTTCCTCAAAAATACATAATAACCTTACTTACCTCCAAAAATGATATATTCTACCTAGGATAGCTATAAAATGACCTATACTTAGCTTATTTTCATCAAAAATGACTTGATATGCTTAGTTAGCTAGAAAATGGTATATTCTACCTAGGATAGCTATAAAATGACCTATACTTAGCATTTTTTCCTCCAAAATGACTTGATATGCTTAGTTAGCTAGAAAATGGCATTAGTAGCTAGTATAGCTCAATAATGATCTATAGCTAGTTCATTTATGACATAATTAGCTCACTTAGGTACAAAATGGCATAACAACCTAGGATAGCTCAATAATGATCTATAATTAGCTTAGTTAGTTCATTTATCGCATAATATGCTCACTTAGGTAAAAATTGGCATAATAACCTTGGTTTACCTCCAAAATGACCTATACTTAGCTTATTTTCCTCAAAAATACATAATAACCTTACTTACGTCCAAAAATGATATATTCTACCTAGGATAGCTATAAAATGACCTATACTTAGCTTATTTTCATCAAAAATGACTTGATATGCTTAGTTATCTAGAAAATGGTATATTCTACCTAGGATAGCTATAAATTGACCTATACTTAGCAGTTTTTCCTCCAAAATGACTTGATATGCTTTTTTAGCTAGAAAATGGCATTAGTAGCTAGTATAGCTCAATAATGATCTATAGCTAGTTCATTTATGACATAATTATCTCACTTAGGTACAAAATGGCATAACTACTTAGGATAGCTCAATAATGATCTATAATTAGCTTAGTTAGTTCATTTATGACATAATATGCTCACTTAGGTACAAAATGGCATAATAACCTTGGTTTACCTCCAAAATGACCTATACTTAGCTTATTTTCCTCGAAAATACACAATAACCTTATTTACCTACAAAAACGATATATTCTACCTAGGATAGCAATAAAATGACCTATACTTAGCTTATTTTCATCAAAAATGACTTGATATGTTTAGTTAGCTAGAAAATGGTATATTCTACCTAGGATAGCTATAAAATGACCTAAACTTAGCATTTTTTCCTCCAAAATGACTTGATATGCTTACTTAGCTAGAAAATGGCATTAGTAGCTAGTATAGCTCAATAATGATCTATAGCTCGTTCATTTATGACATAATTAGCTCACTTAGGTACAAAATGTCATAACTACCTAGGATAGCTCAATAATGATCTATAATTAGCTTAGTTAGTTCATTTATGGCATAATATGCTCACTTAGGTAAAAAATGGCGTAATAACCTTGGTTTACCTCCAAAATGAGCTACACTTAGCTTATTTTCCTCAAAAATACATAATAACCTTGCTTACCTCCAAAAATGATATATTCTACCTAGGATAGCTATAAAATGACCTATACTTAGCTTATTTTCATGAAAAATGACTAGATATGCTTAGTTAGCTAGAAAATGGTATATTCTACCTAGGATAGCTATAAAATGACCTATACTTAGCATTTTTTCATCAAAAATGACTTGATATGCTTAGTTAGCTAGAAAATGGTATATTCTACCTAGGATGGCTATAAAATGACCTATACTTAGCATTTTTTTCTCCAAAATGACTTGATATGCATAGTTAGCTAGAAAATGGCATTAGTATCTTGTATAGCTCAATAATGATCTATAGCTAGTTCATTTATGACATAATTAGCTCACTTAGGTACAAAATGGCATAACTACCTAGGATAGCTCAATAATGATCTATAATTAGCTTAGTTAGTTCGTTTATGGCATAATATGCTCACTTAGGTAAAAAAATGGCATAATAACCTTGGTTTACCTCCAAAATGACCTAAACTTAGCTTATTTTCCTCAAAAATACATAATAACCTTACGTACCTCCAAAAATGATATATTCTACCTAGGATAGCTATAAAATGACCTATACTTAGCTTATTTTCATCAAAAATGACTAGATATGCTTAGTTAGCTAGAAAATGGTATATTCTACCTAGGATAGCTATAAAATGACCTATACTTAGCATTTTTTCCTCCAAAATGACTTGATATGCTTAGTTAGCTAGAAAATGGCATTAGTAGCTAGTATAGCTCACTAATGATCTATAGCTAGTTCATTTATGACATAATTAGCTCACTTAGGTACAATATGGCATAACTACCTAGGATATCTCAATAATGATCTATAATTAGCTTAGTTAGTTCATTTATGACATAATATGCTCACTTAGGTACAAAATGGCATAATAACCTTGGTTTACCTCCAAAATTACATATACTTAGCTTATTTTCCTCAAAACTACATAATATCCTTACTTACCTCCAAAAATGATATATTCTACCTAGGATAGCTATAAAATTGCCTATACTTAGCTTATTTTCATCAAAAATGACTAGATGTGCTTAGTTAGCTAGAAAATGGTATATTCTTCCTAGGATTGCTATAAAATGACCTATACTTAGCATTTTTTCCTCAAAAATGACTTGATATGCTTAGTTAGCTAGAAAATGGTATATTCTACCTAGGATGGCTATAAAATGACCTATACTTAGCATTTTTTTCTCCAAAATGACTTAATATGCTTAGTTAGCTAGAAAATGGCATTAGTAGCTAGTATAGCTCAATAATGATCTATAGCTAGTTCATTTATGACATAATTAGCTCACTTAGGTACAAAATGGCATAACTACCTAGGATAGCTCAATAATAATCTATAATTAGCTGAGTTAGTTCGTTTATGGCATAATATGCTCACTTAGGTAAAAAAATGGCATAATAACCTTGGTTTACCTCCAAAATGACCTATACTTAGCTTATTTTCCTCAAAAATACATAATAACCTTACGTACCTCCAAATATGATATATTCTACCTAGGATAGCTATAAAATGACCTATACTTAGCTTATTTTCATCAAAAATGACTAGATATGCTTAGTTAGCTAGAAAATGGTATATTCTACCTAGGATAGCTATAAAATGACCTATACTTAGCATTTTTTCCTCCAAAATGACTTGATATGCTTAGTTAGCTAGAAAATGGCATTAGTAGCTAGTATAGCTCACTAATGATCTATAGCTAGTTCATTTATGACATAATTAGCTCACTTAATTACAAAATGGCATAACTGCCTAGGATATCTCAATAATGATCTATAATTAGCTTAGTTAGTTCATTTATGACATAATATGCTCACTTAGCTACAAAATGGCATAATAACCTTGGTTTTCCTCCAAAATGACCTATACTTAGCTTATTTTCCTCAAAAATACATAATATCCTTACTTACCTCCAAAAATGATATATTCTACCTAGGATAGCTATAAAATGACCTATACTTAGCTTATTTTCATCAAAAATGACTTGATATGCTTAGTTAGCTAGAAAATGGTATATTCTACCTAGGATAGCCGTAAAATGACCGATACTTAGCACTTTTTCCTCCAAAATGATTTGATATGCTTAGTTAGCTAGAAAATGGCATTAGTAGCTAGTATAGCTCAATAATGATCTATAGCAGGTTCATTTATGACATAATTAGCTCACTTCGGTACAAAATGGCATAACTACCTAGGATAGCTCAATAATGATCTAGAATTAGCTTAGTTAGTTCATTTATGACATAATATGCTCACTTAGGTAAAAAATGGCATAATAACCTTGGTTTACCTCCAAAATGACCTATACTTAGCTTATTTTCCTCAAAAATACATAATAACCTTACTTACCTCCAAAAATGATATATTCTACCTAGGATAGCTATAAAATGACCTATACTTAGCTTATTTTTATCAAAAATGACTTGATATGCTTAGTTAGCTAGAAAATGGGATGTTCTACCTAGGATAGCTTTAAAATGACCTATCCTTAGCATTTTTTTCCTCGAAAATGACTTGATATGCTTAGTTAGCTAGAAAATGGCATTAGTAGCTAGTATAGCTCAATAATGATCTATAGCTAGTTCATTTATGACATAATTAGCTCACTTAGGTACAAAATGGCATAACTACCTAGGATAGCTCAATAATGCTTTATAATTAGCTTAGTTAGTTCATTTATGGCATAATATGCTCACTTAGGTAAAAAAAATGGCATAATAACCTTGGTTTACGTGCAAAATGACCTATACTTAGCTTATTTTCCTCAAAAATACATAATAACCTTACTTACCTCCAAAAATGATATATTCTACCTAGGATAGCTATAAAATGACCTATACTTAGCTTATTTTCAGCAAAAATGACTAGATATGCTTAGTTAGCTAGAAAATGGTATATTCTACGTAGGATAGCTATAAAATGACCTATACTTAGCACTTTTACCTCCAAAATGACTTGATATGCTTAGTTAGCTAGAAAATGGCATTAGTAGCTAGTATAGCTCAATAATAATCTATAGCTAGTTCATTTATGACATAATTAGCTCACTTAGGTACAAAATGGCATAACTACCTAGGATAGCTCAATAATGATCTATAATTAGCTTAGTTAGTTCATTTATGACATAATATGCTCACTTAGGTACAAAATGGCATAATAACCTTGGTTTACCTCCAAAATGACCTATACTTAGCTTATTTTCCTCAAAAATACATAATATCCTTACTTACCTCCAAAAATGATGTATTCTACCTAGGATAGCTATAAAATGACCTATACTTAGCTTATATTCCTCAAAAATGACTTGATATGCTTAGTTAGCCAGAAAATGGTATATTCTACCTATGATAGCTATAAACTGACCTATACTTAGCATTTTTTCCTCCAAAATGACTTGATATGCTTAGTTAGCTAGAAAATGACATTAGTAGCTAGTATAGCTCAATAATGATCTATAGCTGGTTCATTTATGACATAATTAGCTCACTTAGGTACAAAATGGCATAACTACCTAGGATAGCTCAATAATGATCTATAATCAGCTTAGTTAGTTCATTTATGACATAATATGCTCACTTAGGTACAAAATGGCATAATAACCTTGGTTTACCTCCAAAATGACCTATACTTAGCTTATTTTCCTCAAAAATACATAATAACCTTACTTACCTCCAAAAATGATATATTCTACCTAGGATAGGTATAAAATGACCTATACTTAGCTTATTTTTATCAAAAATGACTTGACATGCTTAGTTAGCTAGAAAATGGTATGTTCTACCTATGATAGCTATAAAATGACCTATACATAGCATTTTTTTCCTCCAAAATGACTTGATATGCTTAGTTAGCTAGAAAATGGCATTAGTAGCTAGTATAGCTCAACAATGATCTATAGCTAGTTCATTTATGACATACTTAGCTCACTTAGGTACAAAATGGCATAACTACCTAGGATAGCTCAACAATGATCTATAATTAGCTTAGTTAGTTTATTTATGGCATAATATGCTCACTTGGGTAAAAAATGGTATAATAACCTTGGTTTACCTCCAAAATAACCTATACTTAGCTTATTTTCCTCAAAAATACATAATAACCTTACTTACCTCCAAAAATGATATATTCTACCTAGGATAGCTATAAAATGACCTATACTTAGCTTATTTTCATCAAAAATGACTAGATATGCTTAGTTAGCTAGAAAATGGTATATTCTACCTACGATAGCTATAAAATGACCTATACTTAGCATTTTTTCCTCCAAAATTACTTGATATGCTTAGTTAGCTAGAAAATGGCATTAGTAGCTAGTATAGCTCAATAATGATCTTTAGCTAGTTCATTTATGACATAATTAGCTCACTTAGGTACAAAATGGCATAACTACTTAGGATAGCTCAATAATGATCTATAATTAGCTTAGTTAGGTCATTTATGACATAATATGCTCACTTAGGTACAAAATGGCATAATAACCTTGGTTTACCTCCAAAATGACCTATACTTAGCTTATTTTCCTCAAAAATGCATAGTAACCTTACTTACCTCCAAAAACGATATATTCTACCTAGGATAGCTATAAAATGACCTATACTTAGCTTATTTTCATCAAAAATGACTTGATATGTTTAGTTAGCTAGAAAATGGTATATTCTACCTAGGATAGCTATAAAATGACCTATACTTAGCATTTTTTCCTCCAAAATGACTTGATATGCTTAGTTAGCTAGAAAATGGCATTAGTAGCTAGTATAGCTCAATAATGATCTATAGCTCGTTCATTTATGACATAATTAGCTCACTTAGGTACAAAATTTCATAACTACCTAGGATAGCTCAATAATGCTCTATAATTAGCTTAGTTAGTTCATTTATGACATAATATGCTCACTTAGGTACAAAGTGGCATAATAACCTTGGTTTACCTCCAAAATGACCTATACTTAGCTTATTTTCCTCAAAAATAGATAATAACCTTACTTACCTCCAAAAATGATATATTCTACCTAGGATAGCTATAAAATGACCTATACTTAGCTTATTTTCATCAAAAATGACTAGATATGCTTAGTTAGCTAGAAAATGGTATATTCTACCTAGGATAGCTATAAAATGACCTATACTTAGCATTTTTTCCTCCAAAATGACTTGATATGCTTAGTTAGCTAGAAAATGGCATTAGTAGCTAGTATAGCTCACTAATGATCTATAGCTAGTTCATTTATGACATAATTAGCTCACTTAATTACAAAATGGCATAACTGCCTAGGATATCTCAATAATGATCTATAATTAGCTTAGTTAGTTCATTTATGACATAATATGCTCACTTAGCTACAAAATGGCATAATAACCTTGGTTTTACCTCCAAAATGACCTATACTTAGCTTATTTTCCTCAAAAATACATAATATCCTTACTTACCTCCAAAAATGATATATTCTACCTAGGATAGCTATAAAATGACCTATACTTAGCTTATTTTCATCAAAAATGACTTGATATGCTTAGTTAGCTAGAAAATGGTATATTCTACCTAGGATAGCCGTAAAATGACCGATACTTAGCATTTTTTCCTCCAAAATGATTTGATATGCTTAGTTAGCTAGAAAATGGCATTCGTAGCTAGTATAGCTCAATAATGATCTATAGCAGGTTCATTTATGACATAATTAGCTCACTTCGGTACAAAATGGCATAACTACCTAGGATAGCTCAATAATGATCTAGAATTAGCTTAGTTAGTTCATTTATGACATAATATGCTCACTTAGGTAAAAAATGGCATAATAACCTTGGTTTACCTCCAAAATGACCTATACTTAGCTTATTTTCCTCAAAAATACATAATAACCTTACTTACCTCCAAAAATGATATATTCTACCTAGGATAGCTATAAAATGACCTATACTTAGCTTATTTTATCAAAAATGACTTGATATGCTTAGTTAGCTAGAAAATGGGATGTTCTACTAGGATAGCTTTAAAATGACCTATCCTTAGCATTTTTTCCTCGAAAATGACTTGATATGCTTAGTTAGCTAGAAAATGGCATTAGTAGCTAGTATAGCTCAATAATGATCTATAGCTAGTTCATTTATGACATAATTAGCTCACTTAGGTACAAAATGGCATAACTACCTAGGATAGCTCAATAATGCTTTATATTAGCTTAGTTTAGTTCATTTATGGCATAATATGCTCACTTAGGTAAAAAAATGGCATAATAACCTTGGTTTACCGTGCAAAATGACCTATACTTAGCTTATTTTTCCTCAAAAATACATAATACCTTACTTACCTCCAAAAATGATATATTCTACCTAGGATAGCT